>OZ010795.1:273914964-275164964 GCA_963932465.1 Maratus speciosus
GGATCCATATTATTAGCTACAGAAAAAATATTTAGTTCATTATTTACTATACATTTATGGCAAGTCTTACAAGATCGGTCAGATTGAATATGCATGTCAATCCAACGTTGATGACAAATTTTATAAAAATATAATTTAATTTTTTTGTGCATCTTCGAAATTTAAAGCATATTTCGGAGCACATGCATTATCTGTCAGATGAGATTCGTCATGTCGTCGTTTTTTTGCGCTGGTATCTAGTCTCTTGCCTTAAAACTAAATCATCTCCGCGTTCTTTTCGACCAGTAAATGTACATTTTCTCGGCATTCTTTATAATAGAACTAACACATTCCATAAATTGTTTTTAAACGGCCAACATATTAAAAATAATACTAATAGTAATTACTTCTTAATAGTAAATATATTTCATTTGGTTAAATTTTCAACCTTCGAATTCGAATAACACTTTATATAACGAATTTAACATTTAATTTTATTTGTTTACAATTTTTTCGTAAAATTGATAAAATTACGACGATAAAATACGATTAAAATTACGACAAAAAAAATATATATATAATATAATTCTTTTAAAATGCTTAAGTTTCGTATGCGTAAATTATTTCACATAATAAGAATAAGTTGTGTATTTGAATTCTTACCCTAAAAAATATTTAATTTAATTAAATAATTGAATTTTCACAAATTTTAATTCATTAAAAATATGCTATAATTTTCCTAAAAAGGTATTTTAAAAATTTCACAAAAGAAATCGTGAAACTATTATATGATTAAAAGGAATGAGAGCCAAAATATGCGCCATCTCCAACCAATCTTAATAAAGTATTCTATTAAAATGTATATTTTCCTCTCAAATAACATACATTTTTAATATAAAAAAAGTTTAATGTAAGTAAAGTTTAAGCTGTAGCCGGTATTACGCATAGATTAAGGACCAAGATGGGACATTTATGGCAAAATCTGTTATGGCAACAGTACTAGTGTGATGGTACTAGCGTGACTATCGGCAAGGGGGAAGAACTAACAAACCTCCGAAATTTACCTATGTTGAAGAAATATGTTTATCCTCCATGGTTTGAATATCTATTCGTTCCTAAAACGAAGCAGGTGTCAGACGATATTCTATTCATGCTTGCTTTATTTATGTAGCTGCTTTTTTTTACCGTACTTGTATTGTTCATTTTTAACTTACAAAATGATAATTAGACTAATAATATAAAAGAAAGCCGCCAGAAAATTCTGTTAAGAATGCAAATATGTAAGTTTATAAGATTAAATTGTAAAAAATCAAATTCAGGTATTGTGCCAATTTATTCATATGGAATAAAATTTTATTGAGTTTAATGTCAGTACCTCTATTTATTTTTAACTTTTAGATTTATACAATTCTAAAAATTTGTCGAAAGGAATTTTTCCCTGTCTCTAATATTATTATTGTTATTTCTTATATGTTAATATTATAAACATTATTGAATTGATTGTACGTTATTTACATTAAAAACAATATTTTTATTTTATCTGTAAGGAAGTGAAAATGCATAAATTTTAAAAGATTATTGTAACGATTGTTTAATACATTAAACTTCATAAATTTATAAAACACGGGCTATAAACATTTTCCTGCCAAAGGGGAATAATTATGAAATTCTAGGACTCGTAGAGTTCAACATTTCGTATATTTTTATGTTACACCATTTTGCTTTTGATATATAGCATTCAAGACGAAATTTTTACCTAGTATTCGTTGCACTTAAAACCGTTCACTAATCATGTAAAAAAAAAAAAAAAAAAAAAAAAAAAAAAAAAAAAAAACATATATCCGTGCATGAACATAGAATAGATATTAGATATTTAAAATAGAATGCCTATTCTATGTTCATGTATTGGTGTAAGATTCTATCGAAAACGTAAACATGCAACATTAAACAAAGAAAGATCACAATAAGGTAGATACTCAATAATAAGCATGCTACAAGGATGGGGAGTTTCTTCCCCATTGTCACTAAGGGCGCTACGATCGCAATCGCATTACCATTACGCTCTATGGGAATGTCCGATCTTGGATGTTAATCTATGGTATTACGGTAATTCTTTTACCTTACATATTACGTATGCCACGCTGCAATATTAAAAAGCTCCAGCGGGTATTACGATAATTATTTTAACTCACATGCAAATAATTAGAGATTATTTAATTCCGCTTAATTATTATTATATATATATATATATATATTTTAGATAAACGCAAACATTTTATCACAAACTCCAACAAAACTTTAGATACAGCTTTATCGTCTGCTGCTATAGTAACATGAAAAATTAAATTTTATTAAAAAAATAAGCAGTAGTAGAAAAATATTTTACTAAATCGAATAGTTATTTTTAATTTTGGTTTTAGAATTCAATTCATGAACTCCTGTGCATAGAACGGATTAAACAGCTAGTTAAATTTAAAAAACAGTTTTTGAGATATTTTGGCGGAATGATGAATACATATTTTATTTATTTTATTAATCAGGATTCTATCTATAAGCACTGACTCCATGATTTATTAACTTTCCTTCTGAAAATATACGTCTTTCATTTTTTTTTTCATAAATGCATCCGTAATGAAAAAACATGCAAAATAAATTAATTAAAATAATAATTTTTTAAGCACTGTAAAAAAAATTCCGCAACGTTCCTGGGAAAAAATAGGCAGCTGAGTTGCCCATTATTTCCAAGAAACATTTCTTGAAAATGACTGGAACTTTACTGTATATGTTAAAAACATTCTACAGAAATGCCAGTAAATTTCCTGCGAAATACCAGGAATATTTCTGTTGACAGCAAAACATTACTGACATTTCACAGCATGCGGGATCCGCAGACGATTTTTACATTTCCAGTTGACAATTTTCGCTTTATTATCATTATTTGTTGGAATGAAAAAATATTTTGAAATTGACATCAAAATTATTATTTATAATTTACACGAAAAAATAAATTTTCAGTTAAAATTCAATAAAGTAAATATATATATGATATATTGTTTCTGAACTTTGCTTAAAATATAAAAATATGTAAATGTAAATAATAATTAGAAAAAAAATCTAGACATAAAATATTTTGGATTTTCGTCAGTAATTATGTTAGTTTACAAGTTAGATAAAATACATATAAATTTTCATGAAAAAAAAAAAATCCTAAACGTAATTGTATATTTTTTCCGTAAATCAAAAAAAAAAAAAAAAAAAAAATCAAATTTGCAGCAATTCAAAGTGTCAAATATATATCAAATTTAAATCAAATTGTAAAGTGTTAAAATATAAAATTAATTAAAAAAGAAAAAAAAAGTCAGGAGGTAGCATCGAACTCGGGCCATACGGGCGGCGTGCGAGCCTTTTGCCTCCACACCACGAAAGACACATTAAGAGCTGCAAACTAATGGGTATTTGAAACGTATGCTAAACCTCGGCATCTAATTTCTGAAAATCTAAAGCCCATTTGAAGAAATCCTTTCACAAGAATAATTAGAGATAAGAACTCTAAAACATACTTTAAATTAATCAAAATCGGTAAGAATCATGTTTGATGGTCCCCTGGTTAATGGAGATCCAAATAATACGTGTATTTTTTTTTTTTTTTTACACGGTCTACTCGTTAAACATTCCACAGACAAGTACGAGAGATAATCTCTTAGCGATGTCACAGAGGTATTGTATTTTCATCTGAATGGTTGACAATAGAGACGTAAAGGATTATGTCGTCTATCGATTTATTTGCATTCCATATTGATTTTTTTACATTCATTTAAGGAATTCGTTTTCGACACTCGCGCGCGAGCAACGGATTATAGCAAAAAAATAATAAATGGCGGCCGAAGCGTTTTGCTGTTTCCAACTTTTGTTCAGGAACTTTTCAGATAAGAAAACCAGAATTTCAGAGGAAAGAGCTAAATTATTCTGAAAACCTGAGAAAAGGCGAAACGTTCCTGGATTTTACATGGAACGTTACCATTTTTTTTTACAGTGAGGTTATTCTGTAAAAAAAAAAAAATAATAATAATAACATAGTGCTAATCTACAGGTCATAATGTATTTTTAAGTTTAATTTGAAGTCAAAATACTGAATTGTTTTTTTGTAAAGTGTACGACAAAATGTAATTTGAGTAGACTAGTAGAGGGTTCGCTTCGCTCATCCTAATAACATCAGATTGGGGTCAATTTCATTAAGGGCTTTAAATTTTCTTAGAGCTTGGAATTACCTAAACTTAATTTCGTCTCACTGGCCGTTGGGTAAACATGAGGCGGAGTTTTAATTTTTTTAGCTTTTTATGACGATAGACAATTTTTGCCCGCAAACGAAAAAAAAAAAAAAAAAAAAAAAAAAAAAAAAAAAAAAAAAAAAAACAAATTTTTGTATATCCTTTTATTTTGACCAGATTTCCAATATTTGAAGTAGCTACGAAACTTTTAGAATTTCGTTTCACAATAGCTTCAACGATTGTTTTATGTCACAATAAGTATAATCTATAAAATATTTTCTATAAGAAACTATGAATAATGTATCTGTATATGTGATTATGTTGCGATTAAAAAAAAAAGTTATCCACTTACCCTCACATAAATTTCAATAATTAATCTAACATTTCACTGATTATTTTTTTAAACGCAACTGCTTATAAATAATTATATTCGAAATAATTGTATCATGTTTCATTTGACATTACATAAAAAATTCTTATACTAACACAATTAAAATTCAGTAAAACTTTCTTACAAAAAGTATATTTAAATATTTGCATACTTAAAAACTCTTTACATATACTTTTTATACATTATAAAATAGATCTTCAGAAATCTACTTGAACAAATTTTTATATAATGAATTGAAGAAAACTATTGAAATACAGCCGAATAGAAAGTTTGCTGCGACGAATAAAATCACATATTTACAACATGAAGTATAGGGAGTAAAATCTATAAAAATACATGTCTTGCGAAATATATGTTTTTAATATATGTTTTCCTTTAACTTTAAAAAGATACCGGAAATGGTTCAAAATATTTTCATTTCTCGATTGAAAGGCTTTTTGAATTTTGGTCGTTTCATATTCTATTCTGAGATTTCAATTACATTCTTTATAACTCGTTGGTTTGTGTTTTATGTTGCCTACATTATCGGTAGCTTTCAGAGATGTATTTTGAATAAAGAAGAAACTGCAGTAAAATTCTCGACTGTTGGGTTTTTATCTTATTTTAAAAGAGATGAAATATTAATGCGAAAACGATTCACATGTATTTGAGAATAAAATAACAACAAATTTATTATTAATATTTAAAAATGTAGTTATTTCACAAAATACATAATATGAATTTTAAGAAGCTTCCCGTTTTACTAAAAATGGCGACACAGATATTAATAATATAGGCATTACAAGTTAAAAATATACATTTTAATTAAATTCTCCAATACTTTCGCCCTGCAATCCCACAGCCGTCGTCAGGCTATATTTTTATTAATTGCTGTTCCATACATTTGAATACTTCGCTCGGTTTAAAATGAGACAGTCTATAATTATTAGGGAAGTTGGAAGTAGTAGTAGCAGTGCGTTGGATTGAACTTATGTAGAGAAAAATATTTAACTGCCGTTCCATTTATTTGAATACTTCACTTTGTCCACATACATCACTTTCATTTTAAATGTGTAGCTGGACAGTAATAGAAGTAGCAGTGTTTCGGATTGAACTTGGGAAAAACTTTACTGTCATACAATTAATTTTAATAGGTCATTTCTTTTTTTAAATGAGAAGTAGTAGAAAGGACTTCGAATTAAACGTATGTTAAATAAAGGTGGACTATTACATTTCGTCTTTTGATTTTATTTGCAACGTGGTTATTTCGTTTAATAAATATTTTGATGGAGAACAATGATTATTTATAACAATAAATATAAAATTTCAAACAAGACATAATAATCACAGAAACTCATAAAAATTGCATCAATTGTATTAATTAATAGATTTCCATATAAGCATAACAAAAATGGTCATACAATTGGAAAGAAATTCTAAAATGTATTGACCATTTAGTAAATACAATACAATGAAACATAATACTGTGTATTGTTTCAAAAATATTAACGGAGAGGACGTTCGGTGAACCATTAAAAGACAGTAATGCAAAATACTTTACATAATTTTTTTAGTTTACTTATTAAATTATAATTGATGTATCATACTACAAAGAAACCTCAAAAAAATTATGCATGGACAATGAAATGCCTGTTTTTTTTTTTAAGAAATTTCAAATTAACCACATTATAAATTAAAAGTGTACTTAAATATTTCCATACCTAATAACTCTTTACATATAATTCTTATACATTATAAAATATCTCTTCAGAAAATTATTTGAATCCAATTTTTATAAAATGAATTGAAGAAAACTATTGAAATATAGTCGAATAGTAAGTTTACTTCGACGAATAAAATCACATATTTACAACATGAAGTATAGGGATAAAATCGATAAAAATGCATTTCTTGCGAAATATGTGTATTTAAGTATTTAAGATATGTTTTCCTTTAACTTTAAAAAGACACCTGAAATGGTTCAAAATATTTTCATTTCTCGCTTCGAAAGTACATGGCAATTTTTTATATGTTCGTTTCATATTCCATTCTGAAATTTTAATTACACACTTTATAACTGGTTGGTTTGAGTTTCATGGTGCCTATATTGTATCGTAGCTTTCAGAGAAGGGATTTGAATAAAGAAGAAATTGTAGTAAAATTCTCGACTGTTCGTTTTTATCTTCATTTTAAAAGAGATAAAATGTTAATGCGAAAACGATTCACATATATTTAAGAATAAAATAATCACAAAATTCAATAATAATATTAAAAATTGTGGTTATTTCACACACAATATAACCTTTAAAAAGTTCAACATTTTACTTAAAGGGGTCCTGGACAAGTTAAAATTCTGAATTTTATTGTGATGGTTAGCCATAACATTTGTAAACATAATCAGATGATAAAACTTCTTGAGTTTTGATCATTGATATTTCAGTTTCAACAATTTCAACTTAAATATTTTGAACCATTTCCGGTGTCTTTTTAAAGTTAAAGGAAACATATCTAAAAAAAAAAAAACATATTTCGCAAGAAAGTCATTAAAATTTAAAATTTATTTAAAAGGGGGGGGGGGGGTAAATTAAAATCGTTTTAACCAAAATATTATTTGTAGAATTTTAATTTTTGTTCATTTAAATAAATGGTATTTGATTCAGCATTTTAAGAAATATTAATTTATAAAGAAAATAACAGTATTTAAAGTAAAAAAGAAAATGATACAACTTTTTTTAATGAAATCATATTTTCAAAATTAAACATTTTTTTTTTTTAATTTGCTGAATCGAAATTAAAGTAAACCGATTGAAAAAGCCATGTTCCAAGATTGAACCATTTATCCTTAACGGTTCTTGGCTTATAAGAATTTAAATAAGAGAAATGGTGAAAAAACAGATCATGAAGAAAAATGCATCTTTACAAGAAGTCGTTTCCATGACACCCATTGCTTGAAAGCTAGATTTCGAAAACAAACCAAAATGAAAAAAATAATATTTCTAAATTAATAGTTCTAATTAAGATAGGAAAATGATTTAGACGCCATATTAAGTAGAAAACAACAGAGAAATTTTTAATGAAATAAAATGTTTTTACAAGATTTGAAGATTTTTGTGTCTCGACTCCCTTAAATGGCGACAAAGATAAAAATAATATCGATGCTACACGTTAAAACTATACATTTTGTTTAAATTTCCTAGTACTTTTGGCCTACAATCCAGCCGAAATCATCGGGGAGTACCTTTTTTTAATTGGTATTTCATTCATTCAAATGCATCACTTCATTTGAAATGGGAGAGTCTATAATCATTGCCGTAACTGGAACGGTGACTAGGAGCGCCTCGGATTGAACTTTTGTAGATAAAAATATTTAACTGTTGTTCCATTTATTTTAATACGTCACTTTTATGTTAAATGCGTAGATGGACAGTAACAGAATTAACATTGATTCGGATTAAACTTGCGTAGACAAAAATACTTAACTGCCGTAGTATTCATTTTAATATATCACTTTGTTTAAACACGTCACTTTGTTTTTTAATGGGAAGTAGTAGAAGGAGTTTTGTATTAAAAGTATGTTGAATCAAGGTGGAGTATTGTACAGGGTGATTTTTTTTTAAAGTTGTGAAAGTAAAATCCTAACAAAAGAACTACTGATCCAAATGACCTGAAATTTCACCAGTATGCTCCCAAAGTAATGGGGATTTTTTTGGCGTGGTTAAAAAAAGAAAAATAAATAAAATCGCACCGACAGATGGCGCTGTATGTGCAGTAAAGTCGGGAGACGAGCTTGCGAACAACACACGCACAGTGGCGATAAAAACGTGAAGCCCGCGCACCTCGTGTTCATTAATCTGATCTGAATCACTGTGATTTCTGGCTCTGGGGGTACCTAAAAAATAATGTGTATTGTGATAGTGTTACGAACTTTGCTGATAAGACATGCATTGCGGCCGGCATCCAGCCGGATATTCTTTAATTTGTTGTGGAACATGCGATTTCAAGTTTCCAACTCGTAGCTGGAAATGCTTGACAGCACATTGAAAATCTCTAGATGTTAATCGTGCAGTTCCGTGTGAATTCTTTGCTCCATAATTTTATTTCGTTCTGTTACTGCGAAGGTGTTCGCAGTAACTTTTCCCAATTACTGCATTCTGTGTGTTTTTGATATCTTAATGAAATTTTCTTATTCTCGAAGTAACGTCAATTAATTTCCTCCCACTGATGATATTATTTGTTTCTGTTAACTTACAGAGCTATCTGTCGGTACGATTTTAAGGATTTTTTTTTTTTTTTTTTTTTTTACCACGCCAAAATATTCCTATTGCTTCGGGAGCATATTGATGAAATTTCAGCTCATTTGGATCAGTGGTTCTTTTGTTATGGGGTTTTACTTTCACAACTTAAAAAAAAAAAATCACCCTGTATTTCGTCTTATGACTTTATTAACAATCTGATTAATTCTTTTAATAAATATTTTAATATTGAAGCATGATTGTTTATATCAATAAATATAAAAGTTCAAAGAAGACGTTATAAACACAGAAACTCAAGAAAATGCGTTAATTATATTAATGGATTTCCATATAGGAAAGATACTCTTAAATGTATTGGTCATTTAGTAGAAACGACACAATGAAACGTAATAAGTTGTATTGTTTTAAAAATATTGATCCAGAGGATAGTCAGTAAACCAGAAAAAAAAAAAAAAAATGAAAACTACGTTTTATGGTGTTCTTTAGTTAACTTTTAAAATTATAATGGAAAAATCATACTCTAAGGAAACACTAACAGAATTATACATGAAAAATGAAATGTTTGTTTTCAGAAATTCCAAACTAACCACATTATATATCTATAATTATAAAGAGAGTTCTTTGTCTGTCTCTTTGTGTGTACGTGTGCCCCATTCTTAAGAAATAGCTGCATTCCCTGGCATGAAGTTATCCGTATGTATGAAATTGTGCAACTTGGGGCCAGTTTTGGAAATTTTTCGCTAGATTTTTTCAATAAAATTTTAATGCAATTTTTAGCATATTCTCATCTTACGCGATAGTTTTCCCACATTATTGAAATGAATCCATTTTCAATATTATAACGCATTATAACAAATTTTCTTTTATTTTCAATAAAGTTTATTTAGAAATTGTAAGTTATTTTCCAATTTTTTGCGAATGCGATTGCTAAGTTTTTAATGAATTGTAAAGCATTTTGTAACGAATTATAAAGCGTTTTTAAGTGTTTTTTTTTTTTTGTTTTGTTTTTTTTTTGTTGTTTTTTTTTTGACAATTTTTGACATTCGTAAACAAAACAAATTACATTTTTTCAGCCCCGTATAGTAGTTTTTAGTGATATTTTATGCGACTGTTAGCGTTTTTTTCGGTTTTGTAGAGATTTGTTTTTACATTTGTAAAGTTATTCGTCTTTCAATCTTTATGCCTAGTATATGAATATTTGAGATTTTCGCGATTTTTTATGTGCTTTTTGGTGTTTTTTTTTTTCCTTTACGCTGAAAGTTTTTGACATTGGTAAAGAAAGTCTGTTTCACTTTAATGAGCCTAATATATTAAATTGTGTCCTCTGAGATTTTTAAATATTTAGCGATTTTTTATGCATTTTTTAGCGTTTACCCCGTTTTAAGGAAATTTTTAATAATCATGAAAAGAATCCGGTTTCACTCTTTTAGCTCAATAAATTAAATTTTATTCTGCACGAATTTTTAATTTTTCCCGATTTTTATGAGATTTTTAGCGTGTTCCCCCATTTTCTGGTATTTTGATTTGCATGTTTATCTGAAACGAAATGAACACTCCGCTAAAATTTGCTACACTGTCTTTAACAAATTTAAATTAGGAGAACCCCTAATCGGTATCTATATAAATATGAACGACGATTCTGAAAATTTCTTATAAACTGGGTCGAAATACAAAATCACAAGAGTTCCATTTGATGCGCTGCCGAAGGCAGTGGTTCTTCAAGATTCGAAGTTCGTTGGAAAAAATAGACCAGCGAAGCGTAGTCACGCAAGGAAAGAATATAAATGCAGAAATATGATGGCTAAGAGAATATTAAACTAAGGTTTTAATGCAAGTAAAGTAGAGCGCGATTTTCTGGGCGCCAATTAACCCGATCGATCAAAGACCATGCTTTTTTCGACTTCTCCTAAATTTTAAAGATAAATATCTTTCGGCACGGTAGGATAAATTTAGCTGGATGTCGTGAAAGTTAATCGTTAAATAAAAATTTCCTGAATCGAATACTGAAATAATATAATCGCTAACAAATGCAAAGAGGACAATGCATAAAATCAACTGTTTCTAGAACCTAAGAAGTTTCACTTCTGATGCGCGAGCGTTCCACGCATATATATTTTTTTCCCCATGAAAATCCTTCTTTATCTTCAGATTCTTTAAAGGTGGTCGAAAAATTGCTTCTTTTGTCACATGATGTCCTCGGAAAGAATGTCTTCTATGAAGCGGAAGACTATCGGGAATTTCTTTTCTCTGTCACAATGATTTTTTAATGTATCTACTGTTCGTACATTGAATGTAATAATACAAGTAATAATTTCTATGTATATTTCTAGGGATAACAATGTACCAATTTTGCAAAAAATAAAATTAAGAAAAGTAAAAAAAAATAACGATCAAACACGCCATTTTTAATGTGCTAAAATGTGCACTATTGGAATTGCCAGTCCTGACCTGGAAAAAGTGTGAAGGGAAGCTATCTAAAAAATATTGCCTTAGGCGTTTTTTTTAAAGTTGTCATATTATCCTAATTTTTCATTAACCGGATCGGCCGCGGTTCAGACCGGTCCGGATATTCGGCGTTCTACTGGATTTATATTTGTAGAAATACAAAAACGTAGAGAGATAGACATGCATATTAATAAATTGTTTAATAGTGGATCTTTCTAGTTTAGAAAGTAGACCAGCTGTTTGAAATTAATTTTTTTTAAGCTTATAGCTGTACGAGTGTCATAGAACGGTCTATTAACAGGAGATAAGTTACTCAGTGCATGTATTGTCATTACAATCACACGTTGATGAATTCGTTTATTAAAATCGAATATTAATTTAATGCCGGGACACATTTATAAAAGTGATGCATCGAAACAATAATGTTTGTGTACGAAACATGAACCATAACTCACTTAAAATGCCAAAAACAGAGAAGAGATTTACTAAAAGGCGATCCCGAATTCCGTTCACATATTTAAAAAAGTAATTAATGCAAACGTAGCAAAAGGTTCACCAGAATTATCCTTTTCTGAGTTCAGTAGGATAAAATTGCAAAACTAGATGGAAGCGTATAGTAGGGGAGTTAGGGGAGGTATAATACACTTTTTTTTTTTACTAATTTTTTACAACCCTTAGAAAGCTATTTTTAAAGAAATTTTTCGTGTTTTCTTATAAAGTGACCTTTTATTCATTCATTAAAAATATTGTGAATTTAAAAAATAGTCATTCAAAAAATATATCCCAATAATTTTGAATGGTTACTAATGTATCAAATCTCCCCATTACTGGGGAAGATTGATACACTAGCAAGGGAGGTTTGATACATTGTTATGCAAATTGAAAAAAAAAATGCAGACAATTCAATTTATGCGTCATACAATTTTTTATGATAAATCTCGAAATATTTAAGTAAAATTTGAAGCGAAATGACATTCACATATTTTTGTTTCATAATTTTTTTTTACAAAAATATTTAAACTATTGCTATTATTTAGACAATCCTATTAACACACTTTTTAGAAAATACATAATGATACCCCCCCCCCCCTCCCTAGAATTCTAGCTGCAAGAAAAAATGAAGTGAACATTGTTGATTTGCAAACAATTTAACATAAATTTAGCACATTTAAGATTCCTTTAACCCTTTCAGGGGCAAAGCATTTTCAATGCTAAAGTGTTGAATAAATGAATGGCACCGGAAATTACCAACAAATTTAATTAGAAATAAGAAAAGGGATATGCATACTAAATGGATCTTTCATACTAAATGGAAAATATTTTAAAAAATGCTGGTGCCAATGTGGAGTTTGGGAATTAAAATTAAGTGGTTCATAAACATGCCACCACCCCTGAAGTGGTTAAAAGAAAAACTAATATCTCTATCATTTTGATAAGTAAAATCGGGAAGATTTAACGCTTTTTTCAATTTGCCCTTCGTCAATTATAGAAACTTTTTCCCTTTCAGGAAATTTAAACTTTTTCCCTTCTACATGACGAGCAAAGTGAACTAACCATCTATCATCGCACTGCTTTTCTATGTAACCTACATAATGTCTACACTGTTAAAAATATTTTTGTAAAACAACAGAAACTTTCTGGCAGCAAAATGTTGCCAGAAACTATTTGTTTTCAGAAAATATCTGTTAACGAAAGAATGCGTTATCAGACGACAGAAATACGTAGTCATGCAGGCACTTCGTGTTGACAATTGACGCTTTTCCCAACAGTCAAAATCTGTAGGTCAATTCCTGTTGGCGAGGGGGGGTGGGGAAGATTCTATTTAACAGAAGAATCGCATATTATAGGTTAGGTACACGGGAAATTTCTATTTACCGATCGATTTGTTTATATTAATAATAATAAATATTTATAGGAATTTCTCCTCCAAACTTTTATAAAATTAATTTAAATAGCTTACTCGCAATAAAATATTTAAACAGTTGAATTTATATAGATTTGTAAATCAAGTACATTAAAGACTGGAATAAGTGAAAGAAGGTATCTTAAACTCCCCCCCCCCCCTCAGAATAATAAAATATATATATACGATATAAGGTAACTCCCCCCTCCCCCATAAAAATATTTATTAATAAAATAAATATATGTATTGAATGTGATTTGTAATTAAAAGAACTTTAATATTTATTCATGCAATATTTTTAAAAATTGATTAGGTTAAATTAGGGACTTTGGTTAATTATGTAAATAATAGCCTGCCAATTTTTATAATTTTTTCGAATAGAAAGCTCTGTATATATAAATGTCTAAAAGTTGACAGCTATGAGCAAAGATGAGAAATGAAAAAGAAGAGCCACTAAAATCTATATAAACATCACCATAAAAAAAATATTTCATTTCAGCTAAAGTGATAAAATGAGTTTTCATCCTTCTTAATAATTTACAATGTTTTTCCGTATAAAGTAAATGATCATCAACTAAATAAGAAAAAAATATTACAATATAATTTAAATTAAAATGTTAAACAAAATTAAACTTGCTGATTCTATAAAATGAATGGTTAAAGCTTAAATAGGAATTATTTTCAAAATTCAGTTGTAGCTCAAAATTTATTTCATTAAATGGAGTGAATAAAATTTACAAATTTTAACTTAACCACTACATGTAACTCTAAGATTGTACTAAAAAAAAAAAAAAAAAAAAAAAAAAAAAAAAAAAAAAAAATTCTTCAGAATCAACATATGGAACGATTAAACAAAATATCAACCACTCCATTTTAAACAACATAGCAAATAGTAGGAAATGTGATAAATTTAAACAATAAAAATACATGAACAGCGTCAGATCTAATAAATATTATTCTGGTTAATGTTAAATGAAAATATCAGTTATCTATAACTATAATAATTAATGCAGCTACTCCGTGTTTATTATTAAAACTATCACTCCAAAACTAATCACGTATGCCAATTGATGACAAAATTAATTTAAAATCTCAATCAAAATTTCTGGAACTAATACATATGAAGTAAAATTAAACTCTTAGTCATAAAAAAGTTAAATATAATAAGTAATCATTCTACAGCTATGTAAAAATTCAAGATTTGTAAACTAATCATAAACTTAAGATTATTTATTTAACTTAAAATAAACAACCGATCAAAAAATAATCTCCAGCTATGAACAGAATTAGATCAACTAAGTTACTAATGTACATAAATAAATGAAGTATAAAATAATACTAATAATTTAAATAAATCATACATTATAAAATAATAATAATAAATAGTATTGCTTAATTAAGATTTTTAGCATATAGGAAGTACTTTTCATACATATTGTTACGTTTCGGAAAAACATTGTTACATATTTAAAAGAAGGAGGAAAACATACCTTTTGCTATGTTTGTTTTTTTGTATTCGAACTGTAAATCCTAATCATTGAAGAAAGCGGTTCTGATGTCAAAGGTGTGTGTCGCGGGTTCCAATTGTGAAAATGATTCTTAATTTTCTGTTACAAATTCTTTATATATTATTCTTTTTCAATTAGATGAAGTGCTTTATTGAACGAACTGATATTTTCAACAGTACACAAGAGACAAGACACTCAAATATTTCAAGTTAGAAGAGACATCTTAGCGTGGGGTGGGATAACCAATGCTTATTGGTCATTCTAAATGACCTTCTAGACGTCATAGGGGGTGACTTCCCGTTCTTCTGTTATCCAACATATTATCCTGTCGCAATGGAAACTGATGGCAAAGAAAACAGAATTTTTTGTTGTTTAACATGAAAATAAGCGATATGAGGATGGAATGACATAAGAAGACTGTTAACGTAATTTTTACTGTCGGATTTCGAAGATTTTTTTCTGTTGTTTTAAGATTTTTTTTTACAGTGTATGAATAGTCTCTTTGTTCTCCCCTACCAATTTCAGTAGCTCTTGCTGTAAAACAATAATGAATATTACAGTCCTATATTAGTTTGTAAACTTAAAAAAACTATTAAATTTCAAATATACAAGTGTATAATTTCTCCCCAGTACTAATGTATCATTTCTCCCTATTATGCCTTACTGGATTTTCCATCACTTTGTACAAATGCAGTTGCAAAATGGTAATCTACTTTCTAGTAAAACTAATCCTAACAATGTTCTTTATATAAAAAAAAAAAATACAAGATATTATCTTCATAATAATAAGAGTTATGAAAGTAAATCAGTCAATGAAAAAAATTACATTGACATTCCAAAAAACTTCAAAATTAAAAGAAAAGAAAAATTGTCAGTTCTTCACTGATTAGTTCAGCTAATGATGGCTTCAGCAAATAAAAGAAGCCTTCACATATGTTAGAATAGCTGTTAATGCTATTTGTTGAAAAAAATTGTCAATGTTTCAACCCTCCCTATGTATTAAACATCCCCTACCTCCCCTACATAGATCAGGGCTTTTTAAGTACTTTCGTCCATATTTTGGCTTATGAAGCGTCTACCTCAGTGATTTTTGTAAACGCACTGTAAAAAAAAAAATCCGCAACGTTCCGGGGAAAAAATGGGCAGCTGAGTTGCCCATTATTTCCAAGAAACATTTTATGAAAATGACTGGAACTTTACTGTATATCTTTAAAAAATTCTACAGAAATGCCAGTAAGTTTCCTGCGAAATACCAGGAATATTTCTGTTGACAGCAAAACGTTGCTGACATTTCACAGAAAGCTTAACTTATTTTCTACAGGACGTTTCAGAAGTGTTAAAAACTTCTTTAATATTCAACAATTTCAAGCGTAATTTCACTGCTGAAAAGTAGTTGAAAAATTAATTAAAATTCGTTTCTGTTATTTTCCAGAAACATTTCATATAAGTAATGGGCAACCCAACTGCCCATTATTTTCAAATAACATTTCTGGATTGCTTCTGGATTTAGCTCACTAAACTAAAATAAATAAAACTGTACAACTGCATGTTATATAGATAGAGTGAAAATGAAAAAAAAAAAAAAAAGAAAAAAAAAGAAAAAAGAAAACAATAGCGCATATGTGGTTTAACTAATTTTAAATCTTAGACATAAATATATAATTCTTAAATACAAACCCATTAAAACATAAATAATATTAAGGCACAAATTTGTTAAAAGCAAATTTGTTCTAAAAATAATATAGCATATAAAATATATTAGCGGAACGAGATAGAATATTATATTTATAGCCACTTACTCTTTTACGATTATCTGATTCTTTTAATTTATAATCCTTTAAATGGGTGAAATAAAACTTTTTATGTCCAACAAGGATGTTCTAGATAATTGATTAATTTCTTTTTTCATTTAAATGAACCAAGCTCACATAGAATCCCTAGTTTTAGACTTAAGATTTAGAATTAATATGTAATCTTATAAGGGTACCACCAAACATGATGCTCACCAATTTTTATGAATCCAAAGTATATTGTAGAGCTCTTATCCCTAATTATTCTAGTGAGAGTATTTCTTCAAATGGGTCTTAGATTCCCAGAAATTGGTGGCCGAAGTTCAGCATACGTTTCAAATACTAATTAGTTTGCAACTTTCAACGAGTATTACGTGGAGTGATCTGAGAGTGTTCAGCCAGAGGAACCGAGCTCGATGCTACTTCCTAACTGTTTATTTTTTTTTTACATTAATTTCATATTTTTGACACTTTACAAATTTTAATCAAAGTTGTGAATTTTTACAGCTTCGAAATTTTGATATTTTCAAAATCAATTTATATTTTTGATCTTTCACGAAAACTTCTATTTTTTCTGAAATTATTAAACTTACCTTTCTGTTGACGGAAATACAATTTAATATGTGCAGAAAGTTTGTTTTCATATTATTATTATTATTTACCTTTTTATATTTTAAATGCAAGTCTCAAATAATCCACAATATTTTATTAGAAAAAAAATAACAAAATAAATATATTTTTAATGTTTGGTTTGTTCAATATATTAAAATATGACAAATGATGAAATACAAAATTGTTTGCTATTACTGACTTTGGCATTTAAGTTTAGTAAATATACAATTAATCGAGTGACATATATTGTAGAAATATTCAAAATGTAATATTTATACGAAAAAAAATTCTATAACAGAGCATAACTTCTTACCTAGTACTTGTATTCAAAAGAACATAAAATATATCAATATTTTTTTAAAAAATATATTCTGATATTATTATGAAATGCTATCTAACGATTTCTTAAAAAATATATATTATAAGTTATATGTCATGCGGGATCCGCAGAGGATTTTTACATTTCCAGTTGACAATTTTTACTTTATTATCATTATTTGTTAGAATGAAAAAATATTTTGAAATATAATTTGTCCATTTTTATTCATTTAAAGATAACACATTTGGACATTTGACATCAAAATTATTATTTTTAATTTATACGAAAAAATAAATTTTCAGTTAAAATTCAATAAAGTAAATATATATATATGATATATTGTTTCTGAACTTTGCTTAAAATATAAAAATATATAAATATAAATAATAATAAAAAAAAGAGCTAGACCTAAAATATTTTGGATTTTCGTCAGTAATGATGTTAGTTTACAAGTGAATACATATAAATTTTCATAAAAAAAAAAAAATCATAAACGTAATTGTATATTTTTTACGAAAATATAAAAAAATTCAAATTTGCAGCAATTCAAAGTGTCAAATATATATCAAATTTAAATCAAATTGTAAAGTGTCAAAATATAAAATTAATTAAAAAAGAAAAAAAAAAGTCAAGAGGTAGTATCGAACTCGGCCTTACGGGTGGCGTGCGAGCCTTCTGCATCCACACCACGAAAAACACGTTGAAAGCTGCAAACTAATGGGTATTTGAAACGTATGCTAAACTTCGGCATCCAATTTCTGAAAATCTAAGGCCCATTTGAAGAAATTCTTTCACAAGAATAATTAGAGATAAGCACTCTAAAACATACTTTAAATTAATCAAAATCGCTGAGAATCATATTTGACGGCCCCTGGTTAATGGAGATCCAAATAATAGGTGTATTTTTTTACACGGGCTGCTCGTTAAATATTCCACAGACAAGTACGAGGGGTAATCTCTTAGCGGTGTCACAGAGGTATTGCATTTTCATCTGATTGGTATTGACAATAGAGACGTAAAGGATTATGTCGTCTATTGATTTATTCGCATTCCATATTGATTTTTTGACATTCATTTAAGGAATTCGTTTTCGACACTCGCGCCCGAGCAACCGATTATAGCAAAAAAATAATAAAATGGCGGCCGCAGCGTTTTGCTGTTTCGAACTTTTGTTCAGGAACGTTTCAGATAAGAAAACCAGAATTTCACAGGAAAGAGCTAAATTATTCTGAAAACCTGAGAAAAGGCGAAACGTTCCTGGATTTTACATGGAACGTTACCACTTTTTTTACAGTGCGTTGGGTATTCATATTTTCATAGAATGGTCTATTAACAGGAGATAAGTTACTCAGTGCATGTATTGTCATTACGGTCGAACGTTGATGAGTCCGTTTATTAAAAGAGAATATTAATTTAATGCCGTGACACATTTGTAAAAGTGGCACATCGGAAGAAAGAATATTTGTAGAAAGAAGCATTCACCGCAACCCAATTATAATGTCAAAAACACAGAAGAGATTTACTAAGAGTCGAACCTGCATTTCCGTTTGCATATTAAAACTAGTCGTTGGGGGTCACCGTAACACTTACCCATCAAGGATTTACATAATATAAAATATGAAAATAAAACATGTTATGCATGCTAAGAACTGTATCATGTTACTTTTATTCATAATTACATTTACTTAGATTCCCTTAAATATAATTAACATAATCTCTTAAGCTAATATTACTTTTTGTTGCATTAAAATATCTCAATTTGTTGATTTTCTGTAAGCAAATAAACACTATTGGTTTACAATGGAAGTCTATGGGAATTTGGCGAAATATTAGAGATACCGCCATTTTCGCGTCACTTTTGAGACTCATTTGGTCGCCAAATTTGGCGATATATCGCCAAGTTAGTGACAAACTTGGCGGTATTTGGCGACAGAACAGGGTCCCTCTTATGGTAACTCCCCTTATAGGTACGGATGCCTTACATGCTTGAAATTTACGATAAGCCATTATTGACATTTAATCTTATAGTTTGGCGATAGTTTTTTGGTCGGGGGGGATAATCGAGTAGTACCGAATTTCGTAAAAGAAACCTCCTTATAACTCGAAAAAGTGTAATCATATTAACTAACAGTTTACTGCGTCAAATTAAGCGTCTTATTTCCAATTAAATATATCTTTGAATTGAAATTTGAATGAAATACAGGATCATGAAAAATCGAAGAGTGTGAAAAATATGATTACAAATATCTCGGCAACTAAATATCCGATCGATTTCATTCTTGATGCGAAATTTATGTTTTTTTTTTTTTTTTTTTTTTTTTTTTTTTTTTTTTTTGTTGTTGTTGTTGTTGTTGTCTTTTATATCCACTCCTTCAAATAAACAATATCGAAAATTTTTGCATACCTTTTATCAGAACGAATATTTCGAGAGTCCGAAAAAATAGTTTCGGATAATCGGGGTTACTGATATTCAATAAGCATCTTCCCATTATTACTTCCTAAGTACACGCCAAATTTCAAGACTCTATCTCAATTTATTCGAGCGATTACAGACACACACACCCAGACGGATACCATTTTTTTTTTCTAAAAATATGTTTTTCGGAATCTCCAGTGTCTGAAACGTGTAAATCCGTCACAAAGAAAAAAAAATTGATTTTTTAAACGATTACAAGACTTATCCTATACTACGTATGATGGGTAAATAAAAATTAATGATAACGTAGTAAAATGTTCACTATATTTATCTTTTTCTAAGTTCAGTGGGATAAAATTGCAAAACGAGACGGAACTGTATAGTACTTAAGTCAAGGCTTTGTAAGTACTTTCGTCCCAATTTCGGTTAATGAAGCATCCGAATCAGTGTTTTTTGTAAAGGTAAGGTATCCATATCCAGTAATTGATAAAAGTATATTTTGGACAAAGCATAATTAGTTTGCTGGAGAGTTCATTATACACTGTATGGCCAAAGGTGACCGGCACACTTGCGATTTTAGACGTTTTGTTAAATATCTAGAAAATTACATGAATTATTCTGAAATACAGGTGTGTAAACAGAGTAATACAGATCATATTCTTCCGTGAGGAATTTTTCCTGAAACTCCATAGGGGGCCGTCAACAAATTGAAAAAGAACGAATATCTTTTTAAATAACCCTGTTAAAACTAATGTAGCAAAAGCATTCAAACTGTAGATTATGATTAAGTGCCTTATTTTAATAAACTGTGTTCATTTTTATGAGAATAGCATGTGTACTCAAAAATAAATTATTTTTTTTTATAAAAAGAGTCCCAAATTTTGCCGAGTTTTTTGCTTATAATTTGTAGAGTTCTTAATATAAAAAAAAGTTATTTTAAGAGAATATGACAAACAACATTGTACACAATACCCTGTAATTAGAATTAAAAATAATAAAAATTATTTGAAAAATGAGCACGTTTACTAAGTAATGATTTACTGTGCATGACCGAATGTAATCAAAATATAATTTGCATAATGTGTTAGCTAAATGTATAGAGTAACTTTTGTGAAAGTCTCAAATACATAATTTGAAAAGTCTGAAAATAATTGTTGATAGAATAAACTCAAAATCCGTTATTCTCAAAAGGAAGCAAAAAGATGAGTGGTTGTATCCAAATATAGTACTGCGTGCAATATTGTGTATGCCATATTGGCACGAAACAATGGATATATGGATACAGCCCTTCATCTTTTTACCCCTCATCTTGTGCTCGCTGCGCTCCCCGCGTGATCGTTTCGAGATTTCGTTCGTATAGCAAGAATCAATCCCTATTTTCTAGCCAACCCCAGATGAAATTGTTTCGAGTTTCCATTCTGGATCGCTCCGTGATCCCTATGCATTCAATATTTAGATTCAAAACGCAGATGACCCTCCCAGACACACACACACCTTTCTCATTAGTTAATGTAAATTAGCTTCTTTCTGTAAAAATCACTTTTGCCATCGACCCTTAAAAAAAAAGTTTCGAAATGCAAAAGATTCTTCTCTTTCCCCGCTCATCCTATATAAACTCTCTAGTTTCACGATTTTCGCCAAGTCAATTAGCGCTAAGAAAAGACAGAAATCTCTGATCAATCAGATGCGTTTCACGGTATCTACGCATATTTTCATTGGTCCATTTCCGAATCTTCTGGCCTTTTCCCAAATCGTTACATTATTTATACATAGAATGATAATGCCATTAATCACTAGACATTTTCAGTTTTAGATATGTTGTCGAATATTTAAAAACATACTTGTCGATTTCTTCTGGAACTTCAGGATTATAAAGAATATCTTTGGCCTTAAATTTTTCAACGTCTATTTCATAAGTAGTATAATTAGGGGACCAATAAAAAATCAATGAAAAAATTATAATATTTGGGATCACCCTGTAAATTAAAATGCATGAAATAGTCTATCGCTACGTAATACATATATGTGGATACTGTACAGCGTGTTTATACTGATTTTTGCAAGAATAACACGTATATTCACGGAGATTTAGCGATTAAAATAATTCTTGCATGTTTTTAGCTTAAAACAAACAGAGTTTTTAACCAAATTTAACGCCAGTTTCAGAAAAATTGGCAAAATGTAGTAGAAACGATATAGTGCAATTGGAATATAAATATATTTAATATTTGATGAAACATGAGCAGTTGTATGAAACAATTTTTATCTGAGCATGCGCGAATGATAACAAACATTCTTTTCTACATAATTTAATATTAAACTCTATGGAGCAACAGATAAAATAACAGTCAAATATCATGAAATTTAAGGAAGGTATCGTCGATAGAGAGAGCTGATTTTTAGTTGCTCTCTAAAAGCTACTGAATGATAACGGATTTTCCAGAAACTGTCTTTTGCTCTATGCTGCCCATGTTACATTTTTCAATTCACTCCTGCGCATTTGCTACTGAACCAATTTATTTAAAATTTTTGGGGGGGGATTGATATAACTTATTTCTTCAACGTAGTTTAATTTTATAAATGAAATATATAGCCTATTTTTTTTAATCTATTTATTAAAAAAAAAATTTCTTTGGTTCCAGTAGACATCACCAGATGCCATTAGATGTCCTGTACTATGACGGAATCGAGTACGAAGCAATATATTTTATCATTTTTGTATATTTTCTTGTAAATTATTATCATTATTTTTCTTGTAAATTTAATAAGTGATATATTTTAGACAATATTATATAAAATATCCTCCAAGAAGGCTTTTAGTTTTTTCGTAATGCTATTTTATTCTTGGCATAACATGCCATAATGAGAATATTTCCCCAAAATACAGTAAACCTAGAGGCTTCCGTTTAGACCAGCTAGGAGAAGCGCTTTTTTTGACTAGAAAGACGACGATTGACCTGTTGACCTTCCCTTGAAAGGGATAGGAAAGGGACGGGGCATTTGTGGATATCTCTTCCTTCTATGAAATGAAATTTGTCCCTCCTTGAAAAGCGATAATTTTACTGGAGATTCAGATATTACGCAACTTTCACTGGTAAACCTCGTTTTGACAAGTTAAAACAACATTTACTCGGCTCTGATTTGTCTAAAAAATATATCCAGTATCTGTTCTTATAAAACACTAAATGTTTCTTTCAATATATAACAAATATTGTTCATTCATTGTATGCAAATAAACTAATGAACAGGCAACTTCAAGTCTGAAAATTTCGGGAGTATTGATTATATGAGAAGTTTGGTAACATAATTGTTAGATACCGTTCCTGCTTAAAAAAAAAAAAAAAAAAAAAAAAAAAAAAGCAGGAATTCTGCTCTGCTTTTTCAGAATTTAGTGCCGCCCCCGATGACTAAAAATAATCTTTCTTATATTTTTTTTCGAAATAGCACTCATTTTAATTACTTTTTTTTTCAGTTGTTATGAGAAAATGGCAACAAAAAGATATAGTAATCTACTATTTTCCTTTTTTTACAGAAATGGAGTACTTCAGCTGCCACCATTACAGAAATGTCATCAAAAACTACAAAAATATTAATATCTCAAAAATAAATTATGATGCAGTTTTCAAATAAATTGCAGTTACTTTTCTTCCCTATACGAAGTTGTAAAAATTGAAAATGTGCGATGTTTAGAATTTAAAAAAAAAAAAAAAAAAAAATGTAGTAGAGATTATCAGTATTGAACGGTACAATGATACATCTGCTTCGTTTTACGGCTGACTTATATATAACGTATCTTTGTTTTTTAGGGATGGCATTTTAATTGTTGCCTGCAAGGAATAGAATATTGGAGGTTTAAAAAAAAAGAGTTGCAAGAACATTTCCGATATCCTCGCTTGGGCATGGAATTATTATTATTATTTTGAACTAGTTCCTTTTCTAACTTATAAAAATACGAGATTTTATAAGAAATGTGTCAGCAAAACGTGCGCTCAAGGCATTTTTCGGATATTTTTATTAGTTTTTTATTAATTTAAAGTTGTCAAAAAAAAAAAAAATTCCTTTGCTGAACATCGGGAAATTTCTTACCACATTTTCTGACTCATTTATAAACATTAAAGCTAGATGCTTGTAGGGATGATTGTTGAAATGATTTGTAATCGGGCAGATTTTTCATTTTTTCGATGAATGAATAACTGCATCTTTAGGTATAAGCGATTGTTGTCTCAGAGTGACAGTTTTTTTCTTTTCTTGCGCTTCTCTGTCACGACAAGAAATTCGGTTGACAGACTTGTCGGATTTTTTTTTTTTTTTTTTTTTTTTTGCTTTTACCAAAAATGAAAATAGTACTTCAATTACGATTTGGAGGTTCGTTGGTTAAGTATAAAAGGGGGAAAGGGGGCAAGTCCCCTCCCCTTAATTTAGATAAATGGATTTTCATGCAGAATTATCCAATTTACTTTATTTTTTTTTCTATGTTCATTCTGATAAAGAGCTTTCCTGATTAGATTTGGAGATTCATTAGTTAAGTATAAAGGGGGTGGGGGGTGGGGGGTGTTAGACCGCCTCTTAATTTAGCGATAAGGTTTTTTCATGCAGAATTATCTGATTTGCTTCAAATTTGGTATACCAGTTTATTATGTTAAGGAGGTTCCCTGATTAGATTTGTAGGTCCATTGGTTAAGTATAACGGGGGGAAACGGGGGCTAATCCTCCTTCATTTATTTTTTGAGGGCATTATTCTTTGAAATAATAGTATAATATACAATTAGTGTGAATAACCTGTGAGCTCAATGCCATCAGTTTAACTGGGCACTTTACTTTCTATTTTTTATATTTTAATCTGTTTTTTATTTTTTTTTTTTTTTTTTTAATGATCTTAATTCGGTAATAACAATAAAAGTAGTTCATATTTAAACTTCATTTTGCATTTCACAAAACTAAATTCAGCGCAGTAATAATCTTTTCTTTTTAAAGTGCAGCTAAAACAAAATCCTTGTTCAAAGTTTAAACTTGGCATTGTGCTAAGTGCGCTTCGAAAGGAGGTCGCGAAGTTGCAATGCCGACTTGGTCCGTGCCGCCTTTTTCCAGATAGGTTTTTAATTAACTTTGTAAGACACGGGGTGTTTATTGAAAGATCCCCTCAATGCAAACTAGTCGCGAATGCCATAGTAATTTATGCGATTAATTCAGTCTGTTTTTAACAATTTGGCTTTTATTGCTTTTATACTGCTACTGGGTATGTATTAAACAAATATATAATCCAAAATTGTTATCTAGACTTTAAAAACCGATGGTACACAGAATACGCCACCCCTCGTTCTCGGCTAATTACTGATGATTTTTTTCGAAAATCATCATCAATTCTTTTATACTTCTGCTACGATAGGTACTTCCAGAGCTTCTCAATACCTTTTGCTGAATGCCCGCAGATCAAAATTTGTGTATAACGAAAAAATCCGCTTTTCTCAAAAACTATGTGACCTAGGGTAATCGCTTATATTTTTCCTGCAATGTTTAAATTAACGTCTACTACCTGTAATTTTTTCGTAATTTTAGTTTCAGTAGATTTGGAAATAGATGGAAGGGGGCATATTTTTGCACCACTTTTTCGACGATATCTGTGAAAATATAATACCTAAAATCAAAAGAAATGTATTTTTGAGTCCAGCTTTACGAAAGCATTCACACGATATACAAAGAAAAAAAAAATATTTTTTTAAGTAACTTAATTAGCCATCTACATTTTTCCTAAATATATTTGTGAATGTATAATAATCTGTAAATATGTGGGTCATAAGGTTTAGATTAACGTCTACTACCTGTAATTTTTTCATAATTTTAGTTTCAGTAGATTTGGAAATAGATGGAAGGGGGTGGGGGGGGTGGCATATTTTTGCACCACTTTTTCGACGATATCTCTGAAAATATAATACCTAAAATCAAAAGAAATGTATTTTTGAGTCCAAAAATACATTTAAAATATAGTAAAAAAAATATATATATTTTTTTTAATCAACATAATTAGTTGCTAAACTTTTCTACATTTACTACATTTTTTCTAAATATATTTGTGAATGTATAATAATCTGTAAATAAGTTGGTCAATAGTCTTTATTACTTCCCCCAATTTGAACTTTCCACGTTCCGTAGTTTACGAGTAAAATGGCTGTGACAGACAAACAGACAAACACAGGAGTAATCTTATAATGGTTCCGTTTTTACTTTTTATGTATGGAACTCAAAAAATGAATTAAAAACTGTGTCAGAAATTAGCCAGTTTGAATTGGAGAACAGCATTAAGTAAATAAAATATACATGCTAAAATTTAAATTCGTAAGTCGAAACAGATATATTTTGTAAATAAAATGTACACGCGAAAATATAGCATAAATTTTAAATTCTAAATACTTTTTTTTTCTTTATAATTAGATTTTATTTACCATGCTTCCTTTTTTTTTTTTTTTTATTTGGTTTGGATTGCTAGGGCTAAAATGCATGAACGGAAATATTTCCCCCCAGAATTATCCCATAATTTGGCATTTGGCTAGTTAAATGCATTAGCAATGTAACTGAATTTGTGGAAATAATAATTAACAGTTTCAAGGGCGGTGGCTGGAGGGTCTAGCCACCTAATTTTAATTCCAAAACAGACAAATTGCACCAAGAATATTATAATAAAACTTTGCTTTTGTAATGAAAGTGAAAAATAGCAAGTTTTTACTTTCTAAGAAATTCGTTTGAGTATTCTGGTGTCAGTCAATTATTTCATCATTTTACAAACAGAACTCTTCTACCCCTAAAAGGTTTAAAATATGTCAATATTGTTGAAATTCCGAATTTAAGTTCTTTAAATTAAAGCGTTACATAGCAAAACTATATTAAAGAAAATATTAGATTAAAAATAGTTTATTATTAGACATAAATAACACGGGAGTAATATTGTCTGATCCATATTTATAAATTGGGCTGAAATTTTGAACCCGGTCTCGAATGATAATCATCTTACTCCAGGCCCAACGCAAACTACTTACATTTCCTTAGTTTAGTTCACGCCGTGGGCCGGGAAAAACTGAATCTGAAGTTTGATGAAAATTCGTGCATTAATTCTTTCGAAAGAGCTATTGCGGAAATCGTGAAAAATGCAGCATAGCAGTACCACGTGTTGGGCGATTCACACCAAATTGTAAACAGCATCAACTCATTTTAAGGATTAACCGAATCTGAGGTTTGATGGAAATCCGTGCTTTAGTTCTTGAGATAGAACTATTGCGGAAATTGCGAAAAATGCAGCATAGCAGCGCCACCTGTTGAACAATTTACACCAAAAACTAATCAGCATCAATTTATATCATCGACTAACTGAACATAATTTTTTATTAAATTCCGTGCATTAGTTTGAGATAAAGCGGCCACAAGATTTGTGTCCCATACAGACAGACATTTTGTAAAAACATGTTTTTTGGAATGTTTGACCCCTAAAACGTGTAAATTCGCCGAAAACTGGAATTCGAAAATTTTCACGAATCCAATACTTTCTTCTTGTAAAGATAGGAAAACATTGTTTAATTCAGGGGGGTGGGGCAATGGAATGTCCGGAAGATTTGAGATTTTGTATTTTCAATGTTCAAAAAGTGCAATTCCGCCCCCCCCCCGGAATTCTATAATGTCCCCTCCCAGAGCAATAGAAATCCCTCCCGGAGAAAAGTGTCTGAATTTAACACTGTAGAAGAAAGTAAAAAAAAAAAAAAAAAAAAAAAAAAAAATCGCGAATCCAGTATTCTTCCTATAAAGATAGATGAAAGTAAAAATTGACCAGAATCCAAAATTGACCAGCCCGATCCATGTATAAGATAAAGTATGTAGATAAAGATCAGCCGTGTCTCCTTTTCTTTCTGTGCTTTCGTCTATGTTTTTAATGTGGTGGATTTGACTTCGAACCGGGAGTGATACCTCGGAGGAAAGATAGGGGACTATCTCGGAAAACATATATGAAACGTCATTGGTTCACATGGCTTGCCAGAAAATGAAAGTATTCGCGCCCGACCTGTGAAAGTCCGCGCCATCTATTGAGAAAAGGCGTTTTTCAACCTTTGTGATGCATCCCTTAAAAAAAAAAAAAAAAGTATTTAATGAATGTCAATCAGGGGATTTGGAAGAAAGGTTTCGACTTTGATACTTCTTTTTATCGTAGAATAGGCTCGTTTGGTTGGTATTCCAGCAAGAACTAAAGCATCAATAAATAATTAAAATTAAAATTGATAATTTGTGGAAAGTCCCTTATCCTTCATCTGGTTTTTGAAAGGAAACTAAAAGTCAGCTCACATTTTCGCCGATACCTTTCTAAATTTTCACGATAGTGGTCATAAGTTGCTCCATAGAAATCCCTGTTAAATTATAAAAAAAAAAAAAAAAAAAAAAAAAAAAAAAAAAAAAAAAAAAAAAATCTTTGTTATCGTTTGCGCATGCACAGATAAAAATTATTTCGTACAAATTCTCTTATTTAATAAAATATTTAATATATTATATTCAAATTGCGATAGAGTGTTTCTATTAACCTTTGCTAATTTTTCTGAAACTTGCGTTAAATTTGGTTGAAAACCCTCCATGATATAAGCTAAAAACATGCAGGAATTTTTTGAACTTTCAAAACATATCGCTATATCTCCATGAATATACGTGCTATTCTTACACTAGTCAGTAAACATGTTGCACAGTATGCAGCAATTTGTATTATGCTTCGATAGATCATTTCGTGCATTTTAATTTACAGGGTGATCCCAAATATTATTATTTTTCTTTGATTTTTTGTCGGCCCTCTAATTTTTCTCCATATCAAATCGACGCAAAGTTGATAAATATGAGGTCGAACATATTCTTTATAATCCTGATGAATCCGACAAGTATATTTTTAAATATTCGCCAAAAAGTCTATTATTGAAAGTGTCCGATGATTAAAGGCTATACAGTGTATATCAAATTCAGTAACGCGGAAATAATATGACTACATATTAAATAGGAAGTAATCACCATGGTAACCTAGAATCATTATCTATCATGGGATATACTTCAATTAATTAAGAATGGTAGGATTTAATAAAAAAAAAGAAAACTTTCATTAACATCTTTTAAGTTTTGATTCGATTTTCATAATATTTCTAATGATTCTGCAAAATTCTGCAACGACTGTATATATTAAATTTGAAACATTTCGTTTGGTTAGTTTTTGCGCTGCTATATGCGGGCAGACGGACAGACATACAGACGGACGGACCAGAAGACGAATATAGGTGCTACTTATTTATATAATTACGAAGTACCTAAAAATACTTTTTGAAATATAACTAAAAATTAGTTTCCAGTTTCTATTTTAATTTCGTTCAAATAATCATATCCATTAATAACAAACATAAATTGTGCTTTTCCTAAGTTTTCTGATGAAATAAATTTGAAATGACATGAGTTCTCAAATATAAGAAATGTGTCATTCAAAAGAATGTAGATCCTGCGATCAAGTCTACCTTGGAAAATGTTTTTAATAATGATCTAAAATTTAAATTAGCAATTTGATTTTTGTAAGTTAGTAATGGATTAAAAAATCTAACACATAGCATAACACACACCCAATAGCATGATCTTTATTATACAAAATGCATTACTTACAACAATTTTTTGAACGTTTATTGTTTCGGAACAGAATTATTTATTTTGACTAACAAAACATAAATATTAATAACTGTGTTCTATTTATAATATTACAAATTCACTGAGCTAAGTTAAATTTTTTCTTGCGTTATAAAAATGTCGAGTTCGTTACTAGATAATTTAGAAACTACAGGCAGCAAATCCAGTGCAGTTGAATCTACATTTTTCGGTTTCTTTTATCTAGTTTATGCTTAAAATATAAAGTAGCCCTCGTTAACTTTGAGGTTTTTTTTTCTGAATTATAATAAGTTAAATGAAAATTGTAATTTCTTATTCTCTTTTAATCATTTCATAAAAGTATACTGTGTGAATGGGAAAATAAAGAATACTTCAACACGGTTTTACACATTTGAAACAAGATATGTATTAACGTTTTGAATAACATACATTTTTTTATGTATAGTAGGGATTAATTCAATATCGAAATTATATTCTTTGCCTCATTTAATCTTCTTAATACCACATAATCCCGACCATCGTATTTTTTCACTTTATCGTTAAATAATTTTTTTGTCTACGATAATCTTCCAGTGGAAAAAAAAAAATATGATGGAAATCCGCAAATTAATCATTCAGGAATTAAGAAATATTTGCGGTAAAATAATTAATTACATTCTATAAATAAGATCATGAATTCGTAACTAATAATTTATTTTAGTAGATATTCTAATTTTTTTAATGTAAAATGTTTAATTATCTTGTATTAAATATGTAAAATGTAAAAAAAAAAAAAAAAATCAATTTTGGCAGCTTTTTAAACCACTAAGGTTTCATCATCAGTGCTTTAATATCAATGGTAAAATTAAAACTCTGGGTAAAAGGGGGCGGGGCAGACAGTCAGAAAGGCGTACGTTACAGCTCTACTGTCAACGGCGAAATGCGACATATGGCAGACAAACAGCCACGGAGTCGATTTCACGGGCACAAACAGGGAGACCAATCAAAATCGCCCAATTGCTCCGGAAGAATTCCAACATAAAGGAGAAAAAAAGGGGGGGGTGAAGAGAACGAATTACAGAAAAATTAAATCATATCTTTGAAAATTGGGCTTACTGGACAAATCGTTAACTAAACTGTTTGAACTTTTACATATGTGATAAGCTTCACAGAAGTCAATATTGTAAATCGATGAGCATTTCTGTATTATTGAGGCTTCGGAAAATTTAAAATTACAACAACCATAATTTTAAATTTTCCGAAGCCTCAATAATACAGAAATGCTCATCAATTTACGATCTTGACTTCTCAGAAGCTTATCACATACGGAAAAATTCAAACAGTCAGTTAACGATTCGTCCAGTACACCCAATTTTTCAAAGATATGATTTAATTTCTATAATTCGTTCTCTTCACTCCTCCGCCCCTTTTTTTTCTTCTCCCTGTTTGAACTCTTCCAGAGCAATTGGGCGATTTTTATTGGTCTCCCTGTGCGTGCGCGTGTGATCGACTTCGTGGCTGTTTGTCCAAAGAAAATGAAGCGTGAAGAAGGGAAACTTTCATAGACGCAATGTAAATCCCCGATCCTCAGCGAAACAGTGCAAACAGCTAAGCGGTAGAAGCCGCATAAAGGGGCGAAAGATAACTCGGGGTTTACTTGGCGCGCTTTTGCATGATCGCCAGTAGCGATAATTATCAAAATGAGGAGTAACGCTGTGCTCACCGCTGTCCCCTGTCAGCGCGAAAGCAGTGCGCTCCCCTCCCCCCCCCTTTTTTTCGTGGATGGAGCTTCTCTCCGAGGGGGAAACCCCTTGAAGGTCAAAGATCGTAGAATACGTTAGAAGAATCTGTTGTTATGTTAGATTTCGAGTGAAAGTGGAACTTTCGATAGGTAAAATTTATTATTTTACAGAGTGCTGTATCACTGAAGATGTTTCCATTGTACGTAATCATCGGCTATCTATTTGCAATACAGAAAATATATCATAACAACAGAACATGAACACATCATATTAAAAAATCTGTCCCAATCGCTGTTAAGTCACAAGTGAAACTGGCCAAGAAATGTCGTTTTGAATTCTCGCGGGGCGTTGGCGAGAAGGTGTTATCTTAGGTTTACTACAAGAAAATTTGGCGAATTGGTAGATGCAATGAAGAATGCCTGTGATTGGATCTCCCCTTTGAGTGTGTTTCCCAGCAGAGCTGTTTGCACTGTTTCGGTTAGTTACGGTTTCCAAAGCCTTCCCTTCTTTCCCCCTACGTTCTTTGGTTTGTCAGCCGCATGTCGCATTTCACAGTTGACAGTAGAACTGTAAGGTACGCCCTTCTGTCTCTCTGTCTCTCCCCCTCCCCACTTTTACCCGGTGTTTTACTTTTACAATTGATTTTTAAGCACTGATAATGAAACCTTAGAGGTTTCGAAACAGCTGTATGCTTTATATACATATTTATATTTGTGTCTTTATACGTTGTTTCTCTTTCTTTAATTATAATATGAACTCGATTTTAGGAATTATGAGATAGGATATTTTAGGACTTGCACGAAAATTGAGATCAGATAGTCTATTTAGAAGTAATGTTCTAAACAAAAATATTTATTATAAAGTTGTATTTTTTTTTATTTAGAGTTGTTACTAACCACTTAAATAAGTTTTATATGTTGTAAATTGTTTTAATTTTGCTGCTTTTACGTGGAAACCTTTCAATATTTTCAAATAAGTTTCTTTATATTTGATTATTTAAATGATGAAGAGTTCTGAGAAAGAAAGGAAATTGAATTACTTTAAATATCAAGTTCAGGAGTACGTCTTTAATATACTGAAATCTGTCAGGAAATGAAGAAGGTACTTTTAATATCTAGGTACTATATTAAGTACTTCAGCTCCAGTCCCTTTCCATAGCTTTCTAAAAAGGTGTCATTTCACTGTGATCGTTTCACTCAAAAGGTGTTCTGTCACTTATATGCGTGAAAGTACTCTGCATAAGATTTAAATTTTAAATATATCATTTGGTGGAAGTTTAAGGAACGTGATTTTTACTCTATCGAAAGTTTTGAGCAAAAGAAACAATATTTGCGTAAGCGTTACATTTTTGCTTTAATTAGAACAAATAATCTGCTGCTGAAAGACAACCATTACAGGTAAAAGCTTGTGGAAAAAATATTCTATCTGAAATTGTTTGCAAATGAGGTTTCAGACATGCTAATAAAGCATCATGCATGTTCTCTTTCACTCGATTTACAAAACCTTTAAAATCTCAAAACAGTCAAACAATAAAAATGGAAAATAAAAACCTGTAAAGTTTTCGCTCTGAACGTGAGCACAGTGGTCGCTTCAGTTCATGTTTCCTAGAACTGTTTTCCAGGAAAATTTTATATAGATTTTAAAATCGGCACATTTGTAAATGATAACCATTATAAAGAGTTCGGTCATAAGACTTATTAGAATTTTTTTTAATGTTAAAGGACCCGACACGAAACAGAAACAGCGAGCAGGAAACAAGGTTCTTTTACAACTAAATATTGACATTTGTTCACCTTTTTTGCGTAGATATATACGATTTATAAAGGATAAAAATTCAAAGACTTTGGACTATAAGAACTACTTCTTTAAACTAATATGTAATACTACGTAAAAAAAAAAAAAGTATTTTTCAAGCGCATTTGTTACTAAATTTAGATATTTTCCATATTTTGTTTTATACACAGACTAACGTAACATTATGTTTTTACTAATACAAAATTTCAGAGTTAGAACAATAACGACCATTTTTAAAGCATTTTTATGTACTAGACGCCCTCTCATCTCCTCTTTTTTCGGCATATTTCAAAATTAACAATGAGCTTGGGAAATACCTACCACGTGTATGTTTATGCCTCTTTTCAACAGTACAATCGGTTTAAAATATGAATATTAACCCTATGAAAAAAAATCATTTCCAAAAGACACTTTTATCGGATTTTGTTTTTCTCCAATAGGATGTCTATATGGAAAAAAAGTTAGAAGAAAAAGATTTATTTGCTTTTTTACAACTAAATGTCAACATTTTAGCACATAAATTATGCACAGTCTTTGGAACGGTTATATTTATAACTCATAAAAGTCTCAAAGTGCTAGTAAAATAAGAAGAAATTAAAAATGTATTCTTCACTGGTAGTCGATAAAAAGAAAATAATGATTCTTCCATTCCCTTTTTACTTAGGTTTTTGTTTAAAAACAGAAAATCATTCAATACTTACTTTAGGTATGTTTAAGGCTATTATCACGGACGGTGGAAATGACTTTACATTAGATATGTTTCATTAAATTTTTTTAATGAATTATCTATCTAAAATATTTATGCTATTCAGGGTATCTATTCTTATTGTTGTCCAATAGTTAAATCCTAATTTCTAAATAATTAATTTTAGAGTTATACCTATTTCTGATTTTGAAATGCTTTAATTGATTATCTGTATCTTATATAGCCTTTTGCATAAAAATTGTTGTTTTTTAAAAAATTATAGAAATTAGATTTTTGTAATGTATTTGGGTCATAAAATTTGCTTTTAGAAAAAATTTTTCCCCATGTTCTAACAAATAAACTATAAAAATTACATTGTTGTATGTCCAAACTTACCAAGTTAAGATATAAGATCGCATGTAGCATTGGGTTTTTTGGAATATAGGAAACAGGGGCGATATAAAAATTTCAATTTCATATCTTTTATAAAAACATTTATTTTCACCTAAATGACTTTTAGTATGACGTAGGACTACAATAAGATAATTTTTGAAATCGAATTTATACTTCTAAAGTTGATGGTTTAGGAATATCTGTTCTAGAATGGTAAGAATGGACACCCTATAAAGTGCGAAAGAATTTAGAAACGTCAATAAGTAACAACAAGTTTCATAAAGGAATATAAATATAAACTCATATGGCACATTATAAGAAGAGGATCTCCTCCTTAAAATGTACGGCATACTTACAATCTTCATTAATTATTCCAAAATGCGGTCAGGTGTAATTGTTCTGTTAACATATATCAGCTCAAAATTCATACATGATTTCTTAGATAGGATATTCAAATAATTAAATTACGGGAAACATCGGATTGTATCCCTTTCCTAACTCCATTTGTTAGTTATAATTAGCTTTTCATATCCAAATCCACATTAACCCATTACCCGCTGACGTTGCGTTGACGCAACAGTCAAAATAATTGCTCGTTTAATCAATTAATTACATTGGCACCACTATTTTTGAATTAAGAAAAATGTCTTATTTATTGGCAGAAATTTTGCTATTTTAGTAAAGCGAAATTTACGTTACTGAATTTGTGGTGGGAAACGACTTTCAATAAGAAATTTGAAAATTTCTACTTTATAGTTTTGGCGGTTAATGGGTTAATATTTAAAACATGTGTAAAAATATAAAATAAAATTCAAGTAATAAAAATTATATATTATAAATCGTTAACTGCACCAAGTTTTAAATTTGGGCTTTTAGAGAATGAAATTGATAAAAATAAAATTCATGGCAGCTTTTAGTGGTCATGTAGTTAAAAAATCATAATAAATAAATAAAAATAAATACCGTTATTTTTTAGAAAAAAGGAAACCTTAGTAAATAAAAATAAATGCTCTACCCACTATTTTTAGTTAAATTTCTGGTAAAAAGAAGCATAATTGGTTGTAAATTATAAAGTTAAAATTCTTTGACTTCATTGAATAGGCTTGGCTGACAGTACCCTCTATCGCTTTAACACTAGAACCGACGTAGCGGTCATTTTGACCGCTGCCAAATAAAAATATTTCGATTATCACCAGATTTTCTTTTTCTAAAATAAGTTTAAAATGTACCACGGAGAAATAAGTTAAATAGATAAGTTAAGTAGTTTCAATTAAAATTTCCGCTGTAAAATATTTTTATAACACATCAGTAAAATTACCGGCGGTTCTAGTGTTAAACAGTATTTATTTTAAGCATGACAGATAAAGAGGTTTAATTTTAAAAGTATTGCGTAATTTTCTTTATTCTAAAAAGTTAAATACCAAAAATGAAAAGAATAAATTGTCAATGGCCTTAACACTAAATGGACAAAATATTCTCTCAATAATGATTAAAAATTAAGACCTGAATGATACACAATGACAAAAATGAAAACTAGTCAAAAGGGGTTATACGTTAAAAAAATATATTTTATGCATTTTTGTCAAACATATACGATTCAGTTATTTCAGAACTTAACAAATCGGTATTAATTTTTTTTTTCATAACTTTAACTGAAGTAGTATATTTCTAAATTAATCTATTGAGAAAATACTAAATCTACCCTATATATATAAAATCCTAATGAAACAAATTTATGAAACGGCTGAAATGTGTATCGATTCTTTGAATCGACTGGTTAAACAACTAATTATGTTTCACGGCGATTTCTCCTAAAATATGGAATACTTTGCGATGAAACTAAAACCAAAAATCCGTATTGATCCACAGATCTCAAAACTGGTATTAGAATTTTTAAATTCGAATTAGTTTTTGAAATATTAATTTTTTCTAATTTTAAATACATTTTTCTAATGATGGCAACTCAAATTTTAGTCATAACAGATTTTTTTTTTCATAATTCAGAAAAGGTTACTATTTTAAATTAATTTGGCGACCAGTTTGGCCTCCTTTAAATCTATGCTAAGAACAATGCTTTTTTTGTATTTCGTTATCATTTTATTTAATACAAAACTTTCATTTAAAAACGAAACATTTAAATTGATGGCTTTAACTTCTTTCTTTCTTTTAAAAAACAAAACGAAACGGAAAATATTAGGCACAGATGTCATATACGCACTGGGGTACCTAATTGGCGCAAAAATGGCATTATTTTGGTTGCCATGGTAAAACGGCTATTGTCGTTTATTTAATAATAAATGTTTATTTACTTTTATTTCTTTTTTTAATTTATATAAATTATTTTGTTCTATAGTTATTAATTTTTTTTTGCTATTTCCTTTTGAAAATAATAGAAAATAATTAAAAAATACGGTACAATGTAGTAGTTATTCCGTCAACCAATTTCGCAAATTATATAAATCGCCAAACCACTCGCCAAATTGTACAGATTGACAAAATTTCTATTTTAAATAACGAAAGAACAAATAAATTAGTATAACATTAATAAATATAAAAATAAAACGTCGAATAAAAAATCACTTGATGACGTAAACATGCGTAACTTGCTAAAAGTCAAGTGAATGTGACATTTTCGATCAACCGTTATTGGCATTTAATCTCATAATTCGCGATAGATTTTTGGTCGACTAAGTTTGGATAACTAAGTAGTACCAAAAATACATATGTAACTGGTATTCAAAAACGAGGTTTTCGCCAAATTTTCGTAAAAAAAAAAAAAAAAAAAAAAAAAAATCATGCCAAACATGCGTTGCGTATATGACATCTGGCGAAATATTAAATTATGTAACAAACCATGACATTTAATTTCAACTTCAAATCATTGTTTTAATTTACCACTCGAAGAATAAAAAATTCTAACTGGCGAGTTGCGAAAAAGATATTGGCGAGATTTGCACCCGGCTTTTTTTTCTTTCGGCACAGATGTCATATACGGCCCCATATTGGCGTGATTTTATTCAGACGCATATATCATATACGCAACGGGTACTTAACTGGCGCCAAAGTATCGTTATTTTGCTTGATATGGTAAGCCGGATGTAGTTGTTTATGCTGTTGATGCGTTCCCCAAATTGGCGTTGGAAAAAAATCGCGCCAATATGGGGCATATATGACATTTGTGCCACACCTTCATATGAAAGGCGAAGGGATCAGACCGTATTTGTTTATCGCATTTGATGACTTGAGCTATTATAATATAGATGAAATGATGGGGATAGAATAATATTTGGCAACTTATCATATGTGCCTGGATAACATTAAAGTATGAAAATGGCACATAGAGTATGAAAAACGAAGTGTTCCGCCGGGAACTGTTGATGATAGTCACATGATTTAGGCTATTATTATAGAGATTGTTTTAAAATATCGGGAGACAAAGACTCTGAATACTTAATTCATTTTATTTTAGCTTCTTTTCAAATGTTTAACTCATCCTCTTTAATCAAAAACGAAAACAACCATTGGATGTCTTAACAGCAACTGATTCGCCCTTAATTTTTTGCAATCAAAGGGGATTGAATGTAAACCCGTTTACAGGGAGATCTGCATAGCTTTTTTCAGTATAATTTAATCTTCTCTAATATTTTTAAAACCCATCAGATTAGCATGTTTTTTTTTATTTTTAGATTCTGCGGTGTCTGAACGGGGGTTGGCGAGCGTAGCTTGCAGGAGGCAGATCCCCCTAGTAAAAATATAAAATTAAATCTATATTAATTATTTATGCAAGATAGTTTTCTGTGTGGATTAAAAAATATAAATATTAATTATATTCCATAAAAGAAAAGTTATCAACAGATTTTATTTTTAATACTGAAAAAATATAAAATAAAATATGTATTTAAATCAGATTTAATGTTCGACAAATGTCTCATTGAAGTCAAAATTATTATATTTTAAAATGTTATATTTCTGTTGAAACAAAAGTAAATTGTAAAAGAAAAAAATTAATTCTTTTTAATACGCTTTTGAATCAGGGCAAATAATTACAAAAGTAAAAATGATGAGCCATTGAATAATGTCTTACAAATCTTAAATTGTTTATTTTATATTGTCACAGGGGTTTTCAGACTGTTTTCGGTTGCAGCTCCTATGAACATGATTTTCCATTTAAAAATATTACAATTTGTATTGATGTAATAAGCAATATACATTGAAAACATTTCCTATTCGTTTTCATAAATCAGTTTAATAAATTAATATTTTCTTTTGAAATAACACTATTATGATGATTGGCACTGGAAATTAATTTCAAAGCCTGTCTCATTTGAAAGTTAAAATCAATAAGTGGTTTTTACGCGTGTTAAACTAATAATGATTTTTATGACATAAAATAGAAGAATGTATGCAGTTTTTATATTTTACATTTTGAAATTAATGAGAAATACTGTAACATGATTTTAATAAGCAATCTCTATATGAAATAACATACACTCATGTTTGTAAAAATTGCAATGCCATTAAAAATTAACGCGATTGATCTGAAAATTTCAGTGAATGCAAATTATAGTCTGTTATGCAATGGTTCCAATTTCAGATTCACCATGCATGAGTGGGATGTGCAGCGCCCTCCAGACTGTTTCTGAAACTGCATAAATAGAAGGCTGTAGCGAGATTTTGAGAATTGTGTGTGCTTATTTGCTAATGGTAAACTTTAGGTGATACGTAAATATGTCTCTTCGACGAAAATGGGTGGAATTTCAACAACTAACGATATGGGTGAGAATCATCGACCTTCGTGAAGATATTCCTATCGTACAATAGCAGCTCGTGTGCAGAGTAACAGCAGCAGAGGAATGCGAGATTGGAAACAGTACACCGATGAGGATCGGACAACTCGGAAACCTGAGATTGGCCCCCGAACGGTGACGTCAACACGCGATGATAGACATGTCTGCATGTCTCCGACGGAACGTACAGGTACATCTAGACAGTTGGAAGCACATTGGTCATCTGTAACAGGTTTATCACTGTCCGCATCGCCAATTTGTTGGCGTCTGCTTCGCCGTGGAATGCGGGCAAGACCACTTTTATGAAGAATCCCTCTCCCGTAAAATCGCCTACGTCTGCAGCTGCAATGTGCTCCTGAATATATAGACTGACATGCAGTTTGGCAACAAGTTGTTTTATCACATGAATTCCGTTTTAACCCTTAAATGCCTGATTTTTCAAAAACCATTGTAATAATGTTTTTCGGCTTTCATTTTTTAAATAAAACATGTGAAAAATACTTTAAAAAATCATATTTTGTTTTAAGTATAGTTTAGGGCCAAAAAACAGTTTGTTACTAATCGGCAATACTGGTGGTTACTTGAAAAAATAACTTGCCTTGATGAAATTCTATAATATTGAACACACAAGAACTTTAGGAACTATAATAAGAAATAAATTTCACTTGCTCACTGCAGGCCAAAATAGGGTATTTCGCAAGCTCCCAAACAAAACAAAAAGAACAAGTAGCAACAATTGAAAAAATAAATCTATCTTTATTCTTAAACAGCAGAAGTGTTGCCATCTACATTTTGAAAATCGATTTAATAAAATTTTCAGAATGTATTTTATTGGCAACATTAGGCATTATAGCTTCAATATTATTTTAATAGTATTTTAGAGCCTAAATTGGGTATGTTGCCGAAAAGCAACACCAGGCATTTAAGGGTTAATCTGTGGCAGGATGATGGCCGCATTCGTGTTAAACTCTATGCCGGGGAATGCTACTTTTTGGAGTGCATTATCAAATGTCATAGTGGACGAACACTGGGAGTTATTGTCTGGGATGCGATTGCGCATCTTAGACGATCGCAGATGCTACAGATTGTGGTAATCTGAACAGCAACAGGTACATCAGTGAAGCGCTGAAGCCCAAAGTCGTTCATTTCCTTCAAGGAATTACTGGAGCTAAATATCAAGAGGACACTGCCCGTCCATATTTTGCAAGGAATGTTTAAGACTTCATGTCAGCGGAACACATACAGCTTCTTCCGTGGCCTGCGTATTCGTCGGGTAATATCACCCATTGAACATGTGGGGGATTTCGTTGATCGGCGACTCTTTCGTTATTTTGAACCTATAGGTTATACAGATGAATTTTGGGAACGCATATAAAGAATACGAAGTGCTCTTCTACAGGCAGATATTCAGAATATGAAATGCTCTTCTCCAGGCAGTCATTCAGAATATGAAATGCTCTTCCCCAGCAGACATTCAGAATATGAAATGCTCTTCCCCAGGGAGACATAAAAAATTTATTTGACTCCATGCCTTGTCATATAACAACACTTATTACAGCGCGTGGTGGCTACACCAAATACTGATTTTGGACACTTAATATTGTTTTTTTTTTTTTTTTTTTTTTTTTTTTTTTTTGCTTTAAAAATGTAATCATTTGTTTATACCAATACCGGTCTTTTATGGATTACATTTCCCTTAATTCTAATGATTTCTTCATAGTGTTGCCATTTTTCACAACCATGAGTGTATTATAATATGACGAATTAATTTTAATAATGCAAAAGAACATCTACATAAACAAACCCTCTGAATAGATAATGTAAAAATGTCGTTAGTTACAAGAAAGGAACTATTGTACAAACTGTTTAAATAACCTGGGTCGTACTTGCATTATTTTGTAAAAACAAGTAAAAATTAACCGCTTACCTCCTAGCATAAGAAATACGTGACTGTAGGAGGCGTACATTATTTGGACATTAAAATTACGAATTGTAATTTTTGCAATATTCAACAAGTAAATTTCTGAGATTAAATACGAAAACATTTGTTAGATTCAAATACGGTGCTTAAAAATAAAAAAAAAGATATATGCGGGACACCCGTTGTGAAGTGTTTAAAACAAAGCAATTGTTACACGCAAATACATAGAATATATTAGCAATACATTAAATAAAACTTGTAAACTATAATTATTCTTTTATATATTATCTTGGTTAATGAAAATTAAACGAACAAAAAATGAAGCTATACCTTAAACTATTTTTGACATTATTGTAACTTGAATTTGTATACTACTTTTGTTAAAAAGATATTCCTCGGGTACTTAAAAATTGAATAAAGAATAAATGATGAAAAATATTAATGTTAATAATCTCTTGCTTCATAAAAGAAACATCAGAATAACACGGAAGTATAAATTTAAGAGAGTATTAAATGGAATAAAACACATCTCTAATTACCGTTGTAACCGTTGAAAAAAATTATTTAAAGCGATTTTTAAACATATTGCTTTGTTTAGATATATTTTTAAAATAATGAATTAGACAGATGCTTGTTTTAGAAGCAATTTTTTTAATTAACAACTTTTAAAATGAGGTATTATTTCAAGATAAACAGAAATATAAATCTATGTATAAATTGGGATTATTCATGTTTTCAAAAATTTTGTTTAATATACTTTTTAATTAACTAAACTTAATGAACTTCCTTATTTATTTAGGTCGACATCAAGAACGTGATTTAATAAAAATATTTCTCACGCATAATTTAAAAAGAATAGGATTGATATATCGGACATTATTGTTTTAAATTTAACAAATTTTAAAAGTGTTATATTTGGATGCGAAATGACAAAGTTGGATTAATTATTTTTGCTATTTTCTGCAAACGTTTGTCCTCGCACGGATTATTTGTAGATTTTATTTTAAAGAGTTTAAAATATCAAATTATTTGAAATGAATTTTTCAAATAAAATACAGTTAGCTGGCAAAATATAGTATTTTGCTCATTTTCTAAATTTGAATTTCTTTTCTTATATATCCGGCCGAAAATTCATTCTTTAACGTGCATCTTCTAATTTCTTTTGTTTATTCAAAACTATTTTGAAACTAAATGTTTTTATAAATGCATTATAAGAAATATTTAAGTGTTTATTGGTCACTTTAATCAATCTATCTACAAAATATCTTCTTATAATTATCAAATAATTTTTCTCACATTTAAAAGTATTTGTAATCCATTACTTTTGTATATTTTGTCACTACAAACTTGGCATTTTTGCCATTCGAAAAATTTACAAATTTGAAAAATACAATGTACACATTTAATTACTAAAATAATGTATAATAAAATCCGGTTTAATAATTTTAAGAAGAAACCATATTTCTCAAAATTCTGCTTAAAATGTAATTAAACTAGTTCAATTTGAATCTAATCAAGTAAGGTAAAGCGAGGAGAGTCTGCGCACATTTCAAAAGAATAGAAATAAAAAATCTAAATATTAATATTTTGCTAAACCATGCATGAGTAATTTTGACTTTATTTGTTTTTATGCATTTACATTATTATTTTGTTGTTATGCTGTAATTTAATAAAACAGCAGTAATGAAACCGAGAAAACTATTTTGCGCAATCTCTTCTTACAGTGTAGGAGAGAAGGCGTACATGGGTAGGAGAGATTGCGCACATAGGTAGAAGAGATTGTTATTAATAGTAACTACAATTAAATTGTTAACAATAACAATTACACTTAATCGACATTATTGAAAGGTTTTTGTGAGTAAATATTATTGTATCAGGCGTGAATATTTCAACCAAATGTTTAAATAATAAATAAAAGAAAGAATTTTAACAACAGTTAAAATTTTAATTTAAGAAGATTAAAATATCAGAAAAATCAAGCCCTACCAAGATAACAAAATAACATTAATCTAGTTAATAACATGTTTAACTTGAAAATTACTTCATTTCCATTTCCACTGTTTCACTGTATTTTGTTTGCTAACCGAAGATGTCGTCGTCCACAATCGATGCACTTATTGTTGTAAATCGTGCATCCTTCGTGCAATCACCTGCAACGAGCAATACATTGAATCCAGTCAGTTGTCGAAGTTGTCTCCTGGCACAGTTACAGACATTCAGTGAACTCATCCTCATTGACCTTCGGTTTTTTTCCTTGAGTTTTTTTATCTCACTTTTTGTGGAAGCACCTTATCTTCAGCTTTTTTTTTTTTTTTTTGTAACGGCATTCTTCTATCCTTCTTAAGTCTTTTTTCCTGTATATTTTTTGGATTAGTAACATTAGTTGCACTCTGTTTCATTTTGATTTCGATGGCATCACACTACTTGGAATGGGTGAAAGTTTTTCCAAAACATTATATTAGAAAAAAATATTTTAGTTAACAAAATTAATTTATTAGCAAAATAATTGCTCATAAATTAATATATATATATATATATATATATATATATATATATTTAATTAAATTATTAACAAATATATTATTACAGTCGGGGCCAAAAGTTTAGGACCGCCGTGCAGAAACTAGCGTTTTTAAAATTGAAACCACTGATAACGTCATAAATCAAATCGATTTTCGTCAGATGGCGTCATTCCGTCTGACAGTGGGCTGTATTCGCTTTTCGTTTGAACTTTGAGTAATAAATGTCGCAGACGCAATTTATTCTCTAGATCTTAAATTTCAGTGGTGGTCCTAAACTTATGGCCACGACTGTAATTTATTAACAAAAATAATTACATACAATTTATTTAATAACAACTGTATTATTAATTTATTAACAAAAATTTTATCTGCAAAAGTATTTTTTGCAAATTAATTTGTTGCCAAATTTAGTTTTGATAATTATGTGTTTTTCCGAAATTATTTCAAAATTGATTCATTCATGTTTTATACATAATTTGCAATTCATGCAATTTTATCAATAAGCTGTGTAATCTCTCCTAGCACTTAAACTTATGGGGAAATGCGCCATCTCTCCTAAGTAGCAGATGCACAAACTCTCCTATTTTGGTAGGAGAGATTGCGCGGCCTTTTATTTAAATATGGCCACTTCTAAAATAAATTTCTGGTGTTACTTAGTCCAGTTTAGTAGTTTATAAGAAATTCTTTATGTTCAAAATATTTTGAATTATTGACGCTCTACCAAAATTCTAACAAACAGTTATGAAAATTCAAGCACTTACTTAAAAAAAAAAGCACTGCTCTATCCAAGACGCTTGGAACAATCAATATGCACATTCATGTAGACACTGCACTAATGCTGCTGTACAAATACCTGGAGTCACTGGGCGCGCACTCCACTCCTTCCCGTCGAATCTCTTTGTGCGCAATCTCTCCTACCGCGCGAACTCTCCTCACTTTACTATATATAAATATCTATAACTTTTTGTATAAGATGCTGAAAACAAACACAGTTTTTTATGATATGAGATTAAAACTGGTATAAAATCATTGGATGTATAATCTAATTTATTAATGGGGAACGGCGCATTACTCAACCAATTCCCACTTTGCATATACTGTGTGAAAAAATATAACATTCAATACATTCATTACAAATACTTATATATTGTACTTAAATTCCTTAGTAGGTTTCAAGTTCTTATACAATTTCCTGGCTTCGAACATTTCTTCCCTGCAAGCATAACTTCAATAGCTTCAATTAACACTTATTTCATATTTAATTTTTAAAACGTTCAAACCATTTTCAAACTGCTGTATATTCGGTGTTGACTAATGTATTTTGTCCATGTGAACTTTTAAATATTTTGTTAAAGACACGAAAATAGTATTACTAAAATATTTTTGTTTATGCAAAAGATTTCCTTGTATAACTAATCCCGGAAACTGTTAATCCTTTAAAATTGCTTTTAGGGTTTCCCCATGTCATTAATTTCTCGACCAGATTCCCTTTCTAAAACTAATAACTTTTGAAAAATAGTTTCTTCGAAAATGAGATATTTAATTTAATTCTAAGGCTTAAGAATTCTCGCGTAAGACTTCCATTATGTTGGCCGCAGAATAAACAAAGTGTATTGACGTAATGCATAGTTAAGCTTTTAACGGATTAATTTTCCTAATTAGATAGGCGAATTTATCCATGATGGAAATGAACATGTAAAATGAAGTTTTAGAATAATACAATTCTAATTTATATAACATCTGTTTTTACACTTTTTTTTATCAACATGGTGATTTTTATCAAAATATTTCTTGATCATAAATGTATTATATTATTCGAAACTAATATAGATATAGGTATCGTTTTTGACTGCGAAATAAAAATATATGAGTTCTAAAACCAGCATAATAATAATAATAATAATAATAATAATAATAATAATAATAATAATAATATTAATATTAATATTAATTTCTTGAAGACAACGTATTTGTGATAGTCTCAAAGCTAGATTATGCTGTTAAATGCTTCTAGTCCAGGGGAAATGTACCTGAAAAAGGGAGTTACCTTGCAAAAGGTCGGGTAAAAGATTTTTTTTTTCTGAATTGTTTATAATGACACCAACATGGGAAAACAAGGTTTTCTAACAAAATTTCTTAAGACTACATTTTCTGTGACCAAAAAACAAGAAAATTTTGGGACCTTTTGGGTTTTTTTTTTAAATATCTCGAAACCCGTTGCCGTAGCATGTTATTTGTCAATTACAATATTAAAGAGAATAAAATTCTCTACAACTTTCATATTTACAACATTTTATACACTCAACAGCAAGCGCAGTACGCCATTTCAAAAATAGGACAGATTTTTCAATTTCCTTAAAAACAGTGAAAAACGCAGTTCTGCCCCGATTATTCAAATGTTTCCCATGGATTTAATCGTGTATGTCAACTTCTATATATTAGTAGCAGTAAATTATGTGTTTCAGGGCTAAAACTAGATTTTTTGCACCCGTACCAAACATGGATTTTGGCACCCCCTCCACACCCCCACACCCTTCTTTATAAAAGAAAATTTATCACGGGAATTTTAATAAATCTCTAATAGCCGGATTTTGAAAATTTTAAGTGTGTAAGCATTAAATACGTAATGCTGAACTACATAATCAGCTTTGCCAAATATTGATTCATTAAAACCTTGAAAACCGTACCGAAAGGAATCGAAACATATTCCGCTTTAAACAAGTTTCCATCTTAGCAGGTATAATTGTTCACATTCTTTCTCTTGAAAAAATATATACTTTTCTTTAAAGACCGAATTCCGTATATACAGATTTCATTTTCAAAGATTTTACGGTAGTTGTTGTATCGAGGCGTTTAAAGTCACAGTTGTATGAATTATAGGACTAAATTAGTCACACGAAGACATTCGCAAGGTAACATTACCTACGGGAGCGTTCTTGACAAATATCTCGCTTTACTTTGTTACTTTTATTTTTTTTTTTTCCACGGGAGACCTGAGATTAATATCTAATGTTGTGATTTTGTACTTTGTCGGGTTTGGTTGCCTTTTTTTTTAATACATTTGGAAACTTTCATTTTTGGAAAACTGTTTGGAACCCGTTCTAAAATTTAAAGTATCCTGTTTGAGCTTTAAAGCAATTAATAGATAATCTTAAAGTTTTACATATTTTTGCATGCTAAAATGATATAATTTCTTGTTATATTTATTGATATAAATTGAAAAAATTGACAATATATTTTAAAACTAATATTTTAAATATTTTTTATAAAACTAGTGATCTCAAATATTTTATTAACAGAATTTATAAATTTTACAAGATACAAATACATAACATTAGTTAGTTAAATAATCTCGTGTCATTTTTATTGTAGCTATTTTATATGGTAAAAGTATTTCTTTCATAAAAGATATTTATCTGTTGAGTTCCGCCCCCCCCCTTTCATATGGAACTACATTTCAATGTTTGCTATCTTTAAAACAGTAAAACATTAAAACATATGCTATCAATAATTGGGAAATAAAATATACCATTGTAGTGGGGAATAAAGCATGTTTTTGCAAATTTTCATACCTGGGTGATTTTCAAAAAAAGTCTCATGTTTTACTGTCCTTTCACATTTGCACAGAAAAATAATTAAATATCATAATTTTAATTATTGCATTTTAACTATCATGATTTTTAATGATAATTTACAGATATATTATTATTTAAAAAAAAAAAGAAATATATTCTTTTGTAGTCGAAATATCATTACCGTAGGTTGTCCCAACAAGCAATTTATTAGGTAAAGATTTGACAAAGTTCTATTTAAAACACATGGTTATAATTTTTTTATACATTTTATTTATTAATATGCTACTAATTAAAACTATTTATTTTAATTAATTAAACTTATCAATAATTCTTAATAATTTTTTTTAAACCGTGTCCCAAGAAAGAGTGTCATTGCCATGCTTCTGACAAAAGGTTCCTCCGGATTTTTTTAAAAGACAGCACATGCCTTTTTATGAAGGAAAAAGTACTCCTTAAAAGTCAACTTGTTATCAAGTTTAGGTGAATAGAGTAAATAGTTTTATAGTTTCAATAAAACAAGCAAAGAATTTGAATGTTTTGGTGAGTATTGTTTTCTAAGTCTTTACCGTACCCAATTCTAATTGATAATTAAATGAACTTTTATTTCTTAATCTGCTTTCATTATATGAGAAATAGAAAAACATTGTATGGGCCAGAAGATATAATGGCTGACATTTATGCCTGGGGGGGGGGGGGGGAATATATTTTGCTTAATTTGTTATTATCGTGCTCACTTATGTCATTATACCAAGTACATTAAAATTAAAAAAATAGTTTTAAAATGTTAAATTACTAATTTGGTCTATGCTGATGCTTGCATATAAATGTTTATGAGGTAAGGTAATTATTTACAAACAATTAAAACTTTCTGATTATTTCAAAAAATTTGATTTTGTTATTCCAAAACATGGACAGATTTTGAAAATGACCCACCTATCCCATTGATACCTGGAAAAATATGTATGCATTATAAAAATTATAAAATTTATTAAAATTAAGCAAGAAATCTTTTTTAATTGAAACTATCGTGCCAATAAGTTACTATAGATTGCAAAATTCTTTTAAACAATGCTTTGAAATTAACATTGTATACACTTAAAGTTACTGTCTAAATATGAAAATTATCTCATTCATCTACACTCTGCCCTACCTTTAAAATTATATAAATTTATTGCATATAAAATGTCTGTTGAGATGAAAATAAAGACATTCCAGGGCAAATAATAGATAATTTACTGCTACCTATTTTTAGAAGTCGACATACACGATTAAATCTGCGGGGAACATTTGAATAATCGCGGCAAAACTACGTTTTTCACGGTTTTTAAGAAAATTGAAAAAATTGTCCCGTTTTTGAAATAGAGTACTGCGCTTGCTATTGGGTGTATAAAAAAGTTGTAAATATGAAAGTTGTGAGAATTTTATCCTTTTTTATATTGTAATTGACAAATAAAATGCTACAGCAACGAGTCTCGAGATATTTCCAAAAAAAGGAAACATGTCCCAAAATTTTGTTGTGTTTTGGCCACAGAAAATTTTGCATTAAGTAATTTTGTTAGAATACTTAGTTTTTCCATGTTGTCATCATTATAAACAGTTTAGAAAAAAAATCTTTTACCCGACCTTTTGCAAGGTAAAATGTACATTTTCCCTGGACTATTCAGATTAATATTAGTTTCATCCTTCATTATATACCAGCTTAAATTTTAGACAAAAGCATAATGGAAAATAATTTCACGAAATGAATAACTTACAATTTTAAAATTAAGAAAACTTCTATACGTTTATGATAGTATATGAGCAAACAGGCTTATATATGCCATTATTTTCGTGTTTCTAATAACAAATAAATAAATATTTCCAAATTTAATTTAATGCAAGTTCAAAAAATATTTTAAAACACATTTTGAATGTACAGTGAAGCAGAAGACTATATATGAAATAGATGATATTGTTTTTCTGATTTAGCAATTTTACATATTCTATTGCATGCATAACTTAATTGCATAAACTATTATTTGAATAAATCATTTGCAGAGCTTTAAAAGGTTTTGAAATATAGTAGAATTCTTTAAACATTTATGAAAATATTTATCCCCTCCCCCTAATTTCTACATATCTCTTTTTATGATAAGAACATATAATTAATGCAAATTATATATATATATATATATATACTAGGGGCCTCGGACCGCTACGAGGTACGCCCGTCAGCCCCCGTTCAGGCTTCGTAGTCTCTAAAAATATGCTAATGTGCCCTGTTAAAAAAATATTATCAGGTTACGGAAGATTGAATGATATTATCAGTATAACAGTGGCTATCTTCTGCAATCGCGTTGCCACGCTTTTCCGTTTGAAAGGGCATTTTTCTGTTACCATGGATTCATTCATGACTGTCGTAATAAATGACGTTTGTTTCCGGTATTGATAAGTACGATCAATTACACATTTGAAAATTAGCTTATATAAAAAGAATAATTTTTAAAATGATTCTATCTTTCTGAGTTTTATAACGACGGTATGGAGAATATTCTTCATTTACGTTTGAGGTTATAAAACTCCGTCTGCTTGGGAATAGCTGTTAGATCCATGCACTGAAAAACATTATGTTTCGATACTTTACGCTTGTATTTTATGTCTGGAATGAGTTTTAGATATTTCAAGAATAGTTATAGCTTATTCACGAATTCTTTTCTCTATTTAAATACGCTATCTACTTATATGTATAACATGCAAACGGAAATTTCGTTCCGAACCTCTATATTTCGAGTTCTACAGAATGGATTTTGGCGGAACTTATACTGTTAGATAGGTATTATTTCAGGGAAGGTTTTAAGCTATAATACATCGTTCTACGTAGATTGGTTATAGAATTATGACGGAAATTTCTGTTATTTTGGACGATAAGGTTACCATTTTACTGACTGGTGAAATTTATCGTTGATAAAAAAAAATTGAAACGGCTATTAAACCTCGAAAAATAAAAGAAAATACTGTTACTAATTTTATTTAAAAGAAGAAAAAAAGAAGAAAAAAATCCGTTGTAATGTGTGATAATATTAAAGAACGAAAATATTTAATTTAAACATGAAAGGGAATGTTCGTAATGCTTAAGAAATTACTCAGTTAAACTATTGCAATTGAAATAAGATTTGGCTATTTATCTTTTGCGTTAGGTAAAAAAAAGTGCATCTGAAAAAATGATAGGATGATAATCAAGGAAGTTTCCATAAGCGCATGCTCAGAAATATTTGAAAAAAAATTATATAATAGGTATTCTTCTCATGAGGAATATATAGAATCTTCTTCTCATGGCAAATAATACGTTTATAAAAAAATCGGCAGAACCTCGATTTAGCATTCGTAAAAAAATAATGAAAATTTAATTTTTCTTGGAGATTTAATGCTGGTTGGCAACAAAGTAAAATTTTGATATATATATATATATATATTTTTATAAATAACTTTGAAATAAAACCTTTTTCTACTCTTCATACGAAGTTAGTTAGATTAAGGTTAACTTAAATAAATACATTTTTATTACTAAAGTTTTGTCATATACCTTTATATGTGTATATATTAAAATTTTACTATCGTAATTATACGGTTTAAACAAAATTTAAGTTCATTAAATTTGTTCCAAACTCAAAATTAGTGTCGTATTCTCAACTTTGGCAATTTGACTTCGATATTGTTAGTATCAGAAACAATTAGTGAAGGTTATTGTTACCATGGAAACAACTACTTAATATAAAAATGTTTAATGATAGCATTTTTAATTAGCCAGCTACTTTTAAAACAAACTTAAAATGGTACTACTTGATTATCCCGTCGACAAAAAAAAATATATCGCCAAACTATAAGATTAAATGCCAATAATGATTGATCGTAAATTTTACAGTCACTTGACATTAAACACGGTACACGTGTTTGTTGCGTCATCAAGTGATTTTTAATTTGACTTCTATTTGTATTTTATTAATGTTTACAAATTTATTTATTCTTTCGTTGTTTAAAATAAAAATTTTGTCAATTTGTATAATTTGGCAAGTAGTTTGGCAATTTATATAATTTGGCGAAATTGGTCGACAGAATAATCAAATTCCTTAAAACTTTTGCAGCCGGTGAATCCATGTAAAATTGATTGGAACATGCAATTTGTATAGACTATATACGCATACAGATAAAACGTAATACGCTAATCCTTCGTTTAGGTTTAAATTCGTTGAGTTTTAGGTATTTCCAAATGCATTTAAATATCTTGCATTTGGGAAGGAAATGTGTTGGCTAGCCAAATAGCGCGGAACGTTCGTCTTTTTTTGCGCCAAATACTCGAATATATTTCTTTTTTTTTTTTTTTTTTTCAGATTTTTACTGAGATTCCGCCGCGAAATTTGACTATTGTTTTACTACATACATGAGTAGTTTTAAAAGAATTCTTTTTTTCAAAATAATTTGAGTATGCTCGGAAAGAGTTCTAATTCCTGTGCTGTTTTTTGGCATTAAATGAATCGATGTGGTTGCTGTCGGGAATTAACTGCATCATCCTTCATTCCGTATTGCGTCATAAGAACACCTGCTAATTGGATGCGTGGGCGGGAAAAGCTGATGAAATCAAAAGAAACTGTTTACTCAAAAACTTTCCTTTTTCAACCAGGAAGTTACATTTTATTAGAACTCTAATATTTTCTTTTTTCTTGTAGATGTAGATTGGTATTTGTGTTAAGTAGACGCAGCTTTGAAAACTGCGAAGTTTGTACCAGTAACGCAATATAGGATATTTTAAATCAAATATGGATTTGCATCACTTCAATACAGATGCGCACGTTTAATATTTATTACTTTTCAGCTATAGGAATAGTTCTAATCCCGCCTTCCAAAATAGACAAAAAACGGGCGGCGGAACATTTTGCTGAAGGATGTCCAGGATTTATATAGTTTCTACAAGTACAACAGTAATCGTCGGAGGACCGCTATCCCGTCTTTTGGATTATTTAAGAAGGTCAGAGAATTAAAATTCTTACCTGTATTGTAAATGCATAGATTTTAGTTAATTTAGTTTTAGAAGTTATTTTATATGACTACATTTTTGTGAGGTAGCTCTTTTCGAGACAGGAGAGTTTGGAGTTGCCACATAAAAATTGGCATCCGTGCCGGGATTTGGGTCCTCAGTAGTTTATAACGAAGTAGTAATTTTCATTGTAACATCGAGAAATTGAAAAAAATTAAGGACGCCAGTGCGTACTAATTTTACAAAATTAGTAAAAGAAATAGAAGAATTTTTAGGGCCGAACGAGACAGATTTAGACAAATTGTAGACTGTCTTAAATAGACTTGAAGCGAAACAAAACGAGCTCTCATCCTTACACAAACAAATTTTGGAAAATTTGTCTGATGACCAAACCTGTCAACAAGATGCCTTTGACTCCAAATATGAGTCCATTGATAAATATAACACTAATTATATAGTAATTAGAAATAAATTAACTCGCTATATTAATAAGTTAGAAACCAGCCAGACTCAGGAAGCATCTTTGCCATTAGATGTCATGTCTACTAGAAGAAAACTCCCAAAACTCGAACTTAAAGACTTAATGGGGAAATTAAAAATTGGCTATCGTTTTGGGGCCAGTTTGAAAAGATTCATGAAGACCCCGAAATAGTAAAGGAAGATAAAATACAGTATCTGATACAGGTAACGCAAAAAGTTTTTCGAGCTAGGGAAATTGTGGACTCCCTCTACTGCCGATAGCTATCCAGAAGCGATTAAATCGCTGAAGGCCCATTTTGGCAGAAAAGATGTTTTGATAGAGGTATATATACGCGAAGTCCTGGGCCTTGTAATAAATAACTTCTCAGGACAAGGCCAAAGACTTTCGCTTGACAAATTATACAATAAAATTGAAACTTACCTCAGATCATTAAAAATGTTAGGAGTTTCGACTGAAGATTATGCATCCATTTTGTACCCATTGATCGAATCAGCTTTACCGTCTGATATTCTTATATTATGGGAGAGGTATCTTGGCACTTTAACAGTTAATGAGGAGAAAAATAGTGAAATTAATAAATTGGATATATTAATGAAATTTTTACAAATTGAAGTAGAAATGGAACAAAAGTTCAAATTAGCTAAGAGTGGGTTTTCATTAGATAAAGAGGTCTCAGTAAATAGAGAAATTAGGATCGAACGAAAGGAGAAAAATTTCGATACCGAATTATATAATGCGGTTGATGGAAAATCGGAAGAACAGTGTGTACTTTGCGAAAATAAACACCGTACTCAAAATTGTAGAGCGGTATGGAAAATGACACTCACTGCGAGAAAAGATGCTTTGTAAGAAAGGGAGGCATGTTTTCGTTGTTTTAATGTCAATCATGTAGCAAAATTTTGTAAATTCAAAATTAACTGCACTCATTGTTCAAAAAATCACCACCAGTTTCTGTGTACAGAAAAGAATAAAATTAAATTGGGCGATAATTCTATAGAGGATTCTACGGTTATGCTTGAGAATACCACTTCTAGAAAAAGGTTTTTACTTCAAACATTGGTCGTACGTATATATACAACGGGAATATAGTACGAAATATCAGAATTTTATATGATGCCGGTTCACAGCGTTCATATATATCGAAGTTTGCTGCCAAAATGCTAGACCATAATACTATAAGGCAGGAAATAGTAGTGCATAGTTTATTTGGGGGGCAAAAATGTGAAGAACTACACGATAGTTATTTAATTAATTTGGGAAATATGGATAATAGTTTCCGATGAAAATTTGAAGTATTGACCAACAAAAGATTTGCACTGAAATTGCGCCTATACCAGAAGTACCTTTTGTTAATGAAATAACAAGGTATGGAATTTTATTGACCGATAGAGTCACTAGAGCTAATGATTTATTATACGAATTTTCCCCTGATGAAATTCACGTGTTAATTGGTGCGGATGTCGCCGGAAAATTATTTACCGGGCATTTCAAACAATTACCGGGCGAATTAGTTTGCATGTGAACTCGTTTAGGATGGACAATTCTCGGGAAAACTTAGGGTCATGAAAATAAAAATATGAATAATCTCATTTTTTCGCTCCATGTCAAAGAGGAAAAAATTACCGAGTTATGGCACCTTGACACTTTAGGAATTCGGGATCCTGGAGACAAAAAAAGTAGAGAAGAGATAGAATTAGCCACAAAAGAACATTTTCTCAGTAATATAAGAGTAGATGACGAGGGTAGATATTAAGTTAGTCTTCCCTGGATACAGGGCCATACTCGTTTGCCCTGTTACGAAAATATTGCAGTAGATTAAAAACCTGTGTCGATTCATTGATAAGGGTAGTAAAATTAGGCGATTATAAATAAGTATTTGAGGAATGGTTAGATGAAAAACTAATAGAAAAGGTTGATAAGAGAAAAGCAGTAGGTAGTGAGTATTTCCTTCCTCATAGAGCGGTGTTTAAACAAAACTCCGCTACAAAGGTGAGGCCAGTTTTTGATGGTTCAGCTCAGGAAATGACTCACCATCGATATATGATTGTATTGAAAAGGGGCCTAACCTGGTTGAACTGATTCCTTCTATTTTAAATAGATTTAGATTAGGGAAAATATGGGTAATTTCTGACATAAAAAAGGCTTTTTTACAGATCGGCATTACAGAAAAAGTTCGACCCTACTTGAAATTTTTATGGTATGAAGGAGGGGACCCTCAAAAGTTTATAACGCTTCAACACCGAAGAGTAATATTTGGCATTTCATGTAGCCCCTACCTTCTAGGTGCCACGTTGGAATATCATTTGAAAAACACACATGAGCGTTTTAAAAACACCTCGTTTAAGTTGTTACATTCGTTTTATGTTGACAACTGCGTTACGAGCGTTGATAATATGGAAGAGCTGAACCGATTTATCGAAGAGTCAAAAACACTTCTTAGCAGTGCTAAATTCGAGATTCGCGGGTTCGAGGATAGTTTTGAGAAGTTTTGACAGGGGAAAATGTCCTTTTTTGGGGGTTAATGTGGTATTTTAAAAGGGACACATTAGCAGTTGATTTAAAAGAGATTTTGGAAGATGATCGAAAAGTAACTAAGAGAAACATTTCATCAGCTGTACATAGAATTTTTTACCCTATTGGATACACATGTCCTATAATATTAGAACCTAAGATATTATTACAGGAATACTGGCAAGCTAAAGTAACATGGGACACGGAATTGCCTGTTTCTATCAAGAAAAATTTTGAAAAATGGAAAAACCAATTAGGAAAATTAAAGACTATTGAAATACCTAGGTGTTTTCACGGGATGCAGCTAAGCTGCATTCTTTGCACGTCTTTTGCGACGCCAGCAAAATAGCGTATGCTACGTGAATATTTATACGGGCCGAAAATGAGCAAAGTAATTTCTGTCAGTTTGTTCAAGCAAGAAGTAGAGTCGCGCCTATGAAAACAATTTCCATCCCGAGGTTGGAATTGTTGGCTTGTAATATAGGGGCTAGATTAGCAAGCAGTGTAATAACTGATTTAAAATTAAATGACATTTCAATTTTTTACTGGGCTGATTCGGCCAATGCACTTTATTGGATAAAAAAAAGTGAAATTTGGGCACCTTTTGTTTATAACCGGGTGCCAGAAATTCGCTCATTAAGTGATCCTGAAAAGTGGCACTTTATTTCTGGCCAATTGAACCCCACTGACGTGCCTTTAAGGGGTTGTACCGCTGAGGTTTTAGACAGAGATAAATGTTGCGAGGGACCACAATGGCTAAGAGAACCAATGGACCAGTGGCCTAAATCAGAAGTTTTTCACGATTTTGAAATTATAAATGCAGAAAGAAGAATGACTGTTATTAGTGCTAACAATCTAGATGTTAAAACCGACCGAATTTACACTAGAAATTCTTCTTATGAAAAATTGGTCAAAGTAATCGCATGGATATATAGAATTTTCAAAAATTGAGAATTAAATAAAATAAAAAATAGAGAATTTGTTTTTTTAACTGTGGAAGAGCAGAATAAATCAGAAAATGTATTACTAAAATTAGTTCAAAGACAATCATTTACTGGTCCTGAAGATAAACGTTTAAAGGCATTTCAGATCATGGTAGATTCTGATGGACTTATGAGACTTAAATCACGCATACATTTGCGGGAAGATACAATGAATTTTAGATATCCTGTTATACTTCCAATCGACATCCAGTCGTAGAAAAGCTGGTTAGATCTCGACATTTAAAATTAGGACATGCGGGAGTAGAAGTAATGATGTCTAACTTAAGGGAAGATTACTGGTTTTTAAAACTTCGGAAAACAATTAGAAAAATTATTAGAAACTGTGTAAAATGTCGAAGATACGATTTTAAACCCCTAGAAATTTCTACTCCTCCCTTACCTGAAGACAAAGGGAGAGAAGCGGCCATTTTTTAAATCTTCGGTCTAGATTACGCCTTTTCGCTGATTCTCAAAGAAAATAAAAGATTTGGCTGGTAATATATACATGTGCTGTTTTTCGAGCAGTGCACTTTGAGATCGCTACTTCGTTATCAACAGATATTTTCTTGAAGACTTTGAGAAGATTTATAGCCCGTCGAGGCCGACCTTCGATAATGGTACAAATTTCGTAGTCGCCGAAAATTTGTTGAAAGGAATTGACTGGAATGCTGTAACAAATGCCAGTATATCCAGCAAAATTACATGGAAATTTATCCCTCCTTCAGTTCTGTGGTGGAGAGGGTGGTGGAAGCGGCTACTTGAGATAACAAAAAGAATCCCCAGAGAAGTTTTGGGGGAAAACTCTTTGAATTATGAAGAAATGGAGACCGTGATGTGTGATGTAGAAAGCATAATTAACAGCCGCTCCCTCACCTATGTGTCGGAGGATTCAAACGACTTAGTCCCTCTCACTCCGGTCATGTTTTTGCAAGAAGTGAAAGAAAGTGGTACGCCAGATCTTGACATTCTGGATGCCAAATCGTTAAACAAACGACATATATACCAAGAAAAGCTCAGACAAGATCTAAGGAAAAGTTTCAGATCGGAATATTTGGGTCAATTGAGGGAGTCTGGCAGAAACCTTAAAAAGAAGAAACGTTTTGCCATAGGTGACGTTGTGATTGTCACAAGTGATAACAATAAAAGAATTGATTGGCCTCTGGCCAATGTCACGGACATTTATCCATCTAAAGATGGACATATCAGACTGGTTAAGATTAGAAGAAACACGGGGAATTTCTAAGACCAACCTCGAGATTGATACCCTTAGAGGTATCAAAAGATAGTGCGGAGATGAGAAACCTATTCACTGACATAAAAAAGGACAATGGTTCTGAAGTTCAGTTCAGCGTTCCAGATATGGAAGAATTATCAAATATCGAACCAATTGGAAGATTTGAGTAAGGTGGGAGGATGTCGGAAAGTGGCCTGCCTCATTATTCATTCCGTATTGCGTCATAAGAACACCTGCTAGATGGATGCGTGGGCGGGAAAAGCTGATGCAATCAAAAGAGACTGTTTACTCAAAAACTTTCCTTTTTTCAACCAGGAAGTTATTTTTTATTAGAACTCTAATTTTTTTTTCTTGTAGATGTAGTTTCATTGTTGTGATAAGTAGACGTAGCTTTGAAAGCTGCGAAGTTTGCACCAGTAACGCAATATAGGATATTTTAAATCATATATGGATTTGCATCACTTCAATGCACGTTTAATATTTATTACTTTTCAGCTATAGGAATAGTTCTAACCCCTTCTTCCAAAATAGACAAAAAATGGGCGGCGGAACATTTTGCTGTAGGATGTCCAGAATTTATATAGTTTTTTACAAGTACAATAGTAATCGTCGGAGGACCGCAATCCCGTTTTTGGGATTATTTAAGAAGGTAAGAGAATTTAAATTTTTACCTGTATTGCAAATGCATAGATTTTAGTTAATTTAGTTTTAGAAGTCATTTTATATGACTACATTTTTGTGAGGTAGCTCTTTTCGAGACAGGGCAGTTTGGAGTTGCCACAGTTGCGATCTTCAGCCTTTGGGGTTGCTTTTTTCTGGAATGGACTTTATTCATATGTTTTTTGTGTATGTTTTTGAATTTAGCATACATTTTTGGGAAAAATTTGTAACTTTTGTTTTAATTTGAGCTACATAATAAATATATAAAATTACATATAAGTACATAATATTTATTTGTAGGTGTATATATTATCTATGTATAAGGCAGGGTTGGCGAAACTTTTTATAACCGCGTGCCAATTTCTTTCCACAAATTTAGTGAGTTGAAAAACCATGAAAAAAAAATTTACATAATAACATTAAGATAAAAAGAACAAATGGGTAACATACAGGTGATGTATTGCACTATAATAATCATTAAAAAAATTAAATTCTAGAAATTATTAAAAAATATACTGTGTGATTAATTGTGTTGTTGTATCTTGGAAGGAAAATAACTAATATCAGGTTCATACTCAGTTAATTTCAATAGAATGCCATGAACTGGATTTATATGACAACTGCTTTTTTATGTGATATTTTGTATTATTCATTTTAGAAACTAATGACCTTGCGGACATTGATAGATGGAAAAAAATATTAAAAGATCAAACGCCAGCTTCTTTAAATAGCTCTGAAATTAATTTCTAAGTTGAAGTAATTTTATCATTGGTACATTTACTAATACGGTAATTTACGGTATTTTAAAAAAGCCGCAATTAAAATTCTTCAATTTCCAATAAATCAAATTAAATCAAGATTAGATCATCTAGAGTTTGTGTATTTTGTGTAGTATCACTGTATATTGATTTAGTCACAACTAACAACGTGCCAAAATTATTCTTTCGCGTGCCACTTTTGGCACGCGTGCCATAGGTTTGCCGTCCCTGGTATAAGGCATATCTCTATATGTAATATATACTTTAAAATAAAACTATTTGTATAAACATCGTTCTTTTTTTAACATGTGACATATATAACATTTACTAAATATATATGTGTTTATAACTATTTAAAGACCATGTTTTTTCGCTATCTTGAAAAATTTTATAAGATGCTAAAACTGTTTTGGCACGGGTGTCGATTTTTTCTGACGCCAATGTCATATACACAAAGGGTGTTTAATTGGCGCCAAAGTATCGTTATTTTCCTTGATATAGTAACCCGGATGTTGTTGTTTATGGTGTTGATGTTTTTGCCAAATTGGCGTCGGGAAAAAATCGCGCCAATATAGGGCGTATATGACATCTGTGACATAGTTTTGTTGCACCATTTTGGATTTCTTCGCCAATCACGCCAACCAGCACAGGATACTGACTCTTCACGTAGCTCTTTAAGGAGACCTTCCTTGTGAGTAACAATTTAGTTTTTGTTTTTTGTTCTTTTTTATTTCTCCATCATGTGACGTACAGACAAAACTAGCGGATGGAATTGTAAAAATGATGGTACTTATGATTTACCTGTTATATGTTTATTTATGATTTTGAATTCAATTTAGTCGCCAAATAATTTGATTTTAAGATAAGAAAACGTAAGCGTGACATAGGTTCACGTGATGTTTACTATAAAAGTGATTTTGCAAGTGTAACAAAGCATTTATGGAATTTTTTTTTAATTCAAATGTACAATATATAAATAGCAATTAATATTTTAAAAATAGAGTCAAATATTTTAATTTTAGTATAAATGTCTCCTACACATGCACATACATATTGTAAAATAATTTAATTTTAGACATTTAAAATATTTCTCCCCATACTTTACTGCGAAACCATGTCGGTTTGTTTTCTCCAAATTTATGACCTTTATAACCTCGAAGCCAGATTAGCTAATATTGTTCACTCTTTCTTTAATAAAAAACATATATCCAATTTACCTTATATAAACGTTCAATGCTTGCAATATTAATTAGTAATGATTATTCTAAAGAAAATGTAAACAATTATGCGTTATTACTATCACGAAAGAAAAGATTTTGCAATAGAAATTGCTTTCTGAAATCACTTTTCGATATTACTTTTCTTTAGTCATTTTTTTCCCATATCCTCCCTTCTTTTATAAATGTTATTAGAAGACATTGGATGAATCTTCCACAATAATCCACCCTACAATTGGCGAATTCACTATATAATGTTGGAAGATTCATTTATATTTGAAAGGAACCTCCGACGGTAAATCCGATTTCAGAAGATTTTTTAAAAAAAGTACCTCAGATACAAATAAAATTTCAATCATTATGAAGCAATTTTGGCAGATGCACAGCCCGAGCAGCTGATCGTAGTGACAAATTAATGTTTTTAGTTTTATTTAGGTAACAGACTAATTTATAATGACATCTTGAAAATAACAAGCATGTTTATTTCTCCGTTTTATTACGCTCATTAGAGAAATGCGAAAAAAATCTCCAGTTTGCCAAAAAGACCATTACTAAAAATTTTGCATAACTAACTTTATCTATCATTCGCAAAGAGTTTTGATAATGAAAGATCTAAAATTCAATCAACAGCAATTTGACATTATTTAATGGAATGTAGTTTGGCACGTAATTAACTCTGCTTTGTTGCTAACTCTGGTATATTTGACGCCATACCGTTACGAACATTTATAATGTTTCACATCAAACTTGGTTGTGGATCCGGTTACGGATGATTGAAAGATTTTATTGAATAAAAACTAGATATTTAGTTTTCTATTTGAATCAGTTATCGAGATTATTTTCTTAGGTTAATAGTTGCATGTTTAAAACAGGTATATATATAAAAAAAAAACTGCAGTTAAAATGACATTGTTTTAATTTTATTCACACAATTCAGCTATAAATATCCACTTTTACATGATTCACATATTTTTTTAAATATAAAAGTTAGATACTGTTTTGACTGTATTTACTCTACTGGAATTCGAATATAAAAAACGGTAGAAAACCTGCCGAAAGAAGACGTATATTACAAAATATAATGTAATGTAGAGGGAGATGTCTTTATGTTATGATATCCACACACAGCAACAAGCTAAGAAGCCCGGGGTAAAAGAACTAACAAAAGAAAGTGAATAACCAGAACATTCTTTAAGTTAAATGGTCAATCTCTGTAATAATTGTAATTCTCTCTTTTTTAGTAGTGTAGTGATTAGAGAACAATTTATTTTCTGATGATCGTAATGACGCATTTTCCTTCCAAACTCTACATGATGTACTAAAGAGTTGTATCTGAATTGCCTGAATTTCGTGCAACGCATCAGATAGTAAAATAGTGCAGTAGCGTTCGATCCGTATTCAGAAAATGCGGAAGGACTTTACAGGTAAAGGTCCGTATTAATTAAAAATATAGGGTCGAATACTCCACGTTCTTTGATTGAAGGTTTATTTGAAAAATGGACCAGCGCTGCGGGCTCAGCCTGCTAGTCATGAATATTTTCAAGTTATTTTTACACTGTATATTGTTTTTATAGTACTACTTGATTGTCCTGTCTACCAAAACACTATCGCCAAACTATACGATTAAATGCCAATAATGGATGACCATATATGTCACATTCACTTGACATTAAACACAATACACGTGTTTGTTACGTCATCAAGTGGTTTTTAATTCGACTTTTTTTTAGTATATTAATGTGGTACTAATTTATTTGTTCTTTCGTTATTTAAAATAAAATTATGTAAGTTTGTATAATTTGACAAAATTTGTCCATGCGACAAACAAGTAGTACCGTTCGTATTAATTAATAAGAAAATCCGAATTTTCTAAATTTTATTTATTGAATAATGTAATTCGTACAAAATAAATCAAAAGTATTCTGTGTAACATTTACCTGTACCTGTTACCTGAAAGTACATTTACCTGCATTTATGCTGCATCAAATGATGTAATAAAAAACAAATTTGCTTGGCGCACTACTCTTGTACCATGCGATGTCAGATTGAATGTCTCCGGAATAAAAATCGTTTTAAATGTATCGTTTTATTATATGACGTAATTTTTCTTACTAAATGCATGTCACATGTAATAATTTATTTTTTTTTTCTGTTTTAAGATTAACAGATACATATATTATTTAACTTAAAAGCATTTAGAAATATTATTTTAGCTTTTTAAGTATGATATTCACTATTAAAAGTTCGCCGAGTGTAACAATTTAATTATTTTACGCACTTTAATCTTATGATATTTAATGCTTGGGCCTTTTACAAATGACGTAATTAAATATTTTAAATGCGTTTCGCGTGTGATAATTTTAAAATTTTAAAGTTTTAGTACTTTTTTAATATTTATGTGTAAAACTTTTGACGGAACTCTCCTTATTTTCTGCTTTTAACAGGGGATCATTAAATTCCTATTTAATTTTTTTTCTTCCTGGTTTTAAGATTATTTATCTCATTTTCTCTTTAAAATTGAAAAGAAATCCTTTTTCCATCTATGGAATTTGAAATTGACAGACAATTTTCGAACAAAGAACATGATAGACTCAATATAATTTAATAAAACACTATCAAATTAATGCTCAATAAACTCAGCGGCTCATACCACCATACACCTATATTCAGAATCCACCTTCTGCCTCTTATCAAATAGATTCATGTTTTTTATCATCTATCTTCGAATGTGAACACTCTCTATGGATAACATCACCAATACATGCTCCAAACTCCATTAAATCCTACTTGTAGAATTCTTGGCCAAAGATTATCATCGGTGACATCAACAATCTGGATATCTCCTGTTCTGGGAAGGCTACGGCTGGAAGTGATTGCTTTTAGTTTTACATCAAATTTAAATATATTTTAATGAAGTTATTTCTACACCAATCCGTACTAATATATCAATAACTTTACTGGTCATAAAGTATTTATTATGTATATATTTTATATCTATTCTTATTCACTATATTTGTTTTGTTAATAGTAGTATATGTGTCATTATGAACCATACGTATGCATTTTTCATAATTAACAGCATAGTAATAGTAACATTTTATTGAACCTCTTTACACATCATGCAGCACTGTGTTTTAAATGCATTTTAACCTACATTGCACGTATATTTTTTATATATTATGTAGTATTATTCCCTATGAAAATAAAATGCTTATGTATGTAGAAAAATAATACTAATAATTTCAACTGCTAATGCATTTAAAGCTTATTGTATGATTTGGAAAAAGAGAAGTACCTTAAATTTGAAAGTTGTAAATAAACATTGCAAGTAGACTTCTGAAATTACTACGATAAATGTCATGTTGAACTTTAAAAATATTTTACCATTTTAGAAGTCCTTATTACGAAATCCATACTTCATTGATCTTGTTGCATATAGGCCAACGTGTAGGTAAACAGTATTCATCTATTGTAGTGAGCATTGATAAAGTAAACAATGTGACAGCACACGATAATACTCTTTCTCTCAAACTACAATTGTGATACTTCAGAGTTTATATGTTTGAATTATTTCAGAATACACTACTTACCAATAAAGTGCAATATTCGAAAGTGCATAATTTAGAAGAGCAATTTTAACCGCGTTCATCAGTCAAGAAGATTGCTCTTCATCATTTGTGTATTCTAAAAATTGTATAATGATACGATAATAATATTTTCCTTCTAATCTTTGCTGTTTACGTTTTGATACGCGAAAAAAATAACTATTGGGCTTCAATGCAAGGAATCTTACATTAGTCCTAAATCACGATTTGGCCTTTAAGCAGAACAATAGTTTTTCCAGCACACGTACAACTTTCATTTACAAACCAAGTCATCTTTTATGCCGGGAGTATAGAATTTTTTTTCGCGATCAGACGTTTCGTTTTGCCGTCCGGAGAGGATGAATGTCATCGTTGAGTGATCTCTGCTGTATGTGTGTCGCTGACTATGCAATAGGATGGCGATACCGATAGTTTGGATTTCGACGTTCGCGTTTTCGCTAGTTATTTTGAATTTCATATCTTTTTATATTCTGAGACCCGTTTGTTTTAAATTTATTATTTGAACATTATATTCTAAGTTATTTAGCAGCTCGATGATTGTCTGTAAGGTTCTGTCTCACTCTAAAATAATTTAATTCTCTTTAGATTTTCAATGAAAATGTTGTTTCGGATTTTTTTCTATTTTAAATACCGCCGTTATTTGTTATATACATTTATCAATATATTTAAGAAAAGGTCAAGGAGAAATACTTCTGTTTAAATTATGGATAAAATAAAAGAAGATTTTTTTAATGTCTAAAGGATGCCACACTGTAAAAAAAAAAAAATCTGTAGTTCTACAGATGTAAAGTTACATGCTTACTAAACTTTCACCTGTAACTGTACGAAAAAAGCTGCAAATCTACAAAACTAGTTTTTATAAAGCTACAAAAATCTGTACTAAAATTTCAGTAATCTTACTACACTTTTATTTGTAACCCTGGCTGCAGTTACATGAAAAGTTCTCGGAATCCCAGTTTCCAAAAAAATTATTAGTAAACTTACAGATTTTTTGATTTTCGGCGCAAAAGTGTGTCTGTTACATGAAATTTTGTTGTTGCCGTTACATGAAAAGTTCTAGGAATCCAAGTTTCCTAGAAAAACTTTAGTAACTTCACAGATTTTTTTTTTACAGTGCATGAATATTCTTTCTTCGATTTTGCTTTCAAGATCAAGTATGAAATTTTAGTTTTATTTTCTCTTCACATGACCTAAAAAGTTAAGAACAATAGTACGGATTTGTGCGATGTTTATTAACTTATGACATCCAAAATAGCTATATGATGTTGTAGGATGAACAACTTTTAATATCTGTTCAACGATAATATTTTATCTCATTTTTTAACAGTCTGAAAAATAATCAAATGTCTGCTTTTAATTGGCAGAACTTTTAAATTGCCCTATTTTAATTTCAACACGATTACTACAACAAAAGTTCAGCACTGTAATTTTATGAAAATTTTAAGCAACGTATCAATTAAAATACATCTGATTGGGAGATGAACTATATTTATATACATCATTACAATTTATTTTTATATTAAATTTGAATTTTTTTGCAAAGAAATTTATAATTAAAATATATTTCACATGTATATACGTAGACAGGAGTACCTAGCGTTTGCTTTTTACTTTCTTCTATCTTCAATAGAAGAAAGTATTGTAATCGAAATTTTTATCGACTTCCGGTTTTCGACGGATTTACACGTTTTAGGGGTCAGAGATCCCCAAAAACATGTTTATAGAAAATGTCTGTCTGCTGTGTGTCCGTCTGTCCGTCTGTCTGTCTGTCTGTGTGTCCGTCTGTCAGTCTGTCTGACGCCATTGTACCATCCAAAAGTGTATGAAGTTATGCATAGAATTGATCAAAATTATTATTTTAAGTTTTTGGCTACGGCAAGCAGGTCCTTCCAGAATTTGGAAAAAGTTCGCCGCTAGGTGGCACTGTAATAGCGATTTTTGTGCGATTTTGAAAATTGTACCATCGAAAATTGTATGAAATTATGCATAGAATTGAACCAAATTTTTATTTTAAGTTTTTGGCTATGGCAAGCAGGTCCTTCCTTAATTTGGAAAAAAAATCGCCGGTAGGGAACGCTGTAATCGTTTTTAGTCCGTTTAATTGACTGAAGCAGAAATTTTGGAAGAAAATGAAAGTTGGTATAGTATTGAACTAATAATATTGAAGTATTAACATGTGTCACTACTTTTTGAAGTATTAAGATGTATAAGGTTGAACAAAGTTTTGGGATTGGCACATCCAATTAGTTTAATTATTGTAAAAGCGCAAGAATTTAAAAGTTTCGTATTTTAAGAGTAATAAATAATTATCAGATGTAAATTGATAAATTTACAAATCCGCAAATTATCTTTCAGTAATATTAAGAAATGTAAAACATTTAATTACAGTCTATAAAATAAGAATAAATTCTTAACTGATAAGTTATTTTATTAGATATCCTTTAATTTTGTAAATGTAAAATGTTTAAAAATCTTGTATTCAATTCAAACTAAATTTATTTTAAATATTTCAAAAAATCTATATTTGCAATTTTAACAGAATTATATGTATTCTACTGTAATGAATTATAACGTAAAAGAAAGGACTTGCACTAAAATTGACATTAGATAGTTTTTTTAAAAGACATGTAGTAAACAAAAATAATCATAAAAAATTATATTTTTTAATTGTAGCTCTTACTTACACATTAAATAAGTTTCGTGCGTTATAATATTTTACAATTACACTCCCATTACGTGCAAATATTTCCTTATTTTCAAATAAATTTCTTTATGTGTGATTATTTCTATGTAGCAGAGTTCTGGGACACCATATATATTGAATTCCCTCTAAATCTCAAGTTCGCGACAATGTCTCTAATATTCTATATTATCTCAGGAAATAAAAAACGTACTATTAACATCTAAGTACTATATTATGTACTTGAGCTCCAATCCCTTTCCACAGTTTTCGAAAATAGATATTTCAACGTCGTTTAGCCAACATATATGCGTAAAAATACTTGCATAAGCTAAAAATTAAGAATATATTATTTTGTGGAATTTTAAGCAAAGTGAATTTTACTGCATCAAACGTTTTGAGCGAAAGAAACAATGTTTTCGTCAGAGTTACATTTATGTTTTAATTACAAGAAATAATCTGCTGGTTAAAGAGAAAAAATATTGGTATAAGATTGTGGAAAACATGTTCTGTATGAAATAGGTTGCAAATAAGTGTTCAAAGTTGAGCATTTTAATTTTTTAACATTTTATGCAACTTATGAGTTAAAAGACATGTGATTAGGAGATGAAGTACATCTATATGCATCATTACAATTTATTTTATATTAAATTCGAATTTTTTTTTGCAAGGAAATTTATAATTGAAATATACTTTATATATATATAAATAGAAAGTACTGCCTTGCGTTTGCTTTTTTGATAATTGTAAAGGCTCATGAATTGTAAAAATGTCCTATTTTAAGAGAAACAAATAAATATCAAATGTAAATTGAAAACAATAATACAGAAAAAATAAAGTTACAGTCTTCTTTTGTTGACATAGTTTAGTGTTATTTTTCTTCATTGATTTTCTAATGAATTTTTATCTGCTTGAAACATTATAACAATCTTTAAAATAAATGTATAAATAAATTACATATAAAGATATATTTATTAGTTACTGTATGTATAAACATTTTATCAAAAAACTCTTCAGATATTATGTAAAAAATAGACAACATTAAAATCCGGAAGTGCAAGTTATATGAACATTCCTCGCTAAAAAGTCTTCATTTTCCTTATCAAATATATTAATTTTCATTTTTCGTTCTTCTAACTCTAAAGACTACAACTCTCATTTGAACTCTTATCAAATTTCCAAGCACTATTTATGTTAATGCTGATTAAAAAAATGTGTTAATGTTGTGGAATAAACCATTAGCTGCATAACATTTTCCTCGATTAAAATTGAATATATTAATATCCAGACTCTTTAAAGTTAATTAAAACGTAATTTTAAATAATGAGTACTCATTAAGTTAATGCAACTACCCCTGTTAAATTACTCATCAATGCACATTAGAATTAGGAAATATTATAGATAAAGTAATGAAGTTTCTAATAGCTGAAATGTTTTCTTCCTCTTATTTCCTCTTAAAATGTGACATATTTAACGCAGGCTTGATAAAAATATTTTGAAAGGGAGGTTTTAGCTTTATCTTAAATGTATAACAGATAGAAGTAGGAGAAAACTAATAGACATTTCATAATTAGAGATATAATTAATAATAATGAGAAATCAATATGTATTTAAAGTAAAACTTTTCTCTAAAGGTTACAGTTAAATGCAAAGAAATAGTCAATACTTCATTTTTATTGAAACTAGATATTTAATCTTTCAGTGAGTGCACGCGCTCAAATTTTTCAAAAAACGTGTTTTTTCTAAAATTGTTCTCATATCCCTTTAAGTTCTGAAGATTTTTCGTAGAAATAAAACGATTGACGGTTTACCCTAATTAATAAGATCATATTTGATTGAAAAAAGTATTGAAAAATAAAACCGTTCTCAGGTTATGTAATGGGATGATCCACACAATTCTGTGTTGCAGGCTGTACTTTAAATCGCTCAAAAAGAGGAAAATGTTTTTTTTTTCTTTTCCTTTAGAATCACCTACACAATTGTATAGGTCAAGTTTTAAAGCGATATACATCATCGAATTATTCTGACGATTGTTGTTCTTCCACAATATATTATTTTCTTCAGAATAATATTTTCTTCTTTTATTTGCAATGCATTCTGGTGTCTTTGAGTAAACTAGAATCGCACGCTTTTGAAAGTAGGTATTTAAAATCATTATTTGACGTTTTAAAGTTTCATTCTGTAACATTGTAACTGATATTTCTTGCACTGATATGTTATTTTCATTTACACAGTGAAACGAAAAATATTTAGTACAACAAATGAGAGATTTCGTTATGTGTGTTTTCCAGTATGGAACATTTTGCTAATATTGTTTATGTCAGTATGTATATTGTCAAATATATATTCTGGAATATTTCGCATATCCCAAAGCGGGGTCTGAATTCAGCTAGAGTGAAGGTGCCATTGATCACGTAACATACTAGAGAAGTGTTATTAAATATTTGTTCCTTAGATTTTTATATTTTGTAAATTTTTGATCGCAGAATGCAAGCTGCAGTTTTCCTTGATTTTCCAAAATGGAAAAAAATAAATGTTCATGATTTATAAAAATATTAGTTCGGGTCCCCAGAGAGGAACAAATGATTTCCAAGTGTCAATAAAATATTTCTTTGTAAATGTTATGTTTAAGTGTAAATTATGTATATAGCCGGAGTGTGAATTATAATCTACAAAATGTTCTCTTGCTGGTAATTATTCTTAATTTACAAAAAAAAAAAAAAAAAAAAAAAAAAAAAAAAAAACATTTCGATTTTATTTTACTTTACAACTTAATACGTGAACATGTACTGCTTTTATTGTAAAATATATAGAACCGTGGCCTCTTGAATTGTGATTTAATTAACTGTAAATTGAATAGCTTGCTTATTCTTGGATTATATGGATATTTTTGAATATTTTGGAGCCGATAAACCCGGAATAAAAGGTAAGAAATACCTTTATTATTCTACATGACTATTGACATTTTAATTATCGAAAACAAATATTTCTCTTACTAATATTTTTCGAAAATTCAATTAAAATTTTAACATGGATAACTTAGAAAAACTCAAAAGTAAAAGAGCTGCTATTCGAGCAGCGGTTACGAAATTGATCACTAAATTGTCTATTGTTATCATTGTAATAATCTATTATTATCAGTTGATATTGATAACACTGATTGCGATTCTTTAATAAAATCATTAGAGCTAATAAATGATAAAGCAGCTCTACTGAAGGAATTAGATTCTGAAATGGATGAATTATTTAAGGAAAAAATACTGAATATGAAAAAGAACCAAAATCGGTAGAAGATTATTCTGAAAAAATATCAAGTTTGAAATTTCAAATTAAGATGAGCCTTAAAAAGTGTAAAATCGAAACTGAAACCTAAAGTGTTGCTAGAGATAAATACTGGTTCAAAAATCGGTAGTAAAACAGCGTCGGCAGTGAAGCAGCCTAAATTAAACGTAGAAAAAAATTTTGGTGATGTAAGCCAGGTCTTGGAATTTTTCAACTTATTGACTAGTGCGATATATCCAAATCAATCGTTATCAAAAATTGAAAAAAATCAATGTCTTAAATCGTTGTTGAAGTACATATTTTTGGATGATAGAAAAATAGTTCAAGTTTACTATTATCACAAGTGATCGATGTGATTTCTATTCGTGACTCTGCAAATGTCGCATCGGTAAATCATTTCTTGCAACAGATTTGTCAGCATGTTTCCGTCGATTAAATTAATTTTAGTGCAGATTCTTAATTTTAGTTCAGGAATGAATGAAGGAAGTGGCGGCTTGTACACTTGATATTTTACAAAACCTCATACACCGAAATCAAGCGGTGAAAGATCTTGTGATCGTGGTGGCCATTCAATAACGCCTCAGCTCGCTAAGCTATAGAGTCAGTTATGACACCTAATGCCATCTATGAATTAACTTCGACAATATTACGATTGGTCTGACTTAAAACTCGTACACTTGATACTTTACAAAACCTCATACACCGAAATCAAGCGGTGAAAGATCTTGTGATCGTGGTGGCCATTCAATAACGTCTCAGCTCGCTAAGCGATAGAGTCAGTTATGACACCTAATGCCATATATGTATTAACTTCGACAATATTACGATTGGTCTGACTTAAAACTCGTACACTTGATACTTTACAAAACCTCATACACCGAAATCAAGTGGTGAAAGATTTTGTGATCGTGGTGGCCATTCAATAACGCCTCGGCTCGCTAAGCGATAGAGTCAGTTATGACACCTAATGCCATCTATGAATTAACTTCGACAATATTACGATTGGTCTGACTTTAATCTAGTTAATGTTTTTTTTTTTTTTTTGGAAGTTCTCAACTTACGAATTAATAACTGCCCAACTAATTTGTAGACACCCTGTATATAAACATTGGTTTAGAAATTTATTAAATGGAATGATATTGGTAATAAAAAATGGAATTCCTTAGCGCTGTTACTGTTGACAGTTTATTTTTATAACTTTTAACACTCTTTTATTTAACTTAGTTTAGTTTGTGTATGCAAAGATGGCATTTTGTCATCGATTTTACATCCACTTCCTGATATGTTAGAAATATAAACATCTTGTATGCTGTCCGATGGTAATACAACATCTTATCATTTATAAAACTTAATTATAAATTAATATATTAACTTTAAGCATTTTTGCATTAGCCAGTCGCAGGTGAAAAATCGCTAAGTATGCTTTATGGTTACATTTGTATACGAATTCGAAACCCGATTTACGTGTTGATTATGCGACAAACCACTCTTTCAAAAATAGAGCAACTAACTGTGAAACTGCAACAACGAATTATTTTAATTACTGAAATTTAGAGAATATTAATAAAAAATAAATAGTAAAATGCATAATTATTTATATACTCTTTATCATTTAATATTTTATTGATAATTAAATTATGATCATACGTTGCGAAAACAATTTAGAAATCCTAAATAGGTAGTATAAATAATGCTGTTTTAAAACAGTAACAGAGCTAAAATTACAATTTATTTAATAATTTAATTAACTCTCGTTTTTTATTAAGCTTAACTCTTTATGTAATGAATTATGAATTCATGAAAATTTTAAATTCTAAAGCATTTTTCGTGAATTGTTTAAACTAAATTAGAAGATTTACATAATCATTTTATAAATTTTAGAAGTATTTTAGAAGGATTAATTAAATTTGAATTTATTGGGATTTTGTGCAATATTTATAACCACCCTCAAATCTTTTATTTTAAATATTTTTCTTAGTATATAGTAGAATTAGGAAATGTACAAATATAATGTTCTTACAATAGAAAGATAGTAATACTTCCGAACTTAAAAATTCTCCCCCCCCCCCTTCCCCAACGAAAGCTGAAAAGTTGCAAAGGCAAATTATATCATACTTTAAAAAATATTTTTGTTAACCAATAATGCTTTTGAACAAGATATAGTAATGTATCTATAACTTATTCTAAACTGTATTAATGAATTTTATAACAAGTTATTTTAATGGTACTTCAGGAACCGTCAGTAGATAAAGGGTTAAAGTAAATCGACAAGTTTTCATTAATCGTGACTCAAGCCAAGTTTACGTGTTTTAACAAATTTGTTTTTTGTAACTACCTAAATTAGGAGTTATTTTTAAAATAAACATTGAATGATTAAATAAGAGTGGTTTTTGAAAGGTATTTTCATTTTAATATAATGTTATATGAAACGAAAAAAGTGAAGATAATTTCCATTTTAACCACTATTGTATATAAAATTTGTATATAAAATTTGATAACCAATGTTTTAAAAACTCTAAAATTTTATAAAAGTTGGAATAGTTGCAATATTGTTTAACCCTTTCCGTCATCCATCTGTTTTCTGTATGTAAATTGAAAAGATTTAAACATTTATTGGATTTTCAACTTCAAAAATTTAAATGTTTCTTAATTATTAAAGTCAAGGAGTTTATCTGATATCCAATTTGTTTTTCAAAACTTTCCTGTGTCGCATATGAATGATTAAAATTATTGTACGTGAAAAGGAAGTATTTTACATTATTTACTTTTCAAAAAAGATTATTAAATCTTCACGTTCTTCATTAAATTTCTCATTTTTTCTAAAATTTGAAATTAATTCCAGTTTTGCTTAACTTTAATTCCAATTTTAATTAACGTCATTTAAAATAAACTTTGAAATATTTGTTCTAATTTCATCATTTGTTCATCATAACTTTTAAGCCTTTATAGTAAAAAGGCATAACAGAGAAATATCTTAAAAAATAAAATTCCCGTCTCTGTAAATCCTGTTTACTTTGTATAAAGGCAATATAATCTATATTTTATAGTAAACAATAAATATTTCACACTAAATAGTTTCTCTTACAGAATTTGTAATAAATTTACGTAAATTTTAAAAAAACTATCTTGACATTTATTTCATTTTAAACATCTAAACACACTTTACAGTGCATATACAGTATAACCTCGAAAAATCAACATCTTCGGGACCGAGACTGTGACGGAATTTCTGAAAGAATACGAAAAGTACTTCAATCTTATGTTCATTGATATTTTCTGTTGCAAAAATAAATAAATAAATAAATAAATAAATAAATAAATTCTAATAAACATTAAAGTAGTCTCTTTTCGTGTAATTTCCGAAACATGGAAATTAGACGAAATCTGTGAATGTCATGGTTATGTAGTATGTGATATGTAGATTCAGCCATTACCTTGTTCAAAGATTCATTAAGGACCACCCCCCCTCCCCCCCCCAAAAAAATAAAATAAAATAAAAATAAAAGGTCACCGAATAGAATGAAATCTCTTCAGCGTCTCTTGGTATTTTTGGGAATTTAGTCTTATTTTTAAAAAATCCAGAAAGGTCAGGCTGTTGAAGCCGGATACTCCCCCCGCCCTCCCCAAATCATCACAGGTTAACCGTCTTACTGCGTGTTGAAAAAACGCCTTTGTCCCTTTCCTATATGATGCCAGTACATGCTCCACATACCAAGCCCATCTAAGTTCCTTTTTTTCTCATCACTGGATAAAACAATAACCCCTTTGTCTATACCAGGACATTTGTTTTTTAACCCAGTTCATTCTTTCTTGTTAGTGGTATAGTTTAAACATGGTTTGGAAGCCATTTTGTTTAATATAATATAATCACATTCTTTAACACTTCTATGTACAGCATCTTTGGGCACCTGTACACCGAGGTTATTTTGAATTTGTTGTAGGTGCACATTTTATCTAAACACGAATCTCCGTACTCTGTGATCCGTCTCAAAAAAGTCATTCGAGAACATTCATCACATCTTGTTTTCCGATTGAAATTATCATTTCTAGAGAGTACTTCATATAGTTACATCGTTTTGATAAATTTAAAATTTTTCCTATTTAAGAAACAGTTTTATTTTGTGATTTCAATTAAAAAACTTTTAAATTCTCACCTTTTATGAATTCATTACCTTTCGGCCATTTTAAAACGAGTGGAATTGATTTTTTAAATTTTATATTTTTATAAAATTGGAAAATGACGTCATACAATCTCTTTAAAACCGTCCAATCCCGTATTTCTAAAAAAAATTGCATAAAGTGCTTAAACTTTTGAGACAGTTTTTCTTCAAAGGAAAAAGTAAATTAAACAAAATTAATGTAAATTTTGTTTTAACCAACAAAACCTACTTATTTAAATTGATTTTGATTCAATGTCGAGTATTTATTGTAAATTGGTTTCATATATTTTCTTCTTCAATTATTTGTATCCGTATTTAAAGAGTGAATAAACTTTTGAGGCGGACTATACTATATATCTTTATATAGGTAGAACAATATCTGTAAAAAACCTATCTATTTTTTCGAGTGATTCGGAATGAAATGTAAATAAAAATATCAGTAAATGCACAACAAAAGCTTTTCTACTACTCATCATAATGGAAACGAATTATTTAGTGTATCCCTGTAAAGGAACCATAACATCTTTATACTTGATTGATTAACTCATTGAAAATATTTGAAGATAAATAAGGTGCCCCAATTTTTAACTAATTGGTTCAGAATTTTGAACGTTATCGTCATGACAAAATTTGCAGGATTTATAGATAGATAGAAATATATTAAAAGTGATTTGAGCATGTCCATTTCTTAAAAAAAAAAAAAAAAAACAATTAACCTTAGAATCTTTTACATGACTAGGGGGCTCTTCCCCCTACGAGCTACGCTCGTCAACCCCCGTTCAGACACCGCAGTCTCTAACAGCACGCTAATTTTATCGGCTTTAAAAATATTTCGGAAGACTGAATTATAATTTGAATCTGACAATTATAATCTGACATAATTTTCACCAAACTTTACTTTCTATTTTTAATATTCACGTAAAAATACTTTTGTAGAAATGAAATATTATGATCATCTTAAATATCAAATGTCTCGCGCAGTTTTTAAATTTAAACTGTTTTGCAATATTATTTTTTGTTCATTTTACGTAATAAGTGTAATGTGACGTAAATATGACGTAGATTCTCCTATTTAAGACTTCTAACGCATGTTAATGAATTTATTATTTTACAATAGTCTTTCTCTTTTAAAATTCACGTGTATAGTTTTTATGACGTAATTTTCAACGAGTTCCTGCTTTTTATAATTTCTGTTTATAATAGTCACGTGTAAAATAAATTTTTAATTTGAACATAATTTTTTTGATACTTTTTTTGATAATTTTTTTGAACATAATTTTTAATTTTTTTTAATAATTTTTTTTGCGCTGTTTATACAGTTTAAATTAATACAATTTTCTAAAATGTGCAAAAAATATCTCTCGAAATGCTGAAAATTAGAATTTAAAATAGAAATAAAACCTCAAAAAATGAGTCAAATTAAAAAACTAAATACATCTGCACACCGGGAAATTCTGACTCATAAAATGATCTAAAAATGATTAAATCCCTATGTACAGTTTTTGCTCCTATAAAACTTTTTTAATGGAACGATTTTGTTCAACTTTAGCAATAAATATCTCTTAAAATAATTCTTCTATTTGAAAACTGTCTGCATCAGCGTATTTATCAAACATTTCTCTATAATACTACCGATTTTCATATTTTTGTATGCAACAGTTTTTTTTTAATATTAACGAAGAAAGGCCATGCTTAAGCATTCAAATTGGATGCTGATCTGCCGGGAATATCTACGCAGATTCTCATTGGTCCATTTCCAAATCAAAACTTTTTTCTATATATAGAAGGAAATTTAACAAAGCATTTAATAAAAGTGAAGTATGACTGATATTTCAGTTGTGTCTGTATGATGTTACTCTAATGCGGGTGGCTAATACATTGGGAAACCGAAGGAATCTATGACGTGAGTTTCATTATGGCTATAATCAGTGGTGTAGTCTTAAAATCAAAGAGTGTACGTGACAGACAGAAAGTATACGCTATGATAAAAGTATATATGCTATAAGAAAAGTGTATAAGCTACAGAGTATAAGCTACAGCTTTATTTCAGAAGCAGAGGGCATACAGAGTTCACTAAAAATACAGAAAGTACCGGGTGTCCCAAAAATAACTGATGGATTTTAAAATTCAATAGCTTCAAACGGTGACAGATATTAAAAAAATTCTTGCAGGAGTGTTATGAAAGATGTCAGGAGTTTTAATGCTGCGATTCTTAGTTTTAGTTACAAATAGCATCACCGATAAATCCTGGCTCGATGTTTCGGCCTCTTTCTTCTTCCATGCGAAAAAAGAAGGTTAAAATGCATTGAATGGGTACCGAAGTACCAAAAATCGAGTCTGGTCTGAGCACCTATTGCTCTCAGTGCCATCTATTGTTTGAAATTCGAACTAAAATCAAGAATCATTGTGGAAAAGCTCCTGACATCATATATAATACTCCTGCAAGAATTTTTTTAAATATCTTGCAAGTTTGCAAGTTATTGAATTTTAAAATCCATCAGTCATTTTTGGGACACCCGGTATATGGCGTATACATCCGTATACTCTCCACTATATATCTGTTTTTAATTATATACAGAAGTATTGTCTTGTCGGCGCTCAAAGGTGTTTGTGTCAAGTTGACAAAACTGAAGTATTCCCTATTATATTTAACAATGATCTATCTATTAGATTATAGTTGAACCGAATTAGTTGTAACTTTTGAGTTAGGGTTTTTTTTAGTTTTGCTTATTTCATTTTCCCCAATCCCTACTATTTAAAATCCTTTGTGTAATGCGTATACAACTACTTTATGAGGATCTGTGTTGTTTGTTGATACATGAGAAGTGGATACCAAACGTGACAATTTTCTTCGATGTTTAATATATTATGTAGGCCGTTTTTGAAAATGTTGTTTATAGTTTGCCACTAGTATGGATTTAAAACAGCTTTGAAGTAAATCTTATAATATTATAATATAAGTTTTCTTTAATTTTAAAAACGAAGTGATTTTAAAAACAAACAGCAATATGATACAGCGGAATATAAGATATATATTTTTAATGTTTAATCCCGTACAGATTTATTACCTCGATGGATTTAATGGCAACTTAGAAAAATGGAAATGTGTATGTTAAACAATAGAAGAAAGAAATACGTAGAAATTTCCTCTTACTCTGCAGATTTGTATTTAAATTTTATCCATTACATACAACAACAGTATAATTTCACATAAAATTTCTAAATATATTTTATGCTGCAATGCATAACAAAAGCCATAAAATCTGATTCAGAAAAGATTGGTACTTAACATTCAACCTTCAGCAAATCTCAAATAGCTTTGTTTAAATTCCAAACAAAGATAAAAATACTTTATACAATAGCTGTTGTTGATAGCTATTTTATCTCTTTACTATATCATTCTTTGTGACAAAGCCATTTTCTCCAAAGAAAAGTATTACGTGAGAAAATCAGAAATAACTTAGGAACATATAATCTAATGAGAAAAATTTTGAAGGTATCAATAAACATTTCAATAAAAAGCCATTGTTTTATCGTAAAATTACGTTCAATTACCAAGATAAAATATATTTAAAAATTTTAAGCATTTGTTATCGTGAAAAAATGACGAAAGTAATAAATGCCTAATTCAGGCTATTGTATATTATTACATTTAAATATTGAAAAATAATAGTAATAATTCTAACATATTTTTTTTCGGCCTATTACTAAAATATTTTTATAATTAACAAGAAAGAAAAATCTTGCGTCAAGCATAGATTATGAAACACTTCCTAGCACATTCGGAAGAATGTAACAAAATTTCATAGTTTAATAAGTTAAAATATTATGTCTAATTCAACCATATGGAAACGCATAACCCATTTGAAAACCCAATTTTAATCCGATCTCATCTACAATCGGAAAAGTATCCGAATACTTTTAGCAGCACTGTATATGATTAAAACAGTTAAATTTAAAAGAGCAAGCCGAAATTGAAAACGCACGTCAGCAATTATTACTCACAGACAGTATTCTAACCGATTTCTTTTGTGTGTCCCTGTAAATGAATGACAAATGCTATGAATACCCTATTCTGTCGTAATCATCTTGTATTTAAATTCAGTGATTTATATCAGTTTAAATACATTTGAAACAGCGTAATGTCATTAAAATACCCTACAAACGATTTTCCCCATATACCATAATGTAATGGAATTCTTTTGGATATACCTGTAAATGAAATATTAATCCCACATACGTCATATGCAATACCAAATAGAGATAGGTGACCCTAAAAATGGATTATCAATTGCATGAAAATCCGAGTAAATTTACGGGAGTTAGAGCGTGGGCAGGCGGTCAGACGGACAGACAACCCGAATGCATAAACATTTTTCAACTTTGTTAGAAAGTGTTAAAAATTAGGTTTTAAATTTAAAACACACAAAATGGAACGGGTATTGTATTACCTTATCAATGATTAACTGTGTTATTTATTTTTTAATGCAATATTATCCGACGTTTTTTACGTGAATATTTAATTATCTGCGGTTTTTGTATTCATATTGAAATGCAAAAAAGTACATATGCATATTAATATTTGGAAATTTTTTCAGAGAGAGTCATTCACCTTGCATACAATATTTAAAATGAAAATCAGATTTCAAATTATTTGCTTGAAAGGCGCAAAGGCCAACCTGGTGAAAAAGATTCCATGCCGGGACTCGAACCCGGGCCATCAGTATAGCGCACTGATGTCTACCGACTAAATCACATGGAACGATACCCAGCCTGGAACTTCTGATTATTACAGGTTGGCAATGCTACAGACGCAGCACAAGATGGAATATTATTCCTTGAGCGACCGACACCGACATGGGGCAAACACAGACTCATAAATAAATCCATCATCTATTGAATCTATATTAATATATGGCAATTTTTCCAGAGAGAGTCATTTGCCTTCACTCTCCTAAATACTGCCAAACCGATTTCAAAAATAATGGTGTGAAAATGATGGTGACAGCAAGAGAGGCCTCCAAGATAGGCTAAATTTTATGTCTGTGAAACTAGCCCAAAGGGGTATAGGAGAAAAAAACTTTCTAAAAATGCGATTTTAGTGTTACTGAAGTGCCCAGAAACATGAAATTCGGCAGGATAGTTTCTTATTAGATATAAATGTTCTCTAAGAACATTTCCTGAAAAAAATGGAAATTTTAAAGGGGGGAATATGTGCGAAATGCGTTCTAAAAACATTCTAAATTGCTATTTCTACGAAATCTCAGGAAGAACCGAACCGATTTTTTTAAAAAAATGGTGTGAAAATGATGGTGACAACACTTTAGCCGAGATATGCTACATCTTATGTCTGTACTATCCCAAAGGGGTGCAGGAGTAAAAAACGTTCTAACAATGCGATTTTTGTGTTACTGAATGTCATAGAAACATGAAATTTGGAATGGTAGTTATTTATAAGATTGAAATGACCTCTAAGATCATTTCTTAAAAAAAAAAAAAAAAATCAAAATTTAAAAAGGGTAAAAATGCGCAAAAAGTTTTGAAAACTTTCTAAATCGAATTTCCCGTGAAGTACCAATCTCATAAAGTACCAAGCCAATTTCAAATGTGATGGCTGGAAATTGAGGTTGACAGCCCTTGCTCCAACATAGGCTCTATTTCCTGTCAGTGTCACTACCACCTGGGGGTTGCAGGAGCAAAAAATGTTCTAAATTGTGATTTTTGTGACACTGCATGCACTGGAAACTTTAAATTTGGAATGGTAATTATTTATAAGATTTAAATGCTCTCTAAGATCCGTCGAAGGAATATTCCAACATTAAAATGGTGAAGTGATCGAAAAGCCTTCTAAAAACGTCCTAAATTAAGATTTTTGTTATGAAACGTTAGAAAATACCAAAGTCATTTAAAAGATAATGGTTGCAAATTGGTGGTGATAGAGCCAGCTCAAATATAAGCTTTTTCTCTGCTACTACCAGAAGTGTGGTGCAGGAGCTAAAAGCGTTCTAAATTGCGATTTTTGTGTTACTGAAGGGACCAGAAACATTAAATTTGGCATGGTAGTTACTTATAAGATATAAGTGATCTCTAAGAACATTTCCTGAAAATCGAAATTTTTAAGGGATAAAAATGAGCGAAAAGTTTTCTAAAAAGCGTTCTAAATTGCAATTTCTGCGCAATTTCAGGTAGTAATAAGCCGATTACAAATGCAATCGTTGCGAATCAATGGTGAAAGTACCTGATCCTACACAGAGATATATTTTATGCGGGTGCCACAACCACTTGTGGTTTACAGGAACAAAAAACGTTCTTAAAACATTTTAAAACGTTCTAAATTTAGTTTTGGATGGAATTTTAGGAAATACCAAACCGATTTCAAAATTGATGTCGGCAAATTAATGGTGATAGTCTCAGTTGCAACATAGGTATTTTATTTTAGTGCCACTACCAGCACAGAGGTGGTAGACCCTTAGATAAGAAGTTTGGAATTTCACATGATGGTTAATTTTAAGATGTAAATGCGTACTAAGAACGGTTTCTCAAAAATTCAAAACTTTAAATACTGAAATGAGTGTATTAAATATGCACAAAAGCTTCAAAATACTTTCTAATTTATCCGTTATTTAGAATTAGTTTTAGTTCTTCTTATTAATTTAAGTCTCATTTCTACCTAATGCAGTATAATATAGAAGTTTAGTCAAACTGTGGTTTAATTAGTAATTTTTGAATGATTACTAAAAACATAATTTATTATAATAAAAATTAAACATACGAATATCACTCAGCATATTTCAACTATTACGCGAGCAAAGCCGCGCGTTTTTCTAGTAATATATGAAAACTTTAAAATATCCTATGCTGCTACTGTTATGAAAAATATATAACAAATTTCTTTGAAAATGTACTTTTGAAACATGCTTGGTGCTTCCGTTACAGGATTCTCAACAATCTCTCAAAATTAATTAATTTGTGTTGAGTAAATAATATTTAAGCTAAACCTATCATAATTTGAATAAGTGCTGTTGACTGGCATAAAAGAAAATAAAAAGATTTATTCTGTTCAGATGATGTCCATTTATTTTTAGGCTATTACATAAAGTAATATTATTTTCTTATAAACAGCTATTGTTTACTTATAAAATTTGTCGTGAATTCCACTAAAATAGGTTGCTAAAAAAGAACACCTGTTATTTACATGGAATGGATTATTCTGTGAAATGTATAATAGAATATTATCAAATAATTGGACAACGTGATAAGTGCAGAAATCACAATATGTATGTAGAAAAGGTGCAGACAACAGTTTTGGAGTTTCTAAAGCTCCATTCGTAGTGCAATTGTAAAAATTAACAGGGACAATAGTATGAAAACATCGAAGATTTTAAGCAATATAGCTCACAGACGAGGGCGAAATGGCGGTAAGGGCTAAAAGCCAGTATCGGAGTCAAGTCCAGAGTTTCCGGATGGTTCATGTACCTGAGGAGACCACTGTTAAGGACCACTGTCATTCAGATAAAGACCACTGTCATTCAGACTGAATCTTTAGGAACAAGAAGGCGAAGGAAACAGAATTAATAAATGAAATAGGAGCAAGACTTTATAAAACCTAAGTGTACTGGACATATAATTGAAAAGGTTTTTAGAATTCTTCCATATACGATAAACTTCCTAAAAAACAAGGTAAATTGATGAGGATTTCTATTTATTAAACCTTCTAAAAAATTAAAATGTGGTGGTTAGACTGGCAATGGTTAATGATATCATAGGGCTTAAGGTAACCTTTTTAACACTTTCCAACAAAGTTGAAAAGTGTTTATGCATTCGGTTTGCCTGTCCATCTGGCCGCCTATCCACGCTCTAACTCCTGTAAATATACTCGGATGTTCATGAAATTGATAAAGGTTATTTAGGGTCACCAAAGTATGTTTTATATTGTATATGCATCAAGTAGGATTAACCGTTCATTTACAGGGGCACTCAAAAGTATTCCATTACATTGTATATGGGGCAAAATCGTCTGCAGAGTATTTTAATGAAATTACGCTATTTCAAATATATTGAAACTGATATAAATCACTGAATTTCACTACGATCACGTTAGAAAAGGGCATTCATAGCATTTTTTATTCATTTACAAGGACACACAAAAGAAATCGGTTACAGTACAGTACTGTCTTTGAATAATAATTGCTGGAGTGTACGGTTTAAAATTCGGTATGCGCTTTTAAATATAATTACTTTTTAGCATCTTAGTCGTTATATATAAATTTTTTACCTCAAAGACAGGGCAGCACAAAAGTATTCACGTACCGTTCTCCTTATTAGAGGAAATTGCTGAAGGTAAATTTTCAACTGAAGTATATGATCCTCTTTTTGGCATACATGTAGTTAATAGATTCAAATGTTTTAATTATATACAGGGCTGCTGAAAGAATTCGGATAATTTTCCGATTGTGGATGGGAACAGATGAAATTAGGTTTTGAAAAGTGTTATGCGTTTCCATATGTTTGAACTAGATGTAATATTTTAATTTTTTAAACGGTGTAGTTTTGTTACATTATTGTGAATGTGTTGGGAAGTGTTTCATAGTCTATGCTTGACGCATGTTTTTTTTTTCTTGATTAACATTGGTCTTATTCTCCATAAATCTGTCCTGTAAAGATGGCTTAGATTTGCCTATATACATTATATTACACTCGGAATGTATTGTGTAATTTCCCCATTCTTAAAATATACCTAACGGATATTTGAAACTTGTAGATTTGATTTTTTTTTAATGGAAGGCATAAAGTTCAATCCTCCTATTTTAACTATAGTTGAATATTGGCTAAAACAACAGATTTTCTTTTTACAGTGTAATAATTTTGAAAACAGAAATATATTTTATAATTACAAACTCTCATATTCAATGCCACCGCACAAACTTGTGAAAAGTTACAATATTTGTATAACAATATATTCAGTTAATTCAATTAGGTACGTTGAAGGCTACAGAAAATATTACAACAATTTGTATACGTATATAATGTAATAAATTTTATAGAATAATTGACTTTGAATGTTTTAAAATAAGCAATATTTAAAAAAAAAGTTTAACTACGGTACGTACTACTTCCTTTAAAAATAATTAATAACAATGATATTAAAATTCTGCATATTAAAATGCAATTTATAAATCGCGACACGTTTTATAGAACTGCATCTATATAAATCAGTTTTTCCATCTGAATAGCAAATGTCAACTTAAATTCGTAGAATAGACTAAACAAGAACTCTTTTTTTTACAATTTTTAGAAATATCTCCTTTCGAAAAATGGACTATGTAAAACAAATACGAAAATTTAAATAATTTACATAGCCCATGTTTGATATAAATATACGAACGTGTGTCTGTATTTCTAAAAGTATACGAAAATAGCTCATTCTCTGGAATCCTGTCTGTTAGAAAATTCCGGAAAAATTTCGAAATCCTATATTTAAACTTCAAACATATTTATTACACATTACTTCCTTTATATCCTTTAAGATATGAGACTGTTATTGGAATACTGTAAAGCTAGACATAAGAGTCTATAAGGAAAATGGGTTATTTTATTATTCCCTAATATTTCATAAATATCTATTATTTAGGGCTTTTAGCTTAATAATATTTTAGTCCTTTATATTATGAAGCAGATATCGTTTTATGGATATCACTATTTCATGTAAACCTAAGAAATACAACTATTTTCTTTTTATTTAATATTGACTTGTACCAGATATAACACTTAGAGTCTTTTTTCCTTGTAATATGTATATTAAGATTATCTTCAAAAATATATTTTTATATTACGTGCTTGAACACATCTTAAAACAATTAATGCATGTATGTTACGAAGGCCTGTATCTGAGCTAAGAAAACTTTTGTTACATGTTTGAAGTGAATTCATCTAAGATGAGCTACGATATCGATTTAATTTATTCGATGTTATTTAGATGCTACTCTTATTTGTAAAATGATTCTACGCTACTCTGATATTACAGGGTAATTTAGTTTAGTCGGATATACTGAGATAATCTATTTCTCATCTATTAAGGGACAAGTTTTTGTCAAAAATTCCGAATCCAGATGAATTTCTATAGTGGTCTATAGTGGTTTTTGAAATATTTAGTAAATAGTAGTTGATCTTTAAAGTGTTATGAATGTATTTTATTAAAATTTACTTTGTTTAAAATATTTTTATTTATTATTATCATTTTCTGAAATTCTTTAATTTTCCTACGTTTTGGCATTTTGTGGAAACTGACAGAACTATATGTAATGGCGCTACAAGTGTTAATATTAAACAGTGCTTATCCACATTATTAAGGCTAGATTGCCATAAGCAGCATCCATATTATAAAAGACAAAAGTGTCAGTGCATAACACTGACGTCATTTTAACGTCGGTAACACCTGGTGATTAAATTTCGGGTTTACAATTTTCCATGCTGCAATTTTTATAATGTGTCTCAGGGCTCTTAAAATTAGAAAAAATGAAAAAAAGACCATTTTCAACATTTAATAGCTTAAAATGTGTTTTATTTTAAGACACAATTTTAGATTGGGATGAAAGATATAAGTATGTTCTTTCATTTCATGTATTTAAAAAATTGCAAGATGCAGAACTAGCATTTACAGGGAGCTCCAAAATGTTAGTTACTTGACGAGAAAAAATGGCATAAGGGATTACGCGCAGGATTACAAAATAAAATTGCTACTAGAATGAAAAACTTTCAGCCTACTCATTCTTCGATTATAATAATTACCCTGAACCTAAATAAATTTGCATTTAATTATTTTTATATTTGTGATTCAAAGTTGTATTTAGTTATTGCAAAATTCGGAAAATTTTAACAGTATAATCACCTAAAAAAGTATTTTTTTTTTATCAATAAAAAGGAAATTTTAGGTTCAGTTTATACAGACTAAAATGAAAAATATGTTTTTAAAATTTCATGAAAAATTATTCTTCAAAACTCTCCTTATGCAGAAGATCTAATTTTGGGAAATCGCGAAAAACCTCTGCGTTCATTGGCTTTCATAGTAAACCAATATTTTATAATGGCAGAAATACACGAAAAAACTAGTCTTTTTTACTTCAAAATGTATTGTTTTTTCAATGCAGGTCAACCAATGGAATAGATTTATACAGAAAACTCGATTTTTAAAATTTTGGATAAGGCGGGTTTTGAAACTCACGTCCTAAATTCTAACAGCCATAACTTCTGTTGTAATGCGAATTTCAAGGAAACAATTATATCAAAGTGTTCAGAATAGATAGGAGTTTAAAATCTAAAAAAAAAAAAATACAATAAAAATTTTTTAAAGCTTTAAGAGTCCTGAGACCTTTTAAACTTCGAAACATACACATTTATACGAGGGTGAGTCGAAAAATAAGTTTCCCCTGGCAACTGTGGACAGAGATGTGTATGGAAGACAAAAAATGTAATGAAGCATTGAAGATAAGGCGTAACTTTATTTTTCTACTTAAGTGCCAAGTGAAATGAGACATTTGTCATACACACTATAAGCTTCATAAAGCCCTCCAGGAAAAAAAAAACCAGGGCTCTGCATAAAAAAGAAGCATTGAACGGCTTGTGTGACTTCAGCATTGCTTACAAAGAAGTAGTCAAGCATTGCTTTCGTCTGTAGTGGCCGTGCACGTCCGTCCAACACTTTTTGACGACCCTCACTGAATTGGCAGCACCATCTCTACACCATTTGTTTCGGCATCACATCTAGCCCATAGACTCCCTCGTGGCCGTTATGGATTTCTGTTCCCGATACTACACATGCCAAATCATAGCGGACAACCGCTCTCACTTCCTCCTTTGATCACGAATTCACAACGAACTTTCTCTCCATATCTACCGGGAACAGAATGATGCAGAGCCCTGATTTTCTTAAGGAGCTCTTTTTAAAGCTTATAAAGGGGTATGACAAATGTCTCAGCTCACTTGGCACTTATGTAGAAAAATAAAGTTACGTCTTATCTTTAATGCTTCATTACATTTTTTGTCTTTCATACACACCTCTGTCCACAGTTGACAGGCGAAATTTATTTTCCGACTCACCGTCGTATTTTCTATTCCGTAGTATAGGGAAAAATATGTCCTTTCAAATGCAATTTGTTTCAAAACTGCTTTGCAGATTATTCATTTATTGCAGTTTTAAAAATAATTTTTAGCCATTGCTTTTTTTTTAATCTCTCTGCACCGCAGGCTGGCTCTAATAAGGAATAATAAAAACCCATTTTCAGTATAATAAATATGGTTCATCTTATGTCTCCGCCAGTCTTGTATAACAAAATTTAGACTTTGAAAATAAAACTTTAAAAAAATTCGTCAAAGTTTTAAAACTTTGTCGAGTAAATAAATAAATAACATAAAATAAAATGAAACACCAATTTAACATATATGCAATCGAAAAATTCTAATTTTTAGACTGCAGGTTTGAGAAATAATTACTTTCAAATATATATATATATATATTTGGAAAATGTATTGTAGTTTGCGGATTTTTTATGGATTTAAAAATATATTACAAGCATAATTTTTTAAAAAATCTATCTCTATCGTGTGCAGTCTGATGACGAGAGATTGGATTATATACACTTAAAACATCAGATATAATTCAGCATTTGTTCCCGGCTAATATTCCATAACGAAATTAAAACTTCACAAATAAATATATAGATTAAAATATATATTATAATACAAACGCGAATATAAAAAACATGTAATCGAATTTAGCGCCCTTAAACTGCTGCATTTTTCATAATAAAAACAGCTGTAAAAAGTGGCGAAATCTTTCGCGATTTCTTCATCTTTTAACTCCTGGCTGGCGGTAACACGACAATATGGCTTTTAATAAATTTAAAGTTTTTATTTGAATTTATTATTGATATTTCTGATATAAAAATGCTTTTAAGTGTTCTTAATCGTCAATCTAAAAATATATATATATATATATATATTTTTTTTTTTTAAATGCAAAAAAAATCTATTAGATACTAAAAAAAGATTTTCTCTTGTGTTCTATAACCCGTCAAGCCCACGTTGGATCAGTTAGCATAGATAAATGTGAAGCACTATTGGTATCAAATTTATATGTTACAAATGTTTATGTCTATTTCTATAATAAAAGTTTATTTTATCTCAAAAATTACGAAACGTAAATATATTGAATAATATATCATTTTTACATCTAACCAATTGACTTACTCCTTGTACTCACGAATTTATGTGGCAGAAAATATATTTATTTGATTTTAGGTAATGTTCTCTATCGAGGATAATGTCATAAAAGGAAATATTTATTATCTATAGCGAATTAAATTACTTTAAGGTGTTTTCAGGAAACGCCGTCCGGTCTAGAAATTGAGTTATATATCAAATAAAACAGTTATTTTAAAATAGAAATTGTGGTCTATATATAGAAATCTTTATCTTTCATATTTTATGTTACTTATTAAAAATGTAAAAGCGTAATTGGATGTACAAACTAGAATCACTTTAAACGGACAGAACGAACTTCGTTGAAAACCTATATACTCAAGCTGAACAGTAAAAAAAAATCGCCGGCGACTTTTAAAACAATCAGATAAATAGCATTAAAAAAAAAATCAAAATATCGATTCTTAAGCACATAATAAAAGGATATTTCTAACGTAAAATTAAAATGTTTTGGAAATTTTTGTGTGAAGTATAATTTATTATGTATTTTATGTGTCTATAATTTTGTGTGTTTGTGTCTGCGTTTGTGCATTTGTGCAATAATAATTATATGCTTGCATATAAACACATGTTAAGTAATATTTTTGTTTCAGACGGATATAAGATATAATGAATAAACTCAGAATCAAGAACGGTGACTAAAACAAAACAAACTGCTCATGTCAGTTCAGAAAGAGAATAAACATAAATCAAATGATGGAACACAGTCAGCGTTGTTTGCGAAGTTCTAATCCGATTAAATGGATTTGTACTGGTCCAATTAATGATCTTAATATGACGACAAAGGAATTAATCGATAACAACATTGTTTTGATAAGGAACGAAGATAACGAAAATTTTCGTTTAACCAATGGAATAACAAAAAAATTAATACGTTTCCTTACAGTCCTATTTGGAAGCAGAATTTCCAATCACCATTGCATTTTATCTTTTGCACACAAAGACTAAATAGACAGGGACCTCCGTTTTAATTTGAATCCGATCCACTCAAACATCCACGCGTAATTCGGGATTCAAACCCGCCACTTTTTTTAACTATTACGTAGCATCCTAACTACTATGCAAACCGGTGGGTCTCGCTCAAAGGGAGATAGAAACTTAAATTTATATTCACTGTCCATCTCATCTGACAGTTAAACACAAAAACAACGAACGAGGGCCCGAATGGTATTCAATGATAAATTAGTTATACTAAAGCTGTAATTGCATCCAATGAGATTTTTGTTAAAAGTGTATACTGGTGAATTCAGACTTCAAATGCAGTTTTATACTTGCTAGACAGTTGAGAAAGATAGTAAATATGAACCCGATAAGGGGACGCTCTCATGTCGGAATGTGATAAATCAATACAGGATTGTCAATAGTTAACACTATAGTATCATAACCATAAAGTGAAAAATGTGAAAACCATACAGTGCAACTGCCAAAAGATTTTATCAAAAGATTCTCTAAAGTTGTGCTTTATTTGCACTTCGGTATGAAACAGTGTAATTTTTTTCATTTGCCGATGGTTGCGTAGCTTGCAAGATTTCCATTTTTTTTTTTTCTCTGAGTTCGATTAACAAACAAATTATTTTTTACTGACAACTTCATGATCAATTGTCTTGTAACTACAAATTTATAACTACAAATTTGTCTTATTTGTGAAATTTTGCATAAATTAAGGAAAATTAAAAAATGTATTATGTTTGCACTTGCTAGGTTTCGTACGTATTTATACAACTCCATCCCCCAATCTCTATAAACTGAATGATAGATGTTCATGCTCAGTCTGTTTTGAATAGGTAATAGAAATTTACCATAAAAAAGTAAAATTTTAATCACGTGCTGTTTAATTTCACAGGTATTATGCTTGAAAGCTATCTCAAAGTTAACGCAATTGACATAAACAACCTCTCTGAAAATATATTCAATTGTCGAAAACACAATGTAATTTCAAGCGTCAGATCCCAGGGTAAAAAAAAAAATCTTGCAAATATTCCTTATTTCTGTCAAGTACAAACTGGCTATTGTTGATGATTAGTATTTAAGTATCATAAATAATTAATGTATTTCCTGTTACAGCAAAACTCATCGCAATTAATAAAAGCATATTATTTATTCAATTCGCTTTATATCTTTATTGGGATAAGGACTACATAGTTTTTATAGATCTTAAAATTACAACAAACATTGTTTCGGTGCATGTCAAGGGAAATATGAATCATCTATTAAAAGTCTTTCACAACATTTGTATTTTATTCAAACGGATATATATGTACTAGCAAAACCCATTGCTTTGCTAACATAATAGTTGAAATATGGCAAGTGATATTCGTAATCAAAAGTTTTATTAGAGGAAATTATACATTTTCAAATAATTAAAAAATGAATAGTTAAGCCACAGTTTGCCTAAACTTCATTATTACACTGCGTAAAATAGAAATAGCAGTAAAATTAATGAGAAGAACTAAAACAAATTCTAAATAAATTATAATTTAGAAAGTATTTTCAATCTTTTATGCTCTTTTCATCTGCTCATTTCAGTATTCATTTGAATTCTGAATTTTTTAGAAACCGTTCTTAGTACGCATTTAAAACTTAAATTAACAATCATGTCAAATTTCAAGTTTCTTGTCTAACGGTCTACTACCTTTCTGATGGTAATAGCACTAACATAAAATGCCTATGTTGAAACAGAGATAATCTCCATTAATTTGCTATCATTAATTTTGAAATCGGATTGGTATTTTCTAATATTGCATAGAAAACGTAACTTAGCATAATTTTGAAAGTTTCTTAAGACCTTCTCAGAACTTTTGTTGTTCCTGCCAACTTAAGATGGTCAGAGATTGTCACTATTGATTCGTAACCATTACTTTTGTAATCGGTTAATTATTTCCTGGGATTGCTTAAAAATTGTAATATAGGAAGTTTTTAGAATGATTTTCTCTCCTTCCTTTCTATTCACCTTTTCTAATTTTCTAATTTATTTTCGGCAGTACTTAGAGGGCATTTATATCTTATAAGTAACTACCATGGCATATTTAAAATTTCTAGCGTCTTCAGTATCACAGAAATCGCAATTTAGAAAGATTTTTACTGCTGCAAACCTCTGGTGGTAGTAGCAACCACAGAAAACAAAGTTTAAGTTTGAACAGGTTCCATCATCACCAATGTGCAAGCATTATTTTAAAAATCGGTTTTGGTATTTTATAAGATTGCGCAAAAATCGTAATTTAGAAAGTTTGCAACGCTTTTCGCTCACTCCATCCTTTAAATTTGGAATTTTTCTTCGACGGTTCTTAGAAAACATTAGCATATTTCAAGTGCCAAATTTCAAACTGTTAGAACCCACAGTATCACAAACAAGTAAGAAAAATAATGCGTTAAGCATAGATTATGAAACACTTTCAAATACTTCCACGATGCTTTAACAAAACTTCGTTAATTAGGGAAATAAGGTATATAAGAAAACTAAGTAAACATTTTAGAAAACGCATTAAACATTTGAAAAACTGATTTCAGCAGTTACCATCCATAGCAAATATGTATTCCAATTCTTTTGAACAGCTCTGTATTTGATCCGTCGGTTGTTATATATACCATATAATGGGGAAATTTAGTTTAGCAAGAAGACGAATAACAGGTTGAAATTTCTCTTTCAGCAATTTATACTAATACATGGAAATATACTTGTATAATTTTGTACAACCCTGTAGTTAACCTAGTACCTTTATTATACGCCACTATTTAGCTAAAGTTTAATTCAAAGTAAAACTCTCTTAAAACTACTGGAATCACATTTCCAGAAATTATCATTTATAGACGGTCATGTGTCCAATTCTTTGCGTGACCCTGTATATAATTTTATCTATATTCTATAAACATTTCTTAGTAAACAAAATGCAGTTCATTGTAAAAATGCATAACTCAATTAAAAACCATCTTAAAGCAATTTACAATCATACCCAGTAACCATTACGAATTCTTTTGTGTAGCCCTGCATATGAATTACAGCATTTATACACACCATATACAATGCATAAATATAGTGAAACATAAAAGCACATAACATAATTAAAAATGCATTTCCAGCAATCATCACTACCGTATAGTACTTCGGATACAATGTAGTATCTGAAATCTTTTGTGTGTCCCTGTAAATCCTATGCGCTTCGTATTATACTTGAAATAAGTTATAGTAAACCTCAGTGACGTATATCAATTTCATTATAAATGAAATAATTTAACATAATTAAAATACACCGGAAACAACTCCCTCCACCCGTATATCATTATGTAACAGAATTCTTTTGTGTGACCCTGTAAATAAATAATATTTATTCATTGTACCGCATATTCTACGGTATGCATATTTTAGTGCACTTTGATAAATGTATGTCAATTGTATTATGTTTGAAATCATGTAACATCATTAAAAATCATTTTAAACGATTTTTTCCCATAGACCGTAATGTAACGGAACACTTTTGACTGTCCCTGTAAATGAACTAAACGTGCTACAAACTTAATTTGAAATAGGGTTCGTGCTATGGTAGGGGTTACTAACATCCAAAAATTTCAGAACGATCCGAGTATAATTACGGGAGTTAGAGCGCGTACAGACGGACAGACGGACAGACGGACAGACAAACTGAATGCATAAACACTTTTCAACTTTGTTGGGAAGTGTTAAAAACGCAAATAATTCAATTTAGTTTTTTTCTTGGTTCCTGCAATCCCACCTCTTCCACCTCTTACGGTAGTAGTGACAAGAACATAAAATATAGCCTATGTTGGAGCATGGCCTATCCCCATCAATTGGCAACCATTACTTTTGAAATCGTTTTGATTTTGATACTTCTCGAGAATGTATAGAAATCGCCATTTAGACTCGCTCATTTTCACCCCTTTTAAATTTCGAATTTTTTAAGAAATGTTCTTAGAGACCATTTATATCTAATAAGTAACTACCATGACAATTTGTATGTATCTAGGACTTTCAATAACACAAAAAACGTTTTTCGCTCCTGAACCCTCTTTGGGGTAGTGTCACAGACATAAAATATAGCCGATCTTAGAGCAAAAACTTTTACCATTGTTTTCACAACATTATTTTTTAACTCAGTTCGGTACTGCCTTAGAATGCGTAGAAATAGCAATTTAGAACATTTTTAGTTTAACATAGTAGAACATTATTTTGTTTTTGTCTGTTTCTTTAGGACATTATCTTAGTGATCCTTTATCTCTCATAAACAAATACCATGTCAAATTTCATGTATCTAGGCCCTTTAGTAACGCAATTTAGAACGCTTTTTGCTCCTCACAGGTGCTAGTGTCACCGTCATAAAATAGAGCCTATGTTACAGCAAGGACTGTTACCATCAGTTTCCAACCATTACTTTTGAAATCGATTTGATACTTTCTGAGATTGTGCAGAAATCACCATTTAAAACGCTCTTTGCGCATCATCACCCCTTTTTAATTTCGATTTGTTTAAGTCATGTTCTTAGAGATAATTTATATCGAATAAATAATTACCATGCCAAATTTCATGTTATTAGGCCCTTCAGGAACACAAAAATCGCATTTCTAGAACGTTTTTCGCTCTTACATCCCCATTGGGTTAGTGGCGCAGACATAAAATATAATCTATATCGGAACAAGAGCTATTTCCATCATTTTGACAACAGTATTTTTGAAATGGGTAATGGGGTGAATCTCTTGTGCTTCCAGAGATTGCGTAGAAATCGCCATTTAGAATGTTTTTTAGAACTCTTTTTACGCATTTTTACCCCTTTTAAAGTTCGAATGTTTTAAGAAATGTTCTTTGAGACCATTTATATCTTATAACTACCATTCCAAATTTCGGGTTTCTAGTCTCTTCGGTAACACAAAAATCGCTCATGTTTGGAACGTTTTTTGCTCCTGCGCCCCCTTGTGTGTAGTGGCATGGATATAAGATATAACCTATGTTGGAACAAGGACTAACACTATAATTTTGAAATCTTTTCTTTAATTTCAGAGATTACTTCGAACAAAGAAACAATTTACTTCTTTATAATATTAGTATATATAGATATGTATTTTTTTTTGTTTTAGGCAGTAATCGTAATATTAATGTTAAGATTTCACCGAACTTAAAAATCATGTTGTTCAATAGAATAACTGAATACATACTCTCTAATTTGATGATACGTTTTAAGGAAACGTTTTCATGAAACGTGGTAAAATATGTAAAATAGTACTTAGCCGCAACGTTGCATTAATATTTTTAATATGTATACTTTGTAATGTTTTCAGTATTATTCTCTTTTTCATAGAAAAGGCGGAAGACTAATAAAGGTATCTCTCTATTCTAAAAAAAAGTAACTACCGCTGTCACCGCCGCCGGTTTTGAATTTTTTGTGACCTGAGGTCTTTCTTCGTTAATGTTAAAAAAACTGTTGCATACAAAAATATGAAAATCGGTAGTATTATAGAAAAATGTTTGATAAACACGCTGATGCAGACAGTTTTCAAATCGAAGAATTATTTTAAGAGATATTTAATGCCAAAGTTGGGCAAAATCGTTCCATTAAAAAAGTTTTATAGGAGTAAAAACTGTACATAGGAATTTAATCATTTTTAGATCATTTTATGAGTCAAAATTTCCGGGTGTGCAGATTGTAGTTAGTTTTTTAATTTGAATAATTTTTCGAGGTTTTATTTCTATTTTAAATTCAAATTTTCAGCATTTCGAGAGATACTTTTTACAAATTTTAGAAAATTGTATTAATTTAAACTGTTGCCAACTGTATAAACAGCGTAAACAGTAATGTTTGCTTTAAATTAAAAATTTATTTTACACGTGACTATTATAAACAAAAAATATAAAAAGCAGGAACTCATTGAAAATTACGTCATAAAAACTATAGTTACACGTGAATTTTAAATGAGAAAGAATATTGTAAAATAATAAATTCAGTAACATGCGTTAGAAGTCCCAAATAGGAGAATTTACGCCATATTACACTTATTGCGTAAAATGAACAAAAATAATATTGCAAAACAGTTTTAATTTAAAAATTGCGCGAGACATTTACTTGACATTTTAAGATGATCATAATATTTCATTTCTAACAAAAGTATTTTGCCGTGAATATTAAAAAGAGAAAGAAACGCTTAGTGAAAATTACGTGAGATTATAATTGTCAGATTCAAATTATAATTCAATCTTCTGAAATCTTTTTAAAGGCGATCAAATTAGCGTGCTGTTAGAGTCTGCGGTGTCTGAACGGGGGTTGACGAGCGTAGCTCGTAGGGGCAGAGCCCCCTAGTATTTTAAAAATAAATAAAAATAAATATATTTATATAAAAAAAATCATTTACCTTTGCGTGTATTTTTAAGTTCTGTCTAATTCCAAGAGACCATTACTTGTTTATGCTTTTCAATGTGAAATTTAACATTTTTATTGCGTAGTTTACTTTATGCACTTTAGATTTACATGCAGGGATGAGGGCGCTCCGATCCAAATGACCGATTGATACCACTAAACTTTAATAGAATTTATCGCCTTATATGATTACAGAATTTCTGAGATTTAATAAAGCAAAGAATACTATTAAAATTTAGTGGTAGCAATCGGTCATTTGTGTCGGAGCGATCTCATCCCTGTTTACACGTTACCTGCATGAAAATATAAATAAAGCAAAAGGATTTTAGAATTTGTAAAAATAACCCAAAAGGAAAAATACATTTATAATATTAAGGTTATTAGGTGCGTTCGTAATTATATAAATATGTAGCTCCTACAGTCGTTCGTCCGATCCTTACATCTGTCCGTCCGTCAATCCGCATATAACAGCGCAAAATGGTTTGAAATTTAATGTATATAATCGTGACAGAATTTTGACGTGGCAATTCATATATTATGAAAATCGAATAAAAACTAAAAAATATAGGGTGGACCGGGGCTAGTTGGCCATAGGGGCATGTTGGCCCAGTCGCGATATTTTTAAGGTTTCGTTCATCTGACGAAACCCTATTCGTCTCGCTCTTCTGTCTGTCTGTCCGTCTGTCTGTCTGTCACAGAGCCCGTTCTCAGAAACTATACATGTTGGAGACTTGAAATTTTGCATACTTATAGCTGAACACCTCGCATCATACGACAAATCATAAAATTTTGAAAAAGTCGTACATTTAACCCTTTGGACTCCTACATGTGTATTTTAAACAATTCTTTCTAAATGAACCCCTAATTAGTTTGAAGCCGTGAAATTTTGCGTTTTTATAGCTGGGCACCTCAGATCAAACGAAAAATCATAAAATTTTGAAAAAGTCGCACATTTAACCCTTTGGACTCTCACATGTGTATTTTAAACAATTCTTTCTATGTGATCCTCTAATTAGGTTGGAGGCGTCAAATTTTGCATACTTATAGCTAAACACATCACATCAAACGACAAATCAAAAAATTTGAAAAAAGTTGTAAATTTAACCCTTTGGGGCCTCACATGTGTATTTTAAACAATCCTTTCTAAGTGAGCCCCTAATTAGGTTGGAGGCGTGAAATTTTACATACTTATAGCTGAACATCTCACATCAAACGAAAAATCATAAAATTATGAAAAAGTCGAGCATTTAACCCTTTGGGCTTCCCTATGTGTATTTTAAACAATTCTTTCAAAGTGAGCTCCTAATTAGGTTGGAGGCGTGAAATTTTGCATACTTATAGCTGAACACCTCACATCAAACGATAAATCATAAAATTTTTAAAAAGTTGTACATTTAACCCTTTGGGCTCCCAGATGTGTATTTTAAAGAATTCTTTCTAAGTGAGACCCTATTTAGGTTGGAGGCTTGAAATTTTGCATACTTATAGCTGAACACCATCATGCGACAAATCATAAAATTTTGAAAAAGTCGTACATTTAACCCTTTGGGCTCCCACATGCGTATTTTAAGCAATTCTTTCTAACTGAGCCCCTTATTAAATTATGAGATTTGAACTTTTGCATATTTATAGCAGAACACCTGAGGCCAGGCAACAAATGATAAAATCTTGAAAAAGTCTTACGTTTAACCCTTTGAGCTACTACATATGTATTTTAAGCAATTCTTTCTAAGAGAGCCCCAAATTAAGTTGGAGACATGAATTTTTCCATACTTATAGCTGAATACAGACCACACGACAAATCATAAAATTTTCAAAAAGTCATATTATTTACTCCTCCGGGCTCTAACTTGTGTATTTTCAGCAATTTTTCTAACCTCCGCCCTTTTCACCTGGGGAGCACTTTCCAACTTTTGCCGACACCCCTTTGACCATTATTTTATATTATGCACCATAGCCCTACATATTTTAGTTCCATTTTTTACCGCCAGGGGCACCTACTTATCTCGGATGCTATGGGTCCAATCCCCTCGACTAATATATCTACGGGTAGTATGTAAAACGGAGTTTCGTTCGGATAGAGATTTGTTTAGAACAGAATGCGCCCCTGGTTGCGAAATGTGGAGCTAACAGATTTTTCAAAAGGATAAAGTGTTTTGAAAGGAATATTAAACGAAACCCTGTGTGCGATCTGTGATCACACTTACCCACTTGTTTAAACTTTGCGTTAGATGGCATTGTCAGTCCACCCGAGTATGCGTTGCTTCGCTTTCCTCCTCCAACATCAGCACCATTGAAGTCGGAGCGTCCGTTAAAGAATTACTGACAATTTTCAAAATTTTGCAAAGGTGAGTAAACTTCCTCTCTTATAAATAATCGTTTTTTATTTGTTTGTAGATTACATTTTAGATTTTAATGTAAAGTAACTCAGAAAAATAATTGTTCGTAGTTATTGTAGGACAAATTTTTTTATTGAAATACTTTCAGACTAATTCCTTACAGTCATGAAAAACAAAAATGGCGATACGGGTTCAGTTGGCCCATTTGGCACTGGGCATGTTGGACCACCGGTCTAACATGCCCCATAGGAATTTGGCTCTGGGGTTTTGGAATTTTGATAGTTTTAATGAATTATTTTAATCCTCTGAGCGGTTTGGTCGTATTTTTCCGTTTCTCAAAACAACTTTTTTCTGTTGTAGACAAAAATATTTTAAGCAGAATTGTATTTCAAGATGTATATCAAATAAAGCAGCATGAAGTATTTTTAGAAACAAACAGGGAAAGGAAATTTTAATTAAGATTATTTTTATAAGCATTTTTATGAAAATTCAGGAAATCCCTTAAGACGCTCGGAGGGTTAATAAACATTTATTATTATTTTAATTAATTAATTATTAATTAATTGTAAGGAATTATTTTATTAATTGAATTCCTGGTTCTTCCAGTCAATCTTTTTAAAAAATGAAGTTATAATGTTGTTCATCCCCTCCCCAAATTAAATCAGCTGCTCCTGTTGTACAAAAACATTTATAACATTCATAATTATAGAGAAATCCCTGTTGGCGTGGCCTACAAACGCAGGTAGATTTCGAAGTTCAAGTACTAATTTCACCAAGAGTTTAACGGATTAAGGGAAATGTGATTTTTTTTCTTATACAACCTCCCCCCCCCCCCCCACCACCACACACACACTTTTTTGTTTTAAATTTCTTTTTGCTGTAAGAGTTGCTCCTATCAAAAGCTTGTCAATACAAAAGTTGTAAATAATATTAAGAGGATTTATGATAAATTTAAGTGAATTTGTATCTTGTGAATTGACGAAATTATGTTTTTTTTCTTCTGAAAACCCTATTTTTTGCACTCCTTCAAGCCATTTTTAATTATATCAAAAATCTGTCATGAATAATTTTTTGGTCCGTTTCTTAAAGGTTTTGAAAAGTTTAAACTAATTGGATATGTTATTGTGTCCATAGAAAAGTAAAAATATATAAATAGATAGATAGATAGCGTTATGAACTGGGGTTGGTTTTGGGCTCTAGCGGTCATGATCGGTGTAGATCTGTAAAAGTTTTTAAAAAATTTCAACGTATGGGATATTGCAACAGGGAGTATTTCATACGAAATCTACAAAAAGTTCGGCCTCCTTGTGTTACATACTACCACTAAAAGTAACAAATCTAACAATCAAAATCTACCCGACTCTGATATTTCTCAATTATTAATAAAATCCCCTTGTTCCCTGTCCAGTGAAGAGTTTGTCACAAATAATGCTTTAATAACATCACATTTTATGAAGTGAAAACTTCTTACCTGGGTAGTTATTCGTTGAAATTAAATAATCCTTTCTGTCTTCATAATAAATAAAAATGGCAGGAAAAATTATTTTAATTATAAAATAATATCTTTTCTTTTAATAGACATGCTGTCCCTTCTACAGGCAGAATAGAACTACACTTCGGAACCATTAATAAAGATGAGCAGTTCAAAAAAAAAATATAAAAAAAATTATACCATCCAACATAATTTTATCAAGCACATTGCTATATCCTAATTTATTAGATTATCTAAATATCATTATACCAATAATAAATCATGAATCCATCAATAATATATATATTTCACGATAAACAAACTGGATTTTTATACTTGATTCCGAATTAAAGTTTTATATAAACGAAAGTTATAATTATTTCAAAGAAGCTTTGTTACCCAAAGCATCCCAAAGCATCATGAAGTATTACCCAAAGCATCCCAAAGTATCATGAAGTATTATCCAAAGCATCATGAAGCAATATTACATTTTACTGACAGAAATTTGAAGGGAATGATGCGTTAGAGAAAAATAATCAACGAAAGGAAAGAATTATTGCACTTAACAGATGTACAGGGGCCTTGATACAATTTATTTATCATCTGGTGTTTATAATAAATCACCTAATTAAGTATGAATGATTTCTTAAATTACTGTACTCTAAGGTTTACAGTGTTTTAACATCTAGCATGCGTTTAATAAAATTTATTACTATTCCGTAATGTATTAAAGGAATTTTTTAAGAGAAAATAAAAGCAATTTTTAAAGCAATTTTTGTCGAAGTTAGTAATTTGAATAACTCACAGTTTTAATATTTAAAATTTTTTATTTTAATTTAGGAGGCTATAACGACTATCCCGTTATATATGTGTGCTTTCTAACCCCCCCCCCCCCCCCGCTGTTCCAATTAAAATTCTGTTTAATACTTTGTTTATTTTAGTTCACTATAGTCAAACAGTGCAGCACCTAAATTAAATTTAACATTTAAAAACTATATCGATTGTATTAATAGCCCTTCACATTTAAATTAAATTATTGTAGTTACTCATCTCTTTAATAAAATAAAATCAGTGATTCAGTCTTTAATTCTACTTTGAGATTTTCTCATACGAGATTTAACCTTGTAGAAAAACGTTACTGCTGTCTGTTATTAACAAAAGCATTTTAACTTCGGTCACTTCCTTTTTTGGTCATGAATATAACTCCTCATTTAGAATCACTTAACATGTAATCTATTCATTAGTTTTATTTTCGCACTGCACTTTAACATTCAGACCGTTATATTCATTCGTATGTGAATGCTGCATTTTAGCGGCAATGCGAGCTACTAAACCTTGCCCTGCCCTAACATCTGTTTTAGAAAATACATTCTCATGGCTTTTACGCCTAACAACTCAATCACTTTTTCAACCCTCTGCTTTTATCCAGAAACATTTTTACTTTTACACTTAACCGCAATTGTATCAAAGTACAGACTAGCTTTGCACTTCCCACGATTCAGGAATTTTAGTAACCCACAAATCTGGAAACCCTACTCAATTCATATATGTAACAAGTTCACCGTATGTATATGGCGATATCTGTCCCTTGTGCATGGCGCAAATACTTTTAGATTGGCGATATTGTACTACGCCAAGCAAGTGAATTGTAACTGCATATTCCACTCACTCCTGTTCTGACGCTGCTCTCTGAATGAGGCACTAAGAAGTATCTCGTGCTTCCCCTCTTGTACCTCTCCCCCTGCTTTCCAGAACTTAATTAAAAATACCATCTTGCTAACAAGTATTGGAGGTTTTTTTAGTTCGTTCCTGGTTAATCAACAATTCCACTGTACGTACTCCAACGGCCCCTTAGGAGCAACAAACTTCGTCATAAACTTTGGTTCTCGTCACCAGATTTTTTTCTCCAAACAACAAAAAAAAAGGTGCAAAGTGGAGAGGTACGTCCTTCTTATCTTCGTCTCTCTCTGCTTGAGCTTGGACTCTTTGCTTCGGTGCATCCTGGAATCAACTGCTCCCCCCCCCCCCCCATCACCGAAGGAGGATTTGATCCTGGAGTGAACTACTCGCCCCGGACGGCTGTCCGTTGCCGAAGAAATATCTTTGCCTGCGTTCTATCCTGCTTCACCCTCTTGTTTCAAGCGGAGCATCACCCCGGCCCTCCTGTTAGCTTGTCCACCGGAAAATGCATCACCCGGCTGATAACTCATCCCTGCTAATGAAACTGAGCTTTCAAATCAATAGCATAAAAGTGATTCTTCGAATAATTTTTGTGTTTTTCCGTGCCGACTGGTGCCGTGGTGTGCGCGTGCGTTTGGTTTAATCATATGGCATAGTCTACAAATTCCAACAAAAATGATGTGCAATTAGTGTCCTTTTCAAATCACAAAATTTGTGAATATTACCCCACATCGCGTGGAGAAACCTTTCGTGCTTGTGAAAATGCTACAAATTCGGTGTGAATTTCTGATTCCAGTTAAGGACTGATTCCTGCAAAAAGTGTGCTTTCCCCTCATGTGTAAAAATATGTGATAAGAGAATACTCGTTTCAACGTGTGCTAAAATTCTCCTGTTTGTTTCCTGTTTACAAAACGAAAGGATGTGTGCGCCCACCGCACGAGTGAGTCAGTAATCGAATCACTAAGATTCGTTCCCCTTCAGTTCTATCTATGCCAGTCTTTTCAAGACAGTAATAAAATAAAATATGTACAATATAGTAAAATAAAGGCCATTACAATTCTGTTTCACCTAAAAGCATATATTTCATTTGCTTCAAAAAATAGAATGAGAAAATCACGCAGTGTGCCCATTTAGAAGTTAAATATATATATATATATATATATATATATATATATATATATATATATATATATATATACACTACAGATATTACATCTTAGAGTGTGAAGGCAGATGTTTCCCCCACCCCCTTTTTTTTCCTTTCTTTCTTCTAATTTCTTTTCAGTTAATTCTGGAAATATTATTTAAATTTAACAGCATGTTTCAGTCCATTTTTCTGCTTTCATACTCAATACGTACTCACGGGTACTTGTTTAGTAATTGAAAAGTATATACTAATAGTATTGTGTTTTTGTACATAATTTTAGGATACGAAAACACGGTGATAATACTGTTTTTAATATTTTGTGGGTTATTTTTACAGTTTGTTATAATATATTTAAATAATATTATTTCCCCCATTGCACTGAATTTTCCAATTTCTTATTTAATATCAAACTCACTTTTTTTTATTAACTCTCAATGCATACTAAAATGTTCCTTTTTGTACAAAAAGTTTAAAGAGGAATTATATATTTTTTTTGCCTCTTTTACTTTGGTGTACCATAGTTAAAATATTAATTTCACAGGTTTTTTTTTTTTTTTTTTTTTGGATCCAAAGTAAGTTGAGTTGAAAGACTTTTAGTCATTTAAGAAGAAGCGAACTATAACAGTTTTTTTTATTACTTTTTTTTCTTTTTCTATTGAAAAAGATAAAATAAGTATTCTTTTTATTTGAAAAACACAGTTTTAGCTCCAGTTTTAGCTCCAGATATTTTTTTTTTCATAAAAGGTTTAAATAAGTCCTTTATTTTAATATTTTTTTCAGTAACTGTTTTTTTAATGTGATAATTATACAGCTTTATTTCATTTGTTTTACATTTAACCTGTTTTATATGAGTTTCATATGTATATATGTATGCAGAATTTCGGTAACAATTTTTGATTAGGGAATTTGTTTTCAGTAAACGCTGACCATGTCCGCTAAACAAATTCCAATTAATATAATACAATTTGATGGAGATCCGGATTTGCTTAAATTCTTTTTTAACCAAATTAGGTCGGTTGCTGAAATTAACAAATACAGCCCTCAGACTACCATTTCTGTACTTGTAGGGAAGTTAATTGGTCCCGCACAAAAATTCTATGCTCAAAATCCAGAACTTCAAAAAATTACCGACATAAATACGCTTGAAAAAGAATTTGCGGCATTTTTCTCACTCCCTAGTAAGTGTGTGACTGGTGCTGAACTTTCGAGTTTATCTCTTCTGCCAGCGGAGTCAATTAAAAATCTTGCACACCGATCTGTTAGCCGCAACTGTGTATTCGGATATTAACGACGAAAGTGCCCGTAACACAATTAAACTTACGAAATTCATGGAGGCTGTGCCATCTAACATAAGAATAAAATTACAAGAAGAGGGTATTAACGAGTATCGTGCTGCTGTTGAAAGAGCACGGATGTTACATGACATTCTTCATAATGAAAAGATTCTACATTCATTGACCTCTGTCAGTAAATCTTAAAATAACGTTGCAGAACAATTGAAGGAGCTGTCTGAAAAAATAAACGCTTTAACACTTGCACCGCCTGAATACAAAACAGAAAAAGAAAAAAATGACATTCAAGGTAAGATAAAATATAACTCGAATGCAATGCGCTATAGGAAAAATTTCAAAACGCGAAATTTTCCCACTCACAAATTTCCACAAAGGAAAGTTGTGACATGCCAGCTATGTTTTCGGTCTGGCAACCAAGCCCAGTCCTGTTTTAAATGGAAAAGAGTTAACACACAGAGAAAGGGAAACTTTAACAAACATAACAACTACCATGTTCAGGAAAACTATAACTGAGACACAAATTTTATGCTGATGATTTTGTGTCTCAACCATGTGACTTAATATCAGCAACATTTCCTATTTACCCTACATTACCAAAAATGTTTAAAGAAATGTTATTTAATTCAGTCGGTTCACAAACTTCAGATAGCATTACAATCGCTAATAATGTCACTACTCAAACAGAAAATGAAGGCGATAACAGTGTTCACATCATTTGTAGTGTAAACACGCATTCTCCATCACTTCCTCCTGTAAAGTCCACTATTGCAAACCATAAAATCACCCTATTGGCTGATTCTGGAAGTAGCATTTCGTTGCTTTCACAAAAATTATTTAATGAACTTAAGCCTACATTAAAATACAAGAGGCTATTAACAGCCATAAGTATTAAAACTGTCAATTCGGAAGTCTCTTTTTCTTCGTGTATTAGAGCATCCATTAAGTTAGAAAATAAATCCTTCTCGCATCATATCTAAATTGTTGATATTCCGCAATCCTCCAGTTTTAAAGGCATTCTTGGTTTCGATTTCATTAGTAAATTTAACATCATCATTGATACTTTCAATAAATGCATTCACATTAACAACTGCTTGACTACTCCACTAGAAACTTCTGACACTAATTCGAAGGTCAGTGAAGGGAATCAATGTAACACCTTATGTGATGTTTTGACAAATGAAGATGTTTTCTTAACTCGTAAAATCATTCTAGAACCCCAAGAGCAAACATGGTGCTCAGTTTATACAAACAATAATATCAAACATGACATAAGTTATCTATTTGAATATTTGGCAGATAAAACAGAAATAATAGGTCATGATGCCATTATTCAAATGGATAAAAAGTCTAAACACAAAAGAAGCCTTTACAATTACATCATTTCTTTTCTATTTCACTTAAAAATAATTCTGACACTACCATTCATCTCCCTAAACACACAAAAATGGGACATTTATCTGAGGTTGAGGAAATTTTTGAGTACCCCTCTGATAATTTGTACAAGCATCATAACTCAGAACAACCCTTCCTAAATTTTATCCAGGCATCTAATGAAACATTAAAAAAAGGAAAGAAGATTTATCAGTTAAAGATTTCAATCTTTCTCATTTAGGTTCTATTGAAACAAATACATTGACTCAATTATTACTTAATTATTACCCCGCATTTTCAAAATCATTAAATACACTTGGACATACTGATAAGATTGTACCTGATTTGAAGTTCATTAATGATTACCCTATAAAAACACTTCCATTCCCCCTTCCTCAATCTTTGCAAAAAGGTGCTTTGGAACAAATTAAAGAGCTTGTTGATGCAAAAATTATTGAACGTCACTGTTCAGAATGGGCTTGCCGCATGCTTTTAGTCAAAAAGAAACCAGAAGGAACTGGTAAACAAAAATTCCGTCACGCGTTGATCTTTGAATGGTCAATACTATAATTCAAGGCTCATCTTACCCTCTACCTAAAATTCAAACTATCATTTCAAATCTTTCTCAGTACCGCTATTTTTCTTCTCTGGACTTTCATCAGGCATATCATCAAATTGATCTGCCAGCAAAGTTCCAAAATCAGTTATCATTTACTACTGTGTTCGGTTCTTTTAGATACAAGAGATTAGTGTTCGGATTAAAAAACAGCGCTTCTGTTTTCCAAGCTTTAATGGACTCTTTGCTTGATGAATTGCAATTAGATGGTGTATATACATACCAGGATGATTTTATTGTAGGTGCAAACTCTTTTGATGAAATGTGTTCTAAATTAGACAACATTTTTTTTTTATTTTAGCCAAATATAACTTGAAACTGTCTCCTAACAAATGTACTTTTCATAAAACTAGCATTGACTATTTGGGAGTTCATGTCGAAAATCAGTCTGTTTCCCCAGTCAAATTCATTCAGTCAAAATTCATTCTTCCCAGTCAAAATCATTCAGTCAAATATCATAAAAATAACATATTTTCCAACACCCACAACTAAACGTCAACTAAAAAGACTCAATGATGTTATGATGTTATAGTCTCTAATTCCAACATTTTCTGAGTTAGTACAGCCACTGATAAACCTAACTACTCAAAAGTTAAATTTAAATGGACAGTTAAACATCAAGAAATCATGGACACAATACAGAAAATTTTCTTTAATTCTCCCATGGTTAGATTACCAGATTGGAACAAGAAATTCTATTTAAACACTGATGCGTCAAATGTTGCAATTTCTGGTGATATATTACCAGAGCATGATCAACAACTTTTACCAGTAGCATATTTTTCTAAATCTCTAACGGCGTCAAAAAAAAAAAAAACCCTGCACTTAAGTTAGAGCTCATGGCAATTTATAAATCTGTTACTGCTTTCAAATATTACTTATATAACAGACAATTTGTAATTCTTTTTGACAGTAAACCCTTAGAAAAATATAACAAGACTACTAATCCAGCTGATATTATCTCTAGTTGGCTCATGGAGCTTTCAGAGTACTCATACACATTCAAGCATATCCCTGGTAAAAAAAAAAAAAAAAAAAAAAAAAAATGTTCTTGCTGATTATTTATCTCGCTGTACTTTTGAAAACAATCAACAATCTCTTGTTACTAATCCTGAACTTATCCATGACACTCAACTATTACCTATTGTTGACTATGATACAGCAGACAGTAATAATTCATGTTCAAATGCCACTATGAAGTACGTGAACTATCTTGTATCTGGTAAACAAACAAATCCAGATCCTTTATTGGAAATTTCAAATGAAACTTTCTGCACTGAACAAAAAGTGACACCACTTTATCCACTGTTTACAATGATATTCTAAAGAAAGGACCTTCTCAAAAATATCCTAATTATTTCATACACCTTTATTCGAAAGTTTTAATGTTAAAGAAGGAAAACAATCTTAACAACACTTTTTCATATCACATTGTTGTTCCAATTCTCACAATTTTCTTAAAAGCAACGTTTTAACAATCTCTCATTTATCTCACTTTGGTTTTAATAAAACCTATGAGTTCTTATCATCAAGATACTTTTGGAAAGGCATGTATGTTGACACTTTAAACTTTGTAGCGTCATGTGTCAAATGTCTTCAATGTAAACATCATCAAACCCCTCCTGCACACTTACAACCCACCTACACGCCCAGGTACCCTGGCCATATTATCAGTACAGATCTCGTGGGACCCTTTTCTAATGGTAAACATATTTTAACTATTACAGATCACTTTTCAAGACATGTTGAACTTTTTTCTACTTAATGATACATCTGCAGCTAAAGTCGTTAAATTTTTATTCTCTTATATAACCACCTTTGGGAGACATTCTGTTGTCTTGTCAGACTTAGGACCCCAATATACATCTCAAATATACAACATTTTTAATGATACTCTAGGTATTAAGGTCCTTCACAGCTCTGTTTCGAGGCCTCAAAGTAATTCGATTTCGGAGAGAATTAATAAATCAATTAAATACTCTGTTAATATACTCTTACAGGAAGGTCACTCATATGGTTCAAAACACTCAACTACATTATTTACTCCTAATCTTCTGCACTTTGGACGTGAACTTTCATTAATTTTTTATACTTTTGATCAATGTAGCAATCAAATCTTTTCTAGATAAACACATTGAAATACATAAATTACTTGAAGATTTAAATAAAATATATGACAAGGCCTACAGTAACATTAAAACAGCTCAGGATAAAAGATATAATCACTATGGTCAAAAAGCTAAATTAAGAACCATTTGTCTAAGAGATATTGTGTACTTAAAATCTATTGATAAATTCAAACCTAAATACACTGGACCATACATTGTAACATTCAAACATTCACCTGTATCATTCTCGATCAAGAGGTTGTATGCTGCTGATAATACAGCATTTCGTGTGCACATTGATAGGTTACTTCTTGCACCACCTCGATATGGGCATTTATTCGATGCTACAAGTCAACAACAATTTATAAACAACAACAATTTTCCTAATGCTTATCAACCACATACATAAAATCTGAGAAACAGAAAATAATATACTATTGTTTACAACTTTTTTTTTCTTCTTGTGACATGTATTGTGAAGCTAAGTGTGCAACCAAAGGCCTAGGTTGTATGTGTGTTGCTTACAACAGATCTTTCACAACATTATGACTGGCCCATGACTGTTTGTGGCCCATGATTTCTTGTGAACAATATTTTGAATCACTTTACACTCTTTTCATTTTACTTTACACTCTTATGTTATTTACATACACTTAACAATTATTTACATTTTTAACATTTAAGTTACATTTTGATCTTGTATAGTTACATTTTATTTTAACAGTGATAATTCTGACATTTAATGGTTACAATTTTCTTATTGTTAAAAAAAAAAACAAAAAAAAAAGATCTATTTTTTTTTTCTCTCATATAACTTAATCACATTCCCTTTTATGTCAACCAGTTAGTTACCTTTTAATTACATGACTTGTGCATTATTTAACCTGATTATGACTTTTTATTTTTTTCGTCTCTCTTCACTCTAGGATTGTCTACCCCTTTTTGATTTGATATATATGTGACATACATCTATTTTTTTTTTTAATTTACCCTTTCGAAGTTTTGTTCCCGTTCAAAATTATTGCCCTAAGGTTCCAAAACTTCATTGTATTGAGAGACAGCCCCTTTGAATTGGTGTTCCAATTCGCAAAAAATTCATTTTTGCTTGTAAATCGACATGTGCTCCTTTGGAGGTGCGCTAGTGTCTTCGGAGGAGCAGGGACTCATATAAGCGGGCGCTGTATGAGTATCAAAACTCCCTCCTCATCTAAGCCGACGCCATAATACTTGTGGCCTACACAAGATTCAGGGTGACACATTTTTCATGGGCGTGCTCCATGCACCTCTTTTTTTTGTCATCCTATGCTGCGTGCATAAACATTATTTTTTTTCCTTTTATAATCATGTTCAATTTCTTTTAAATCATAATTGCTTATCAGTTTACAAATACACATATTTCATTTATTACCATATACTCATTACTTCTAGTGTTGCATTTGTGATGATATATTATATTTTTCTTATTGTTAGTGCTTGTGTTTATTTCATAAATTGATCTTAATCAGGATCACTGTTTGATGAAAAGCAGTCACTGAAATAGTTATATGCTGCTTAAATGTTTGTTGTCAGAGTCGACTCAGATAAAAAGAAAAAAACCATGGTACACAATTTTTGAAGAAAATTTTAGTTAAGATGGATATCCATAAAGTCAAATTAGAAAATATCAATTCATAAAATCTCTTAGGACTGTTGAACTATTGAAGAGTGAGATTTATTTTCTTGACAGCAAAAAAAAACTTTTCTGTTTGTAAAATATATTTATATGTGTAACTATTTTTCTTTCTGTGTTGACCATGCACACTGGTCAACAAAAAGTTTTTTTTGCGGTGTCCCAGGTGATATATATAACGACTATCCCGTTATATATGTTTGCGTTGTAACCCTCCCCCCGCAGTTCCAATTAAAATTCTGTTTAATACTTTATTTATTTTAGTACACTATATTCAAATAGTGCAGCCCCTAAATTAAATTTAACATTTAAAAACTATATCGATTGTATTAATAGCCCTTCACATTTAAATTAAATTATTGTAGTTACTCATCTCTTTAATAAAATAAAATCAGTGATTCAGTCTCCAATTCTACTTTGAGATTTTTTCATACGAGATTTAATCTTGTAGAAAAACGTTACTGCTGTCTGTTATTAACAAAAGCATTTTAACTTCGGTCACTTCCTTTTTTGGTCAGGAATATAACTCACCCTTTAGAATCACTTAACATGTAATCTATTCATTAGATTTATTTTCGCACTGCACATTAAAATTCAGACCGTTGTATTCATTCGTATGTGAACGCTGCTGCATTTTAGTGTCAATGCAAGCTGCTAAACCTTGCCCTGCCCTAACATCTGTTTTAGAAAATACATTCTAGTGGCTTTTTCGCTTAACAACTCATTCACTTTTTCAACCCTCTGTCTTTATCCAGAAACATTTTTATTTTTACACTTAACCGCAATTGTATCAAAGTACAGACTAGCTTTGCACTTCCCACGATTCAGGAATTTTAGTAACCCACAAATCTGGAATCCCTACTCAATTCAAATATGTAACAAGTTGACCGTATATATTTGGCGATATCTGTCCCTTGTGCATGGTGCAAATACTTTTAGATTGGCGATATTGTACTACGCCAAGCAAGTGAATTGTAACTGCATATTCCACTCACTCCTGTTCTGACGCTGCTCTCTAAATGAGGCACTAAGAAGTGTCCCGTGCTTCCCTTCTTGTACCTTTCCCCCCTGCTTTCCAGAACTCAATTAAAAATACCATCTTGCTAACAAGTATTGGATTTTTTTTTTAAATTCGTACCTGGTTAATCAACAATTCCACTGTACGTACTCCAACGGCCCCTTAGCAGCAACAAGCTTCGTTATAGAGGCTATATTGTGTTTTCGTTCGCAAGAAATAAAAATTAAGATTTGGTAAAATTTTGATCATTTCTTAAACTTCTACACTATCAAAACATTAAAAAGTGACGTGGGCCAACTTACCCCGCCACCGGGGCAGGTTGGCCCAAGCGACTTGGAGACAATTTGAGCTTAAAAACTAATACTTATAGTTAATATTTTCAAGTTTTACTATTGTGACTTCTTCTTGAAAGTACACTGATAGTGGTAATATAAAAAGAAATTTAAAATGTTGAATTGTAATTTTTTAAAATTATTATGAGAAATATATTAAATAATTTTTAATAAAATTTTCTTTTTTCTATTATATCCTATGATAGGTAATGAATTTAGTTTGCCATAATGATTACGTCCAAGATGGCGTCATATTATTTCCATATTACTGAACTTAATATATATAATCATTATAAATTTTGCATTCGTGCATTTTTGCATAAGAGTGCAATAGCTATTGCAACATGATCTGAGTATTTATCAAGCTAGTTATAGAACGATTGCAACTCATTTGCCACGTTTGGCGTACAATTTCCGACTTGCTAAATTTAAGAAAGCCATTTTTGCAATTAATTGAGGCGAACTAACTCTTGCCTCACATTTCTACTATAATTGTCTAATTACAGCCCTTGGCAAAAAAAAAAAAAAAATAAGTAATAGAATCTATCCTAACTAATTGAAGTTTATCATACAAAGTATCATAAAAAGCTATTTCTGGCCTTTTTATTATATAATGTAGTAAGAAGAGAACTACTAAAGTCAGTAAACGAGTAAGAATTACAGAAAAATACAGAAAATATTTTCATGGCCTACTTGAGCAGAATTGCGTCTTTCATTTTACGGTTTTTTGATTATGAAACAAAACATTTTTTGCCATAAAAATCACATGGTGCAGAAATTTATAAAGCTAGTTGATTGGTATTTTACAGCATTAATTTCGTCCACAAGTATATATCGAGATACATATATTTATAGTCTAGTATTTGTTTTTATTTAGATAACTCAACACTTTAAATAATAATAATAATAATAATAATAAAGAGTGCATGGGTATGAAATAAAGAGAAGTATTTTAATAGCATACTCATTCATGAGCTATTGGTGCATTTTGTAGAATAAGTGTCATGTATATATGTGTATAGGTAAAAAGTCAATGATATCTAATAATTATATTAATATCTCTTTATTTCTCTTACTTTATAACAAGTGAAATAAGAGAAGTTCTGAATTGTTTTATTCTGTTTTATTTACATTCGATTTTCTAACTGCGATATAATCTAATTCTGCGATCTAATTAAATATATTTTAAAATCATCAATAAAACAATAATCAAATAATTTTTGACACAGAAATGTGATATCATCTTTCTGAACAAATTTTATCCGAATTATTACTTTTTTATAAGTTCGAATTTATCTTGTTTGGAAAAAGTAAAAAACTTGTGTTTTTGAAGTATTTCTTTACATACATTTGTGTTATTTATTTTATACATAAATAAATAAAAGTTTAATAAAAAGTGTTTCAAATCCGAGAAAGCTAATCGAAAAGAAAAATGCATTTCTCCGATTATTGTTACTTGTTTTATTGAGAAAGAAAATAGTAAGAATCCGGCAAAAGTACAAACATTCCTTTCACACTTGAATAATTCAATAAAATATAGTCTTTCATTTCACGGGTTGTTTATTATGTTACATTTGAGCTATCCAAATTCAAATGGCGTAAAATTATAAAGACTTGCATTTGACAATTTTTAAACATTCATTTCATTAACAATTACGTACCGAGATACCTGCACTTCAAGTATTTTTCGCTTTTCTTTTCATTTGAGATTATACAGCTTTTTTATACTCGTAGAGAAATGAAGGTTTTTATAAAAATAGTCCCAAATTTTGCCGAGTTTCTTGCTTATAATTTTCAGAGATCTTAATATAAAAAAATAGTTCTTTTCAGAAAATATGACAAACAACATTGTACACAATACTCTGCAATATGAATTAAAAATAATAAAAATTGGATGAAAAATGGTTTACTAAAAATGTTTTACTGCGCATGTGCGAATGCAATTAAAATATAATGTTCATAATGTATTAGCTAAGTATATAGAGCAACTTTTGTGAAAGTCTCAAAATCATAGCTTGAAAATTCTGAAAATTACGGATAGAATAAGTTCGAAATCCGTTGTTCTCAAAAGGAAGCAAAAAGATGAGTGTTTGTATCCAAATATGGAGTACGTGTAATATTGCGAATGCTATCTTGGCACTAATCAACAGATATTTGATACAACACATCATATTTTTGCTTCTTTTGGGGAACAACGGCTTTTCAGCTTATTTTGTCGACGATAATTTTCAGAATTTTTCAAGCTATGATTTTGAGATTTTCACAAAAGTTTCTCTATATACTTATCTAATACATTATGCATATTATATTTTCATTGCATTTGCGCATGCGCAGTGAAACATTTTTAGAAAACCAGCTCATTTTTCATCCAATTTTTATTTTTTTAATTCTGATTGCAGAATATTTTGTACAATGCTGTTTATCATATGTTCTGAAAAGAACTTCTTTTTATATTAAGAACTCTCCAAATTATAAGCAAAAAACTTGGCGAAATATGAGACTGTTAAAAAAAAAAAAAATAAATAAATAAAGCGCTTTAATTTCTGTACGAGTATACATGCTATCCTCATAAAAATGAACACATTATGTTACAATAAGCCATTTGTTAATAACCTCGAGTTTGCCCGCTTTTGCTACATTAGTTTTTACAGGGTTATTCAAAAGATATTCGTTCTTTTTCAATTTGTAGACGTCCCCTATAGAGTTTTGGGGGGAAATCTTTGCGAAAATATATGACGTATACTATATTGTTTACACATCTGCAGTTTCAGCTTAATTCCTCATGTATTTTTCTAGATATTTAACAAAACTTCTAAAATTGCAAGTGACCGGGCACCTTTGGCCATATAGTGTAATACCTTGATAGAAAAACTCTAGTTTTTAAAATTTTGGATAAGGCGAGTTTTGAAACTCACATCCTCATATAAAATTCTACGCTGTGAACAGTAGTGTGCTTTTAATAATGAATATTAAAAAACCAATTATTAACTGCAACATTTCAATGAATTTGCATAATTTTATGAAAAGTTTTTAAGAATAATGTTAATGTAATGTGATGTAATGTAATGCGTAAACAGTGTCAAACTCATAAAATGTTAGCTGATGGTAATGTCCCATTAAGTTTTATAGTTTTTTTTTACTTTGAAATAATTCAATATTATTATTCTTTAAAAAATAAAAATTAAACAGTTATTATTTTTGTTTTTTATTAAATGATAACAATAATGGCAGTTAAGAAAAATAGTTCCTTTTGAAGGCATTTTTAAGCGATGATAAATCGCAGGGGATAGTTAAAAATGGTTAATTTCTAATAAAACAGTTTTGAATTTAATGCTCACAATGTTTACATAATTTTTATTTATTTATTTTATATTATGAACGCCTCTTTTTTTATTACATGGAGAAATAAATACAAATTATAATATTTTTCCTCTGAATTTGTTGAAATAACTCCAAAAAAGAAATGTATTTTTGGAAATATTTGCTTTCAAAGGGACAAAATATTAAATTCAATAAAGGAGAAAGAATTACAGAAAAATAACAGGCATTCCTTTTATGGTAGAATTATTCAGCAAAATAGCGTCTTTCATTTCACGGTTTGTTGATTATGATGCATTTAGCTATCAGAACTCATATGGCAGAAATTTATGAAGCTTTGCATTTGACATTTTCCAACATTCAATTCAGTGACAATTATGTATTTTGATATATACATTTCTATTATTGTGAGATTTTCTTTGACATTTAACGTATTTCAACATTTAAAAAAAATTATTATGAATATTTGCTTTTCACAGTCAATCATGTGGAAATATGTATTTTTAAAATAAGTTATATTTTTATATAGATAGTTAGAATTACTGATTATAGAGGCTGTTGCCGATTTCAACAAAAAAATTATAGGTGCGATAATAGCATCATGAGCGTAAAAAAATTACCATAGAACATAGGGTCGCAAACCACATATTTAATCAAAAATACCCTAACTGAAATTAAGATGACAATAATAGCTTTAAAAAAACTGAAGTATATTATAATAAAACTTTTATTTGGCATTCTAACCTTTGTTGTAATTGTGATAATATAAAATAAATGTAGTAAAATAATCCATTATACACGACGGCAGCATGCACTTGAAACTACACATTTGAATTGTGCTGGGCAACATATAACTATGATATGTTCCCGCACCATGTTGGTTAAATCAAAGTAAAATTGCGTAATTTGTTATTTCTGTTTGTATAAATATTTTTTATAAAATATAATTATGAGTGTAAAATTATAATGTTTACATATTTAAGTAAAATAGGAGTGTAAGTTCATACAAAAACTATTAAGTTGATTTTAAATATTAAATATGTATTTTTAAAAAATTGTTGTATTCTAAAATGAATGTATAATGTTGAATAGAGTTCGGATCTCAGACAACAATAGCCAGACACCATGGTGTCGTTTTATGACAAGCCAATGGAAAGTGGTGTATAATTAGAAATCGTAAAATAATAAAAACGTTGGAATAAATTTATGGCCTCAATAAAAGTGTTGGGATAAATTTATGGCTTTTCAGACCACCCAAACTTTAAGGCAGATAATAATATTAAAGTATATGTAAGGGGCCATTTGCAGACTGTTAGCTAATAGGCCTATCGAAGAATAATGCAAAATCTTCTCACATCCAATAACAGTGGACTAGACAAAAATAGATCCACCCACTGCAGGAGTTGGTGTGCAAGAAGAATAAGGTTTGAAAAAGAGAGTCTGAAAAAAGATGTAGAGGACGCAGGAGCTCTCCTGAAAGCCCGTGCAATGAATCCAAAAAGCCCTAGTAATGCCCAGGCGAGATGGTCATATCGGAGTGAGCCTAATCAAGCCTAATTGAGGATGTCTTCCTGATGTACATATCGGAGTGAGCCTAAGCAAGCCTAATTGAGGATGTCTTCCTGATGTTAAAATAAAGTGGATAGTTCTACAGAGGTCCGTAGCTATGCATCCTGCCATCCCGATATCGCCGCTCTGATACGAAGCGAATTCCTGATGACATATGAATATGATCCTAAGCAACGCGACAACTCTGAATTTGATGAATAAAGGCCACCATCCCGTATATTAAAAAAGGTACTACTTTAAACCTTTTCTTTTACCACTTAAAATCATATGAAAAATTATAAATATACTTTTCTGATATTTTATGGTAGAGAGTAATCTGAGATCCGACAAAACCGATAATTAAATAAAATTAAGGTAATTTAAAAATGAAAGAGAATTATTCTTTTAGCAAAAAGAAAAAAATATAATAATTAGAGTAAATGAAAATATTGTCTTTTTTTTAAGATTAAATATACTTAAAATAATGAGAAGCAAACAAAGGTGTTGCTTTCTTTTTTTTGAAATAATATTATCTATTTCTGTATATAGTTGTGTTTAACGTAAATAAAATATTTAATCAAGTTTTAAAAAGTTTCTGTAATTATTTAATTGATAATGTTTAAGGTGTGTCAATTTATTTTTACAGCTTAAATTTTAGTTTAATTCATAAGTGGAAGAGTTCGTCTAAATAATTCACAACGCAAACTCTTAATTTTATTCGTAATTATTCAAATTTAATAATTACATTTTGACGCGAATTATAATTTAATTTTATTAATGCTTCGCGTTGCTCTTCTACTAGAATTTAGGTAATTACGATCACTTATATTATTTGAATTTATCTAAGGTATATAAAATTATATACCAATTTGCTATGAGGTTGCTTGGATGATTTGGACCAATTAACAATTTTGGATGTAAATTAAATAGAAAATAAACAGGTGTAACTATCTGTCCAGCATCCCCTCCTTCATAGTAAAATGGTGCTATGACTCAGGAACGTTCATCTGAGGTCATTAGAAATAATAATAATAATAATAATAATAAAGGAAAATAAATTTAAGTATTATTTTAATGTCACAATTTTAAAGATATTGTAGGTATGTAAGTTTAATTGATTAAAATTTTATTAAAATTAATTTTATTATTGTAACAATAATGACACACATATAATAATTTTATATAAATAAAATGAATAATGTATGTTAGCAAAAAAAAAAAAAAAAAAAAAAAAAAAAGGAAATGAAAAAAATAATTCTGGGATTTATAATAGGTAAATTTAGGAATTACAATTTTGTTTTTTTTCTCTCTTTTCTCTTTTGGTTGGATCTCAGTTACCATTGAGAAATAATGGCATTCACATCACAGATGACACATTTGTAAAAATAATGTTTTTTTATATACTGTATAAATAATAATAATAAGAATAATAAGTAAAATTTGATAATATGTCTGGTATAAAAATGATTGAAATGTCAATAGATCATGATTTTTGAAATTGTATCACCTTGATACAAAAGAAAATTTATGAGTCGTACTACGAAGTAGTAGTACATTATTTACATATAAAAAAAATAAATAAAATAAGATTGTTTTTTTCTGTAGAAAAAGACAGATATTTTTCTGTTAAATGAAATTATGTTGTTTTTTATATATACGTGTATTATAAATATTTTAGGGGTATTTATGTGTGTAAAAGAATAATCTACAAAACAACTTCATCTCCTAAGAAATTTTTTTTAAATTTTAGTGCTGTTGTTTTTATGTATTTATGCAATCTAGAATATTTTCATACATATGTTGCAATATAGAGAAAATAATGCAAGAATATATAGATGAAGAGGCATACGGAAAAGTAAAGGATTTAAATTTGGGTCAAACAGTATATTTAAAATGTATTGGAAAACCAGGCGCATTAGAGCCAAAATTTCAAGGATCCTACGAAGTTACTAAAAAGTTTAGAAACTTTAATTATTTATTACAATATGTTCCAGATAAATCAATAGAGCCGATCAAACGACATATGGATCAGCTGTACGCTCCGAAATATGCAACAGGTTATACAGAGGCGGAAATTACGAATTTACAAGGGTCTCAGAAAAAAATTAAGGGTGATAAAAATTACAAAAATAAATGTGGCATTTGTCAGAGAAAATCGCACTTAACTGAAAATTGTTGGTTCAAATTGAACAAAAATACGAGTCAAAAGGGTGACAAACTTACTAAAAAGTATTATAAAAAAAAATAATAAATATTCTGAGAATGTAGACCCATATTTAAAGTATCAAATAGATTATTATGATAAAAATATGTCGTTATATGGTTATACACCATATACAAACTTTTACGGGGATGTCATACAAGATCATTACCCTTTCCCCCCTCCCCAATATTATCCATGGGATATGAATTGGTATTAAAAATAAAACAAAATACATAATTAATCGAATTTCAAAATTTAAAAATTTTCAAAATTTAAAAATAAATTTTTCTCTTTTAGGTAAAAAAAAATTGAAACAAAATTAATAACTTGCCTTTTTAAAATTCAAAATAATAAGAAGAAAGGATAGGAACATGGGAACGCCAATTTGTCTCAGGGTTACAATATTGAGCAAATGTGCAGGGCGCACCCGAAAACATAGTTATAAAATTATGAAATGTGCTTCACAAAACTTCAATGGAGCAGTGAAATATTTCTCTCCAGGCGAAAGTTATATATATATTTTTTTCTTTTCGAATATGAATTAGAAAATGTAAAATCTTAACAAAGCCAAATGACATTAAAACTTAATTAATTTAATAGTGAATAATGTTGGAGTAATTTTCAAAAAAAAAAAAAAAAAAAAAAAAAAAAAAAGGAGAATTTTTTTCTGTCTTCTATAAGGGTAGCCTTTGCTAATAGCCTTACAATTTAGAGGACAGAATTTCAGAATTACTCTTTAAAATGAGTAGGGGTAAGCTATTAGGTTCAGGGTAGTTAGAACAGCTTTATAACATACTTATATATTTTTTTTCTTCTTATATAAATATATGGTTGACAAGGAATAAATTATTAGTGCACTTTATATTAGGATAGCGGTCAGCTATAAGCCTAAATATAATAAAATATTCAAAAAGTACTAAGATTTATTCCGGTAGTTCAATTACAACTTATATGCTAAAGTCTAGAATTTAGACAGCAGGGATAAGTTTTATGAACAAAAGTGTTATAAAAAAATTTAAAAAAAGGATTTTGGTGTAGCACATGGGTTTTTTAAAAAAACATATATATGTATAACAATGGACAAGGCAAGTTATTTCAATATGATTGCACACAAAATTATAGTAAAAAAAATACACAAATAAATAATTGAAGCAAAATTAAAATTTTCTCACCAAAGGCTTTCTGTATAGGGTGCAATTTTGGCCTACGGCTGGGTATGCACCAACACCAACAAAATATTTGTAGAAAAATTATTTATCAATTCATCAAGGTAAATCAAGGTCATCATTTAGGCATAAACTTCAGGATTCTTGGCTGAAAAAGGAATCGAAGAAAAAATTAAGTATGGTATAATTACTAGATGTTATGCTCAGAAACAGTAAAATTAGTAATATTATATTGTAAAAAGCAGCATTTTGAGTTTTATTTAGGAAAACTTTTGATTTTTAGGTTTTACACATTTATGGAGTGTCTAGCTCAGTGTATAGTTCCTAGATTTAATAAAAAAAAATAATAAATAAAAATATAAGTTGGTGTTGTTTTCAAAATAAATAACAAAAGGTATAGCAATTAGCATTTACAGTTAAAATTTATGGAATTTTCAGCAAAATTAACATTAGACAAACATAGTTTATATTATATTTAACTTGATAAGCTAATTTACTTTTATTAACGGTATTCAATTAGAATTAAAGTAGGCTTAAATTCAAGTTAAATTAATTAATAACATTGTTGTAGTGTAAAATTTTATGTAAGACTATTATATTTTTATTGTATATATAAAAATATGCAAATTTATTAATTAATAAAATGTATTAGCAAAATTATTTAATATAAATATTAAATGACATCTGGCTGAAATCAGCTAGAAATTAGATTTTTTTTTTTTTTTTAATGAAATATTTTATAAATTTATGTTATTTTAGAATTTAAGCATTTTTTTTTCTCTTTACTTTCCCTTAGAATTAAATGCAATTCTAAATTTAACACATATAAATATACATAGTATTGATAAATTTGAGTGTGTGAGTTCATAATTTTTTTTTTTTTAATATAATTTGGCCAATTTAACATAAGGAAACAAAATAAATAAATAAATATATTTATATATATTGGCCTTATTTTTATTAAAATATGTAGTATGGCTTAATAAATTTATTTACTTAATTTTTTTTATAGTACGTACAGTAATTATTTTAAAAACTTGATCTATAAAAAAAAATTTGGATGTGGTTGTTTGTGAGTATACAAAGATTTTTTCTGCTGGCAGAAGTTCTTTGGTCCGGCCGGGTACTCATAGATGGCTGCATATGATGTTACGTAGTAATTATCATTTGCTTTTTTTTTTTTTTTAATTATACAAGTGTATTAAGTACATTTTTTTATAATTAAATAATAATTATTAATGTTTGATTAATAATAATAATTTAGTATCTTTTACTTTTTAAACATATCATTAAAGTTTAGACAGTAGAATTCACATACGGAATGTTAATGATAAATTAATTTTTGAATAAATAAATTTTTATTTCATTCAGTAAATAAATAAATATGAAAATTTAACAATCTTTTAAGATAGAATTGTTGGCTAAATAAATAATAATTAAAGAAAAAAAATTGTTCTCTTCTTCGTCAATGGCATTTTCTGACAACACTATTTAATAGTATTAAATGAAGGTGCATTTTTAAGGTCAGCGTAATGCATATTTTGCATTTTGAGAGGCTGTAGAAGTCATATTTCCGTGTTGTTTACATTTTAATAGTAAACAATATCATGAATCAAAATTTGTGTTTGTTAGAAAGGTCTAAAAATATACAATGTAATCAGTTAAAGAAAATTATATGCATTTTTTTTTTAAATCCTGAAAGGCAATTTGGTTTAGATTTGAACCTGACAGCATAAAAAGCCACGCTCGCTTCAGTCGCAGTATGAGGCAGGAGAATTCAAATGCTAGAATCGCCATTTTCCCCTACAAAATAATAAAAAAAAGCAGAAGGTTTACATTAGATATGATACAAATACATACACTGTTTATGCATAGATTATGTTTAAAATTACATACAGGCATGCACAGTTAGTTCAGAAGAAAGTATATCAAGAAATTATACTAATTAATAAGGTAATTACAAGCATGAAATGGTTTTAAATACATACTTTGGTAAGTCGTAAAATTTTGTCACAGCACAAATCACCTCGCAGAAAGTGATTAGTAGCTTGACCAACCCCTCGTTTCGAAAGGATCGGGGACGGTCAAAAACTGGTTTTATTCTCCTCTCCTTCTTCTTCTTTTTTTTTTCTCGTATCGGTTAAAGTTGGAAAGCATTACGTAATAATATATTAAAGGAGATGAGATAGCTTGTATATGTTGACGCATCATACATGTTAGAAGTAACAAATAAATAAATAAAATAATGTAACCAGTTTGTATACAATATTTTTCTGATTATAATTTGAATACATCAGATTAATTTTGTGAAAATATAACATGTCATATTACAAGCATTGTATTTACTTTTATTCAGTATAAAATGTGTTTTAAATGAAACACTGTGTCATAAGGTTATATGTGAGGAAATAATATGTCAAATGTGTATGCCATTATTTTTCTTGTAATTAGGTTTATTTCGGCATATTAGTTTCATACAAAATTATAGCTTTGAATGTATTTTGGGCACTTAAACTGTAAAGTTACAAAATTATTAAACATGTGTGTGGTAAAGAAAAAAGGCTTCGAGAAAGACGTCAGATTTTCAGTATAGAGGTCTTCTATAAATGTGAATGTCAACAGACAACTATGCTATCATGTGTTGAACTTTCTGTTATGAAAAAATAGAAGAACTTCTTATAAAATATACCAGAACCATTGATAATTGAACTTTACAGACTTAGTTCAAAAACTGTGTAGATACACAGTCATATGGACACGTACATTCTTTTATGCTTTACAAAAAAAAAAATAAATAAATAAATAAAAAATAAAACCAGCAATCAGTTTTTTTTTTCTGACCACCGGGAGAGATGCTGGGCAACATATAACTATGATATGTTCCCGCACCATGTTGGTTAAATCAAAGTAAAATTGCGTAATTTGTTATTTCTGTTTGTATAAATATTTTTTATAAAATATAATTATGAGTGTAAAATTATAATGTTTACATATTTAAGTAAAATAGGAGTGTAAGTTCATACAAAAACTATTAAGTTGATTTTAAATATTAAATATATATTTTTAAAAAAATGTTGTATTGTAAAATGAATGTATAATGTTGAATAGAGTTCGGATCTCAGACAACAACAATAGCCAGACGCCATGGTGTCGTTTTATGACAAGCCAATGGAAAGTGGTGTATAATTAGAAATCGTAAAATAATAAAAACGTTGGAATAAATTTATGGCCTCAATAAAAGTGTTGGGATAAATTTATGGCTTTTCAGACCACCCAAACTTTAAGGCAGATAATAATATTAAAGTATATGTAAGGGGCCATTTGCAGACTGTTAGCTAATAGGCCTATCGAAGAATAATGCAAAATCTTCTCACATCCAATAACAGTGGACTAGACAAAAATAGTTCCACCCACTGCAGGAGTTGGTGTGCAAGAAGAATAAGGTTTGAAAAAGAGAGTCTGAAAAAAGATGTAGAGGACGCAGGAGCTCTCCTGAAAGCCCGTGCAATGAATCCAAAAAGCCCTAGTAATGCCCAGGCGAGATGGTCATATCGGAGTGAGCCTAATCAAGCCTAATTGAGGATATCTTCCTGATGTACATATCGGAGTGAGCCTAAGCAAGCCTAATTGAGGATGTCTTCCTGATGTTAAAATAAAGTGGATAGTTCTACAGAGGTCCGTAGCTATGCATCCTGCCATCCCGATATCGCCGTTCTGATACGAAGCGAATTCCTGATGACATATGAATATGATCCTAAGCAACGCGACAACTCTGAATTTGATGAATAAAGGCCACCATCCCGTATATTAAAAAAGGTACTACTTTAAACCTTTTCTTTTACCACTTAAAATCATATGAAAAATTATAAATATACTTTTCTGATATTTTATGGTAGAGAGTAATCTGAGATCCGACAAAACCGATAATTAAATAAAATTAAGGTAATTTAAAAATGAAAGAGAATTATTCTTTTAGCAAAAAGAAAAAAATATAATAATTAGAGTAAATGAAAATATTGTCTTTTTTTTTAAAGATTAAATATACTTAAAATAATGAGAAGCAAACAAAGGTGTTGCTTTCTTTTTTTTGAAATAATATTATCTATTTCTGTATATAGTTGTGTTCAATGTAAATAAAATATTTAATCAAGTTTTAAAAAGTTTCTGTAATTATTTAATTGATAATGTTTAAGGTGTGTCAATTTATTTTTACAGCTTAAATTTTAGTTTAATTCATAAGTGGAAGAGTTCGTCTAAATAATTCACAACACAAACTCTTAATTTTATTCGTAATTATTCAAATTTAATAATTACATTTTGACGCGAATTATAATTTAATTTTATTAATGCTTCGCGTTGCTCTTGCACTAGAATTTAGGTAATTACGATCACTTATATTATTTGAATTTATCTAAGGTATATAAAATTATATACCAATTTGCTATGAGGTTGCTTGGATGATTTGGACCAATTAACAATTTTGGATGTAAATTAAATAGAAAATAAACAGGTGTAACTATCTGTCCAGCAAATTGCGATTACCAATTAATACGGTATCATCTATTTCTTGAGGCCCTGTTTTTTCAAAACTTTTCGTGATTTTATAACATGTCACACAAAACAAGACACATATCGTTCTATTTTCATTGCTATGTTTTTACATTTCTCAAAATTATTACTGTGAAGGACATTTCCTTCACATATTCTTTTAATAGTGTTTCCCGTTTCGCCCCCCCCCCCCTTTTTAATGTATAGTTATTTTACTAAACTACTTATTTAACTCTTATTTTTGATTCCGTCTCATATCATAAATTAAATTTATTTCATCACTCATTTCATTTCGAAATACATTCTCGCTGCGCATTTTATTTCTCAAAAACAGTAATTGATTATGTAGGTCATGCTGTTATATATATATATATATATATATATATATCTTGGATTGAAATATTTCGGTTGATAGGCAGTTATTTCTCTTTTTCTTTCTTTATTTATTGAGTGTGTTTCTAAAGCTGCACCTTTTTCCATAACGTATTTTTCTTGTCATAAATTTAGCTTGCAATATCTTTTATTTCTTAATTTCACGTGCCTTAGGTCGTCTCTGCGGCGCCTATTAACATGGGTTTGCCATCCCCCATTCAATTGCAGCTTTGTGTTTTTTTTTTTGTTTGTTTGTTTTTTTTTTTTTTGCACTTCATATTTTGCTCTTTATCCGTTGGCGTTAAAATTACATATGTTGCCCTTTCCCCCCCTCCTCATTGATAATACATTAACGGTTTTTGAACACGTGTCTCATTTCAATTTAATTGTCGCCAGATTACTACTAGCTTGCTTATTTTGTAAATTACTGCTCGCCAATAACTCAAAACTCTAAAATGTGGTTATGACATTATTCTGTTGCTGATCGTGCATCTATAAGCATAAAAATGTAGTGTGTCCTTCTCCATCACCGGCCGTTGTGCTGGTATCCTCGATATCTAAGAACCTGGAAATAAAACTCCTTTTGCTGGATTTTCTGGATTTTCATCTATAAACTGTCTATTTATCTTTTTTTCGTACTAGAAAATGAATACAATACTGATTCATAAATCACCGATGCTACGTGTATACTTATCTCAACCTGTTTTTCAGATAGATGGAGTTTTAAGACTACAAAGTCTGTACAATTACTGTCAAACAAAGTTCAATTAGTATGTCACACCCTGTATTTGTGAGTAAATAATAGGTTTGCAACCCCATGCTCTATAGCAGTTTTTCATTGTATTCATGTCTATATCACGACCCCTCTGAATTTTTTCGGTAACAGGCTGTATTTTAATCCCTGTACCTCTTTATTTTCCATATAGATATTTATAAAAGACAGTTTATTTTTTATATGCGTGTGTCTGTTTTATCTGCCGTTTGTTGAAGCTGTTTATGGAAATCTATCGCTTGTATAGGCCTGGAAATTTGGTTCCGGATATGCTAAGGGTGGATATGCTGTACTGGATGTGAAATTGAGCTTTTCTTATGATATTTTGTGTTATTTATTTTTTTGCGATTTTAAAATTTTTTCGTCTTATGGTGTTTTTTTTTTTTTTTTTTTTTTTTTAGTAAATGAAATCTATTTTCAGTATTTTCCCCTCTTTTCGATAAACTTTATTCGGTCTATCGCATGAAGAGGTCAGCAAATTTGATTCCGAATAGACTAAGCTAACTCCTAATGTACAGTCGTGGAAAATAATAAACAACCCCCTACTAACTCTACAACAAATTATTGTAGAAGTAAGTTACTGGTACCAAACCATTCGGAATCAAGCCTACATATAAATGGTGTATGTAAAATTTGCTTCTGGCTATCTACATATCAAAACGAACCCGAACTTTGTTTTTTATACAATGACAATGCCCAAGTTTGACACCATAAATAGATTATACACTCTTCAATTAGCCTAAATCAAAATTTGCATGAAATTCCTAAGATTAGTTTCCGAGAAATGTATTATTTTAAAATGAGCATATTTAAAGGGATGTATCCAAATTGATGTTCGGTACTAGATTGTTGAAATGCTGCAGAATGAATGTGTCACTTCTATAACGTATTATTTCTTGCCAATGTGAACATCTCACTCCCTTAATATGTTTCGACTACTGCCAGCCTAGATGTTTCATTAAAATGAGTAATATATATATATATATATATATCAAATTATGCTTTCCTGGACATCATATACGGCACCTTAAACAGTCATTTTAACGAGTTTTACTCATAATTCGAAATCTACTTGGAAAAAATTTTGAAAGTTAGAATTTGCATAAAGCAGGACAGAATAAATATAAATCTATCAAAAAAGTATAGGTTGCAATTTATACTTTTTTCAAATATTAATTTCATAATTCATATCATACATTTTTTAAAATTTGTAAATTCAGTTTATTTATGTTTGGGACTTTTAGTATATAATCAAACAGAAAAATTATTACATTAGGTTTATAATTTCAGGAAATATTAATAAAAATATTAACATCAAAAGCTCTAAAATTTGAATGTTTATAATTCAAAAACTTATCATCCAAATGACTTGAAATATCATTTCTAGGCATAGTTTGAACCGAAGATTTAAAACATATTGTCAAAATTGATTGTTGTCATTGAAAAAAAAAACAAATTTTGGTTTGTTTTTTATTGGAATATGGCCATCTAAGCATACTTTAAATATATTTTTTAAAAGTAGACATTTTTAGGTAGCTTTCATTACAAAAATCTACCTATTGCAGCCGTTCAGAGGAAAACGATTCCGAAAAATGTTGGTATATTTTCACCGATCATGACTCCTAGACACCGAAACCACCCTCCGTTCAAAATTTATATATATATATATATATATATATATCTGATCTTTGTCATACTGTAACTCTCGTATTTATGAACCGATTTGGATAAAATTTCGTGTGTATATAGTACATACCAATGTCTCGATCGAGTTCGTTGGCCAGCTTCATCTGCAATCTTGTTTCAAAATGGCGGCCATTTAAAATTAAAAAAAAAATTTAAAATTTAAAATGAGGCACAAAACAAATTAGACATTGGAAAATATTTTTTTCTTATATGTTTGGGCTTGATACAAAGATTCTGTAGCATTTTTAGTTTCGTATATATCTTTAAAAATGGCTGAGTTATAGCACTTTGAATTTCTAGCACGGCTGACATTTTGAAACGATCTGATTTTTGTCACGCGATAATATGCGTTTTTATGAACCGACTTGGAAGTGACAAGGCATGTGCATGTGCATAGTACATAGCAATGTCTCGAACGAGTTCGTTGGCCAACTTCATACGCCATCTTGTTTCAAGATGTCGGCCATTTAAAATTTAAAAAAAAAATTAAATTTAAAATGAAGTACAAAAAAATTATAAATCGAAAAAGATTTTTCTTATGTGTTTGAGCTTGATACGAAGATTCTGGATCATTTTTTGTCTCGTCCATATCTTAAAAAACGGCTACGAGTTATAGCACTTTGAAATTCTAGTGCGGCTGACATTTTGAAACGATCTGATTTCTGTCACGCGATAACACGCGTATTTATGAACCGGTTAGGATTTGACAAGGCATGTGGATAGTACATAGCAATCTCTCCGCCGAGTTCGTTTGCTAGCTTCTTCCGCCATTTTGTTACAAAATGGCGGCCATTTAAAATTTATTTATTTCTTTTAATTTAAAATAAGTTACAAAAAAATTAGAAATTGAAAAAGATTTTTTCCTTGTGTGTTTCAGCTTGTTACAAAGATTCCGGATCATTTTTTGTTTTGTCTTTATCTAAAAAAAGGCCGAGATATAGCAGTTTGAATTTCGAATGTGTGCGACATTTTGAAAAATCTGATTTTTTGCCTGCAACAGCACTCGCATATATCAACCGATTTAGATATGAGAGAGTATGTGCACAGGAATTACTAAGGTCTCGACCAAGTTAATTGGTGAGCGTTGTTGCACTTATTATGTTGTTTTAAATTGGCAGGCTATCACCGATAATTTGGGTTAATATCATTCGGGATATCACCAAATTTGGCGACAAAATATAAATCACTTTAATAAAACCAGCTTTGATAACCTTGACTAAATTCGCGAAATTCTCATTCATATTCAATATTGACAAAAATTAGTATTTAATCTTCTATAATCGGGTTCAACTAATTTGAGCTCCGTGTGTTTGAATAATATAAGCTGGCTTTTAAAAAATAAGGAATATGAAAGCTACCTCTTCCTCCCGGCACTGGCCGGAAGGACTTTTTTCTAATCGTTTGGTACCTGAATTTTTACCCTACTGAAAAGAAGGGTTATGTGTTTCATGCATATCTGTGCATGTGGATTTCTTTATACCCTCGAAACATCCCAACGGGTGGATGGATTTTCATGAATAAAGTCTCTATCAATTCGCCTTAACGACTCGATGGTTATATGCTAGGTTTTATTTTTATAAATTCAAAATGGCGGTAGAGACGAAAAACAATTACGCAACCTATTGAGTGGCATATCATTGGATAGGTCTTTCAAAATGAAGACGGTGTTTCATTGACTATTTTACAGTCAGAAGCTCCGTTAAAATACTATACAACCTGGAAGTTGTGTATGTAGGATCTCTAGCTTTACTGCAACTCTAACCATCATAGACATCTATAGACCTAATCAAAACAGTGTTTATAGATAGGAACTAACAATTAAACACAACGTAAACGTCATAAATACAAGTAAATAATAAAAGAAATAGGTATGTAATATAAACAAGTAATATAAAAAATATTTTAATTCAATTCCTACTTAGGTCAATAAGAGAATTTTCTTTTTCTTCCATACTTTTTTCCTCTTGAGTGGCGCTTAAAATGCATTTATCAAGAAGAGGGCTCTCTCGGTCTTTAAATACCTTGATCAAGAAGACGGCTCTCTCGACTATTGAAAATTAATTAATTTTTATTTAATTAATGAATTAATATTTGAAAAAAACTGGATTAACATCAAGTGTCATCCACTTCAATTTAAAAAAATTAAAATTATTTGAGCTTGATTGGATGAATAACAAGTATTTTATTAACGATTGAAACTTTGAACACGATATATATAGTGAGAGTGTGAGCTAATATTAGGAATTGAAAAAAACATTGATCACACATTGATGAGAAATAATTAATTAGTTCGCTTTTTACACAGTCGAGTTTTTTTTTATTTTTTAAATTTAATTGTTTATTCTTTATTATAATTAGTTGCAGAGTTAGCAGGGGGTGTTTACTTTTTTTCCCACGACAGTACCTCAGGTCAAATTGAAGGTCTTTTTATGAGATTTTCGGTTATTTAAATTTTTATGCAATTTTCACATTTTTTCGTCGTATGCGGTAATTTTTTTATTAGTAAATTAAATTCACTTTCATTATTTTCACCCTCTTTACTATATACTTTGTTCGGGGTGTTCATAGAGCGATTTTTGAGATTTATACATAATTTTAAAGTCACTTTTTGGGTATTTTTTTCATTATACAATTGTTCCGGTTTCTAATCTTTGTGATCCAAAGATTTTGCTTATGTGAATAGAAGAAAACTAAGGGAATTATTTTTAAATAGAATTAAAAAAAAAAAAAGAATGTTATAGATTTTTTTTCAAAATAAGTTTTTAAAAAATCAATAAAAACTAGTTTTCTACAAGCTATTGTCGCTTCCGGGAGATGAAGGATTTCCCGAAAGTCCAGACTCACGGAAGAAAATAGTTGATGTGGTAACGAATCCGTAATTTTCAAAGCAGTAAAACCCTCATTCACTTTTTTTTTTTTTTTTTTGAAGAAATTTTCAAATGTTCTGTGTTTGGATTATATATTTTTGACTTTTTTTAGATTATATTTTTAAATGCTTTTTATAAAGCTGTTTTACAGTTGCGCATTTGAACCCTTTATGTACTGAATTAAGAATTCATGAAAATTTTATATTCTAAAATAATTTTCGTGAATTGTTTTTAAACTGCATTAGAAGATTTATATAATCATTTAAAAAATCTTAGAAGAATTTTAGAAGGATTGGAGGATTTAGAAGGATTAATTAAATTTGAATTTATAGTATTTTACAGAATTAGGAAAGGTACAAATATAATGTTCTTACAATAGAAATATAGAAATATTTCCGAATTGAAAAAGTCCTCCCCCCCCCCCCAACGCCAAGAAAGGTAAAATGATGCAAAAGATCTATCCTTTAAAAACTATTTTTGTTTTGTGTAAACAATAGTGCTTTTGAAACAAGATAAATTAATGTATCTATAACTAATTCTAAACTGTATTACAACTAATCGACGTATTTAATGAATTTTATATCAAGTTATTTTAATGGCACTTATAAGTGCCGTCAGTAGGTAAAGGGTTAATGGGAGATCACTGTTATAGTGATTGACTGCAAGAGATAGGCTACGATTTTTTTAAATACTCCTCCATATTTCTCAGACATGCAGGGTTTCGTTAGATTGTACCACGAACTCCGCTCAAAGGAAAAGCAAATACAGATCCCCACAATGACACCTGTATTCCGAACTCCTATCAAACAATTAAAAATATTATAAACTATAGTCTAATGTTGTCAAAAAGCGACGTAATATAAAAATTAGCGAAAATCAAAATTAATACAATAATGTAATTGAAAATCTACGCCGGAATAGACAAAACCCCGATCCTAAAATGTATAGTAAATAACAAAACGACCATAAATAATTTGTCACACAGAAAAGTAAAATTGTATTTATGTTTTCAAAACGAGCCCGAGCGCTATAAAATATTAGTCAACCATTCACCTGGAAGAATGAGAGGACCACTGACTTGCCATGGGCTGTAAATAGACAATTTTAGTAGAAATGTGGGACAAGAGTTACTTCGCCACAATTAATCGCAAAAATGGCTTTCTTAAATTTGACAAGCCGAAAATTGTACATCAAATTTGGCAAATGAGGTGCATTCGTGCTATAATTAATTTTATAAATATTCAGATTTTGGTCCAATAAATGTTGCACTGAAAATATAAAATTTTATGAGATTATATATATTAAAATCAGTAATGCTGAAATAATATGACTCCATCTTAAGTAGGACGTAATCACCATCACAACCCAGAATCATTACTTATCATGGGGTTTCACTGAATTAATTATGTACAATAGGATTTAATAGAATAATCACCATGGCAACCTAGAATTATTACTTATCACGGGACTACATTGAATTAATTACGCAAAATAGGATTTAATAGAATGAAAAAATATTATTAATATCTTTTTAAGTTTTGAGTCAATTTTCATAAATCCTGAAATGACTTGACAAATGTCTGCAATGATTTTATTCATTAAATTTCAAATAATTCGGTTGAGTAGTTTTTACGCTATTATATACGGGCAGACGCACAGACAGACGGACTGACCAGACGACAACTATATGTGCTATGTATTTAGATAAATACAGATACACCTGAAATAATAGGACCAAAAGGCCCTCGTCCTGTTAAGAATGCAGTTATTGATGGAATGAACAGAAAATAACCATGAAACTGACTACGTAATCCTGCCACGTCCTAATAAAATGCACAGGAACATGTCTTTTAATGTATGATTTCAGAGCAGGCATTGAAACATCAATAGTTGATTGAAAATTTTCTTCCTTTACGTGGGGCTTTCATTGTCGTTATAGTTATTGTTTTTTTAGCAATCGACATCTTTGTACTTAATTGCTTTACTTCTTTGTGATCCCGAAACAGGAGTTGTCGGCTGGACTGATATATTATATTTTGATATAATTAATTAATTGCAATTTTTTTTTTCTTAAATGAAGCACTTTTGCTTGATTTAGCGTTTGGATAAATAAGTAAAAATTAAAGATTTATTTTTCAAGTTCTTTAGAATAACTTCAAAAAGTAAAATTAGTTAAAAAAGTTATTATTTTTCTGGTGAAAAGCAAAATAATAAATTTAATAAATGCGATAACACAGAAAAATACAAAAACACCTTTTATTTCTTACTCAATCATTTCTAACGTTGTGAGATTTTATTTTTCATAATTGCACTTTAACACATTTTATAGAAATATAGTTTTCCTTTCATATATTTTTATGCGAGAATATGTATCGCTCACTGAAATGAAAACTTCCGCAAATTTTTCCCTGGCAGACAAATAAATTGTTTTTTATACAATAAAACCCAGATGCAATAGAATAGCTTCCCCGGGCAGTGAATAAATTTCATCCGTTACAGATAGAAGTGAACGCGTATTCGTAGAATAAAACGATGTCGATAACAAAAACTGGTCACAGATTTTATTTATCTACAGTAATACTTACATATTGACAAATATTCTCATGCAGACACACACGACTTCCCCCCAACGCCAAATTATCGATTAGCAATATTTGACGGTATGTCACCAAATATAGCTGCAGAAACAAGTTGTAATTAACATCTACAAACCGTTGATGGTTGTTTAATTCGGCAAAAATCCCACTCATATACAATTTTTACTCTAAGTGAGGGGGCCCATGACAAGTTTTGCCGCAAAATTAACTGTACTCTTGTTACTACAGGTGAATTTTTATGGAAAAAATTCAATCATATAAATTATAAATTTAATTACATATTTTAATAATTTCGTCTGCAACAATAAAATAATTATATGCATGTATAAAATAGGTTTCCTACATATTTTATTTTAATAAGCGCGTGTACTGTCATACGTAAAATATACATACAAAAATTTAAATGTGGTCTGTTATAGACTGGAAAAAGAAGCTGGACTAAAATAAACAGTTCGACGATGAATTAAAACGAATAGGTGAATTAGCGCGTTTCATTTAAAATACCTATTATTTTGAATCGATTACACACGACGTAGAAGTTTTGACTTCGGTCGTGGTCTAAAGCAGTGATATGATTATTTTCTTTACTTTTTTTTTTTTTTTTTTTTGTTACGATAAAATTCTCTTTATAGTATTTAATTACAATTAATATAAGTTCAGAATAGTTTTATTGAGTTGCTTTATATGCGACATTATAACATTAATATTTTATTAATAAATGTGCTTTATAATTTATCAACAATACCAAAAAGTAACACTGGTACGAGGCTACTTAAAAAAGGAACGTTATCATTATAAGAGGCATTATCACAATCTTTTGACTTTTAAGTCTCTGAATAATACTTTTTATTTTAGTACATATTCCTGGGGTTATTTTTATTTTTTATACTAGGGAACATTCGATTGCATGACTGCTTAGCAATATTAACGAGATAAATAAGTTTGGACGATGTTGGTGTTGCAAATATACCTCGAAATTCCTATACCGTCTTGTGTTCTTGATGCTGATTTTAAGTCTGGAGCTGTCTGTATAAAATTGTTTCAATAAAAGTAATTCGATGTATTTTTTTTTCGAAACTGGAACTATTGTTTTATATAAATATGTAGCAAAAAAATTACTTGCACACATTTTTACGGTTGTTATTATTTTTTTAATCTCTGTCCCTGGATTTTAGGTTCCTTTCCTACCACTTGCTAAAATTATACAGAAAATCCCTTCCGATGCATCCACAGAATTTTTCAACTTTTTTCTCATAAAGAAGTATGCAAGAGAAAGAATGGCTAAAATTCTTGGACAGGAAATTTACTGCAGAATTTAAATCAGCATTTAAATATCAATTTCAAGCATCGTGTTTTTATTAGTAGTCTTACCGTCTCCAACGTTTATTCCTGCACTTTTCGAGGTAAATTAAATTATTTTAATTTAATCCAAAGTAAATGACTGTTTCTAAAAATCAATGAACATTGTGGCTATCACTTAGTCTTAACATGATTTGCCAAAAAAATAGGTGGTAATTTTACTTACCGTCCCATCCTTACCACCCCCCTTTTTTTCCCTCACCGTCATTTTTTTCCTATACCGTCCCCCTTTTTTCCCTTACCGTCCCTTCTTTAACACCCCTTTATAACAATGTTAAACCAAAATATGGTACTAAAAATACTACATTGCTACTATTTCTTATTTGAGTGTCCTGTGGGTACTATGCAAATTCATTATAAGTAAAAATTTAGAAGAAAATAAAAAGTTATAGTGGTAAAATTGTAAGAAAAATTAAACTTGCAATTTTAACTTAAACCTAAGTTAAATTTTCCCTGCGGACCATTTTTCCTTTATTTTGAATCATTAAGGCATTCATCTATAAGTTTAAAATGTTATTTTAGTAAGTTTATTTTCTCCAGATTTGTATTCCTGTGTCAGATTGTGAAAATGCCTCATAAAACGAAGTTCACTGTATCTGAAACAAGTAAATTCTATCAGGATATTACCGAAAGTTTAGAAAAAAAATCGTTTCGGAAGAAAACAATATAAAATATAAATATATATATTATTTTTGTAAACTCTATTTCCAGATTCGCAAGCAGTTGGAGTAATGAATAATTTTAACCTTTTATTTAAATTTTCATTGTTCTTTTTATTCTATTTGATTTATTTATATTATTTATATTGTTATGCTACTTTTGATACTACATTCTGATTTGCAGTTGTTGTTTTTTTGTTGCTTTTTTTTACTGGTTGTTCTATCCTAATTTATTTCTCTATTATTTTCTTTCAGTCTTGCACAGCCTTCAACATAGCGGCACATTTAATTTTCGTTTGATTAAGAATTCTCTTTTATAGAAGAAATCGTTTGATATGTTCTTCCGAAAAGCGTTGTGCTTTTGGTATTTTTATGGTATTAATCTGGTATTCGTTTTTTCTTGTATTTTATTTCTTCCTTTTCATCCTTTGTTACCTGCTCTTTTTTTCTTTTTGGTTTATGATTCTTCTGGTACCACATTCTGATATTCTGCCATTTTTTTTCTATTGATTGTTCTCTACTAATTTATTTCTCTAATGTTTGCTTTCAGTCTTGCACAGCCTTCAAAGTAGTGGCACATTTAATTTTCGTTTGATAAAGCATTTTCTTTAATAGAAGAAATCGTTTCATAAGTTCTTTTGGAAGTCGTTGTGCTTTTGGTATTTTTATGGTATTAATTTGGTATCTTATTTTTCTTGTATTTTCTTATTTTCTAATTTTTCTTTTTCTTTTATTGTTATCTGCTCCTTTTCTTCTATTTCATTTATATTTCTTCTGGTACAATATTCTGATTTTCTGGGGGGGGGTTTATTTGCTTTTCTCTTACTTTATTTCACTTCTATTGTCTTTCAATCTTCCGACAATCTTCAAAGAGTTGGCACATCTCGTTTTCTTTGATAGAAGAAATCGTTTGATAGGTTCTTTCGAAGCGCGTTGTGCTTTTGCTATTTTTATGGAGTTTTCTTTGTGTTTCATTTTGCAGCAGTTTTAACAAAATTTTAATTAAATTTAAATATTATTTTTTAATTGACATATATTGAACTGCTACCATAACATTTGTACGTTGGAAAATATTAAAATTTATTTTAACTCTAAAACTAATAAACAACGAATAGAAACAAATTTGGATACAAAAAAAAAAAATCGTTCCATTTCATTTTATATGCCTTGAAAAGCAACAAACATGCAAATATTCGTATATATGTACATATGTATATATGTATAAATAGTCGTGTGTGCTTTTTATAATTTAAATTTCTGTTTTTAAAAATTAACAAGTCTGACATTGTGCGTCAAACGTGGCAAATCAGGTGCGTTCGTACTAAAACTAGCTTTATAAATATTCAGATCTTGGTGCAATAGCTGTTGCACCCTTATACAAAAATGTATGAATAAAAATTTATTACTCTTATATATATTAGATTCAGTAATACGGAAATAATACGACGTCATGGCAAACTACAATGATTATATATCATGGGATATCATTGAATTAATTATGTATGATTGGATTTAATAGAATGAAGAAAACGTTTTTATATCTTTCTAAGTTTTGATTTGATTTTCATAAAATTTGAATGACTCTACAAAATTCTGCAACGATTATATATATATTTCAAACCATTCGGTTGGATAGCTTTTGCCCTGTTATATGCAGGCAGACACACGGACGGACCAAACAGCGACTATAGTGCTACTTATATAATTACGAACGTACCTAAAAAGAACAGAGTAAAAACATATTTGGATACAAAAACAAACAAATCGTTCCCTTTAAGTTCATACGGCATAAAAAGTGTTAAACATGCAAATGCACTTAAAAAGAAAAAAGTCTTAACATTGAACATAGCTTATCAGAGATAGCTTTCAAAGGGATTTATCTTTGTTCAAAACATTGATGAGAAAATTTTACTTTACGCAGCTGATGCTAAAAAGCATTAAATCTGTTTACTTTATCACTCTTATTGACAGAGTTTTTTCATTTAAGACAAGTTTCGTTTGGGGATATTTTCAAACAGGCACTTAATAGTGGATACATAAGAGATTAAATATTTTAAAATACCGAAGTTCATGAGAGTAAACAGAGAATAACTGAAATCTAAATATTTCCTTTAGTTTCAAATAAAAAAAGTCGAATTAATTTTAACAATAATTTAGGTATATACTATGAACTAATAGAGAAATACAGGGTGTTTCAAAATTTTAAGAGGTTGTAGAGCACACTACAGTAAACAATTTTGACATAGGTTTGCAATCTATTTATTCGCGCAAAAATACAGAGTGCAACACTTCTAACTAAGGCCAGATTTTCTGACATAACTTTAATAATTTAGAAATTGTAATAATTTTTATAACATAATTAACTTATTGTGTCACTAGGGGAAATTGCTGGAATTGTACAGTAATTCGATCGGTGCGCCTTGTGTCTTTTCATCTGCATTTAAAAAAAGTCGATCATATAACTTTATGACCAAGTGCACCACACGTATTCTTACTGTATCATTTTACGTAAAGTAAGTTGCTACCATTAGCATCCAATCCGTACTAAATTAGACGATACATCTATCGGATATTTGTTGACATTACATACGTAACACAACAAAAGGTTTCGTAATTCTAGCACTTTTTGTTATTTCATCACATTGTGCACACAGAAAAATAAATCTGTTGTAAATTTTGGAAAGGTGTTGCCAGAAGGATAGAAGAGAAATTGATAGGGAAAAAATGGAAATAAAAGAAATAAACAAAATTAAAATAAAAATAAAGAAGTAAATAAAAAAAATAATAATAAAGAAAGAAATATAAAAGAATAAAACAAGAAAAAAACAAAACATCCCTTTTTTTCAAAATATAAAGAAAAGAAACAAATGAAAAGGGAAAATAATTTCAAAAGTAATTTCCACGCTGGAGATAGAAAAGGAGATGATGGGAGATCATTGACAAGATTAGCAGAATTTTTGGAAATAAAATATGCTTCATGAAAATCCAAGTGAGAGGGAGAGGCAGGGGAAGAAATAATTTTGGCCATGGAGAAATTGAAACAATGACTGGAAGACCAATAGTGAGAAGCAATCGAATATTTAGAGTTTTCTTGATTTGCAATATACCTCTGATGCTCGCCTAATCTGAATTTTAAAGCTCTCTTTGTTTGACCAATATAACCTAAATTGCAAGAACAAGGAATAAAATAAACACCCCCACCGGTTCTCAGTAGGAACATGATCTTTTAGAGAAGAGACTTTCATTTTATTCATAGAATTGAAGATAACTTTAAAATTAAAACGAGAAAGGATTTTAGCAATTTTGAAACAGAGAAGAGAATAAAAGGGCAGAACAATTATAGAATTAAAATTAGGAGGATTATTTGAATCAGAAAAAGGACGTTTAGGCTTATTAAATTTATACAAAGGTTCATCAATCAAAGAGGGATTATAACCACGAGCAAGGGCAAGAGATTTGAGATAATTAATTTCATTAGTCAGAGCAGAAGAGTCAGAACAAATACGTAACGCCCTAAAAACAAAAGTATAAAAGGACGCCACTTTTTGCTGATGAGGATGATTTGAACGAGCATGAGGAGGAAGAGAGACAGCGAAAGGTTTTCTATAAACAGATGTAGAGGACCGATCTGGGTATTTTGAAACCAAGACGTCAAGGAAAGGAAGAGAATTGTTCTCTTCGACTTCGAGAGTAAATTGAATACAAGGATCAACAGAATTAACAAGAGAAAGGAGATTAGAAAGATCCAGGTCAGAGGGAATTAAAATGAAAGTGTCATCAACATACCTAAACCAGAAAGGAAATTTATATAAACTGAAGAGTGTTTCTCCAACAAAATGCAAATAAATATCACATAAACGGGGGAGACAGTGGATTACCCATGGCCAAACCCTCAGTTTGAGAATAGAAAGAATTATTAAACTGAAAAGCAGTTTGCCTGACACAAATACTAACTAATTGCAGGATTTCATCAATCTCAATGTAATTGCGCGAATTTCATTATTCTTTCATTGAGATTGATGAAATCCTGCAATTAGTTAGTATTTGTGTCAGGCAAACTGCTTTTCAGTTTAATAATTCTTTCTATTCTCAAACTGAGGGTTTGGCAATAGGTAATCCACTGTCTCCCCTTTTATGTGATATTTATATGCATTTTGTTGAAGAAAAACTCTTCAGTTTATAAAAATTTCCTTTCTGGTTTAAGTATGTTGATGACACTTTCATTTTAATTCCCTCTGACCTGGATCTTTCTAATCTCCTTTCTCTTGTTAATTCTGTTGATCCTTGTATTCAATTTACTCCCGAAGTCGAAGAGAACAATTCTCTTCCTTTCTCTGACGTCTTGGTTTCAAAACACCCAGATCGGTTCTCTACCTCCGTTTATAGAAAACCTTTCGCTGTCTCTCTTCCTCCTCATGCTCTTTCAAATCATCCTCCTCAGCAAAAAGTGGCGTCCTTTTATACTTTTGTTTTTAGGGCGTTACGCATTTGTTCTGACTCTTCTGCTCTGAATAATGAAATTAATTATCTCAAATCTCTTGCCCTTACTCCTGGTTATAATCCCTCTTTGATTGATGAACCTTTGTATAAATTTAATAAGCCTAAACGTCCTTTTTCTGATTCAAATAATCCTCCTAATTTTAATTCTATAATTGTTCTGCCCTTTTATTCTCTTCTGTGTTTCAAAATTGCTAAAATCCTTTCTCGTTTTAATTTTAAAGTTATCTTCAAACCTATGAATAAAATTAAATCCTCTTCTCTAAAAGATCCTGTTCCTACTGAGAACCGGTGAGGTGTTTATTTTATTCCTTGCTCTTGGAATTTAGGTTATATTGGTCAAACAAAGAGAGCTTTAAAATTCAGATTAGGCGAGCATCAGTGGTATATTGCAAATCAAGAAATCTCTAAATCTTCGATTGCTTCTCACTGTTGGTCTTCCAGTCATTGTTTCAATTTCTCCATGGCCAAAATTATTTCTTCCCCTGCCTCTCCCTCTCACTTGTATTTTCATGAAGCATATTTTATTTCCAAAAATTCTGCTAATCTTGTGAATGATCTCCCATCATCTCCTTTCCTATCTCCAGCGTGAAAATTACTTTTGTAATTATTTTCCCTTTTGTCTTGTTTCTTTTCTTTTTATTTTGAAAAAAAAAAAAAGATTTTTTTTTTTTTTTGTTTTATTCTTTTATATTTCTTTCTTTATTATAATTATTTCTTAATTTACTTCTTTTATTTTTATTTTTATTTTGTTTACTTCTTTTTTTTTTCATTTTTTCCCTATCAATTTCTCCTCTATCCTTTGGGCAAAACCTTTCTCTTTTGCATGTGCCTTTTTCAGCTAGCGCCATCTGTTGCATTCTTTGCGACATTCTTTACCCTCAGTTCATTTTTGACCTTGTTCGCCTGCGAACACGTGTTTGCTGTAGCTGATGACGAGCTGTTATGTTTTTAGCTCGAAACGCGTTCTGTGTTTAGTTTTATTTTATGGTGATTTTTTACAAAGTTTTGTTATTTTAATTAATTTCTGTTTTTGTTCAGAATTAATATGGATGTTGTCCCACTAGTATTTAATATTATAAAGTATTTAACGAAATTTCATATTGCTTCTCAATTATTATTTAGATTTTCTAATGCTCGTTAGTATTTAAACCATTTTTTTGCGGCAGTTTCAAAGCCATTTGACCTGTTTTGGCAAGTATGTTTTGATACATAATTAAATAATATTTTTTGAACATGTTTATAGTTATAACTTAACAGAATATATGGTGATTTATCCCTGGTTGTTGATAACAGAAAAATGTTTTAAAATTTCTTTATTATAATAAAGCTCTAAAAATATTAAAACGTTTTATAGTAATCGGAAGCACATTACTGTCCAAAATTTTCATAATTTTAGGAAGTAAGTGACAAACTAATTAAAAATTTCATCTTAAGTTAAATAAATGAGTGTGAAAATTAAAAAGTATTTCATAAAACTGTCATAAATAATATGATTACTGAAGCAAGGTATCTACAGTTGAACCTTTATATTATGAACTTTCTAGCCTAAGTTTAAATTTTTAACTAAGGTATGAGAATTATCTCTAGAACATCTCGCGTCATATTTTTTATTAACTTATTCTGTGATACTTTGTAACAATCTGATTTTACTAGAAGGAAAATGTATTTGAATTACACTGGCCTCAAAAAGTTAAGGTACAGAGACTGGATGCTTTCGATTGCACACGTTTTGTCGAATATCTACCAACATTATTGGCGAATTGTTCTTGAAATTGTAGGATGTAAAGAACATGTTTGACTTTATATTTCTCGATAAGATTTATCGGGGTGGGGTACAATTAGGGGGCTAATAATAAATTTATTAATAAAATAATATTTGAGATCACCTATCTAACAGAAAGGCTGGAAATGGTTTGTCACTGTGGTAAATGACTATTTGGGTCCTGTTCAAAGTTTGTATGCATTTGTGTGCATAGCACTCATATTCGTGAAGATGTTAACGTTTTCGTGAAAAATTCAAAAGTTTTTTTGTTTATAGCATACAGAGTGTTCAACCAAATTTAACACAACTTTCCAAAAACCTGACATAGAAAAGTAGCAACAGTATACTGCAGTTAAAACATGAATATATTGAATATTGGATGAGATATGGGCATTTGTATGAAATAATTTTTAACTGCGCATGCGTGAAAGATCCTAAAATTTTTATTATATAATTTGGTAGACAGCTATTTAGGGCAACTTATATAAAACATCCAATCAAATATCGAGAAAATTCACAAAGATAGGGTGGATATAGTGAGTAGCTTCCTAAAAATAGCTTTGTTATAAGGGATATTCCACAACGTTTCAATCAGCTCACTATATATTTCTAAGTTTTCACAACATTTGACTGGACTTTTTATAGAATTTGCCCGAAAATACTGACTACCAAATTATGAAATAAAAATTTTGAAATCTTCCGAGCATGCGCAGTTAAAAATTATCTCATAATAATGCCCATATCTTCAATATAAAATATTCAATATATTCATGTTTTAATTGCAGTATACTGTTGCTACTATTCTTTGGAAAGTTTTCGGAAAGTTGTGTCAAATTTGGTTGAAAACTCTGTATGCTATAAACAAAAAAGTTTTGAATTTTTCACAAAAACGTTAACATCTTCACGAATATGAGTGCTATGCTTACACAAATGCATACAAACGTTGACCAGAACCCACATAATCATTTACCAAAGTGGCAAACCATTTCCAGCCTTTTCTGTTACATAGGTGATCGGAAATACGATTTTATTATTAAATTTATTATTAACCCCCTAATTGTACCCCCTGATAAATCTTCACCGAGAAATATGAAATCAAACATGTTCTTTACATCCTGGAAGTTCAAGAACAATTCGCCAATAATGTTGGTAGATATTCGAGAAAACGTGTGCAATCGAAAGCATGCAGTCCCTGTACCTTAACTTTTAAAGGCCAGTGTACTTTATACCATTTGCAACAGGTTATGCGACACTTCTTTTATTTTTGTAGCACACTAGGGGGCTCGGCACCCTACGAGCTACGCTCGCCAACCCCCGTCCAGACACCGCAGACTCTAAATGCACGCTAATTTGATCAGCTTTAAACAGATTTCGAAAGATTGAATTATAATTTAAAAAACAGTGGCGATCTCCCTATAAACGGATTTCTATTCATTTCTCTTTGATTGGGGAATTTTAACGCCAAATTCGCTGCGGTACTACTTGATTATCCCGTCGACCAATTTAGCCAAATTATATAAATCGCCAAACCACTCGCCAAATTATACAAATTGACATAATTTTTATTTTAAATATCGAAAGAACAAATAAATTAGTACAACATTAATAAAAATACAAATAAAACGTCGAAATAAAAATAACTTGATGACGTATACACGTGTAACAATATTTCAAAATAAGCTAATATAAAAGGAATTAAGTAAAAAGAGTCTTTGTCTCCTGGTACTTTTTTAACAAAGTGAAAAGAAAGTTCTTTTAAATGAGACATTTTAAAATAATCGTTTTTAATCTGACGTAATTTTGACCAAACTATTCTTTCTCTTTTTAATATTCAAGTGAAAATGCTTGTGTTATAAATGCAATATTATTTGCGCTTTCCTAACAAAAATAGTTGAAAAGTTTCCTCTCAAAATATCAAATAAATGTCTAGCGCAATTTCTAAATTTAAACCGTTTTGCAATATTATTTTGTGTTCATTTTATGTAACAACTGTAATGTGACGTAAATATGACGTAATTTCTCCTATTTAAGACTTTTAACGGATGTTAATAAATTTATTATTTTACAAATTCCTTTCTCTCTTAAAATTCACGTGTAATTATAGTTTTATGACGTAATTTTTAATAAGTCTCTGCTTTTTGTACATAATTATTTAATTCTAATTCCAAATGTTTTTTTCTGTTTATAATAGTCACGTGTAAATAAATTTTCAATTTATTTACACGTATAAATATATATATATATATATATATATATTTGAAGCAAACATTATTGTTTCCGCTGTTTATACAGTTGGCAACAGTTTAAATTAATATCACTTTCTAAAATCTGTAAAAAGTATCTCTAGAAATGCTGAAAATTTGAATTTAAAATAGAAATAAAACCTCAAAAAATTAGTCAAATTAAAAAAAGAAATACAATCTGCACACCGGGAGCTTCAAACGTATAAAATGATCTAAAAATGATTAAATTCCCATGCACAATTTTTTGCTCCTATAAAACTTTTTTAATGGAACGATTTTTTCCAAATTTAGCATTAAATATCTCTTAAAATAATTCTTCGATTTGAAAACTGTCTGCATGAGCGTGTTTATCAAACATTTCTGTATAATACCACCAATTTTCATATTTTTGTATGCATTATTTTTCTTAATATTAACGAAGAAAGACCTCCGGTCACAAAAAATTCAAAACCGGCGGCGGCCGCGGCGGCGGTGACAGCGGTAGTTACTTTTTTTTAGAATAGAGAGATTTTTTATTTTCAAAAATTTTGGTTTATTTAATCCCTGAATTGATATGAATTAGTAAAACACAACTTTGTTTGGCTGGTGTTGAAGATCTAGAATTTTGCAAAACCATAAGCGACGCGTATATGTATCGCTTGTCGCAAAAAGTGTTTCAATTTTAATATGCTAATAGATTCCAAACAATAAACTATGTGAACCATTTAATAGTAATAATTATTTCTAATTCATTTGCATGCATATAAATTTTATACAATGCTTGCAGCAAAATGGATAAGTGCGGGCGGGTGGGAGGATATTATTTCTCTTTTAGGACTGCATTCAACTTTTGATGGATATACTTTTGTTTGAAGTATTTCGGGATACGATTTATAAACTAAACAATCTGTTATAAGCTAAAGTTGAATATGGTTTTTATTAAAATTCTTATTTATAAAATGACCATAAAAAAATCTTAGTTATTTTTTTTTAGATTTATATGATTCATTCTAGACTTCCTCTCTTTTATTAAACACAAATACACAGTTATAACTCTCAAATATTCAGTTTACTAAAATATAAAAGAAACAAAATGTTTCAAATTAGCAAAAGTTGTACGATGTTTCAATTTTAACATTATCTTTAAACCTGTCAATAATTTCAAAATCCCCTCCACTGAATCTCTTATTCTTGATCTTCGTAAATGGAGAATTTATAATGGTCCTTGTAACGGCTATGATTTATCTTATATTGGTCAAACTAAAAGGAATCTCGAAATCCATTTAAAAGAACACTCTCGTTATGTAATTAATCGATATATTTCTAAATCTTCTATCGCCAAGCATTCTTGGGATTCCGGCCATAGTTTTAATTTTCAAAATGCTAAAATTAGTTTTAAATAATGCCAATAGTATCTCTGATATGGACTTTCTTGAAAATTTAGCTATTTATCTTAATCATGAAGTTATTGTTAACGATAAATCTGATTCCACAATGCTCTCTGCAGCTTGGAAAAACCTTTTCAGTACTATCATATAATTTATTTTTTGTATTATATAATATTAGTATGTTTTCATATATTCATTTATTTATTTATTAATTTCATGTGTTCCCATATTTTAATATATGTGTGTGTTTTCATTTTATTATAATTTATTTTTAGTTTTATCTTCATGTACTTTTTTTTCCCAATTTGCTTCCTTATTCCACTTCTACTCTGTGTTCCTTTGTTTTGTTTATAGTCTTCTGTGATTGTCTGTTATTTTTTGCTTCCTTATTGGCTGTTGATTTCTAATATCCCATTGGCTTTTTCTGCAGCTTGTTTCCCTTCCCTTATCTCCCATTTCAGTCTTGCTGCTGCTTTCATAGTAGAAGCACGTCATATTTGCGTCTGCCGAAGAAAGACTCAGATCTTTCGAAATGCCTAGCTCATTTATAAGTCTTTGATGGCGTTTTAAAAAGATATTTTAGTTATTATCAAAATATAGTTTAATGGATATATTGTGTTTTATAGATTGCTTCTATAAAATCGTTAGAGGAAATGCTAGAGAAATATTTCTGTTGACTTGATAATTATGTTATTATTATTTAAATAAAATCATAACAGAATATTTATGTAACATCCAGTCATAGTCCTCTGATTTTAGTCGGCTCGTTTTTCAATTTATTTTTCGGTATTTATGTTAACAATTGCAGGTTTTTATTGTATTACAGCAAACTGTAAAGGAGTGTGCATTACAATAATCATAAAATGAATGGAAAGCTACATTATTTTATATGTTTATATAACGTTCATTTACATTCCACTGTCTTTTAATTAATTTACTTAAATTTCATATCATTACCCTATAAAATGCACTATACTACTTTTTACATTGTAATAAATTTAAATGGAACTCAGAGATTAAACTCATTATCTGGATCTGCTTGAGTGACATCGTGTCGCGGTACCCTGCTGTTAATCCATTTATGTAATTTCATTTGCTTCAATATTCAATAGAAAATAGAACATCGTCATTCGTTAGTTCTTTTAGTATATTTTATAAAATTTTGAATATTATTTAACAGTTTTTTTTTACTAATTAAGGATAGCAAACATAATTTTTTTGAATCTGAACATTATCAAAGCACGTAGATTAAGTAATCACATGTTTAAAAATACAATATTTATTTTTTCTGTCTGTTATTTAAGTCTCTATGTTAGTTTAAAAATCGATCTGGCGAAGAATACGAAATAGTTCATTTCCAATATCTTCATGAGAAATTTAAATTTCAGGCTTTCTAGTTATAAATACACTTACGGAGTTATGTTTGTTCTCAAATTAAAGAAATTTTTCAGTAGATTGTTCTTCTGTTCTTTTGATATTTCTATAGTGGTTGGTTTGTTTGGTATCTATAAACATTAGTATTAGCACGTTTTTTTTTTTTTTTTTTTTTTTTTTTTTTTTTTTTTTTTTTTTTTTCATGTAGAATAAAAAATTAGCGCTCTGATGTTCACTTATTGGCGTTTGTTCGTTTTAACGGCTAATATTTTTGTTTAAAGCTTGGCTTGGCCGAACGACCGTTCTGCTTGATTGAAAGCACAGCACTTCTTTTTTATATATAAATGCACTGTTTCTTGCCTATTAAGTGAATATAAATCTACATTAAATGGCTTAGATAATGCTAGCTTTTTATTTCTTCAAATGTGATGCATTTTTCAATACGCGTATCGGTCACTATATACATGTTATATTATTGTATCTTCTTTCGCGATATTTCCCCTTTTTTATACTAAATTACCACCATTTTCACTAATTCCTTATTCTTAAATAATATCCACCGTTAATTTATTAAATTCACCTTAAATTAATATTTATCTTGTCCAATTTACTTCAATTTACTTTTAGTTATTTTAAATTTATATCATGATTTCCGATCATTTCTGTGAATTCGAATGTTTTTTAAGAGCCATTTTTTTAATTCCAAGATCATCTTTTCGTACCTTGGGTTACTTTTTACTATAAAATTCGTCCACTTTAGATTGTCAGGACTCTTTGCTTTATCATCGCCATTGGTCGTGACGTAGACAGAACGCGTATTCCTTATTCTAGAATTGGCCAGACCGAGCACAACGTCATGATTTTGTATTTCTCCGCTTGTCTACAAAAAGCAGCTACACGTGTTTTTCTGACAGATTTTACAGATTTTGGTCGAATTTTGACTTGCAAACAGCTACCTGGCTGCGCGTCGGATCTTAAATGTATTCTAATGACTGTTCCAATGATTATCCCAAGGATGCATTCTAATGTTTTCTCAAATATGTGTGGACTGCTCGTTGAATGGTGATTTAATAAAATTATGGAACTATAATGCCTTGTCTTGCTTTTTGGAGAAACAAACACTGGAATTATTTATTGCCTTGCCCAACCACGATATGACTGCAAAAATCATAATTATTATGCTTCGACTTGGTGACTGCTTGTACTCAGATAATTATTCTTCAATTACATGGTAAAGTTTATCGCCTATCACTTTCTAGCTGCTCATTATATTCCATCATTCATTATTCAGCTTTTATTCAGTTTGTTCTATTGCACAATCACCAATCTCCGCTCCTTCAACTTTCATCGATTCTAGTAACGTATAACAAATTATCATTTAACACACATGTTTAAAGAAATTTCATATAGCACAATAATAAATCTGAAAACAAGAGAAATTTTCTTAAATGTTAAAATGTTACTATTTTTAAAAACTCCAAAACTTCTTTGATTGAAGTTTAAGCTAAGGAAAGGAAATTCACTTTAGAATAGCCAGTCCTGATAACCATTTTACAAATTTACTGTGTCATTTTGTAGGACAATTTCTCTAATGAAAAGCATTACGTGATTAAATTTTACAAGACACATTTAATAATGAATATTTTAGACATTAAAAATACCGGGTGAGTCAAAAGTTTGTTAAAATTTTAAAAACTCATAAAAAAGGAAGAAATTATGATAAAGGGGTGCGGTTTGCAAGAAAGAGCTTACAAGGTAGTCTGACTTCTTTTAGCAGTGAAAAAAAGTCAATTAAACATTACATGTAGAGAGTGCTGACGACACGAAACACAATGAACAGGACAACAATTGTGTCATAGAATGTTCTGGAGGTCACATTGAACATTTGTTATTAAAGAACAAAAGAATGGAGCGTATTGTTGTCCTGTTCATTGTGTTTCGGGTCGTCAACGCCCTCTGCATGTGATTTTTTAAATATTGTTTTTTGCTGCTAAAAAAAAAAAAAAAAACATCCGACAATTTTGTGAGCCCTTTCTTGCAAACCGCACTCCGTTATCATAATTCCTTCCTTTTTTATGAGTTTTTAAAGTTTCAATGACCTTTTGGCTTACCCGGTATATATGTCGTAGTCTAATTGAGAAATCCGGCTCTTTGCAAAGAGCCGGGCTAATTGGAGAATCCATCTCCCTTTTTCCAATTAGCCTGATATTTTTCAGGCTTATTGCAAAGAGTCTAGAAAGCGTTAGGCTAATTGAAAAATGACCACTTATCATCCGATCAGGGTGATATTTTTATTTCACAGGCTATCAAAGCCTGAGAGCTTATGTGCCCGCCGATTCTGTATGTACGTGTGTACGTAACACGATAACTCTTCATAGAAATATACGATTTGCTTCAATTTTTTTTTCTAGGTTCATTCTGATAAGGTGCTTCCCTGATTATTTTTAGGGGTTCATTGGTTAAGGATAAAGGGGGAAAAGGGGGGGCTAGTCCCCCCCTTAAATTATATAAATTGGTTTTTCATGCAGAAATATTCGATTTGCTCCAAATTTGGTATACCGGTTTATTGTGTTAAGGAGCTTCCCTGATTAGATTTGGAAGCTCATAATTTAAGTATAAAGGGGGGGGGGAAGGGGGCTACCCCCTTAATTTAGATAAATCGTTTTTCCATGATGAATTATTCGATTTGCCCCAAATTTGGTATACCGGTTTATTAAGTTAAGGAGCTGCCTTGATTAGATATGGAGGTTCATTAGTTACATATAAAGGGAGGAAAAAGGGGCTATCCCCCCCCCCCCCGTAATTTAGATAAATGGGTTTTTCATGCAGAAATTGCGATTTGCTATAAATTTGGTATACCGGTTAATTATGTTAAGCAGCTTCCCAGATTACATTTGGAGGTTCATTAGTTAAGTATGAAGGGAGGAAAGGGGGGCAATTAACTCTCCCCTTAATTTAGATAAATGCGTTTTTCATGTAGAATTATTCGATTAGCTCAAATTTGGTATACTGGTTTATTATGTTAATCAGATGGTTTGATTAGATTTGGAGGTTCATTAATTAAGTATAAAGGGAGGAAAGGGGGCTACCCACCACCCTTAATTTAGGTAAGTGGGTTTTTAATGCAAAGTTATTCGATTTGCTCCAAATTTGGAATACCGGTTTATTATGTTAAGGAGCTTCCCTGATTAGATTTGGAGGTTCATTAGTTAAGTATAAAGGGAGGAAAGGGGGCTAGACCCCCCCCCCCCCTTAATTTGGATAAATGGGTTTTTCATGCAGAGTTATTCGATTTGTTCCAAATTTCGTATACCGGTTTATTATGTTAAGGAGCTGCCTTGATTAGATTTGGAGATTTATTGGTTAAGTATAAAGGAGGGACAGGGTCTAGTATCCCCTTAATTTAGATAAATGAGTTTTTCATACAGAATTATTCGATTTGCTTCAAATTTGATGTACCAGTTTATTACGATATGGCTTCCTTCATTTGATTTGGAGGTTCATTGGTTAAGTATAAAAGGGGGAAATGGGGGGCAATTGCTCCTTCCCTTAATTTAGATAAATGTATTTTCATGCAGAATTATCTAATTTAGTTTAATTTTTTTTCTAGGTTCATTCTAATAAGGAGCTTTTCTGATTAGATTTGAAAGTTCATTGGTTCTGCATAAAGGGAGAAATGGGGGAGCTAATACCCCCCACCTTAATTTAGTGAAATGTTTTTTTCATGCAGAATTACCTGACTTACTTCAAATTTGGTGTACCAGTTTATTATGTTAAGTAGCTTCCCTGATTAGATCTGGACGTTCTTTGGTTAAGTAGAAAGGGGGGTAATGGGGACTAATACCTTCATTTATTTTTCGAAGGGCATTATTCTTTGAAATAAGAGTATAATTTACAATTAGTGTGAATAGCCTGTGAGCTCAATGCCATCAGTTTAACTGGACAATTTTCTTTTTATTAGGTTTATTAACCCATAACCCTACCCAAACCCGAAAAATAAATTACAACAGACCGTAACACGATCCGAGCAAGGCAAAACAATTTCAGTCTACATGCAACCCGACCCGAACCTGAGAGTTCCATTTGAAAAAAACCCGAAATCTAGAACCAAATCTGATAACCGACAAAAATATTCCAAAGATCCATAACCGGATCCAAACAAGAAAAATTAGTTTCCGTGGACACGCAACGCTACCAGAACCTAAAAATTCCATTCGAAGTCAACCTGAAACCCCTCCCGAACCAAATCTTAACCGACAAATATATTCCAAAGAACTATAACCCGATGCAAGCCAGACAAAATAATCTCCGTCCACCGGCAACCCGAACCGAACCTGAAAGTTCTAATTGAACTCAATCCGAAACCTGGTTGTGGTCGGTTTTCGGGTTGACTTCAAATGGAACCTTCAAGTTCGGATCCGGTTGAAAAAAAATTAAACTAAATCAGACAACTCTGCACGAAAACCCTTTTATCTAAACTAAGGGGAGGAGCAATTGCCCCCTTCTCCCCCTTTTATACTGTTGTTTATACTTTTTTTAACCAATGAACCTCCATATCAAATGAAGGACGACATATCGTAATATACTGGTCTATCAAATTTGAAGCAAATCGAATAATTCTGTATGAAAAACTCATTTATCTAAATTAAGGGGACACTAGCCCCTGTCCCGCCTTTATACTTAACCAATAAATCTACAAATCTAATCAAGACAGCTCCTTAACATAATAAACCGGTATACGAAATTTGGAGCATATCGAATAACTCTGTATGAAAAACCCATTTATGTAAATTAAGGGGGGGTGGGGGTGTAGCCCCCCCCCCTTTCCTTCCTTTATACTTAACTAATGAACTTCCAAATCTAATCAGGGAAGCTCCTTAACATAATAAACCGGTATACGAAGTTTGGAGCAAATCGAATAATTTTGCATTAAAAACAAATTTACTTAAATTAAGGGGGGGGTAACCCCCCCCCCTTTCCTCCTTTATATTTAACTATTGAATCCAAATCTAATCAAGCCATCTCCTTAACATAATAAACCAGAATACCAAATTTGAACTAATCGAATAATTCTACATGAAAAACGCATTTATCTAAATTAAGGGGAAAGGCAATTGCCCCCCCTTTCCCCCCTTTTATACATAATAATGATCTTCCAAATGTAATCAGGGAAGCTGCTTAACATAATTAACCGGTATACCAAATTTATTGCAAATCGCATATTTCTGCATGAAAAACCCTTTTATCTAAATTGCGGTGGGGGGGGGGTAACCCCCTTTCCTCCCTTTATATGTAACTAATGAACCTCCAAATCTAATCAAGGCAGCTTCTTAAATTAGTAAAACGGTATACCAAATTTGGAGCAAATCGAATAATTCATCATGAAAAACCGATTTATCTAAATTAAGGTGAGCAGCCCCCCTTTCCCCCTTTATACTTAAATAATGAGCTTCCAAATCTAATCAGGGAAGCTCCTTAACACAATAAACCGGTATACCAAATTTGAAGCAAATCTAATATTTCTGCATGAAAAACACATTTATATAAATTAAGGGGGGGGGACTAGCCCCCTTTTCCCCCTTTATCCTTAACCAATGAACCCCAAAAACTAATCAGGGAAGTACCTTATCAGAATGAACCTAGAAAAAAAATTGAAGCAAATCGGATATTTCTATCAAGAGTTATCGTGTTAAGTACATACGTTCGTACGTACGTACGTACACACGTACATACAGAATCGGCGGGCACATAGCTCCCAGGATTTGATAGCCTGTGAGCTAAAAATATCACCCTGATCGGATAATAAGTGGTCATTTTTCAAGTAGCCTAACGCTTTCTAGCCTCTTTGCAATAAGCCTGAAAAATATCAGGCTAATTGGAAAAAGGGAGATGGATTCTCCAATTAGCCCGGCTCTTTGCAAAGAGCCTAGGCTGTTTGCAAAGAGCCGGATTTCTCAATTAGCCTACGACATATATACAGTAGTGCCATTAATATTAAGTTAAGTGATTGGATTTGTTTCGTTAGAAGTTATTGTTTTTTACATTGCATTTCATTAAAATGCTCACTGAAATTTTAAGAAGTGTTTTTTTATATAATACGTATAGAGGAAAGTAAACAATCAATTTTGTTTAAGAATATTTTTAATAGGAGGTGAAATCCTGTAACATCTTAAAAACCTGAATGTGGAAAAGCCATACAATGTTTCTAGATTATACCCTATATTCTGTACAAATTCTCTAATGAAAAGCATTGGTTGATTTAACTTTAAAATACGCATCTTATAATACATACTTTAGACGCGAAATATATTAAGACAGCAGTGTCGTTAATATTGAGTGAGGTGATTTTTTTTTCCTTTAAAAGAGATTGTTTTTTATAACTTCTTTCATTAAAATTATCACTGAAATTTTAAGAAGTGGTTGTTTATAATACGCAAATAAGAATTTTAACTATTTTTTTCTAAGAATATTTTAGTAGGAGGTGAAATCCTTAGTAACATCCTAATAACATGGATGTGGAAAAGCCATAATGAGTTTCTAGACTAAATCCTATTTTAGGTACAGATTCTCTAATGAAAAGCATTGGGGATTTAACTTTAAAAGATACATTAAATAAAATGCACTTTAGAGGCTAAATATATTAAGACAGCAGTGTCACTGATATTAAGTATGGATATTGATATTAATTGTTTTTTTCCTTTAAAAAAGATTGCTTATTATATCTTCCTTCGTTAAAATTATCACTGAAATTATCAGAAGTGTTTTTGAATGATACATATAGAGGAAAGTAAACTATCAATTTTGTTAGTGACATTAGTAACATCTTAATAACATGAACGTGGAAAAGACGTAATAAGTTTTTAGATTATATCCTATATTCTGTACAAATTCTCCAATGAAAAGCATTGGGTGATTTAACTTTAAAACACACATTTAATAATGCATATTTTAGAGGCTAAATATATAAAGAGAACAATGTTATAAGTATTAAGTGAGGTCATTATTTTTCCCGCATAAGAGATTATGATTTGTATCTTCTTTCGTTACAGATCTGACTGAAAATTTAAGAAGTATTTTTCTAAGTAACGTAAAGTGGAAATTAAACACCTAATTCTGTATAAGAATATTTCTTATAGGAGGTAAAACTTTTGTAACATCTTAACAAATTCAATGTGAAAAAGCCGTAACGATTTCCTAGATTATATCCTATATTTTGTGTGTGTAGATAGATGTAGTTGTTATTATCACCTAAATTGACCGGTACAAATATCGTTTTGCTGTCAGAAAAGAAAATCCTCATAAGCAAGCGTTTATCATTGCCTGCAAATATTTCAGTACATGCACTAAAAATAACTAAAATATTCTGAAATGTAACAATTCTCACTTATTCATAATAAAAATAATTAAAAAATCAAAAAGAACCCTGCCTAATATGGATATTTTAGTATCCCATAAGACATTTTTAGAACTATAAGTGTTGAACATTTTTTAAATACTTTTATGTTTAGTACTCCATACTTGAAACATTCTTTACACACTACTTTATACTTCCTTCTGTATTTACATGCTCACATACACACTACTGATTTTTATATATCTTTCATACTTATTTACAGACACATTCCATATATTTACATACGACCTGTAAAACACATAAATGCAGGCATAATCACAATAACAATTTAACAACAACAAAAATATAAGCAATAATAACAATAGTTACAATTTCAGAATACACACAATAGATAATCACCATCTAAAACCTTTTGACTAATCCAGATGTAAGATAAATTTAACAAACTAACACTTAATGAATATATTATGTTGAAACAAAATTTGGTTTAGATATATTTGATAGCTTATATTCATGAATCATTAACCAATTCTCCCATAAAATATAGTCGTAAAATTGTGGTTCTTTTTTTATATCAGTTTTTTTTACAAGCGTTACTAGGTTTTTTCCAGTAACTGAAAGCAGTAATCAACATTGTTATTTAGAAAGATATTCCCAAAAAATGCACCACGGGGAAACGAGAGTGTCTGTCTGATATTTTTACATTTTTACCTTTGTACTTAAATAGATTAAAGATCAAACTTTTTAATTAATATTTTTATCTTTACCAATATTTAAAGATTTTAATAAAGCAGTATTAAATTTCTGAAATACCACTTTCGTATTTAAAAAAAATAATCATTAAACTTGCTTCTTGTGAAGACCAGGAAACACTTTCCGACACTTTCGGAACAAAGAATTCATAAATTTATATTTCAATAATTCATTGACTGTAATATATGTAACAAAAATTAAAATCATTGGTTATGCGAATACTATAAAACACTCTCCAGACCGATAAATTGCATATATGTTGGTACACATTCCAAATGGTTTTCTGAAAATAAATTGCCAGAAAATATGTAACACATTCAAAAAGTTTTTTTCAGCAATTATTGCCCACAGAAGGTAACTTTAACCCTTCGCCAGTCGCAATAGGCCTGGCAGGCAAAAGAAAATTATTTCCGTTCTCCTCTTCGCCCCTAGAGCAAGTAGGGTTACTTACTTTGAGTGTTAAAAATGAGGTTTTTTCATTCAAATTTGAAAATAATTTCCGTTTCTACATCTTAATGAAAGTCACTAATCACTTTAACCCTCTAATTCCCACTAAAAGAAATTGCTAAGGAAAAAAATATTTCCTAGTCTTATTTATGTTATTGTGGGCCAAATAAAATAAAAATGTGAAAAAGGCGATTTTATTATATTTTATCGCATTTCTGTATAGTATATATGCTACCATGGGCAGATTAGAATGAAATATGAAGTATTTTACCATATATCAAAAGTAAATGTTTTGTGTGAAAATAATTACATTTTTACATGCTGTACACCTAAAATAATTTCTTTCTTTGTTTATATGTATCTCTATATAATATAAGCAGCAAACTTCCAATTATTTGTGTTTTATTATATAGAGAACACTATTGCAGTATTTAGCGGCAAAGTATAACTGTTATATTTTTGCCGATGGCAACGGCTGGCTTGTTTATCTAACACGCATAAAAATAAAATTTTGTAACTCGGTCTGTCTTTCTAAAAATATACGCAGTTAAGAAGTTAGAATCATGAAATTTTACATACAGACGTAATAAAATATTGCGGAGACAAATAAAGCAATCCGGATTCTAAATAAAGTATAGTTCATTTTTAATTATTAAAAAACAAGATAACAGCTACTTCCTATTAGAATTTCTGTTTATTGGTGCCCAAAATTCAAAACACACAATTTATATTTAACGCCCAATAAACACAGCAATTAATTCAAAATATAGTAAACTACATCTCTTGTGATAGAGCTCAATAAAAAACGTTTGATTATATTTGTGCTTAAAGATATAAAGTTCAAAATATTAATTCCGGATTTATTTCATAATTTTCTCTGATTATATATAAAAAAGAAATTTTAATAATTTGTTCAAAAATGTAAACGAAATAATAATTTGATTTTATTGTATATGGAAATTAAAAATTTTTACTAATTAATTTCGGATTTATTTATTAGCCTGTCCTTGTGAACTAAAAGTAGAACAAGTATCTTACGTACAAAGTTAACACTAAGAAGTACAAATTTTCCTTGAAAATAATATGGTAGTAGAAATGGTACCATGGGCTCATGATGAGTAACGCCCATGGTGGCAGATCTGCTACCGTGATTGTAATTACTCTGTTTATCATTAAAAAATAAACTTATATTGAACTTTTTTGTGCATAGAATAGAAGTAACTCTTTGTATACCTATATCTGATATGTTTCTGTTTTTATTTCGATGAAATATTCTAAAATTTGAGCAAAAACTGCACTTTCAATGCAATTTTGTACTGTTTGTTAAAACATGTTGCTTCAAACTATTTTTTTTCTTACCTGAATGCGTCTGCATTGAAAATACATAACTAATATCGCTTAAAGCTACAATTATTATTGTAATGACTTAAAATATACATTACATATAAACTTTCGTGCTAAAAATTAAAGATGAACATATCGTAACAGATAGGCTACCATGGGCAATGTAGGGTTAAGAGCATTAGAATTTCGTCAATTAATTGCTAATGACGATTTTCTAACAGGTGCCTGCCAGGCTCATTGTGCCCGAACTCGGGAGTTTGAGAGTTGCCACTGGCAGAGGATTAATATATTTCTGCAGTGCTGTGTGTGACTTACAATTTTTTTTTTATGCACACAGAATAATATGCTAAAATTTAATTAAAAAAAAACCGCAGAACAGTGAAATTCCAGAAGTTACAATTCACTAACGGTAATATATCCGTAATTATGCGTAGTACTTTCTAATTTAAAAACAAAAACTATTTTTTAATGAATATTTAATACGAAAATTTCTATATTGCTAACTAAGCATAAGACCAACAGAGTGAAAAATTCCCAAGCCGGGATACGCACACAGATTTCTCGAACAGCGCTCCAGTGCTCTACTTTTAGGCAATGGGGACAATATCCAGCCTGCCATTTCTGTGACATATATGTCGGTAAGTCTGCAATAGCACCAAAAGACAGGAAAATCTTTATGAACACACAACCCTGCAGTGAAACATAAAACGAAATAATGCCCAGCATAGGTGAACATATATTTTTTTAATTGATTTTTCAATTAATTTTCAGTGAAATTGCGCCCAAAAGTATAGACTGTTATAGTCATGAATTTCCACATTATTAACTAAGTGTAAAAATTATAATTTTTATAAGAGTCATTATTTTGAAATTCAGCCAAAAAAGTGATATTTTGATAGGTGTATTTTTTAATTGGCTTGATTATTTTTATGTTGAATTAGATCACATTTAATGAATATTATGCAAGTTTGAAGCCCTGAAAAATTTTCTTTTCCCTGTAAAAAATGTCAAAGTTCAAGATTATGAATCCCTTTTTTCAAGAAACTTGAAATGCCAATATATTTGGATTGGCATATCTCTGGAAAGCAACAACATCCCAAAATTCTTTTGTCATAAACTACTAGTATAACACTACATGCTTAGTAAAATTTACTTGGTTCTATAGGACATTGTTAATTTTCATTGTTATGTTGCCACGAAATGCAATCAAAATGACGTTTTTGTCCGTTTTCTACGCTTATTATCTTAGTTAAGCAATAGTGCCCCAAAATTTTTCTTATAGAATATAAAAGTTTACTATTAGGACAAGCTAATTAATACAGAACTTTACCGGGATATCGATGCTGTTAGCAGATATAATCTGTTAAATATTCAAAAGTTTCAAAATCTGCAACTTTTGAATTAGTCCTATCCCAAAACAGCATCACAGTTGAATGAAACAAAATACATCAGGTATTAGTTGAACATATGTACAAAAACATGGAAACGAAAAATAAGTGGGGTCTCATGCTATTTTCAGAAAAAATGACAAAACTTGCAAAAAGGCAGTGTCAATATCAGGCTTTTTGCCTATGAGAAAATGATTTATCCCGTTTCTCTTTCCCTTTCCTATGTTTTTCCCCTATGAGGAAATGGAACATATCTTTTCTCTTTCTCCTTGTAGGGGAAAAGCCTAACTATTGCACTGCCTTTTTGTAAGTTTTGTCATTTTTCTTCTTCTTAAAACAGCATGAGACCCCACTTACTTTTCGTTTCCATGTTTTTGTACATATGTTCAACTACTACCTGATATATTTTGTTTTATTCAACTGTGATGCTGTTTTGAAATAGGACTAATTCAAAAGTTGCCGATTTTGAAACTTTTGGATATTTAACAGATTATATCTGCTAATAGCATCGATATCCCGGTAAAGTTCTATATTATTTAGCTTGTCCTAATAGTAAACTTTCATATTCTATATGAAACATTTTGGGGTACTATTGATTAACTAAGATAATAAGAGCTGAAAACGGACAAAAACGTCATTTTGATTGCATTTTGTGGCAACATAACAATCAAAATTAACAATGCCCCATTGAACCAAGTAAATTTTACTAAGCATGTAGTATTATACTAATAGTTTATGACAAAAGAATTTTGGGATGTTGTTGCTTTCCAGAGATATAGCAATCCAAACGTGCTGGCATTTCAATTTTCATGAAAAATGGGATTCATCGTCTTGAACTTTGACATTTTCTACAGGATACAGGAAATTTTTTCAGAGCTTAAAAATTTCAGATTATTCGTTAAATATGATCTACTTCAACATAAAAAAAAAATCAAGCAAACAAAAAATACAACTATCGCACTTTGTCTTATTTTCTAAATAATGGCTCTTAATTATTAAAAAAAAATAATATTCATAAAAATTATATATATTTTGTTAATGTATTAATATTTTAATATTAATATTCATTTTGACCATTTTGTAAAGATGTCTTCTTCTGCGGTTGCCAAAATACTGATATATGTGAATGATGGATGGCAGGCACTAGATCGTCCTAGTAGCTTAAAGTAGAACGTTGGAGTGCTTTTCCAGCGAACCGGTTTCGATTCCCTGCTTGAACGTGAAAGCTTCTTGTTGTGCGGTTTCAGCCCTACCGACATATATGAATGATGGATGCCAGGCTGGGTATGGTTCAAGTAGTTTAAATGTAGAACATTGGAGTACTTTTGCAGGGATCTAGGTTCGATTCCCTGCTTGGATATTTTTTACTCTGTTGGTTTCACGCTTAAATAGCAACGTTGAATATCACGTATTTAATCCAAGAATTTCGGGTTTAACTTCCCTGATGAAATTTAAAAGAAAAATTAATTAAAAAATACGTATATTATTTATTTATTTATATACATTTTATCTAAAACAAATTTAATAAAAAAATGCTTAAAACATTTATTACTTTTCCAATGTAAATATTCGGCTAAATTTCGCTTTTAAAATGTATTAATTTTTATTATTTATTAATAGTTTTCCCACATAATCTGCCAATATTTATTATTTATATAACTGTCAAATGATTTCGAAAAATCCTGGAAGGCATGAAATTGCTTAAATTTTAAGATATATTTCTCAAACATTGTCTAAAAAATTGTTTGTTTAATGTTTCATTTTTAAAGAACCTTAATATTAAACATCGAATTAAAAATAATGCTTTTATCCCAATAATCCTTGAATTAAGAATAAAAATATTTTGTAAAATTTAAAGAAGTATTATTTTCTAAAAATTTGTTTATCTTCTGAAATGATTATTCAACCGTATTTGAAGGATTAAAATATGCGTAAATAAATCAGTTTTCTTTGTAAGATTTACCTTGAAGATGCGGTGAAAAGTTTGTTTTGATTGCGATAAGATATTTTATAAAAATGAAAGTTTTAATTTGTAGCAATATTAGTGCCTTTGTAAGTTATTTTTTAAAACTTGAATATAAATCTCTGATTTTTCAGAACAAAGATTTTAATTAAACTTTGATAATTGGACGATCAAAATTAATCTTTCGAAGTAGTCTTTTACAGTTCAATAGTTATAATTATTATCCTTGATACAACATATACATTTAAAAAAGTTGTTGCGTCTAATTAACTCTGTAACATTTATTATTTTCTTCAGTAAAATTTGGACAAAGTTCCTCAGTTTAAATTTTGATTAAATGATAATATCAAATGTTTAACACGAAGAACTTAAAAGTTTATTCATACTTCGGTTTGAGAGTTCCTTTAAACACTATGTACTATTGTAGAGTTTTTATAGACTTGAAAATATAGAATTTTTATAAAACATCACAATAAATCGAAAGGGTACCTTCATTTTGATTGCAGAACTCAAATTTTGTTCGAAAAATCTTTGCTGCAAAATAGCTAAATTAAAAATTCTGTAACCTTTGAAAACTTGCGTTGGTGGATTAAGATTTGAATAAAAGGCAAAAATTTACTTAAAGAATGTTAGGCTCAACATTAAGAATCAACGAGACTAAGATTTATCTTTTCACATTTTAATAGCACAGCATTAGATTCAGATTTCACAGAACGAATAAAAACATAGAAGATTCGAATACTGCTCCGCAGAAAACACAAACACGGAAGGAAGCATATAAAATTACCTAATAAAGAACAAAAATAAAATGATTAGTATACACATATATGGGAAAAACATAATTGGATTTTAGAAATTAATAATGAATTAAAAGAATACTAATTACAATTAAATAAAATATATTATAAGCAGTCAATTGTTTTGATCAAAAACATTGCCTTGAGATTTTAGTGCTGCTATTTGCTGTGAATTGCGTCTACTAAAACAACTTTCTTTCGAATTATACACTATTTAAATTAATTCAAAAATTATTCTTAATGAGTTTTATTTTAATTTAAATAATAAAGATTATTGATATTGTATCACGGTACATAATTTTAGTGTTTTAGGCATTTCTGAATCTATATACTGTTCGTCTACTCTTAATGCTAATTTGAAAAGGTAACAGAAATATTTTAAATATTTCCAAATCCTTTAGTTTCATAATTTTTTTTATATCTAACATGGGAACTGCACTTTGACAAGCTTGGTATAATTTGAAAGCTTTTGTCACAAGGATAAAGAAGGTATAAGAACTATGATCCCGAATCCAATAATTTGCGAGATATGGATCCTTTTCGGTTTCGGAAGAAGAAAAATAAAGAAAAGCATTTGAAGGCAGGTATTTTGTTTTAAAATTAACCAATAGAAGGCAGGAATTTTGTGTTAAAATTAACCAATAGAAAGCAGGAATTTTGTGTTAAAATTAACCAAGGGAAGGCAGGATTTTTTATTTTTTTTTTATAACCATGGAATTTTTTTTCTAAGTAAAAGTTTTAGAAAGCATCTTTTGTCCAACACCACGTACAAACGATAAAGCGAGTTATTGTTTGGCAGTCAGCGCATATATGTTTAGTAAGAGTGAAGCATACATGCTTTATTGATGGGGAGACTATACCCGTGTTCCCCCTTAAAGCCTATTCGAAAGCATACACATACAATGTCTTGGAAGTAGGCCAAGAAAAGGGGTTATAGGCCGAATGATCTATTTTTATTATGATTTCTATAGTAATAGTATTACCTTCAGAGCAAATAATTCAATGGGTTTTTGACTATTCTCCTATTTTCTTTACCAAGTACTTCTAGTGTTGGAAAAAGTAAACATACAGTGGCTAAATATATTTTTTATTGAGATGGAAAAAAGACTGGCTGAACTGCAGAACTTAGTTATTTGATGATTAAATTTTCATCTCTTTGACCACTTCATCTGTCCAGTACTAGGATAGCTTCTCATTATCACACTTTCTTTAAACACTATAGCGAATACCACTATTAGGATTAATTAGAAGACGAAAAAATACATCTAAGCGTTTCACGTCCATATGCAGTAGAGTGGAGCGGAAATACTTTTTCTCAAAATTTGCATTGCCTGAGTCATTATATGGTGTGAAACTGGCTGGAACAACTTCTCTCTTAATTTTAGATCAAAATATTGCCACCTGGAGTTTCCACACATCAAGTGAATATTTGTATTGGCTTTAAAAAAAAAATTAATATCTTTTTATCAAAAAGTTATTAATTGAATAATTAATTTGTAAATTAATATTAATTACGCTTTCATAATAAATTGCTTTATTAAAACGTTATTGTCAGACGTCAGTGCTTGAAAGGGCATTTTGAACATAAATATCAAATTTATACTCCGAAATCTAATAGATGTATTCACGTATTCTAATCTGATAACTATTTTATGACCTAAGCAGACACGTTTCTTTTATTGTGTGGAATGATTCGTTTTTGCGACTATTGTTTTCGTTTCAACCACTATTTTTTTTTTTTTTTTTTTTTTGACAGGACAATACGGTCTTTTAATTTAAACATAATCTCTACTAGAAGTGACACTTTTTGTACTGGTTTTGGAACTCTAGTAAAACTGAAAGAGACAGTGTTACCCACGTATGCTGATTTAACGAAGCATTTCCCATGGATAAAAAATTATATTAAACAAAAACATAATTTGCAGAACACATTAAAAAAGAAAGCAATTTATTTCCTACATTGTTTATGCCCGAGAAGGGACAGATATTAAGATGTTTCATTCAGTTACCTCTACGTTTAATGTTACATTTTTGTAACGAATAAGTGAAATCAATTGAACATTAAAAAATTAAACAAAAACATAATTTAAAGAACAAATTAAAAAAACGAAATTTATTTCCTACATTGTTTAAGCCCGAGAAGGGACAGATGTTAAGTTATTTCATTCAATTAGTTCTACATTTAATGTTAAATTTTTGTAACAAATTAGTTAAGCCAATTGAAGATTAAAAAATAAAAATTAAATTCAGACAATATGATACTTAAAACACCCTAAAGAAATAGATTCCGTTAAAATGAAATTAAAATAAATCTTAGACTTCTTCCATTTTGAATTGAAAATATATGTATTGCAGATTTTGTATTATGTTTACGACAATTGTGCATAAAATGATAAGATGCATGCAAAATACAAAACTTAAAAAAATTCCTAAAATTTATTTTGTTTTCATTTGAACGGAATGTAATTTTTTAGGGTGTTTTAAGTATCATATTGTATGAATTTTACTTTTATTTTCTAATCTCCAATTGGCTTAACTAATTTGTTACAAAAATTTAACATTAAATGTAGAACTAATTGAATGAAATAACTTAATATCTGTCCCTTCTCGGGCTTAAACAATGTAGGAAATAAATTTCGTTTTTTTTAATTTGTTCTTTAAATTATGTTTTTGTTTAATTTTTTAATGTTCAATTGATTTCACTTATTCGTTACAAAAATGTAACATTAAACGTAGAGGTAACTGAATGAAACATCTTAATATCTGTCCCTTCTCGGGCATAAACAATGTAGGAAATAAATTTCGTTTTTTTTATTTGTTCTTCAAATTATGTTTTTGTTAAATATGTCAAGTTTTTTCAATAACTGCTGCACTCAGACGAACGCATTTCAAAATTAATAGAGAGTATCATCATCAGGCTCTGATGCATGCGGTATTTAATCACAATGTGGGATGTAGTTTACCAATGTGTAATTCAAAACGTTTCACCACTGCAGCAATGCAGGTTGGAGAAAAACTTCCAATCTGAACATAAAAAATCTATAATCAAATCATAAATAATTAGCTTCACTTAAATTTAGATACCCTATTTCCCACTCAGGAACGCTATGAATGTAAATTGTGTTGAATCCTTACTACAAATATTTAACAATATTATAGCTGTGATACAGTAAAAAATAAAAAATAAAAGTTTTACTTAAATTTTTAAACCTTATTCTCTCCCTAGGGGTGATGTAAACACATCAGAAAATTATTACCTAAGTTTAACTTGGAGTATAAATAGTTCTCATCTCGGAAAAAAAAATACATTTTAAAATTTAAGTTATGTAATTCCCCACTAAGTTCGCTACCTGCGTAAAAATAGCTATCCATTAGGAACTTTTTACTAAAATATAAACTTGACCAAATCAAAAACTTATTCTGAAAATATGCTTTTTATTTCCACTATGACGCCATATCCACCTTTTTAATTAAAAAAAAAAGAAACTAGCTGAATTTAATATTTCACGTGAAAATCTTTCAACTAAAAAGAAATAAATTATTATTACGGCTTTTGAAATTTTTGCAACAATGAAGTCAAAATGTTACATTTTCTATGAAAAAATGTCCGTTGATTTTCAATGATAAAGCGAAAATTGGAATTATTAGGAAAAAATAATTGAATAATGTAAGCAAAAATTGGCCCAAGTTTCTCTCTGGGTTATAATTCACCCATATGCAAAGGCATTTTACCATTCGTTTTGACCCTGACGTCAGGCAAACGTTTTTACACTTTAAAATTATAATATCATTAAAATTAGTCAAGAATAAAAAATGAGTGGCATCGGGGACAAAAAGTGGGGAAGAAAAAATGGAAAAGTTATGATCTCCATAGGCTTTTCTATGTTAAATTAAGATTGAGAAGTGACACTGGAAATAAATAAGTATTGCGCTGCCGCGCAATACTTAAATATTGTAGAAGCAGGGGAATAAGAGCGATCCTTCAATAATATATATCAGCGAAATTGTTTCTTGTGGCATCGAAAGAATTTGGAAGAAAGCCTCCTTGTCTGTGGTAAATCACCAAGAAATTATTCATCTTATTTGAAATTACAAAGAAAAGTAATATATATATATATATATATATATATATATATATATACCAAAGAAACAGTACTTTGTTTGATATTTCTGTATACGAATGTTTAAATTACAAACACTAAAAATGCAAGTGTTTCGTGAATGTTACAAGTATGGTAGTAAACTTTTTAGCAGACCCACGGCATGAGAGAAAAATGTCATTAGGATCAATTCACATTTCTGCAACTCTAAAATTGAAGCGTGTAAAAGAAAGGTAATGCAGAAGGGAAAATCAGGAATCTAAAGCAAAGGAATTCACCCTGAAAACATTCTGTTGACAATGCTGTTAGATGCACGATCACATATTCGAGAACTGTAACTCTGAAGAAAACTGAAAGCAAGGAAAATCTAACTGGAATGTGATATTGTGCTAACTTGATCTTTCAAATTTAAATTCGAAGTAGATGAATATTTTGAGATGATTCTCTGAGGCAATCCTTTGGAACCACCAACTACCATGAAACTCAATGACGAAAACATAGCAAGTGTGATCGGAAACGATTCACAATTTGAAATAGAGAAGCTCCCTTGCCATTCTCAAGCTGTAGAGAGGCATGTGCGACTGGTAACACAAGCATCATTGATAACATGTGGAGTAGGGTGGGTCGAAAAAAAGCAATTTTTGATTTTCGTGACGCTTTAGTGTGGAAAAGTTGCCTATTGTAATAAGAAGAAAAACGACATAATTTTTTTTAAAAATCGATTAACTTCTTCCATTCGCGCATCGTACTTAAAGTTGATGAAAAATTGCATAAATCGGGCCTTTTCTCTAATTTTTTTAAATTAATTAAAACTTTAAAAATATACACGCTTTAGCTTTTTACGCTTGTTTCATAGTTTACATAACCTAAATAAATTAAATTCTAATCAATAATCTAATTTTTTCATTCGCGCAACATCTTAGAATAAAAACATAAATTTAGCAATTTTTCGCAATTTTCACCGTGCAACTCTTCGCTCGTTTTGCTAAAACAAAACGACCCAAAACTCCCCACGTGGAGGTGGTTGCACGTAGAGTTCCACTTCCGCCCTTCCCAACCAACCATCCAATTGTTGGGTGTGGCATTTACATTATATTTGCAACTACTTACAAAGGTTTTCTATAGAGTAGCATTCTTTGGCTTACTGTGTTTTTTACGTTTTCTTTTTTTTATATCTACTACACATTTAAAGTCTGATTTTTTTGGAGAAATGAGGCATAACGACTTAGACTTCAGTGTTGTTTGGATATAGCCATCTCTAGCTTCACGTCCATATACTTTATTCGAGGTCGCTGTCACAAGTTTGACATACATCTTAACAGTCTCGGTGTGACAGGGAAACATTTGTATTTCTCTGATGAGAGTAGTGTCAGAAGTGATGAACGATTTAACATCATCTTCACCCAGGCTCCGCTTCATTGGGGAATGATACACCGCACAAGAATTCCAATCAATAATTTCTATTTAATCGGAAGCTTGAAAGTTTCCATTCGGTGGCATTACATTTCTAACAGTCTTCTTCTTTGAGACGGTTTGTCTTGCTTTTACGATCCTTCTATAACCAATATCCCGACTATGTTTTCTTTAATCGATAGTCATTGCCAACAGAACATTCTCTGGGTGCGCAAAAAACGCATTTCGTTCTATTACTGGATCGACAACTTGTAATTTTCGGATAAATAGCATGATGTTTGGATTGCTTGAAATACATGTTTTGATCCGTCAGTAAAATATTTGCTTATTTTATGGCAAATTATACTTTACACAATGTATGATTTTATGATGAAGACAACTATTTCTTATAAGTTTTCAGATGAATCTGATACAAACTAAGGACTCGGTTGGCCGCAGTTAGTCATCTGGAATCGGACAAAGTACTAGGTCGCAATTCACCAAGTCTTCTGGACAATGTCCCAAGATGATTGCATTCAAAATGTCCCAAAAATACTGTTGTTATTCGCCCCAAAAAGTCCTGTCTATATCAGGAATCGAACAATCTACGGGTTCACAATCGACTACAGGAGCTTTTTCACAGCAAGTGAGCTTCTACCCGATTGACGCACTAAAAGATCTAGGCCCTTCAGTTTGACGGTGAATATGCTGGAAAATTTGGCGATAAGAAACCTCATTAAAATGCCGGATGCATATGCTCCGCATTTTATTATTTTCTAGTCGGTGGAAAGCACGTTATTCCGTCCAGTGTTTGTTACAGTACCATCACACCCTACTACTTCTAGTTTTTCTAGTGATATTGATAGATCAGAAAAACAAGAAATAATGCTTTGGCTTATATCATTAGATGAACTCGAGGAAGGAGATACATGTCCAATAGGGTGTATCGATTTTTAACTTTTTTTTTGTTTCCAAATTCCAAGTTGATAAAAAGTTGCTACTAGACACCACAACTTACCACAAAAAATTTTGGATTTTTAAAAAAAATGTTTAGGTCTCCCGCACAAGGCCTAAAGTTTAGAAATTTTACTTAAAAAGTAAATTTTTACAAAAAAAAAAAAAAAAAAAAAAAAAAAAAAACTAAAACACTTTTTTCTAAAGTGCAAGTTAAAATTCCACTAACAATAAGCACAAAAAATGATAGAAAATGAATTTCAAAAACTTAGCACAACATTTAGGTCTCCCGCACAAGGCCTAAAAGTCGTAAATTTCAGCCAATTTTTGCACATTTTTTAGTGTTTTGATATTTGTGTTGTTACTGGTTTAAAAATTAAATGTAATTAAAGCCTCGTTAGGCTTGATTGGAATTGTTGAAATAAGTGAAATAATAAATCACATTTCAATACGTCAAGCGTCAACTTGAAGCGATGGGGTGGAGGAAGGCCAGACTGTCGCGCCGCGGTGACGCGACACCTATGAATCACCGCGCAGACTTGTCAGTAGTCGTCTCCCAGCGAGCGAGCATTACGGTTGTGTTTTAGTGCGATAGTCTTTTTGTAAGAATTAATTGAGTGAGTGATTTTGTTGTTCATTATGAGTAAAAAACCGCATCTAACTAGACAAACTACCGACAGGCCGGTTATCGGGCAACCTATTGATGTGAGTGAGTTTAATGTTCTGCCAACCAAAATGGATGTTTTGAAGTATTTTGAGTGTGTATGCATTGAAATGAAACAAGAGGGAATACATCAGCCTGCAAAGGAGGTAATTGCGTTAAGAGTTGCTTTAAAACTTGAGGAAATATGGAAAAGAGCTTCAATTCCTGTTTGTGGCACCAAAACACAACATTTATGGTTTTAAAACTGCATGAGCAGCTTGAGAAAATTAAAAAGTATTCAGGGCCTAAAAGGAAGTATCCTAACTCCTACAAAGATGCAGTAACTAGCTTTCAGTCAAAAACTGAAACATTGTTTGATATTTGTACTTGCAAATGTGACCTCAGCAACTGTATTTCCTCTATTGACAAAAAAGTCCCGGCACTAGAACACGAGTCTTTGCTCGACCAACGTGGTCCTAGATTGATGTCAATTGCAGAGTGTGACAAAAACGAGACTAAAAAGCTTAAAAAGCGATTAGAAAGAAAATCTAGGTCACAACCTTTAATGCAGGTACTTGTAAAAAAGACTGAGGATGAAAACTCAAAATCTGTTGATAACATTGATTCTGGTGAGAGTACAGATGATTCAATGTCTCACACATCATGTCAAGATAGTGATTTTGAAATAAATGTACTTGATACGAGTCAAAAAAGTGTTTCAAGTGTAGAAGTAAAACAAGAACTGCCACAACGCTTGTCTTTGTTTTCACGAACTTGTGACCGCAGGGGCATTTCTAGTAGAGTTGGAGCTCAGTTAGCTACTGCCCTTTTGCGAGAATTAAATGTCGTTACTGCGGAGAATCAAGAAGCAGTAATCGACAAATCAAAAGTAGCACGTGAAAGATTTAAGTCTCGTAAAGAAGTAAGCTCAACTCGAACCTCCGATCTGTTGGCCATTTACTTTGATGGTCGTAAAGATGAAACCATAACAAAATAAATTATAGCTGGTAAAAGTGTCCGAAAATCTTTAATGGAAGAACACATATCTATTGTTGAAGAACCTGGATCTAAGTATTTCGGTCATGTAACTCCCATAAATGGAACAGGAAAGGAAATAGTTACATCACTTGTAAAGTATTGTGAAGAAAAAACTGTCGATCTTAAAAAACTAAAAGCTATTGGTTGTGATGGTACGACAGCAAACACAGGCAATTCAAATGGAGTTATCAACTTATTTGAAAATAAAATACAACAGCCACTGCAGGCAGTTGTGTGTCTACTACATTTGAATGAATTACCATTTAGAAAAATTATGGTTGCTCTTGATGGGCCAACTTCTGGACCAAACACATTTAGCGGGCCTATTGGTAAACAACTTCTAACCTGCCAAAATCTGGATGTTGTCAATTTTGTTGCAATTGAAAGCGATATACCAGAAGTTCATCTTAAAGAGTTGAGCACAGACCAAAAGTATCTGTACGAAATATCCAAAGCCGTATCAACAGGTACATGTACAGAAGAGTTGGCCAGACGAAACCCCGGAAACATCTCGCACGCCAGGTGGCTTACCCTGGCAAATCGAATCCTTTGTTTGTATGTAGCCATGGATGATCCGACCCCTGAGCTGAGAAAGCTTCCAGAGTTCATAATGAAAGTCTACATACCATCATGGTTCTCAATTAAGTGCAATCTCAAAATCCCGCAGGGTTCCATTATTTTTTTTTAAATGATTCATTTCAGCAATTACTTGGAAGACGAGCTAAAACATGTCGTCCATGCAACGTTACAGAGAAACGCATTCATGGCTCACCAAGAGCATGTTTTAATAGCTATGTTGTTTGATGAACAAAACATATTAGAGTCTTGGCATATAAGAGAATCCAGAAAGCTCGTGAAACAGAAAAGAAAGGGGTAAGGATATTTAACCCCCCTCAGAACAATTTTAATGCTAAAGACTATATAGATATCATTGACTGGCAAACCACTTCAGTAACCGAACCCCCTCTTGTTACCAATATGAGCCTAGAAGAGTTACAGTTAATTGCGGAAACGGGAAAAAGTGGAAGGGTTGAATTTACAATTCCTTCTCACACTCAAGCTGTGGAACGAATTGTGAAAGAAGTCACAGAAGCTTCAAAGCGAGTGTGTGGGATGATCGAAAGAGATGGTTTCATTCGTGCCAGACTGGAAGACCGTAAAGAGCTACCCACGTTCGAGACCCACGTTTTTTTGTACTACTTTTATTTTTAATGTTTTTAAATAACATCTTTATCTTACTGTCTTCCATATAATATTTGAAATTCATTGGGGATCATTTCTATAATTTTGTAAAAATCTGTAGGCCTACGTAAATACTGTATATAACTTTCGTTTCAGGCTTTGAAGACAAGATGAAAGGACGAATATTTAAAACAAGTCAGTTAATTTGAAATAGAACAAGAAAATGGCGCTCATGTTCTATGAAAATACATCAGCAAAATTTTGTACTTATATATTACATTTTATTCCACGTTATAATATTTTATACATTTACATTAAACAATAGTAATAACAAATAACGTAGAGTTTATTTCAACACCTTTATCAAACAATTTACATCGTTAAACTATCTTTTTTAAGGTATACAACATTTATATATTATTTATGCAGTATGTATATTAGGGTGTCAAAAAAAAAAATGAAAGTCGTTTTATTTTTTCGCATACCCTCTCATTTTTTCCTTTTAAGTCAAAACAATTGTAAATAAAGTTTCATGTAATTTGGACCATGGGAACCCGTGCCGACTTGCATCTAAATGTCTCAGTCAATACTTGTGTATTTGTACAGCGAGCGAACGTTGACACATGTCACCCTGTCACGTGTCTATAGCGAAGCACCCAGCAGCTGTAAATGAAAAAGATAAAACAAAACAAAAAAAGAAAGGTTTTTGAATGCTTGTGACAATGCGTAACACGTGAAGAAACAGTGCGAAACCTGTGAAACGTATCAGTAGTCAGTACCAATATAATCAAGACAGCGCACGTCTATGTGTCAATGTCCGTATAATTACAAGTTAGTCTTTTGTTTGTAAATGTCTGGATAGTTTTTAATCAGTAAGCAGAACATGGCAGTGGAATTGTGTAGTTCTAAAAAAGTGATATTTTTAATGGAGAAAATTAAACATGAAATAACGGGTTCAAAACTTGCGTCTAATGGACAAATTCTCGCAGTTTTGTTTTACAATATTCGAGAAGTGAATTTAACTGTTAATGAAAATACAAATATCGCTATTCGTGAAAGTATTATCATTTAGGAACAGGCACACATGCCTAAGAAATCGTTGGCAAATTATGTGATGAAGCTTGTTAATATGTATCAAGTTTGTAGAGACTTACAAAAAAAATCAAAGAAGTTACAAGACGTATTCAAGCGGCGAGAACAAGTATTTTAAATACTTTAGAAAATTTGTCCGGCATTGCACATGCTGATGCATTTCAAATAATGAAAATAAAGAAAGATAGGATGTTCTTGCAGTGCTAAAAAGAGCCGAGCCGGTCAGTTAGGTAGAGTGGATAAAAAAATGGCCAAAAAAGAGGAAAGGGCCCGACTTCGAGCTGTCAAAGAAGAAAATTGGCGAATCAAATATGGTTCCTGTTCAACATCCTAAGCATCATACGAACCATTAGAAAAATATTCCTCTTCGAATCCTAATGAAAATATGGATAAAGAAGATTTCTCAACACTGATCAAAAGCTCAGAACCTAGGACAAGTAAATCAGTAATGAGGAAAGATTTTATTATTAAAGTTAGTTCCTGCATTAGACAGGTGTCAATTAAGTATGTGAAATTATGTGTTTATTTTTTAAGCTACTATTGAGAGGGGGGGGGGGGCACTTGGATTTAGCATTGGCAAATTTCCATTAAGTAAGTCTTCAATTCAAAGAATCCGAACAGAAAGACGGAAGGAACGCGCGGAAAATATAAAAATTGAGTTCCAAAACGAGGTACCAGATGTAGTGACCCTACATTGAGATGGCAAACTAATGTCTGCTTTGAGTGCTCTAAAATCAAAAGAAGTACGCTTGCTTATAGTTATTTCATATGAACTTAAAGAACCCCTAATTGCTGCATAGAGACTTTATAATTATACAGGCAAAGAACAGGCTCAGGCTATTTGGAAGGCTATCTTAAATTGGAATCTCGAAAACAAAGACCAAATTCTCTGTTGTGATACTATGGCTTCGAATACAAGTCGTTTTAATGGTGCCTGTGCGCTCCTCGAAAAAAAATGATAGGGAAATGCTTTTCTTTGCTTTCTGCCATCATGTATACGATCTGGTATTAAAGGCTGCATTCGAAGTAAACATTAAACAAGTGACAACAAGTCCGGACATTACACTCTTTAAAAAGTACAAAGAGAATTGGAAGAACATCTATCCCACTAAAAAGCAGTGCTATGGAGGGAGCAACAGTGGAATTGTTCTAACCCGTATCTCAACTTGACAATTTGCTTGAATTTTACCTCTCTCAACTTTAATATGTTATGATCAGAAAGGACTATCGAGAGTTGATCAAAATTTCTGTCATATTTTTAGGTGGAGATGCAGAAAAAAAAATTAAATCAGACCTCTGGGTGCTATGTACCAAGCTAGATGTATGGCCCGAGCGGTTTACTTCCCAAAAGTTGCATTATTTAGTTTTCACCTGAAATGAAACACCAAGGATAAGAAATCACTGTTAAACGTCTGCTTGTTTATCGTGACAATCTAAACATGGCTTCAATACAATTTGACAGCTAAAGAACCCTAAAAAGATTTGTGCTTTTTGAAATCTTTGAAAATCTACGGAAATGTGAACGAAAGTGTCTCGAAAGCTGCTTTACAGAAATTTCTCCAGCATTTATGGTATTAGACTGATGAAATAGCAGTATTAGCACTTTTTGATGATGATGATGTTGAAAAAGAAACAAAATTAAAAATGATGAAAAATTTAAATAGAGAAAATTTCCCGACCCGCGAAAAAATATGCATTCCATCGAAGGAAGAAAGTTGGTTCAATGTATGGCGAGTTTCATATATTGATTTTGTAATTGTTTATTTAGTTATTCATTTATATCACGCGATTGTTACCTGTTGTTTAATTTTTTTTACAGAAAAAAGCATCGATGATCTCATATCTGTCATAAACCAGTCATTGTTTTCTAGACTCAAAATTTATGATAATTCTGAAGAGTCCCTCTTCATGGGAGATTAATGCTTCTTTTCCTGACGCGAAAAAAGACGATCTCAAAGCTCAGAGCAATGAACAATATAGCTGAAAGAGCGGTAAAATTGATGCAGGACTTTCATGATTTAATAACGGTGACGAAAGAACAAAAACAATTTTCCTTATATTGCGTAAAAGAACACATAAAGGTCTATCCCGACTATAAAAAGAAAACATTGAAATGAACATAAGCTCAACAATGTTTCTTTTACTGTAACATGTTAATAAATATCTTCTTTGAATAAAATAGTGTTTTACGTGTCAAAGAAACATACATTTTACATCTTTAACTAAATCATAACCTCAACTAAATCACCTCTCCTTGACCCTTAACCTCTACCTTTAACTCTGCTCGACCCTCAACCACGAACTCTGCACCTCGAGCGAAAAAATGAAATGAGGGCATTTCATTATTTTCCTAGATCATGAGTACCTAGGTTTTCATGAGTGCTTTTTACCATCGATATATCTTCACGCTTCATCCAACATCTCGTATTTGTAAAAAGGTTTCCTATTTTACAAATGTGCATTTCATTATTTAATTATTTATTATTCCTAGGTCTTGAGAAATGCCTGTTACTGATCTTCACGCTTCATCCAACGTCTTGTATTTGTAAAAAGGTTTACTATTTTACAACAACTCGCGATCCTTAATTTTATATTCGTAAAAAAGAGGTATAGCAATCTTAAAAACTTTAAGCCTTTTTCCTCTAAAAAGACCCTCAACCTCGACCTCTGCCACCTCGAGCAAAAGTAACGAAACAAATGTTTCTTCGATACTTTCCAGGTTTTCAGTTTGTTTCCCCCGTATTTGTTTGCTGGCTTTTAACTAAATCACCACTCCTCGACCCTTAACATCGACCTTTAACTCTGCTCGAACATCAACCACGACATCTGCCACCTCGCGCGAAAAAATGAAATGAGGGCGTTTCATTTTTTTACTAGATCATGAGTTCCTAGGTTTTCATGAGTGCTTGTTACTATCGATATATCTTCACGCTTCATTCAACATCTTGTATTTGGAAAAACGTTTCCTATTTTACAAATGGGCATTTCATTATTTATTTATTTGTTATTCCTAGGTCTTGAGAAGTGCCTGTTACTATTGATATATCTTCACGCTTCATCCAACGTCTTGTATATGTAAAAAGGTTTCCTATTTTACAATAACAAGCGGTCCTTAATTTTATATTTCTTAAAAAAGAGGTATAACAAACTTAAAAGCCTTATGTCTTTTCCCTCTAAAAAGACAACATTGCTCGACCCTCAACCTCGACCTCTACCATGTCGAGCAAAAGTAACGAAACGAATGTGTTTTCGATACTTTCCAGGTTTTCAATTTGTTACGCCCGAATTTCTTTCCTGGCTTTTAACTAAATCACCTCTCCTCGACCCTTAACCTCGATCTTTAACTATACTCGGCCCTCATCCACGACCTCTGCCACCTCGAGCGAAAAAATGAAATGAGGGCATTTCATTATTTTCCTAGATCTTGAGTTCCTAGTCTTGAGATGTCCTTGTTACTATCGATATTTCTTCACGCTTCATCCAACATCTTGTATTTGTAAAAAGGTTTCCTATTTTACACCAACTCGCGATCCTTAATTTTATATTTCTTAAAAAAGAGGTATAATAAACTTAAAAACCTTGTCTTTTCCCTGTAAAAAGACAACATTGCTCGACCCTCAAACTCGACCTCTGCCATCTCGAGCAAAATTAACGGAACGAAAGTGTTTTCGATACTTTCCAGGTTTTCAGCATGTTAACCCCCGAATTTCTTTCCTGGATTTAACTAAATCACCTCTCCTCGACCCTTAATCTCGATCTTTAACTCTGCTCGACCCTCAACCACGACCTCTGCCACCTCGAGCGAATAAATGAAATGAGGGCATTTCATTATTTTCCTAGATCTTGAGTTCCTAAATCTTGAGATGTCCTTGTTACTATCGATATTCCTTCACCGTTCATCCAACGTCTTGTATTTGAAAAAAGGTTTCCTATTTTACAACAACTCGCGAAACTTAATTTTATATTTCTTGAAAAAGAGGTATAACAAACTTAAAAACGTTATGCCTTTTCCCTCTAAAAAGACAACATTGCTCGACCCTCAACCTCGACCTCTGCCACCTCGAGCAAAAGCAACGAAACGAATGTTTTTTTCGATACTTTCAACGTTTTCAGTATGTTTACCCCCGAATTTCTTTCCTGGCTTTTAACTAAATCACCTCTCCTCGACCCTTAACCTCGATCTTTAACTCTGCTCGGCCCTCATCCACGACCTCTGCCACATCGAGCGAAAAAATGAAATGAGGGCATTTCATTATTTTCCTAGATCTTGAGTTCCTAGGTCTTGAGATGTCCTTGTTACTATCGATATTTCTTCACCCTTCATCCAACGTCTTGTATTTGTAAAATGTTTTCCTATTTTAAAACAACTCGCGATCCTTACTTTTATATTTCTTAAAACAGAGGTATAACAATCTTAAAAACCTTATGTCTTTTCCCTCTAAAAAGACAACATTGCTCGACCCTCAACATCGACCTCTGCCACCTCGAGCAAAAGTAACGAAACGAATGTTTTTCGATACTTTCCTGGTTTTCAGTATGTTAATCCCCGAATTTCTTTCCTGGTTTTTAACTAAATCATCTCTCCTCGACACTTAACCTCGATTTTTAACTCTGCTCGACCCTCAACCAAGACCTCTGCCACCTCGAGCAAAAAAATGAAATGAGGGCAATTCATTATTTTCCTAGATCTTGAGTTCCTAGGTCTTGATATGTCCTTGTTACTATCGATATTTCTTCACGCTTCATCCAACATCTTGTATTTGTAAAAAGGTTTCCTATTTTACACCAACTCGCGATCCATAATTTTATATTTCTTAAAAAAGAGGTATAACAAACTTAACAACCTTGTCTTTTCCCTCTAAAAAGACAACATTGCTCGACCCTCAAACTCGACCTCTGCCATCTCGAGCAAAAGTAACGAAACGAATGTGTTTTCGTTACTTTACAGGTTTTCAGCATGTTAACCCCCGAATTTCTTTCCTGGCTTTTAACTAAATCACCTCTCCTCGACCCTTAACCTCGATCTTTAAATCTGCTCGACCCTCAACCAAGACCTCTCCCACCTCGAGCAAAAAAATGAAATGAGGGCATTTCATTATATTCCGTGATCTTAAGTTCCTAGGTCTTGAGAAGTGCTTGTTACTATCGATATATCTTCACGCTTCATCCAACATCTCGTATTTGTAAAAAGGTTTCCTATTTTACAAATGTGCATTTCATTATTTAATTATTTATTATTCCTAGGTCTTGAGAAATGCCTGTTACTGATCTTCACGCTTCATCCAACGTCTTGTATTTGTAAAAAGGTTTACTATTTTACAACAACTCGCGATCCTTAATTTTATATTCGTAAAAAAGAGGTATAGCAATCTTAAAAACTTTAAGCCTTTTTCCTCTAAAAAGACCCTCAACCTCGACCTCTGCCACCTCGAGCAAAAGTAACGAAACAAATGTTTCTTCGATACTTTCCAGGTTTTCAGTTTGTTTCCCCCGTATTTGTTTGCTGGCTTTTAACTAAATCACCACTCCTCGACCCTTAACATCGACCTTTAACTCTGCTCGAACATCAACCACGACATCTGCCACCTCGCGCGAAAAAATGAAATGAGGGCGTTTCATTTTTTTACTAGATCATGAGTTCCTAGGTTTTCATGAGTGCTTGTTACTATCGATATATCTTCACGCTTCATTCAACATCTTGTATTTGGAAAAACGTTTCCTATTTTACAAATGGGCATTTCATTATTTATTTATTTGTTATTCCTAGGTCTTGAGAAGTGCCTGTTACTATTGATATATCTTCACGCTTCATCCAACGTCTTGTATATGTAAAAAGGTTTCCTATTTTACAATAACAAGCGGTCCTTAATTTTATATTTCTTAAAAAAGAGGTATAACAAACTTAAAAACCTTATGTCTTTTCCCTCTAAAAAGACAACATTGCTCGACCCTCAACCTCGACCTCTACCATGTCGAGCAAAAGTAACGAAACGAATGTGTTTTCGATACTTTCCAGGTTTTCAATTTGTTACGCCCGAATTTCTTTCCTGGCTTTTAACTAAATCACCTCTCCTCGACCCTTAACCTCGATCTTTAACTATACTCGGCCCTCATCCACGACCTCTGCCACCTCGAGCGAAAAAATGAAATGAGGGCATTTCATTATTTTCCTAGATCTTGAGTTCCTAGTCTTGAGATGTCCTTGTTACTATCGATATTTCTTCACGCTTCATCCAACATCTTGTATTTGTAAAAAGGTTTCCTATTTTACACCAACTCGCGATCCTTAATTTTATATTTCTTAAAAAAGAGGTATAATAAACTTAAAAACCTTGTCTTTTCCCTGTAAAAAGACAACATTGCTCGACCCTCAAACTCGACCTCTGCCATCTCGAGCAAAATTAACGGAACGAAAGTGTTTTCGATACTTTCCAGGTTTTCAGCATGTTAACCCCCGAATTTCTTTCCTGGATTTAACTAAATCACCTCTCCTCGACCCTTAATCTCGATCTTTAACTCTGCTCGACCCTCAACCACGACCTCTGCCACCTCGAGCGAATAAATGAAATGAGGGCATTTCATTATTTTCCTAGATCTTGAGTTCCTAAATCTTGAGATGTCCTTGTTACTATCGATATTCCTTCACCGTTCATCCAACGTCTTGTATTTGAAAAAAGGTTTCCTATTTTACAACAACTCGCGAAACTTAATTTTATATTTCTTGAAAAAGAGGTATAACAAACTTAAAAACGTTATGCCTTTTCCCTCTAAAAAGACAACATTGCTCGACCCTCAACCTCGACCTCTGCCACCTCGAGCAAAAGCAACGAAACGAATGTTTTTTTCGATACTTTAAACGTTTTCAGTATGTTTACCCCCGAATTTCTTTCCTGGCTTTTAACTAAATCACCTCTCCTCGACCCTTAACCTCGATCTTTAACTCTGCTCGGCCCTCATCCACGACCTCTGCTACATCGAGCGAAAAAATGAAATGAGGGCATTTCATTATTTTCCTAGATCTTGAGTTCCTAGGTCTTGAGATGTCCTTGTTACTATCGATATTTCTTCACCCTTCATCCAACGTCTTGTATTTGTAAAATGTTTTCCTATTTTAAAACAACTCGCGATCCTTACTTTTATATTTCTTAAAACAGAGGTATAACAATCTTAAAAACCTTATGTCTTTTCCCTCTAAAAAGACAACATTGCTCGACCCTCAACATCGACCTCTGCCACCTCGAGCAAAAGTAACGAAACGAATGTTTTTCGATACTTTCCTGGTTTTCAGTATGTTAATCCCCGAATTTCTTTCCTGGTTTTTAACTAAATCATCTCTCCTCGACACTTAACCTCGATTTTTAACTCTGCTCGACCCTCAACCAAGACCTCTGCCACCTCGAGCAAAAAAATGAAATGAGGGCAATTCATTATTTTCCTAGATCTTGAGTTCCTAGGTCTTGATATGTCCTTGTTACTATCGATATTTCTTCACGCTTCATCCAACATCTTGTATTTGTAAAAAGGTTTCCTATTTTACACCAACTCGCGATCCATAATTTTATATTTCTTAAAAAAGAGGTATAACAAACTTAACAACCTTGTCTTTTCCCTCTAAAAAGACAACATTGCTCGACCCTCAAACTCGACCTCTGCCATCTCGAGCAAAAGTAACGAAACGAATGTGTTTTCGTTACTTTACAGGTTTTCAGCATGTTAACCCCCGAATTTCTTTCCTGGCTTTTAACTAAATCACCTCTCCTCGACCCTTAACCTCGATCTTTAAATCTGCTCGACCCTCAACCAAGACCTCTCCCACCTCGAGCAAAAAAATGAAATGAGGGCATTTCATTATATTCCGTGATCTTAAGTTCCTAGGTCTTGAGAAGTGCTTGTTACTATCGATATTTCTTCACGCTTCATCCAACATCTTGTATTTGTAAAAAGGTTTCCTATTTTACACCAACTCGCGATCCTTAATTTTATATTTCTTAAAAAAGAGGTATAACAAACTTAAAAACCTTATGTCTTTTCCCTCTAAAAAGACAACATTGCTCGAACCTCAACCTCGACCTCTGCCACCTCGAGCAAAAGTAACGAAACGAATGTTTTTTCGATACTTTCCAGGTTTTCAATATATTAATCCCCCCATTTATTTCCTGTCTTTTAACTAAATCACCTCTCCTCGACCCTTAACCTCGATCTTTAACTCTGCTCGACCCTCAACCACGACCTCTTCCACCTCGAGCGAAAAAATGAAATGAGGGCATTTCATTATTTTCCTAGATCTTGAGTTCCTAGGTCTTGAGATGTCTTTGTTACTATCGATATTTCTTACGCATCATCCAACGTCTTGTATTTGTAAAATGTTTTCCTATTTTACAATAACACGCGATCCTTAATTTTATATTTCTTAAAAAAGAGGTATAACAAACTTAAAAACTTTATGTCTTTTCCCTCTAAAAAGACAACATTGCGCGACCCTCAACCTCGACCTCTGCCATCTCGAGCAAAAGTAACGAAACGAATGTGTTTTCGATACTTTCCAGGTTTTCAGCATGTTAACTCCCGAATTTCTTTCCTGGCTTTTAACTAAATCACCTCTCCTCGACCCTTAACCTCGATCTTTAACCCTGCTCGACCCTCAACCACGACCTCTGCCACCTCGAGCGAAAAAATGAAATGAGGGCATTTCATTATTTTCCTAGATCTTGAGTTCCTAGGTCTTGAGATGTCCTTGTTACTATCGATATTTCTTACGCATCATCCAACGTCTTGTATTTGTAAAATGTTTTCCTATTGTACAACAACACGCGATCCTTAATTTTATATTTCTTAAAAAAGAGTTATAACAAACATAAAAACCTTATGTCTTTTCCCTCTAAAATCACAACATTGTTCGACCCTCAACCTCGACCTCTGTCACCTCGAGCAAAAGTAACGAAACGAATGTGTCTTCGATACTTTCCAGGTTTTCAGTATGTTAACCCCCGAATTCCTTTCCTGGCTTTTAACTAAATCACCTCTCCTCGACCCTTAACCTCGATCTTTAACTCTGCTCGACCCTCAACCACGACCTCTGCCACCTCGAGCGAGTAAATGAAATGAGGGCATTTCATTATTTTCCTAGATCTTGAGTTCCTAGGTCTTGAGATGTCCGTGTTACTATCGATATATCTTCACGCTTCATCCAACATCTTGTATTTGTAAAAAGGTTTCCTATTTTACACCAACTCGCGATCCATAATTTTATATTTCTTAAAAAAGAGGTATAACAAACTTAAAAACCTTGTATTTTCCCTCTAAAAAGACAACATTGCTCGACCGTCAAACTCGACCTCTGCCATCTCGAGCAAAAGTAACGAAACGAATGTGTTTTCGATACTTTCCAGGTTTTCAGCATGTTAACCCCCGAATTTCTTTCCTGGATTTAAGTAAACCACCTCTCCTCGACCCTTAACCTCGAACTTTAACTCTGCTCGACCCTCAACCACGACCTCTGCCACCTCGAGCGAACAAATGAAATGAGGGCATTTCATTATTTTCCTAGATCTTGAGTTCCTAGGTCTTGAGATGTCCTTGTTACTATCGATATTTCTTCACCGTTCATCCAACGTCTTGTATTTGTAAAAAGGTTTCCTATTTTACAACAACTCGCGATCCTTAATTTTATATTTCTTGAAAAATAGGTATAACAACCTTAAAAACGTTATGTCTTTTCCCTCTAAAAAGACAACACTGCTCGACCCTCAACCTCGACCTCTGCCACCTCGAGCAAAAGTAACGAAACGAATGTGTTTTCGATACTTTCCAGGTTTTCTATTTGTTACCACACGAAGTTCTTTCCTGGCTTTTAACTAAATCACCTCTCCTCGACACTTAACCTCGATATTTTACTCTGCTCGACCCTCAACCACGACCCCTGCCTCCACGAGCGAATAAATGCAATGAGGGCATTTCATTATTTTCCTAGATCTTGAGTTCCTAGGTCTTGAGATGTCCTTGTTACTATCGATATTTCTTCACCCTTCATCCAACATCTTGTATTTGTAAAAAGGTTTCCTGTTTTACACCAACTCGCGATCCTTAATTTTATATTTCTTAAAAAAGAGGTATAACAAACTTAAAAACCTTGTCTTTTCCCTCTAAAAAGACAACATTGCTCGACCCTCAAACTCGACCTCTGCCATCTCGAGCAAAAGTAACGAAACGAATGTGTTTTCGATACTTTACAGGTTTTCAGCATGTTAACCCCCGAATTTCTTTCCTGGCTTTTAACTAAATCACCTCTCCTCGACCCTTAACCTCGATCTTTAACTCTGCTCGACCCTCAACCAAGACCTCTCCCACCTCGAGCAAAAAAATGAAATGAGGGCATTTCATTATATTCCGTGATCTTAAGTTCCTAGGTCTTGAGAAGTGCTTGTTACTATCGATATATCTTCACGCTTCATCCAACATCTTGTATTTGTAAAAAGATTACCGATTTTACACCAACTCGCGATCCTTAATTTTATATTTCTTAAAAAAGGTATAACAAACTTAAAAACCTTATGTCTTTTCCCTCTAAAAAGACAACATTGCGCGACCCTCAACCTCGACCTCTGCCATCTCGAGCAAAAGTAACGAAACGAATGTGTTTTCGATACTTTCCAGGTTTTCAGCATGTTAACTCCCGAATTTCTTTCCTGGCTTTTAACTAAATCACCTCTCCTCGACCCTTAACCTCGATCTTTAACCCTGCTCGAACCTCAACCACGACCTCTGCCACCTCGAGCGAATAAATGAAATGAGGGCATTTCATTATTTTCCTAGATCTTGAGTTCCTAAGTTTTGAGATGTCCTTGTTACTATCGATAGTTCTTCACGCTTCATCCAACATCTTGTATTTGTAAAAAGGTTTCCTATTTTACACCAACTTGCGATCCCTAATTTTATATTTCTTAAAAAAGAGGTATAACAAACTTAAAAACCTTGTCTTTTCCCTCTAAAAAGACAACATTGCTCGACCGTCAAACTCGACCTCTGCCATCTCGAGCAAAAGTAACGAAACGAATGTGTTTTAGATACTTTCCAGGTTTTCAGCATGTTAACCCCCGGATTTCTTTCCTCTATTCAACTAAATCACCTTTCCTCGACCCTTAACCTCGATCTTTAACTCTGCTCGACCCTCAACCACGACCTCTGCCACCTCGAGCGAATAAATGAAATGAGGGCATTTCATTATTTTCCTAGATCTTGAGTTCCTAGGTCTTGAGATGTCCTTGTTACTATCGATAATTCTTCACCCTTCATCCAACGTCTTGTATTTGTAAAATGTTTTCCTATTTTAAAACAACACGCGATCCTTAATTTTATATTTCTTAAAAAAGAGGTATAACAAACTTAAAAACCTTATGTCTTTTCCCTCTAAAAAGACAACATTGCTCAACCCTCAACGTCGACCTCTGCCACCTCGAGCAAAAGTAACGAAACGAATGTTTTTTTCGATACTTTCCACGTTTTCAGTATGTTTACCCCCGAATTTCTTTCCTGGCTTTTAACTAAATCACCTCTCCTCGACCCTCAACCACGACCTATGCAACCTCGTCAAAAGTAACGAAACGAATGTTTTTTCGATACTTTCCTGGTTTTCAATTTGTTACCCCCGAATTTCTTTCCTGGCTTTTAATTAAATCACCTCTCCTCGACCCTTAACCTCGACCTTTAACTCTGCTCGACCCTCAACCACGACCTCTGCAACCTCGAGCGAAAAAATGAAATGAGGGCATTTCATTATTTTCCTAGATCTTGAGTTCCTAGGTCTTGAGATGTCCTTGTTACTATCGATATTTCTTACGCATCATCCAACGTCTTGTATTTGTAAAATGTTTTCCTATTTTACAACAACACGCGATCCTTAATTTTATATTTCTTAAAAAGAGGTATAACAAACTTAAAAACCTTATGTCTTTTCCCTCTAAAAAGACAACATTACTCGACCCTCAACCTCGACCTCTGCAACCTCGTCAAAAGTAACGAAACGAATGTTTTTTCGATACTTTACAGGTTTTCAATTTGTTACCCCCGAATTTCTTTCCTGGCTTTTTATTAAATCACCTCTCCTCGACCCTTAACCTCGATCTTTAACTCTGCCCGACCCTCAACCACGACCTCTGCCACCTCGAGCGAAAAAATGAAATGAGGGCATTTCATTATTTTCCTAGATCTTGAGTTCCTAGGTCTTGAGATGTCCTCTTTACTATCGATATTTCTTACGCATCATCCAACGTCTTGTATTTGTAAAATCTTTTCCTATTTTACAATAACACGCGATCCTTAATTTTATATTTCTTAAAAAAGAGGTATAACAAACTTAAAAACCTTATGTCTTTTCCCTCTAAAAAGACAACATTGCTCGAACCTCAACCCCGACCTCTGCCACCTCGAGCAAAAGTAACGAAACGAATGTTTTTTCGATACTTTCCAGGTTTTCAGTATATTAACCCCCCCATTTATTTCCTGGCTTTTAACTAAATCACCTCTCCTCGACCCTTAACCTCGATCTTTAACTCTGCTCGACCCTCAACCACGACCCCTTCCACCTCGAGCGAAAAAATGAAATGAGGGCATTTCATTATTTTCCTAGATCTTGAGTTCCTAGGTCTTGAGATGTCTTTGTTACTATCGATATTTCTTACGCATCATCCAACGTCTTGTATTTGTAAAATATTTTCCTATTTTACAATAACACGCGATCCTTAATTTTATATATCTTAAAAAAGAGGTATAACAAACTTAAAAACCTTATGTCTTTTCCCTCTAAAAAGACAACATTGCTTGACCCTCAACCTCGACCTCTGCCACCTCGAGCAAAAGTAACGAAACGAATGTTTTTTCGATACTTTCCAGGTTTTCAGTATATTAACCCCCGAATTTCTTTCCTGGATTTAAGTAAACCACCTCTCCTCGACCCTTAACCTCGATCTTTAACTCTGCTGGACCCTCAACCACGACCTCTGCCACCTCGAGCGAATAAATGAAATGAGGGCATTTCATTATTTTCCTAGATCTTGAGTTCCTAGGTCTTGAGATGTCCTTGTTACTATCGATATTTCTTCACCGTTCATCCAACGTCTTGTATTTGTAAAAAGGTTTCCTATTTTACAACAACTCGCGATCCTTAATTTTATATTTCTTGAAAAATAGGTATAACAAACTTAAAAACCTCTCTTTTCCCTCTAAAAAGACAACATTGCTCGACCCTCAAACTCGACCTCTGCCATCTCGAGCAAAAGTAACGAAACGAATGTGTTTTCGATACTTTACAGGTTTTCAGCAAGTTAACCCCCGAGTTTCTTTCCTGGCTTTTAACTAAATCACCTCTCCTCGAACCTTAACCTCGATCTTTAAATCTGCTCGACCCTCAACCAAGACCTCTCCCACCTCGAGCAAAAAAATGAAATGAGGGCATTTCATTATATTCCGTGATCTTAAGTTCCTAGGTCTTGAGAAGTGCTTGTTACTATCGATATTTCTTCACGCTTCATCCAACATCTTGTATTTGTAAAAAGATTACCGATTTTACACCAACTCGCGATCCTTAATTTTATATTTCTTAAAAAAGGTATAACAAACTTAAAAACCTTATGTCTTTTCCCTCTAAAAAGACAACATTGCGCGACCCTCAACCTCGACCTCGGCCATCTCGAGCAAAAGTAACGAAACGAATGTGTTTTCGATACTTTCCAGGTTTTCAGCATGTTAACTTCCGAATTTCTTTCCTGGCTTTTAACTAAATCACCTCTCCTCGACCCTTAACCTCGAGCTTTAACCCTGCTCGACCCTCAACCACGACCTCTGCCACCTCGAGCGAATAAATGAAATGAGGGCATTTCATTATTTTCCTAGATCTTGAGTTCCTAGGTCTTGAGATGTCCTTGTTACTATCGATATTTCTTCACGCTTCATCCAACATCTTGTATTTGTAAAAAGGTTTCCTATTTTACACCAACTCGCGATCCATAATTTTATATTTCTTAAAAAATAGGTATAACAAACTTAAAAACGTTATGTCTTTTCCCTCTAAAAAGACAACATTGCTCGTCCCTCAACCTCGACCCCTGCCACCTCGAGCAAAAGTAACGAAACGAATGTATTTTCGATACTTTCCAGGTTTTCAGCATGTTAAACCCCGAATTTCTTTCCTAGCTTTTAACTAAATCACCTCTCCTCGACCTTTAACCTCGATATTTTACTCTGCTCGACCCTCAACCACGACCTCTGCCTCCACGAGCGAATAAATGCAATGAGGGCATTTCATTATTTTCCTAGATCTTGAGTTCCTAGGTCTTGAGATGTCCTTGTTACTATCGATATTTCTTCACCCTTCATCCAACATCTTGTATTTGTAAAAATGATTCCTGTTTTACACCAACTCGCGATCCTTAATTTTATATTTCTTAAAAAAGAGGTATAACAAACTTAAAAACCTTGTCTTTTCCCTCTGAAAAGACAACATTGCTCGACCCTCAAACTCGACCTCTGCCATCTCGAGCAAAAGTAACGAAACGAATGTGTTTTCGATACTTTCCAGGTTTTCAGCATGTTAAACCCCGAATTTCTTTCCTGGCTTTTAACTAAATCACCTCTCCTCGACTCTTAACCTCGATCTTTAAGTCTGCTCGACCCTCAACCAAGACCTCTGCCACCTCGAGCAAAAAAATGAAATGAGGTCATTTTCATTATATTCCGTAATCTTAAGTTCCTAGGTCTTTAGAAGTGCTTGTTACTATCGATATTTCTTCACGCTTCATCCAACATCTTGTATTTGTAAAAAGGTTACCGATTTTACACCAACTCGCGATCCTTAATTTTATATTTCTTCAAAAAGTATAACAAATTTAAAAACCTTGTCTTTTCCCTCTAAAAAGACAACATTGCTCGACCCTCAAACTCGACCTCTGCCATCTCGAGCAAAAGTAACTAAACGAATGTGTTTTCGATGCTTTCCAGGTTTTCAGCATGTTAACCCCCGAATTTCTTTCCTGGATTTAACTAAATCACCTCTCCTCGACCCTTAACCTCTATCTTTAACTCTGCTCGACCCTCAACCACGACCTCTGCCACCTCGAGCGAATAAATGAAATGAGGGCATTTCATTATTTTCCTAGATCTTGAGTTCCTAGGTCTTGAGATGTCCTTGTTACTATCGATATTTCTTCACTGTTCATCCAACGTCTTGTATTTGTAAAAAGGTTTCCTATTTTACAACAACTCGCGATCCTTAATTTTATATTTCTTGAAAAATAGGTATAACAAACTTAAAAACGTTATGTCTTTTCCCTCTAAAAAGACAACATTGCTCGTCCCTCAACCTCGACCCCTGCCACCTCAAGCAAAAGTAACGAAACGAATGTATTTTCGATACTTTCTAGGTTTTCAGCATGTTAAACCCCGAATTTCTTTCCTAGCTTTTAACTAAATCACCTCTCCTCGACCCTTAACCTCGATATTTTACTCTGCTCGACCCTCAACCACGACCTCTGCCTCCACGAGCGAATAAATGCAATGAGGGCATTTCATTATTTTCCTAGATCTTGAGTTCCTAGGTCTTGAGATGTCCTTGTTACTATCGATATTTCTTCACCCTTCATCCAACATCTTGTATTTGTAAAAAGGTTACCGATTTTACACCAACTCGCGATCCTTAATTTTATATTTCTTCAAAAAGTATAACAAACTTAAAAACCTTATGTCTTTTCCCTCTAAAAAGACAACATTGCGCGACCCTCAACCTCGACCTCTGCCATCTCGAGCAAAATAAACGAAACGAATGTGTTTTCGATACTTTCCAGGTTTTCAGCATGTTAAATCCCAAATTTCTTTCCTGGCTTTTAACTAAATCACCTCTCCTCGACCCTTAACCTCGATCTTTAACTCTGCTCGACCCTCAACCACGACCTATGCCACCTCGAGCGAATAAATGAAATGAGGGCATTTCATTACTTTCCTAGATCTTGAGTTCCTAGGTCTTGAGAAGTGCTTGTTACTATCGATATTTCTTCACGCTTCATCCAACGTCTTGCATTTGTAAAAAGGTTTCCTATTTTACAACAACTCGCGATCCTTAATTTTATATTTCTTAAAAAAGAGGTATAACAAACTTAAAAACCTTATGTCTTTTCCCTCTAAAAAGACAACATTGCTCGACCCTCAACCTCGACCTCTGCCACCTCGTCAAAAGTAACGAAACGAATGTTTTTTCGATACTTTCCAGGTTTTCAATTTGTTACCCCGAATTTCTTTCCTGGCTTTTAATTAAATCACCTCTCCTCGACCCTTAACCTCGATCTTTAACTCTGCCCGACCCTCAACCGCGACCTCTGCCACCTCGAGCGAAAAAATGAAATGAGGGCATTTCATTATTTTCCTAGATCTTGAGTTCCTAGGTCTTGGGATGTCCTTGTTACTATCGATATTTCTTACGCATCATCCAACGTCTTGTATTTGTAAAATGTTTTCCTATTTTACAACAACACGCGATCCTTAATTTTATATTTCTTAAAAAAGAGGTATAACAAACTTAAAAACCTTATGTCTTTTCCCTCTAAAAAGACAACATTACTCGACCCTCAACCTCGACATCTGCAACCTCGTCAAAAGTAACGAAACGAATGTTTTTTCGATACTTTCCAGGTTTTCAATTTGTTACCCCCGAATTTCTTTCCTGGCTTTTAATTAAATCACCTCTCCTCGACCCTTAACCTCGATCTTTAACTCTGCCCGACCCTCAACCACGACCTCTGCAACCTCGAGCGAAAAAATGAAATGAGGACATTTCATTATTTTCCTAGATCTTGAGTTCCTAGGTCTTGAGATGTCCTTGTTACTATCGATATTTTTTACGCATCATCCAACGTCTTGTATTTGTAAAATGTTTTCCTATTTTACAACAACACGCGATCCTTAATTTTATATTTCTTAAAAAAGTATAACAAACTTAAAAACCTTATGTCTTTTCCCTCTAAAAAGACAACATTGCGCGACCCTCAACCTCGACCTCTGCCATCTCGAGCAAAAGTAACGAAACGAATGTGTTTTCGATACTTTCCAGGTTTTCAGCATGTTAACTCCCGAATTTCTTTCCTGGATTTAACTAAATCACCGCTCCTCGACCCTTAACCTCGATCTTTAACTCCGCTCGACCCTCAACCACGACCTCTGCCACCTCGAGCGAATAAATAAAATGAGGGCATTTCATTATTTTCCTAGATCTTGAGTTCCTAGGACTTGAGAAGTGCTTGTTACTATCGATATTTCTTCACGCTTCATCCAACGTCTTGCATTTGTAAAAAGGTTTCGTATTTTACAACAACTCGCGATCCTTAATTTTATATTTCTTAAAAAAGAGGTATAACAAACTTAAAAACCTTATGTCTTTTCCCTCTAAAAAGACAACATTGCTCGACCCTCAACCTCGACCTCTGCCACCTCGTCAAAAGTAACGAAACGAATGTTTTTCCGATACTTTCCAGGTTTTCAATTTGTTACCCCCGAATTTCTTTCCTGGCTTTTAATTAAATCACCTCTCCTCGACCCTTAACCTCGATCTTTAACTCTGCCCGACCCTCAACCACGACCTCTGCCACCTCGAGCGAAAAAATGAAATGAGGGCATTTCATTATTTTCCTAGATCTTGAGTTCCTAGGTCTTGAGATGTCCTTGTTACTATCGATATTTCTTACGCATCATCCAACGTCTTGTATTTGTAAAATGTTTTCCTATTTTACAATAACACGCGATCCTTAATTTTATATTTCTTAAAAAAGAGGTATAACAAACTTAAAAACCTTATGTCTTTTCCCTCTAAAAAGACAACATTGCTTGACCCTCAACCTCGACCTCTGCCACCTCGAGCAAAAGTAACGAAACGAATGTTTTTTCGATACTTTCCAGGTTTTCAGTATATTAACCCCCGAATTTATTTCCTGGCTTTTAACTAAATCACCTCTCCTCGACCCTTAACCTCGATCTTTAACTCTGCTCGACCCTCAACCACGACCTATGCCACCTCGAGCGAATAAATGAAATGAGGGCATTTCATTACTTTCCTAGATCTTGAGTTCCTAGGTCTTGAGAAGTGCTTGTTACTATCGATATTTCTTCACGCTTCATCCAACGTCTTGCATTTGTAAAAAGGTTTCCTATTTTACAACAACTCGCGATCCTTAATTTTATATTTCTTAAAAAAGAGGTATAACAAACTTAAAAACCTTATGTCTTTTCCCTCTAAAAAGACAACATTGCTCGACCCTCAACCTCGACCTCTGCCACCTCGTCAAAAGTAACGAAACGAATGTTTTTTCGATACTTTCCAGGTTTTCAATTTGTTACCCCCGAATTTCTTTCCTGGCTTTTAATTAAATCACCTCTCCTCGACCCTTAACCTCGATCTTTAACTCTGCCCGACCCTCAACCACGACCTCTGCCACCTCGAGCGAAAAAATGAAATGAGGGCATTTCATTATTTTCCTAGATCTTGAGTTCCTAGGTCTTGGGATGTCCTTGTTACTATCGATATTTCTTACGCATCATCCAACGTCTTGTATTTGTAAAATGTTTTCCTATTTTACAACAACACGCGATCCTTAATTTTATATTTCTTAAAAAAGAGGTATAACAAACTTAAAAACCTTATGTCTTTTCCCTCTAAAAAGACAACATTACTCGACCCTCAACCTCGACATCTGCAACCTCGTCAAAAGTAACGAAACGAATGTTTTTTCGATACTTTCCAGGTTTTCAATTTGTTACCCCCGAATTTCTTTCCTGGCTTTTAATTAAATCACCTCTCCTCGACCCTTAACCTCGATCTTTAACTCTGCCCGACCCTCAACCACGACCTCTGCAACCTCGAGCGAAAAAATGAAATGAGGACATTTCATTATTTTCCTAGATCTTGAGTTCCTAGGTCTTGAGATGTCCTTGTTACTATCGATATTTTTTACGCATCATCCAACGTCTTGTATTTGTAAAATGTTTTCCTATTTTACAACAACACGCGATCCTTAATTTTATATTTCTTAAAAAAGTATAACAAACTTAAAAACCTTATGTCTTTTCCCTCTAAAAAGACAACATTGCGCGACCCTCAACCTCGACCTCTGCCATCTCGAGCAAAAGTAACGAAACGAATGTGTTTTCGATACTTTCCAGGTTTTCAGCATGTTAACTCCCGAATTTCTTTCCTGGATTTAACTAAATCACCGCTCCTCGACCCTTAACCTCGATCTTTAACTCCGCTCGACCCTCAACCACGACCTCTGCCACCTCGAGCGAATAAATAAAATGAGGGCATTTCATTATTTTCCTAGATCTTGAGTTCCTAGGACTTGAGAAGTGCTTGTTACTATCGATATTTCTTCACGCTTCATCCAACGTCTTGCATTTGTAAAAAGGTTTCCTATTTTACAACAACTCGCGATCCTTAATTTTATATTTCTTAAAAAAGAGGTATAACAAACTTAAAAACCTTATGTCTTTTCCCTCTAAAAAGACAACATTGCTCGACCCTCAACCTCGACCTCTGCCACCTCGTCAAAAGTAACGAAACGAATGTTTTTTCGATACTTTCCAGGTTTTCAATTTGTTACCCCGAATTTCTTTCCTGGCTTTTAATTAAATCACCTCTCCTCGACCCTTAACCTCGATCTTTAACTCTGCCCGACCCTCAACCACGACCTCTGCCACCTCGAGCGAAAAAATGAAATGAGGGCATTTCATTATTTTCCTAGATCTTGAGTTCCTAGGTCTTGGGATGTCCTTGTTACTATCGATATTTCTTACGCATCATCCAACGTCTTGTATTTGTAAAATGTTTTCCTATTTTACAACAACACGCGATCCTTAATTTTATATTTCTTAAAAAAGAGGTATAACAAACTTAAAAACCTTATGTCTTTTCCCTCTAAAAAGACAACATTACTCGACCCTCAACCTCGACATCTGCAACCTCGTCAAAAGTAACGAAACGAATGTTTTTTCGATACTTTCCAGGTTTTCAATTTGTTACCCCCGAATTTCTTTCCTGGCTTTTAATTAAATCACCTCTCCTCGACCCTTAACCTCGATCTTTAACTCTGCCCGACCCTCAACCACGACCTCTGCAACCTCGAGCGAAAAAATGAAATGAGGACATTTCAATATTTTCCTAGATCTTGAGTTCCTAGGTCTTGAGATGTCCTTGTTACTATCGATATTTCTTCACTGTTCATCCAACGTCTTGTATTTGTAAAAAGGTTTCCTATTTTACAACAACTCGCGATCCTTAATTTTATATTTCTTAAAAAAGAGGTATAACAAACTTAAAAACCTTATGTCTTTTCCCTCTAAAAAGACAACATTACTCGACCCTCAACCTCGACATCTGCAACCTCGTCAAAAGTAACGAAACGAATGTTTTTTCGATACTTTCCAGGTTTTCAATTTGTTACCCCCGAATTTCTTTCCTGGCTTTTAATTAAATCACCTCTCCTCGACCCTTAACCTCGATCTTTAACTCTGCCCGACCCTCAACCACGACCTCTGCAACCTCGAGCGAAAAAATGAAATGAGGACATTTCATTATTTTCCTAGATCTTGAGTTCCTAGGTCTTGAGATGTCCTTGTTACTATCGATATTTTTTACGCATCATCCAACGTCTTGTATTTGTAAAATGTTTTCCTATTTTACAACAACACGCGATCCTTAATTTTATATTTCTTAAAAAAGTATAACAAACTTAAAAACCTTATGTCTTTTCCCTCTAAAAAGACAACATTGCGCGACCCTCAACCTCGACCTCTGCCATCTCGAGCAAAAGTAACGAAACGAATGTGTTTTCGATACTTTCCAGGTTTTCAGCATGTTAACTCCCGAATTTCTTTCCTGGATTTAACTAAATCACCGCTCCTCGACCCTTAACCTCGATCTTTAACTCCGCTCGACCCTCAACCACGACCTCTGCCACCTCGAGCGAATAAATAAAATGAGGGCATTTCATTATTTTCCTAGATCTTGAGTTCCTAGGACTTGAGAAGTGCTTGTTACTATCGATATTTCTTCACGCTTCATCCAACGTCTTGCATTTGTAAAAAGGTTTCGTATTTTACAACAACTCGCGATCCTTAATTTTATATTTCTTAAAAAAGAGGTATAACAAACTTAAAAACCTTATGTCTTTTCCCTCTAAAAAGACAACATTGCTCGACCCTCAACCTCGACCTCTGCCACCTCGTCAAAAGTAACGAAACGAATGTTTTTCCGATACTTTCCAGGTTTTCAATTTGTTACCCCCGAATTTCTTTCCTGGCTTTTAATTAAATCACCTCTCCTCGACCCTTAACCTCGATCTTTAACTCTGCCCGACCCTCAACCACGACCTCTGCCACCTCGAGCGAAAAAATGAAATGAGGGCATTTCATTATTTTCCTAGATCTTGAGTTCCTAGGTCTTGAGATGTCCTTGTTACTATCGATATTTCTTACGCATCATCCAACGTCTTGTATTTGTAAAATGTTTTCCTATTTTACAATAACACGCGATCCTTAATTTTATATTTCTTAAAAAAGAGGTATAACAAACTTAAAAACCTTATGTCTTTTCCCTCTAAAAAGACAACATTGCTTGACCCTCAACCTCGACCTCTGCCACCTCGAGCAAAAGTAACGAAACGAATGTTTTTTCGATACTTTCCAGGTTTTCAGTATATTAACCCCCGAATTTATTTCCTGGCTTTTAACTAAATCACCTCTCCTCGACCCTTAACCTCGATCTTTAACTCTGCTCGACCCTCAACCACGACCTATGCCACCTCGAGCGAATAAATGAAATGAGGGCATTTCATTACTTTCCTAGATCTTGAGTTCCTAGGTCTTGAGAAGTGCTTGTTACTATCGATATTTCTTCACGCTTCATCCAACGTCTTGCATTTGTAAAAAGGTTTCCTATTTTACAACAACTCGCGATCCTTAATTTTATATTTCTTAAAAAAGAGGTATAACAAACTTAAAAACCTTATGTCTTTTCCCTCTAAAAAGACAACATTGCTCGACCCTCAACCTCGACCTCTGCCACCTCGTCAAAAGTAACGAAACGAATGTTTTTTCGATACTTTCCAGGTTTTCAATTTGTTACCCCCGAATTTCTTTCCTGGCTTTTAATTAAATCACCTCTCCTCGACCCTTAACCTCGATCTTTAACTCTGCCCGACCCTCAACCACGACCTCTGCCACCTCGAGCGAAAAAATGAAATGAGGGCATTTCATTATTTTCCTAGATCTTGAGTTCCTAGGTCTTGGGATGTCCTTGTTACTATCGATATTTCTTACGCATCATCCAACGTCTTGTATTTGTAAAATGTTTTCCTATTTTACAACAACACGCGATCCTTAATTTTATATTTCTTAAAAAAGAGGTATAACAAACTTAAAAACCTTATGTCTTTTCCCTCTAAAAAGACAACATTACTCGACCCTCAACCTCGACATCTGCAACCTCGTCAAAAGTAACGAAACGAATGTTTTTTCGATACTTTCCAGGTTTTCAATTTGTTACCCCCGAATTTCTTTCCTGGCTTTTAATTAAATCACCTCTCCTCGACCCTTAACCTCGATCTTTAACTCTGCCCGACCCTCAACCACGACCTCTGCAACCTCGAGCGAAAAAATGAAATGAGGACATTTCATTATTTTCCTAGATCTTGAGTTCCTAGGTCTTGAGATGTCCTTGTTACTATCGATATTTTTTACGCATCATCCAACGTCTTGTATTTGTAAAATGTTTTCCTATTTTACAACAACACGCGATCCTTAATTTTATATTTCTTAAAAAAGTATAACAAACTTAAAAACCTTATGTCTTTTCCCTCTAAAAAGACAACATTGCGCGACCCTCAACCTCGACCTCTGCCATCTCGAGCAAAAGTAACGAAACGAATGTGTTTTCGATACTTTCCAGGTTTTCAGCATGTTAACTCCCGAATTTCTTTCCTGGATTTAACTAAATCACCGCTCCTCGACCCTTAACCTCGATCTTTAACTCCGCTCGACCCTCAACCACGACCTCTGCCACCTCGAGCGAATAAATAAAATGAGGGCATTTCATTATTTTCCTAGATCTTGAGTTCCTAGGACTTGAGAAGTGCTTGTTACTATCGATATTTCTTCACGCTTCATCCAACGTCTTGCATTTGTAAAAAGGTTTCCTATTTTACAACAACTCGCGATCCTTAATTTTATATTTCTTAAAAAAGAGGTATAACAAACTTAAAAACCTTATGTCTTTTCCCTCTAAAAAGACAACATTGCTCGACCCTCAACCTCGACCTCTGCCACCTCGTCAAAAGTAACGAAACGAATGTTTTTCCGATACTTTCCAGGTTTTCAATTTGTTACCCCCGAATTTCTTTCCTGGCTTTTAATTAAATCACCTCTCCTCGACCCTTAACCTCGATCTTTAACTCTGCCCGACCCTCAACCACGACCTCTGCCACCTCGAGCGAAAAAATGAAATGAGGGCATTTCATTATTTTCCTAGATCTTGAGTTCCTAGGTCTTGAGATGTCCTTGTTACTATCGATATTTCTTACGCATCATCCAACGTCTTGTATTTGTAAAATGTTTTCCTATTTTACAATAACACGCGATCCTTAATTTTATATTTCTTAAACAGAGGTATAACAAACTTAAAAACCTTATGTCTTTTCCCTCTAAAAAGACAACATTGCTTGACCCTCAACCTCGACCTCTGCCACCTCGAGCAAAAGTAACGAAACGAAAGTTTTTTCGATACTTTCCAGGTTTTCAGTATATTAACCCCCGAATTTATTTCCTGGCTTTTAACTAAATCACCTCTCCTCGACCCTTAACCTCGATCTTTAACTCTGCTCGACCCTCAACCACGACCTCTGCCACCTCGAGCGAGTAAATGAAATGAGGGCATTTCATTATTTTCCTAGATCTTGAGTTCCTAGGTCTTGAGATGTCCTTGTTACTATCGATATTTCTTCACCCTTCATCCAACATCTTGTATTTGTAAAAAGCTTTCCTGTTTTACACCAACTCGCGATCCTTAATTTTATATTTCTTAAAAAAGAGGTATAACAAACTTAAAAACCTTGTCTTTTCCCTCTAAAAAGACAACATTGCTCGACCCTCAAACTCGACCTCTGCCATCTCGAGCAAAAGTAACGAAAAAATGTGTTTTCGATACTTTACAGGTTTTCAGCATGTTAACCCCCAAATTTCTTTCCTGGCTTTTAACTAAATCACCTCTCCTCGACCCTTAACCTCGATCTTTAACTCTGCTCGACCCTAAACCAAGACCTCTGCCACCTCGAGCAAAAAAATGAAATGAGGGCATTTCATTATATTCCGTGATCTTAAGTTCCTAGGTCTTGAGAAGTGCTTGTTACTATCGATATTTCTTCACGCTTCATCCAACATCTTGTATTTGTAAAAAGATTACCGATTTTACACCAACTCGCGATCCTTAATTTTACATTTCTTAAAAAATGTATAACAAACTTAAAAACCTTATGTCTTTTCCCTCTAAAAAGACAACATTGATCGACCCTCAACCTCGACCTCTGCCACCTTGAGCAAAAGTAACGAAACTAATGTTTTTTTCGATACTTTCCACGTTTTCAGTATGTTTAACCCCGAATTTCTTTCCTGGCTTTTAACTAAATCACCTCTCCTCGACCCTTAACCTCGATCTTTAACTCTGGTCGGCCCTCATCCACGACCTCTGTCACCTCGAGCGAAAAAATGAAATGAGGGCTTTTCATTATTTTCCTAGATCTTGAGTTCCTAGATCTTGAGATGCCCTTGTTACTATCGATATTTCTTCACTCTTTATCCAACATCTTGTATTTGTAAAAAGGTTTCCTATTTTACACCAACTCGCGATCCATAATTTTATATTTCTTAAAAAAGAGGTATAACAAACTTAAAAACCTTGTCTTTTCCCTCTAAAAAGACAACATTGCTCGACCCTCAACCTCGACCTCTGCCATCTCGAGCAAAAGTAACGAAACGAATGTGTTTTCGATACTTTCCAGGTTTCAGCATGTTAACCCCCGAATTTCTTTCCTGGATTTAACTAAATCACCTCTCCTCGACCCTTAACCTCGATCTTTAACTCTGCTCGACCCTCAACCACGACCTCTGCCACCTCGAGCGAATAAATGAAATGAGGGCATTTCATTATTTTCCTAGATCTTGAGTTCCTAGGTCTTGAGATGTACTTGTTACTATCGATATTTCTTCACCGTTCATCCAACGTCTTGTATTTGTAAAAAGGTTTCCTATTTTACAACAACTCGCGATCCTTAATTTTATATTTCTTGAAAAATAGGTATAACAAACTTAAAAACGTTATGTCTTTTCCCTCTAAAAAGACAACATTGCTCGTCCCTCAACCTCGACCCCTGCCACCTCGAGCAAAAGTAACGAAACGAATGTATTTTCGATACTTTCCAGGTTTTCAGCATGTTAAACCCCGAATTTCTTTCCTAGCTTTTAACTAAATCACCTCTCCTCGACCCTTAACCTCGATCTTTAACTCTGCTCGGCCCTCATCCACGACCTCTGCCACCTCGAGCGAAAAAATGAAATGAGGGCATTTCATTATTTTCCTAGATCTTGAGTTCCTAGGTCTTGAGATGTCCTTGTTACTATCGATATTTCTTCACGCTTCATCCAACATCTTGTATTTGTAAAAAGGTTTCCTATTTTACACCAACTCGCGATCCATAATTTTATATTTCTTAAAAAAGAGGTATAACAAACTTAAAAACCTTGTCTTTTCCCTCTAAAAAGACAACATTGCTCGACCGTCAAACTCGACCTCTGCCATCTCCAGCAAAAGTAACGAAATGAATGTGTTTTCGATACTTTCCAGGTTTTCAGCATGTTAACCCCCGAATTTCTTTCCTGGATTTAACTAAATCACCTCTCCTCGACCCTTAACCTCGATCTTTAACTCTGCTCGACCCTCAACCACGACCTCTGCCACCTCGAGCGAATAAATGAAATGAGGGCATTTCATTATTTTCCTAGATCTTGAGTTCCTAGGTCTTGAGATGTCCTTGTTACTATCGATATTTCTTCACCTTTCATCCAACATCTTGTATTTGTAAAAATGATTCCTGTTTTACACCAACTCGCGATCCTTAATTTTATATTTCTTAAAAAAGAGGTATAACAAACTTAAAAACCTTGTCTTTTCCCTCTAAAAAGACAACATTGCTCGACCCTCAAACTCGACCTCTGCCATCTCGAGCAAAAGTAACGAAACGAATGTGTTTTCGATACTTTCCAGGTTTTCAGCATGTTAAACCCCGAATTTCTTTCCTGGCTTTTAACTAAATCACCTCTCCTCGACTCTTAACCTCGATCTTTAAGTCTGCTCGACCCTCAACCAAGACCTCTGCCACCTCGAGCAAAAAAATGAAATGAGGGCATTTCATTATATTCCGTGATCTTAAGTTCCTAGGTCTTGAGAAGTGCTTGTTACTATCGATATTTCTTCACGCTTCATCCAACATCTTGTATTTGTAAAAAGGTTACCGATTTTACACCAACTCGCGATCCTTAATTTTATATTTCTTCAAAAAGTATAACAAACTTAAAAACCTTATGTCTTTTCCCTCTAAAAAGACAACATTGCGCGACCCTCAACCTCGAACTCTGCCATCTCGAGCAAAAGTAACGAAACGAATGAGTTTTCGATACTTTCCAGGTTTTCGGCATGTTAAATCCCAAATTTCTTTCCTGGCTTTTAACTAAATCACCTCTCCTCCACCCTTAACCTCGAACTTTAACTCTGCTCGACCCTCAACCACGACCTATGCCACCTAGAGCGAATAAATGAAATGAGGGCATTTCATTATTTTCCTAGATCTTGAGTTCCTAGGTCTTGAGAAGTGCTTGTTACTATCGATATTTCTTCACGCTTCATCCAACGTCTTGCATTTGTAAAAAGGTTTCCTATTTTACAACAACTCGCGATCCTTAATTTTATATTTCTTAAAAAAGAGGTATAACAAACTTAAAAACCTTATGTCTTTTCCCTCTAAAAAGACAACATTGCTCGACCCTCAACCTCGACCTCTGCCACCTCGTCAAAAGTAACGAAACGAATGTTTTTTCGATACTTTCCAGGTTTTCAATTTGTTACCCCCGAATTTCTTTCCTGGCTTTTAATTAAATCACCTCTCTCGACCCTTAACCTCGATCTTTAACTCTGTCCGACCCTCAACCACGACCCCTGCCACCTCGAGCGAAAAAATGAAATGAGGGCATTTCATTATTTTCCTAGATCTTGAGTTCCTAGGTCTTGAGATGTCCTTGTTACTATCGATATTTCTTACGCATCATCCAACGTCTTGTATTTGTAAAATGTTTTCCTATTTTACAACAACACGCGATCCTTAATTTTATATTTCTTAAAAAAGTATAACAAACTTAAAAACCTTATGTCTTTTCCCTCTAAAAAGACAACATTGCGCGACCCTCAACCTCGACCTCTGCCATCTCGAGCAAAAGTAACGAAACGAATGTGTTTTCGATACTTTCCAGGTTTTCAGCATGTTAACTCTCGAATTTCTTTCCTGGCTTTTAACTAAATCACCTCTCCTCGACACTTAACCTCGATCTTTAACTCTGCTCGACCCTCAACCACGACCTCTGCCACCTCGAGCGAATATATGAAATGAGGGCATTTCATTATTTTCCTAGATCTTGAGTTCCTAGGACTTGAGAAGTGCTTGTTACTATCGATATTTCTTCACGCTTCATCCAACGTCTTGCATTTGTAAAAAGGTTTCCTATTTTACAACAACTCGCGATCCTTAATTTTATATTTCTTAAAAAAGAGGTATAACAAACTTAAAAACCTTATGTCTTTTCCCTCTAAAAACAAAACATTGTTCGACCCTCAACCTCGACCTCTGTCACCTCGAGCAAAAGTAACGAAACGAATGTGTTTTCGATACTTTCCACGTTTTCAGTATGTTAACCCCCGAATTCCTTTCCTGGCTTTTAACTAAATCACCTCTCCTCGACCCTTAACCTCGATCTTTAACTCTGCTCGACCCTCAACCACGACCTCTGCCACCTCGAGCAAAAAAATGCAATGAGGGCATTTCATTATTTTCCTAGATCTTGAGTTCCTAGGTTTTGAGATGTCTTTGTTACTATCGATATTTCTTCACCCTTCATCCAACATCTTGTATTTGTAAAAAGCTTTCCTGTTTTACACCAACTCGCGATCCTTAATTTTATATTTCTTAAAAAAGAGGTATAACAAACTTAAAAACCTTGTCTTTTCCCTCTAAAAAGACAACATTGCTCGAACCTCAAACTCGACCTCTGCCATCTCGAGCAAAAGTAACGAAACGAATGTGTTTTCGATACTTTACAGCTTTTCAGCATGTTAACCCCAAAATTTCTTTCCTGGCTTTTAACTAAATCACCTCTCCTCGACCCTTAACCTCGATCTTTAACTCTGCTCGACCCTCAACCAAGACCTCTGCCACCTCGAGCAAAAAAATGCAATGAGGGCATTTCATTATTTTCCTAGATCTTGAGTTCCTAGGTTTTGAGATGTCCTTGTTACTATCGATATTTCTTCACGCTTCATCCAACATCTTGTATTTGTAAAAAGATTACCGATTTTACACCAACTCGCGATCCTTAATTTTATATTTCTTAAAAAATGTATAACAAACTTAAATACCTTATGTCTTTTCCCTCTAAAAAGACAACATTGCCCGAACCTCAACCTCGACCTCTGCCACCTCGAGCAAAAGTAACGAAACGAATGTTTTTTCGATACTTTCCAGGTTTTCAGTATATTAACCCCCCCATTTATTTCCTGGCTTTTAACTAAATCATCTCTCCTCGACCCTTAACCTCGATCTTTAACTCTGCTCGACCCTCAACCACGACCTCTTCCACCTCGAGCGAAAAAATGAAATGAGGACATTTCATTATTTTCCTAGATCTTGAGTTCCTAGGTTTTGAGATGTCCTTGTTACTATCGATATTTCTTACGCATCATCCAACGTCTTGTATTTGTAAAATGTTTTCCTATTTTACAACAACACGCGATCCTTAATTTTATATTTCTTAAAAAAGAGGTATAACAAACATAAAAACCTTATGTCTTTTCCCTCTAAAAACACAACATTGTTCGACCCTCAACCTCGACCTCTGTCACCTCGAGCAAAAGTAACGAAACGAATGTGTTTTCGATACTTTCCAGGTTTTCAGTATGTTAACCCCCGAATTCCTTTCCTGGCTTTTAACTAAATCACCTCTCCTCGACCCTTAACCTCGATCTTTAACTCTGCTCGACCCTCAACCACGACCTCTGCCACCTCGAGCGAAAAAATGAAATGAGGGCATTTCATTATATTCCGTGATCTTATGTTCCTAGGTCTTTAGAAGTGCTTGTTACTATCGATATTTCTTCACGCTTCATCCAACATCTTGTATTTGTAAAAAGGTTACCGATTTTACACGAACTCGCGATCCTTAATTTTATATTTCTTAAAAAAGTATAACAAACTTAAAAACCTTATGTCTTTTCCCTCTAAAAAGACAAAATTGCGCGACCCTCAACCTCGACCTCTGCCATCTCGAGCAAAAGTAACGAAACGAATGTGTTTTCGATACTTTCCAGGTTTTCAGCATGTTAACTCCCGAATTTCTTTCCTGGATTTAACTAAATCACCGCTCCTCGACCCTTAACCTCGATATTTTACTCTGCTCGACCCTCAACCACGACCTCTGCCTCCACGAGCGAATAAATGCAATGAGGGCATTTCATTATTTTCCTAGATCTTGAGTTCCTAGGTCTTGAGATGTCCTTGTTACTATCGATATTTCTTCACCCTTCATCCAACATCTTGTATTTGTAAAAATGATTCCTGTTTTACACCAACTCGCGATCCTTAATTTTATATTTCTTAAAAAAGAGGTATAACAAACTTAAAAACCTTGTCTTTTCCCTCTAAAAAGACAACATTGCTCGACCCTCAAACTCGACCTCTGCCATCTCGAGCAAAAGTAACGAAACGAATGTGTTTTCGATACTTTCCAGGTTTTCAGCATGTTAAACCCCGAATTTCTTTCCTGGCTTTTAACTAAATCACCTCTCCTCGACCCTTAACCTCGATCTTTAAGTCTGCTCGGCCCTCAACCAAGACCTCTGCCACCTCGAGCAAAAAAATGAAATGAGGGCATTTCATTATATTCCGTGATCTTATGTTCCTAGGTCTTTAGAAGTGCTTGTTACTATCGATATTTCTTCACGCTTCATCCAACATCTTGTATTTGTAAAAAGGTTACCGATTTTACACCAACTCGCGATCCTTAATTTTATATTTCTTCAAAAGTATAACAAACTTAAAAACCTTGTCTTTTCCCTCTAAAAAGACAACATTGCTCGACCCTCAAACTCGACCTCTGCCATCTCGAGCAAAATAAACGAAACGAATGTGTTTTCGATACTTTCCAGGTTTTCAGCATGTTAAATCCCAAATTTCTTTCCTGGCTTTTAACTAAATCACCTCTCCTCGACCCTTAACCTCGATCTTTAACTCTGCTCGACCCTCAACCACGACCTATGCCACCTCGAGCGAATAAATGAAATGAGGGCATTTCATTATTTTCCTAGATCTTGAGTTCCTAGGTCTTGAGAAGTGCTTGTTACTATCGATATTTCTTCACGCTTCATCCAACGTCTTGCATTTGTAAAAAGGTTTCCTATTTTACAACAACTCGCGATCCTTAATTTTATATTTCTTAAAAAAGAGGTATAACAAACTTAAAAACCTTATGTCTTTTCCCTCTAAAAAGACAACATTGCTCGACCCTCAACCTCGACCTCTGCCACCTCGTCAAAAGTAACGAAACGAATGTTTTTTCGATACTTTCCAGGTTTTCAATTTGTTTCCCCCGAATTTCTTTCCTGGCTTTTAATTAAATCACCTCTCCTCGACCCTTAACCTCGATCTTTAACTCTGCCCGACCCTCAACCACGACCTATGCCACCTCGAGCGAATAAATGAAATGAGGGCATTTCATTATTTTCCTAGATCTTGAGTTCCTAGGTCTTGAGAAGTGCTTGTTACTATCGATATTTCTTCACGCTTCATCCAACGTCTTGCATTTGTAAAAAGGTTTCCTATTTTACAACAACTCGCGATCCTTAATTTTATATTTCTTAAAAAAGAGGTATAACAAACTTAAATACCTTATGTCTTTTCCCTCTAAAAAGACAACATTGCTCGACCCTCAACCTCGACCTCTGCCACCTCGTCAAAAGTAACGAAACGAATGTTTTTTCGATACTTTCCAGGTTTTCAATTTGTTACCCCCGAATTTCTTTCCTGGCTTTTAATTAAATCACCTCTCCTCGACCCTTAACCTCGATCTTTAACTCTGCCCGACCCTCAACCACGACCTCTGCCACCTCGAGCGAAAAAATGAAATGAGGGCATTTCATTATTTTCCTAGATCTTGAGTTCCTAGGTCTTGAGATGTCCTTGTTACTATCGATATTTCTTACGCATCATCCATCGTCTTGTATTTGTAAAATGTTTTCCTATTTTACAACAACACGCGATCCTTAATTTTATATTTCTTAAAAAAGAGGTATAACAAACTTAAAAACCTTATGTCTTTTCCCTCTAAAAAGACAACATTGCGCGACCCTCAACCTAGACCTCTGCCATCTCGAGCAAAAGTAACGAAACGAATGTGTTTTCGATACTTTCCAGGTTTTCAGCATGTTAACTCCCGAATTTCTTTCCTGGATTTAACTAAATCACCGCTCCTCGACCCTTAACCTCGATCTTTAACTCTGCCCGACCCTCAACCACGACCTCTGCCACCTCGAGCGAATAAATGAAATGAGGGCATTTCATTATTTTCCTAGATCTTGAGTTCCTAGGACTTGAGAAGTGCTTGTTACTATCGATATTTCTTCACGCTTCATCCAACGTCTTGCATTTGTAAAAAGGTTTCCTATTTTACAACAACTCGCGATCCTTAATTTTATATTTCTTAAAAAAGAGGTATAACAAACTTAAGAACCTTATGTCTTTTCCCTCTAAAAAGACAACATTGCTCGACCCTCAACCTCGACCTCTGCCACCTCGTCAAAAGTAACGAAACGAATGTTTTTCCGATACTTTCCAGGTTTTCAATTTGTTACCCCCGAATTTCTTTCCTGGCTTTTAATTAAATCTCCTCTCCTCGACCCTTAACCTCGATCTTTAACTCTGCCCGACCCTCAACCACGACCTCTGCCACCTCGAGCGAAAAAATGAAATGAGGGCATTTCATTATTTTCCTAGATCTTGAGTTCCTAGGTCTTGAGATGTCCTTGTTACTATCGATATTTCTTACGCATCATCCAACGTCTTGTATTTGTAAAATGTTTTCCTATTTTACAATAACACGCGATCCTTAATTTTATATTTCTTAAAAAAGAGGTATAACAAACTTAAAAACCTTATGTCTTTTCCCTCTAAAAAGACAACATTGCTCGACCCTCAACCTCGACCTCTGCCACCTCGTCAAAAGTAACGAAACGAATGTTTTTCCGATACTTTCCAGGTTTTCAATTTGTTACCCCCGAATTTCTTCCCTGGCTTTTAATTAAATCACCTCTCCTCGACCCTTAACCTCGATCTTTAACTCTGCTCGACCCTCAACCACGACCTCTGCCACCTCGAGCGAGTAAATGAAATGAGGGTATTTCATTATTTTCCTAGATCTTGAGTTCCTAGGTTTTGAGATGTCCTTGTTACTATCGATATTTCTTACGCATCATCCAACGTCTTGTATTTGTAAAATTTTTTCCTATTTTACAACAACACGCGATCCTTAATTTTATATTTCTTAAAAAAGAGGTATAACAAACATAAAAACCTTATGTCTTTTCCCTCTAAAAACACAACATTGTTCGACCCTCAACCTCGACCTCTGTCACCTCGAGCAAAAGTAACGAAACGAATGTGTTTCCGATACTTTCCAGGTTTTCAGTATGTTAACCCCCGAATTCCTTTCCTGGCTTTTATCTAAATCACCTCTCCTCGACCCTTAACCTCGATCTTTAACTCTGCTCGACCCTCAACCACGACCTCTGCCACCTCGAGCGAGTAAATGAAATGAGGGCATTTCATTATTTTCCTAGATCTTGAGTTCCTAGGTCTTGAGATGTCCTTTTTACTATCGATATTTCATTACGCATCATCCAACGTCTTGTATTTGTAAAATGTTTTCCTATTTTACAACAAAACGCGATCCTTAATTTTATATTTCTTAAAAAAGAGGTATAACAAACATAAAAACCTTATGTATTTTCCCTCTAAAAACACAACATTGTTCGACCCTCAACCTCGACCTCTGTCACCTCGAGCAAAAGTAACGAAACGAATGTGTTTTCGATACTTTCCAGGTTTCAGCATGTTAACCCCCGAATTTCTTTCCTGGATTTAACTAAATCACCTCTCCTCGACCCTTAACCTCGATCTTTAACTCTGCCCGACCCTCAACCACGACCTCTGCCACCTCGAGCGAAAAAATGAAATGAGGGCATTTCATTATTTTCCTAGATCTTGAGTTCCTAGGTCTTGAGATGTCCTTGTTACTATCGATATTTCTTACGCATCATCCAACGTCTTGTATTTGTAAAATGTTTTCCTATTTTACAACAACACGCGATCCTTAATTTTATATTTCTTAAAAAAGAGGTATAACAAACTTAAAAACCTTATGTCTTTTCCCTCTAAAAAGACAACATTACTCGACCCTCAACCTCGACATCTGCAACCTCGTCAAAAGTAACGAAACGAATGTTTTTTCGATACTTTCCAGGTTTTCAATTTGTTACCCCCGAATTTTTTTCCTGGCTTTTAATTAAATCACCTCTCCTCGACCCTTAACCTCGATCTTTAACTCTGCCCGACCCTCAACCACGACCTCTGCAACCTCGAGCGAAAAAATGAAATGAGGGCATTTCATTATTTTCCTAGATCTTGAGTTCCTAGGTCTTGAGATGTCCTTGTTACTATCGATATTTTTTACGCATCATCCAACGTCTTGTATTTGTAAAATGTTTTCCTATTTTACAACAACACGCGATCCTTAATTTTATATTTCTTAAAAAAGTATAACAAACTTAAAAACCTTATGTCTTTTCCCTCTAAAAAGACAACATTGCGCGACCCTCAACCTCGACCTCTGCCATCTCGAGCAAAAGTAACGAAACGAATGTGTTTTCGATACTTTCCAGGTTTTCAGCATGTTAAATCCCAAATTTCTTTCCTGGCTTTTAACTAAATCACCTCTCCTCGACCCTTAACCTCGATCTTTAACTCTGCTCGACCCTCAACCACGACCTATGCCACCTCGAGCGAATAAATGAAATGAGGGCATTTCATTATTTTCCTAGATCTTGAGTTCCTAGGTATTGAGAAGTGCTTGTTACTATCGATATTTCTTCACGCTTCATCCAACGTCTTGCATTTGTAAAAAGGTTTCCTATTTTACAACAACTCGCGATCCTTAATTTTATATTTCTTAAAAAAGAGGTATAACAAACTTAAAAACCTTATGTCTTTTCCCTCTAAAAAGACAACATTGCTCGACCCTCAACCTCGACCTCTGCCACCTCGTCAAAAGTAACGAAACGAATGTTTTTTCGAAACTTTCCAGGTTTTCAATTTGTTACCCCCGAATTTCTTTCCTGGCTTTTAATTAAATCACCTCTCCTCGACCCTTAACCTCGATCTTTAACTCTGCCCGACCCTCAACCACGACCTCTGCCACCTCGAGCGAAAAAATGAAATGAGGGCATTTCATTATTTTCCTAGATCTTGAGTTCCTAGGTCTTGAGATGTCCTTGTTACTATCGATATTTCTTACGCATCATCCATCGTCTTGTATTTGTAAAATGTTTTCCTATTTTACAACAACACGCGATCCTTAATTTTATATTTCTTAAAAAAGAGGTATAACAAACTTAAAAACCTTATGTCTTTTCCCTCTAAAAAGACAACATTGCGCGACCCTCAACCTCGACCTCTGCCATCTCGAGCAAAAGTAACGAAACGAATGTGTTTTCGATACTTTCCAGGTTTTCAGCATGTTAACTCCCGAATTTCTTTCCTGGATTTAACTAAATCACCGCTCCTCGACCCTTAACCTCGATCTTTAACTCTGCTCGACCCTCAACCACGACCTCTGCCACCTCGAGCGAATAAATAAAATGAGGGCATTTCATTATTTTCCTAGATCTTGAGTTCCTAGGACTTGAGAAGTGCTTGTTACTATCGATATTTCTTCACGCTTCATCCAACGTCTTGCATTTGTAAAAAGGTTTCCTATTTTACAACAACTCGCGATCCTTAATTTTATATTTCTTAAAAAAGAGGTATAACAAACTTAAAAACCTTATGTCTTTTCCCTCTAAAAAGACAACATTGCTCGACCCTCAACCTCGACCTCTGCCACCTCGTCAAAAGTAACGAAACGAATGTTTTTCCGATACTTTCCAGGTTTTCAATTTGTTACCCCCGAATTTCTTTCCTGGCTTTTAATTAAATCACCTCTCCTCGACCCTTAACCTCGATCTTTAACTCTGCCCGACCCTCAACCACGACCTCTGCCACCTCGAGCGAAAAAATGAAATGAGGGCATTTCATTATTTTCCTAGATCTTGAGTTCCTAGGTCTTGAGATGTCCTTGTTACTATCGATATTTCTTACGCATCATCCAACGTCTTGTATTTGTAAAATGTTTTCCTATTTTACAATAACACGCGATCCTTAATTTTATATTTCTTAAAAAAGAGGTATAAAAAACTTAAAAACCTTATGTCTTTTCCCTCTAAAAAGACAACATTGCTCGACCCTTAACCTCGACCTCTGCCACCTCGTCAAAAGTAATAAACGAATGTTTTTCCGATACTTTCCAGGTTTTCAATTTGTTACCCCCGAATTTCTTTCCTGGCTTTTAATTAAATCACCTCTCCTCGACCCTTAACCTCGATCTTTAACTCTGCTCGACCCTCAACCACGACCTCTGCCACCTCGAGCGAGTAAATGAAATGAGGGCATTTCATTATTTTCCTAGATCTTGAGTTCCTAGGTTTTGAGATGTCCTTGTTACTATCGATATTTCTTACGCATCATCCAACGTCTTGTATTTGTAAAATGTTTTCCTATTTTACAACAACACGCGATCCTTAATTTTATATTTCTTAAAAAAGAGGTATAACAAACATAAAAACCTTATGTCTTTTCCCTCTAAAAACACAACATTGTTCGACCCTCAACCTCGACCTCTGTCACCTCGAGCAAAAGTAACGAAACGAATGTGTTTCCGATACTTTCCAGGTTTTCAGTATGTTAACCCCCGAATTCCTTTCCTGGCTTTTATCTAAATCACCTCTCCTCGACCCTTAACCTCGATCTTTAACTCTGCTCGACCCTCAACCACGACCTCTGCCACCTCGAGCGAGTAAATGAAATGAGGGCATTTCATTATTTTCCTAGATCTTGAGTTCCTAGGTCTTGAGATGTCCTTGTTACTATCGATATTTCTTACGCATCATCCAACGTCTTGTATTTGTAAAATGTTTTCCTATTTTACAATAACACGCGATCCTTAATTTTATATTTCTTAAAAAAGAGGTATAACAAACTTAAAAACCTTATGTCTTTTCCCTCTAAAAAGACAACATTGCTCGACCCTCAACCTCGACCTCTGCCACCTCGAGCAAAAGTAACGAAACGAATGTTTTTTCGATACTTTCCAGGTTTTCAGTATATTAATCCCCGAATTTATTTCCTGGATTTAACTAAATCACCTCTCCTCGACCCTTAACCTCGATCTTTAACTCTGCCCGACCCTCAACCACGACCTCTGCCACCTCGAGCGAAAAAATGAAATGAGGGCATTTCATTATTTTCCTAGATCTTGAGTTCCTAGGTCTTGAGATGTCCTTGTTACTATCGATATTTCTTACGCATCATCCAACGTCTTGTATTTGTAAAATGTTTTCCTATTTTACAACAACACGCGATCCTTAATTTTATATTTCTTAAAAAAGAGGTATAACAAACTTAAAAACCTTATGTCTTTTCCCTCTAAAAAGACAACATTACTCGACCCTCAACCTCGACATCTGCAACCTCGTCAAAAGTAACGAAACGAATGTTTTTTCGATACTTTCCAGGTTTTCAATTTGTTACCCCCGAATTTTTTTCCTGGCTTTTAATTAAATCACCTCTCCTCGACCCTTAACCTCGATCTTTAACTCTGCCCGACCCTCAACCACGACCTCTGCAACCTCGAGCGAAAAAATGAAATGAGGGCATTTCATTATTTTCCTAGATCTTGAGTTCCTAGGTCTTGAGATGTCCTTGTTACTATCGATATTTTTTACGCATCATCCAACGTCTTGTATTTGTAAAATGTTTTCCTATTTTACAACAACACGCGATCCTTAATTTTATATTTCTTAAAAAAGTATAACAAACTTAAAAACCTTATGTCTTTTCCCTCTAAAAAGACAACATTGCGCGACCCTCAACCTCGACCTCTGCCATCTCGAGCAAAAGTAACGAAACGAATGTGTTTTCGATACTTTCCAGGTTTTCAGCATGTTAAATCCCAAATTTCTGTCCTGGCTTTTAACTAAATCACCTCTCCTCGACCCTTAACCTCGATCTTTAACTCTGCTCGACCCTCAACCACGACCTATGCCACCTCGAGCGAGTAAATGAAATGAGGGCATTTCATTATTTTCCTAGATCTTGAGTTCCTAGGTCTTGAGATGTCCTTGTTACTATCGATATTTCTTCACCCTTCATCCAACATCTTGTATTTGTAAAAAGCTTTCCTGTTTTACACCAACTCGCGATCCTTAATTTTATATTTCTTAAAAAAGAGGTATAACAAACTTAAAAACCTTGTCTTTTCCCTGTAAAAAGACAACATTGCTCGACCCTCAAACTCGACCTCTGCCATCTCGAGCAAAAGTAACGAAACGAATGTGTTTTCGATACTTTACAGGTTTTCAGCATGTTAACCCCCAAATTTCTTTCCTGGCTTTTAACTAAATCACCTCTCTTCGACCCTTAACCTCGATCTTTAACTCTGCTCGACCCTCAACCAAGACCTCTGCCACCTCGAGCAAAAAAATGAAATGAGGGCATTTCATTATATTCCGTGATCTTAAGTTCCTAGGTCTTGAGAAGTGCTTGTTACTATCGATATTTCTTCACGCTTCATCCAACATCTTGTATTTGTAAAAAGATTACCGATTTTACACCAACTCGCGATCCTTAATTTTACATTTCTTAAAAAATGTATAACAAACTTAAATACCTTATGTCTTTTCCCTCTAAAAAGACAACATTGCTCGAACCTCAACCTCGACCTCTGCCACCTCGAGCAAAAGTAACGAAACGAATGTTTTTTCGATACTTTCCAGGTTTTCAGTATATTAACCCCCCATTTATTTCCTGGCTTTTAACTAAATCACCTCTCCTCGACCCTTAACCTCGATCTTTAACTCTGCTGGACCCTCAACCACGACCTCTTCCACCTCGAGCGAAAAAATGAAATGAGGGCATTTCATTATTTTCCTAGATCTTGAGTTCCTAGGTCTTGAGATGTCTTTGTTACTATCGATATTTCTTACGCATCATCCAACGTCTTGTATTTGTAAAATGTTTTCCTATTTTACAATAACACGCGATCCTTAATTTTATATTTCTTAAAAAAGAGGTATAACGAACTTAAAAACCTTATGTCTTTTTCCTCTAAAAAGACAACATTGCTTGACCCTCAACCTCGACCTCTGCCACCTCGAGCAAAAGTAACGAAACGAATGTTTTTTCGATACTTTCCAGGTTTTCAGTATATTAACCCCCGAATTTATTTCCTGGCTTTTAACTAGATCACCTCTCCTCGACCCTTATCCTCGATCTTTAACTCTGCTCGACCCTCAACCACGACCTCTGCCACCTCGAGCGAGTAAATGAAATGAGGGCGTTTCATTATTTTCCTAGATCTTGTGTTCCTAGGTTTTGAGATGTCCTTGTTACTATCGATATTTCTTACGCATCATCCAACGTCTTGTATTTGTAAAATGTTTTCCTATTTTACAACAACACGCGATCCTTAATTTTATATTTCTTGAAAAATAGGTATAACAAACTTAAAAACGTTATGTCTTTTCCCTCTAAAAAGACAACATTGCTCGTCCCTCAACCTCGACCCCTGCCACCTCGAGCAAAAGTAACGAAACGAATGTATTTTCGATACTTTCCAGGTTTTCAGCATGTTAAACCCCGAATTTCTTTCCTAGCTTTTAACTAAATCACCTCTCCTCGACCCTTAACCTCGATATTTTACTCTGCTCGACCCTCAACCACGACCTCTGCCTCCACGAGCGAATAAATGCAATGAGGGCATTTCATTATTTTCCTAGATCTTGAGTTCCTAGGTCTTGAGATGTCCTTGTTACTATCGATATTTCTTCACCCTTCATCCAACATCTTGTATTTGTAAAAATGATTCCTGTTTTACACCAACTCGCGATCCTTAATTTTATATTTCTTAAAAAAGAGGTATAACAAACTTAAAAACCTTGTCTTTTCCCTCTAAAAAGACAACATTGCTCGACCCTCAAACTCGACCTCTGCCACCTCGAGCAAAAGTAACGAAACGAATGTTTTTTCGATACTTTCCAGGTTTTCAGTATATTAACCCCCCATTTATTTCCTGGCTTTTAACTAAATCACCTCTCGTCGACCCTTAACCTCGATCTTTAACTCTGCTGGACCCTCAACCACGACCTCTTCCACCTCGAGCGAAAAAATGAAATGAGGGCGTTTCATTATTTTCCTAGATCTTGAGATGTCTTTGTTACTATCGATATTTCTTACGCATCATCCAACGTCTTGTATTTGTAAAATGTTTTCCTATTTTACAATAACACGCGATCCTTAATTTTATATTTCTTAAAAAAGAGGTATAACAAACTTAAAAACCTTATGTCTTTTCCCTCTAAAAAGACAACATTGCTTGACCCTCAACCTCGACCTCTGCCACCTCGAGCAAAAGTAACGAAACGAATGTTTTTTCGATACTTTCCAGGTTTTCAGCATGTTAAACCCCGAATTTCTTTCCTGGCTTTTAACTAAATCACCTCTCCTCGACTCTTAACCTCGATCTTTAAGTCTGCTCGACCCTCAACCAAGACCTCTGCCACCTCGAGCAAAAAAATGAAATGAGGGCATTTCATTATATTCCGTGATCTTAAGTTCCTAGGTCTTGAGAAGTGCTTGTTACTATCGATATTTCTTCACGCTTCATCCAACATCTTGTATTTGTAAAAAGATTACCGATTTTACACCAACTCGCGATCCTTAATTTTATATTTCTTAAAAAAGATATAACAAACTTAAAAACCTTATGTCTTTTCCCTCTAAAAAGACAACATTGCGCGACCCTCAACCTCGACCTCTGCCATCACGAGCAAAAGTAACGAAACGAATGTGTTTTCGATACTTTCCAGGTTTTCAGCATGTTAACTCCCGAATTTCTTTCCTGGCTTTTAACTAAATCACCTCTCCTCGACCCTTAACCTCGATCTTTAACCCTGCTCGACCCTCAACCACGACCTCTGCCACCTCGAGCGAATAAATGAAATGAGGGCATTTCATTATTTTCCTAGATCCTGTGTTCCTAGGTTTTGAGATGTCCTTGTTACTATCGATATTTCTTACGCATCATCCAACGTCTTGTATTTGTAAAATGTTTTCCTATTTTACAACAACACGCGATCCTTAATTTTATATTTCTTAAAAAAGAGGTATAACAAACATAAAAACCTTATGTATTTTCCCTCTAAAAACACAACATTGTTCGACCCTCAACCTCGACCTCTGTCACCTCGAGCAAAAGTAACGAAACGAATGTGTTTTCGATACTTTCCAGGTTTTCAGCATGTTAACCCCCGAATTTCTTTCCTGGATTTAACTCCTCGACCCTTAACCTCGATCTTTAACTCTGCTCGACCCTCAACCACGACCTTTGCCACCTCGAGCGAATAAATGAAATGAGGGCATTTCATTATTTTCCTAGATCTTGAGTTCCTAGGTCTTGAGATGTCCTTGTTACTATCGATATTTCTTCACCCTTCATCCAACATCTTGTATTTGTAAAAATGATTCCTGTTTTACACCAACTCGCGATCCTTAATTTTATATTTCTTAAAAAAGAGGTATAACAAACTTAAAAACCTTGTCTTTTCCCTCTAAAAAGACAACATTGCTCGACCCTCAAACTCGACCTCTGCCATCTCGAGCAAAAGTAACGAAACGAATGTGTTTTCGATACTTTCCAGGTTTTCAGCATGTTAAACCCCGAATTTCTTTCCTGGCTTTTAACTAAATCACCTCTCCTCGACTCTTAACCTCGATCTTTAAGTCTGCTCGACCCTCAATGAGGGCATTTCATTATTTTCCTAGATCTTGAGTTCCTAAGTCTTGAGATGTCCTTGTTACTATCGATAGTTCTTCACGCTTCATCCAACATCTTGTATTTGTAAAAAGGTTTCCTATTTTACACCAACTTGCGATCCTTAATTTTATATTTCTTAAAAAAGAGGTATAACAAACTTAAAAACCTTGTCTTTTCCCTCTAAAAAGACAACATTGCTCGCCCGTCAAACTCGACCTCTGCCATCTCGAGCAAAAGTAACGAAACGAATGTGTTTTAGATACTTTCCAGGTTTTCAGCATGTTAACCCCCGAATTTCTTTATTCTATTCAACTAAATCACCTTTCCTCGACCCTTAACCTCGATCTTTAACTCTGCTCGACCCTCAACCACGACCTCTGCCACCTCGAGCGAATAAATGAAATGAGGGCATTTCATTATTTTCCTAGATCTTGAGTTCCTAGGTCTTGAGATGTCCTTGTTAGTATCGATAATTCTTCACCCTTCATCCAACGTCTTGTATTTGTAAAATTTTTTCCTATTTTAAAACAACACGCGATCCTTAATTTTATATTTCTTAAAAAAGAGGTATAACAAACTTAAAAACCTTATGTCTTTTCCCTCTAAAAAGACAACATTGCTCGACCCTCAACGTCAACCTCTGCCACCTCGAGCAAAAGTAACGAAACGAATGTTTTTTTCGATACTTTCCACGTTTTCAGTATGTTTACCCCCGAATTTCTTTCCTGGCTTTTAACTAAATCACCTCTCCTCGAAACTTAACCTCGATCTTTAACTCTGCTTGGCCCTCATCCACGACCTCTGCCACCTCGAGCGAAAAAATGAAATGTGGGCATTTCATTATTTTCCTAGATCTTGAGTTCCTAGGTCTTGAGATGTCCTTGTTACTATCGATATTTCTTCACGCTTCATCCATCATCTTGTATTTGTAAAAAGGTTTCCTATTTTACACCAACTTGCGATCCATAATTTTATATTTCTTAAAAAAGAGGTATAACAAACTTAAAAACCTTGTCTTTTCCCTCTAAAAAGACAACATTGCTCGCCCGTCAAACTCGACCTCTGCCATCTCGAGCAAAAGTAACGAAACGAATGTGTTTTAGATACTTTCCAGGTTTTCAGCATGTTAACCCCCGAATTTCTTTATTCTATTCAACTAAATCACCTTTCCTCGACCCTTAACCTCGATCTTTAACTCTGCTCGACCCTCAACCACGACCTCTGCCACCTCGAGCGAATAAATGAAATGAGGGCATTTCATTATTTTCCTAGATCTTGAGTTCCTAGGTCTTGAGATGTCCTTGTTACTATCGATAATTCTTCACCCTTCATCCAACGTCTTGTATTTGTAAAATTTTTTCCTATTTTAAAACAACACGCGATAATTAATTTTATATTTCTTAAAAAAGAGGTATAACAAACTTAAAAACCTTATGTCTTTTCCCTCTAAAAAGACAACATTGCTCGACCCTCAACGTCAACCTCTGCCACCTCGAGCAAAAGTAACGAAACGAATGTTTTTTTCGATACTTTCCACGTTTTCAGTATGTTTACCCCCGAATTTCTTTCCTGGCTTTTAACTAAATCACCTCTCCTCGAAACTTAACCTCGATCTTTAACTCTGCTTGGCCCTCATCCACGACCTCTGCCACCTCGAGCGAAAAAATGAAATGTGGGCATTTCATTATTTTCCTAGATCTTGAGTTCCTAGGTCTTGAGATGTCCTTGTTACTATCGATATTTCTTCACGCTTCATCCATCATCTTGTATTTGTAAAAAGGTTTCCTATTTTACACCAACTTGCGATCCATAATTTTATATTTCTTAAAAAAGAGGTATAACAAACTTAAAAACCTTGTCTTTTCCCTCTAAAAAGACAACATTGCTCGACCCTCAAACTCGACCTCTGCCATCTTGAGCAAAAGTAACGAAACGAATGTGTTTTCGATACTTTCCAGGTTTTCAGCATTTTAACCCCCGAATTTCTTTCCTGGATTTAACTAAATCACCTCTCCTCGACCCTTAACCTCGATCTTTAACTCTGCTCGACCCTCAACCACGACCTTTGCCACCTCGAGCGAATAAATGAAATGAGGGCATTTCATTATTTTCCTAGATCTTGAGTTCCTAGGTCTTGAGATGTCCTTGTTACTATCGATATTTCTTCACCCTTCATCCAACATCTTGTATTTGTAAAAATGATTCCTGTTTTACACCAACTCGCGATCCTTAATTTTATATTTCTTAAAAAAGAGGTATAACAAACTTAAAAACCTTGTCTTTTCCCTCTAAAAAGACAACATTGCTCGACCCTCAAACTCGACCTCTGCCATCTCGAGCAAAAGTAACGAAACGAATGTGTTTTCGATACTTTCCAGGTTTTCAGCATGTTAAACCCCGAATTTCTTTCCTGGCTTTTAACTAAATCACCTCTCCTCGACTCTTAACCTCGATCTTTAAGTCTGCTCGACCCTCAACCAAGACCTCTGCCACCTCGAGCAAAAAAATGAAATGAGGGCATTTCATTATATTCCGTGATCTTAAGTTCCTAGGTCTTTAGAAGTCCTTGTTACTATCGATATTTCTTCACGCTTCATCCAACATCTTGTATTTGTAAAAAGGTTACCGATTTTACACAAACTCGCGATCCTTAATTTTATATTTCTTCAAAAAGTATAACAAACTTAAAAACCTTATGTCTTTTCCCTCTAAAAAGACAACATTGCGCGACCCTCAACCTCGACCTCTGCCATCTCGAGCAAAAGTAACGAAACGAATGTGTTTTCGATACTTTCCAGATTTTCAGCATGTTAACTCCCGAATTTCTTTCCTGGCTTTTAACTAAATCACCTCTCCTCGACCCTTAACCTCGATCTTTAACTCTGCTCGACCCTCAACCACGACCTCTGCCACCTCGAGCGAATAAATGAAATGAGGGCATTTCATTATTTTCCTAGATCTTGAGTTCCTAGGACTTGAGAAGTGCTTGTTACTATCGATATTTCTTCACGCTTCATCCAACGTCTTGCATTTGTAAAAAGGTTTCCTATTTTACAACAACTCGCGATCCTTAATTTTATATTTCTTAAAAAAGAGGTATAACAAACTTAAAAACCTTATGTCTTTTCCCTCTAAAAAGACAACATTGCTCGACCCTCAACCTCGACCTCTGCCACCTCGTCAAAAGTAACGAAACGAATGTTTTTTCGATACTTTCCAGGTTTTCAGTATATTAACCCCCGAATTTATTTCCTGGCTTTTAACTAGATCACCTCTCCTCGACCCTTATCCTCGATCTTTAACTCTGCTCGACCCTCAACCACGACCTCTGCCACCTCGAGCGAGTAAATGAAATGAGGGCATTTCATTATTTTCCTAGATCTTGTGTTCCTAGGTTTTGAGATGTCCTTGTTACTATCGATATTTCTTACGCATCATCCAACGTCTTGTATTTGTAAAATGTTTTCCTATTTTACAACAACACGCGATCCTTAATTTTATATTTCTTAAAAAAGAGGTATAACAAACATAAAAACCTTATGTATTTTCCCTCTAAAAACACAACATTGTTCGACCCTCAACCTCGACCTCTGTCACCTCGAGCAAAAGTAACGAAACGAATGTGTTTTCGATACTTTCCAGGTTTTCAGCATGTTAACCCCCGAATTTCTTTCCTGGATTTAACTCCTCGACCCTTAACCTCGATCTTTAACTCTGCTCGACCCTCAACCACGACCTTTGCCACCTCGAGCGAATAAATGAAATGAGGGCATTTCATTATTTTCCTAGATCTTGAGTTCCTAGGTCTTGAGATGTCCTTGTTACTATCGATATTTCTTCACCCTTCATCCAACATCTTGTATTTGTAAAAATGATTCCTGTTTTACACCAACTCGCGATCCTTAATTTTATATTTCTTAAAAAAGAGGTATAACAAACTTAAGAACCTTGTCTTTTCCCTCTAAAAAGACAACATTGCTCGACCCTCAAACTCGACCTCTGCCATCTCGAGCAAAAGTAACGAAACGAATGTGTTTTCGATACTTTCCAGGTTTTCAGCATGTTAAACCCCGAATTTCTTTCCTGGCTTTTAACTAAATCACCTCTCCTCGACTCTTAACCTCGATCTTTAAGTCTGCTCGACCCTCAATGAGGGCATTTCATTATTTTCCTAGATCTTGAGTTCCTAAGTCTTGAGATGTCCTTGTTACTATCGATAGTTCTTCACGCTTCATCCAACATCTTGTATTTGTAAAAAGGTTTCCTATTTTACACCAACTTGCGATCCTTAATTTTATATTTCTTAAAAAAGAGGTATAACAAACTTAAAAACCTTGTCTTTTCCCTCTAAAAAGACAACATTGCTCGCCCGTCAAACTCGACCTCTGCCATCTCGAGCAAAAGTAACGAAACGAATGTGTTTTAGATACTTTCCAGGTTTTCAGCATGTTAACCCCCGAATTTCTTTATTCTATTCAACTAAATCACCTTTCCTCGACCCTTAACCTCGATCTTTAACTCTGCTCGACCCTCAACCACGACCTCTGCCACCTCGAGCGAATAAATGAAATGAGGGCATTTCATTATTTTCCTAGATCTTGAGTTCCTAGGTCTTGAGATGTCCTTGTTAGTATCGATAATTCTTCACCCTTCATCCAACGTCTTGTATTTGTAAATTTTTTTCCTATTTTAAAACAACACGCGATCCTTAATTTTATATTTCTTAAAAAAGAGGTATAACAAACTTAAAAACCTTATGTCTTTTCCCTCTAAAAAGACAACATTGCTCGACCCTCAACGTCAACCTCTGCCACCTCGAGCAAAAGTAACGAAACGAATGTTTTTTTCGATACTTTCCACGTTTTCAGTATGTTTACCCCCGAATTTCTTTCCTGGCTTTTAACTAAATCACCTCTCCTCGAAACTTAACCTCGATCTTTAACTCTGCTTGGCCCTCATCCACGACCTCTGCCACCTCGAGCGAAAAAATGAAATGTGGGCATTTCATTATTTTCCTAGATCTTGAGTTCCTAGGTCTTGAGATGTCCTTGTTACTATCGATATTTCTTCACGCTTCATCCATCATCTTGTATTTGTAAAAAGGTTTCCTATTTTACACCAACTTGCGATCCATAATTTTATATTTCTTAAAAAAGAGGTATAACAAACTTAAAAACCTTGTCTTTTCCCTCTAAAAAGACAACATTGCTCGACCCTCAAACTCGACCTCTGCCATCTCGAGCAAAAGTAACGAAACGAATGTGTTTTCGATACTTTCCAGGTTTTCAGCATGTTAAACCCCGAATTTCTTTCCTGGCTTTTAACTAAATCACCTCTCCTCGACTCTTAACCTCGATCTTTAAGTCTGCTCGACCCTCAACCAAGACCTCTGCCACCTCGAGCAAAAAAATGAAATGAGGGCATTTCATTATATTCCGTGATCTTAAGTTCCTAGGACTTTAGAAGTCCTTGTTACTATCGATATTTCTTCACGCTTCATCCAACATCTTGTATTTGTAAAAAGGTTACAGATTTTACACAAACTCGCGATCCTTAATTTTATATTTCTTCAAAAAGTATAACAAACTTAAAAACCTTATGTCTTTTCCCTCTAAAAAGACAACATTGCGCGACCCTCAACCTCGAACTCTGCCATCTCGAGCAAAAGTAACGAAACGAATGTGTTTTCGATACTTTCCAGGTTTTCAGCATGTTAACTCCCGAATTTCTTTCCTGGCTTTTAACTAAATCACCTCTCCTGGACCCTTAACCTCGAACTTTAACTCTGCTCGACCCTCAACCACGACCTATGCCACCTCGAGCGAATAAATGAAATGAGGGCATTTCATTATTTTCCTAGATCTTGAGTTCCTAGGTCTTGAGAAGTGCTTGTTACTATCGATATTTCTTCACGCTTCATCCAACGTCTTGCATTTGTAAAAAGGTTTCCTATTTTACAACAACTCGCGATCCTTAATTTTATATTTCTTAAAAAAGAGGTATAACAAACTTAAAAACCTTATGTCTTTTCCCTCTAAAAAGACAACATTGCTCGACCCTCAACCTCGACCTCTGCCACCTCGTCAAAAGTAACGAAACGAATGTTTTTTCGATACTTTCCAGGTTTTCAATTTGTTACCCCCGAATTTCTTTCCTGGCTTTTAATTAAATCACCTCTCTCGACCCTTAACCTCGATCTTTAACTCTGCCCGACCCTCAACCACGACCCCTGCCACCTCGAGCGAAAAAATGAAATGAGGGCATTTCATTATTTTCCTAGATCTTGAGTTCCTAGGTCTTGAGATGTCCTTGTTACTATCGATATTTTTTACGCATCATCCAACGTCTTGTATTTGTAAAATGTTTTCCTATTTTACAACAACACGCGATCCTTAATTTTATATTTCTTAAAAAAGTATAACAAACTTAAAAACCTTATGTCTTTTCCCTCTAAAAAGACAACATTGCTCGACCCTCAACCTCGACCTCTGCCACCTCGTCAAAAGTAACGAAACGAATGTTTTTCCGATACTTTCCAGGTTTTCAATTTGTTACCCCCGAATTTCTTTCCTGGCTTTTAATTAAATCACCTCTCCTCGACCCTTAACCTCGATCTTTAACTCTGCCCGACCCTCAACCACGACCTCTGCCACCTCGAGCGAAAAAATGAAATGAGGGCATTTCATTATTTTCCTAGATCTTGAGTTCCTAGGTCTTGAGATGTCCTTGTTACTATCGATATTTCTTACGCATCATCCAACGTCTTGTATTTGTAAAATGTTTTCCTATTTTACAATAACACACGATCCTTAATTTTATATTTCTTAAAAAAGAGGTATAACAAACTTAAAAACCTTATGTCTTTTCCCTCTAAAAAGACAACATTGCTTGACCCTCAACCTCGACCTCTGCCACCTCGAGCAAAAGTAACGAAACGAAAGTTTTTTCGATAATTTCCAGGTTTTCAGCATGTTAACCCCCGAATTTCTTTCCTGGATTTAACTCCTCGACCCTTAACCTCGATCTTTAACTCTGCTCGACCCTCAACCACGACCTTTGCCACCTCGAGCGAATAAATGAAATGAGGGCATTTCATTATTTTCCTAGATCTTGAGTTCCTAGGTCTTGAGATGTCCTTGTTACTATCGATATTTCTTCACCCTTCATCCAACATCTTGTATTTGTAAAAATGATTCCTGTTTTACACCAACTCGCGATCCTTAATTTTATATTTCTTAAAAAAGAGGTATAACAAACTTAAAAACCTTGTCTTTTCCCTCTAAAAAGACAACATTGCTCGACCCTTAAACTCGACCTCTGCCATCTCGAGCAAAAGTAACGAAACGAATGTGTTTTCGATACTTTCCAGGTTTTCAGCATGTTAAACCCCGAATTTCTTTCCTGGCTTTTAACTAAATCACCTCTCCTCGACTCTTAACCTCGATCTTTAAGTCTGCTCGACCCTCAATGAGGGCATTTCATTATTTTCCTAGATCTTGAGTTCCTAAGTCTTGAGATGTCCTTGTTACTATCGATAGTTCTTCACGCTTCATCCAACATCTTGTATTTGTAAAAAGGTTTCCTATTTTACACCAACTTGCGATCCTTAATTTTATATTTCTTAAAAAAGAGGTATAACAAACTTAAAAACCTTGTCTTTTCCCTCTAAAAAGACAACATTGCTCGCCCGTCAAACTCGACCTCTGCCATCTCGAGCAAAAGTAACGAAACGAATGTGTTTTAGATACTTTCCAGGTTTTCAGCATGTTAACCCCCGAATTTCTTTATTCTATTCAACTAAATCACCTTTCCTCGACCCTTAACCTCGATCTTTAACTCTGCTCGACCCTCAACCACGACCTCTGCCACCTCGAGCGAATAAATGAAATGAGGGCATTTCATTATTTTCCTAGATCTTGAGTTCCTAGGTCTTGAGATGTCCTTGTTAGTATCGATAATTCTTCACCCTTCATCCAACGTCTTGTATTTGTAAAATTTTTTCCTATTTTAAAACAACACGCGATCCTTAATTTTATATTTCTTAAAAAAGAGGTATAACAAACTTAAAAACCTTATGTCTTTTCCCTCTAAAAAGACAACATTGCTCGACCCTCAACGTCAACCTCTGCCACCTCGAGCAAAAGTAATGAAACGAATGTTTTTTTCGATACTTTCCACGTTTTCAGTATGTTTACCCCCGAATTTCTTTCCTGGCTTTTAACTAAATCACCTCTCCTCGAAACTTAACCTCGATCTTTAACTCTGCTTGGCCCTCATCCACGACCTCTGCCACCTCGAGCGAAAAAATGAAATGTGGGCATTTCATTATTTTCCTAGATCTTGAGTTCCTAGGTCTTGAGATGTCCTTGTTACTATCGATATTTCTTCACGCTTCATCCATCATCTTGTATTTGTAAAAAGGTTTCCTATTTTACACCAACTTGCGATCCATAATTTTATATTTCTTAAAAAAGAGGTATAACAAACTTAAAAACCTTGTCTTTTCCCTCTAAAAAGACAACATTGCTCGACCCTCAAACTCGACCTCTGCCATCTCGAGCAAAAGTAACGAAACGAATGTGTTTTCGATACTTTCCAGGTTTTCAGCATGTTAAACCCCGAATTTCTTTCCTGGCTTTTAACTAAATCACCTCTCCTCGACTCTTAACCTCGATCTTTAAGTCTGCTCGACCCTCAACCAAGACCTCTGCCACCTCGAGCAAAAAAATGAAATGAGGGCATTTCATTATATTCCGTGATCTTAAGTTCCTAGGACTTTAGAAGTCCTTGTTACTATCGATATTTCTTCACGCTTCATCCAACATCTTGTATTTGTAAAAAGGTTACCGATTTTACACAAACTCGCGATCCTTAATTTTATATTTCTTCAAAAAGTATAACAAACTTAAAAACCTTATGTCTTTTCCCTCTAAAAAGACAACATTGCGCGACCCTCAACCTCGAACTCTGCCATCTCGAGCAAAAGTAACGAAACGAATGTGTTTTCGATACTTTCCAGGTTTTCAGCATGTTAACTCCCGAATTTCTTTCCTGGCTTTTAACTAAATCACCTCTCCTGGACCCTTAACCTCGAACTTTAACTCTGCTCGACCCTCAACCACGACCTATGCCACCTCGAGCGAATAAATGAAATGAGGGCATTTCATTATTTTCCTAGATCTTGAGTTCCTAGGTCTTGAGAAGTGCTTGTTACTATCGATATTTCTTCACGCTTCATCCAACGTCTTGCATTTGTAAAAAGGTTTCCTATTTTACAACAACTCGCGATCCTTAATTTTATATTTCTTAAAAAAGAGGTATAACAAACTTAAAAACCTTATGTCTTTTCCCTCTAAAAAGACAACATTGCTCGACCCTCAACCTCGACCTCTGCCACCTCGTCAAAAGTAACGAAACGAGTGTTTTTTCGATACTTTCCAGGTTTTCAATTTGTTACCCCCGAATTTCTTTCCTGGCTTTTAATTAAATCACCTCTCTCGACCCTTAACCTCGATCTTTAACTCTGCCCGACCCTCAACCACGACCCCTGCCACCTCGAGCGAAAAAATGAAATGAGGGCATTTCATTATTTTCCTAGATCTTGAGTTCCTAGGTCTTGAGATGTCCTTGTTACTATCGATATTTTTTACGCATCATCCAACGTCTTGTATTTGTAAAATGTTTTCCTATTTTACAACAACACGCGATCCTTAATTTTATATTTCTTAAAAAAGTATAACAAACTTAAAAACCTTATGTCTTTTCCCTCTAAAAAGACAACATTGCTCGACCCTCAACCTCGACCTCTGCCACCTCGTCAAAAGTAACGAAACGAATGTTTTTCCGATACTTTCCAGGTTTTCAATTTGTTACCCCCGAATTTCTTTCCTGGCTTTTAATTAAATCACCTCTCCTCGACCCATAACCTCGATCTTTAACTCTGCCCGACCCTCAACCACGACCTCTGCCACCTCGAGCGAATAAATGAAATGAGGGCATTTCATTATTTTCCTAGATCTTGAGTTCCTAGGTCTTGAGATGTCCTTGTTACTATCGATATTTCTTCACCGTTCATCCAACGTCTTGTATTTGTAAAAAGGTTTCCTATTTTACAACAACTCGCGATCCTTAATTTTATATTTCTTGAAAAATAGGTATAACAAACTTAAAAACGTTATGTCTTTTCCCTCTAAAAAGACAACATTGCTCGTCCCTCAACCTCGACCTCTGCCACCTCGAGCAAAAGTAACGAAACGAATGTGTTTTCGATACTTTCCAGGTTTTCAGCATGTTAAACCCCGAATTTCTTTCCTGGCTTTTAACTAAATCACCTCTCCTCGACCCTTAACCTCGATATTTTACTCTGCTCGAACCTCAACCATGACCTCTGCCTCCACGAGCGAATAAATGCAATGAGGGCATTTCATTATTTTCCTAGATCTTGAGTTCCTAGGTTTTGAGATGTCCTTGTTACTATCGATATTTCTTACGCATCATCCAACGTCTTGTATTTGTAAAATGTTTTCCTATTTTACAACAACACGCGATCCTTAATTTTATATTTCTTATAAAAGAGGTATAACAAACATAAAAACCTTAAGTCTTTTCCCTCTAAAAAGACAACATTGTTCGACCCTCAACCTCGACCTCTGTCACCTCGAGCAAAAGTAACGAAACGAATGTGTTTTCGATACTTTCCAGGTTTTCAGTATGTTAACCCCCGAATTTCTTTCCTGGCTTTTAACTAAATCACCTCTCCTCGACCCTTAACCTCGATCTTTAACTCTGCTCGACCCTCAACCACGACCTCTGCCACCTCGAGCGAGTAAATGAAATGAGGGCATTTCATTATTTTCCTAGATCTTGAGTTCCTAGGTCTTGAGATGTCCTTGTTACTATCGATATTTCTTACGCATCATCCAACGTCTTGTATTTGTAAAATGTTTTCCTATTTTACAATAACACGCGATCCTTAATTTTATATTTCTTAAAAGAGAGGTATAACAAAATTAAAAACCTTATGTCTTTTCCCTCTAAAAAGACAACATTGCTCGACCCTCAACCTCGACCTCTGCCACCTCGAGCAAAAGTAACGAAACGAATGTGTATTCGATACTTTCCAGGTTTCAGCATGTTAACCCCCGAATTTCTTTCCTGTATTTAATTAAATCACCTCTCCTCGACCCTTAACCTCGATCTTTAACTCTGCTCGACCCTCAACCACGACCTCTGCCACCTCGAGCGAATAAATGAAATGAGGGCATTTCATTATTTTCCTAGATCTTGAGTTCCTAGGTTTTGAGATGTCCTTGTTACTATCGATATTTCTTCACGCTTCATCAAACATCTTGTATTTGTAAAAAGATTACCGATTTTACACCAACTCGCGATCCTTAATTTTATATTTCTTAAAAAATGTATAACAAACTTAAATACCTTATGTCTTTTCCCTCTAAAAAGACAACATTGCTCGACCCTCAACCTCGACCTCTGCCACCTCGTCAAAAGTAACGAAACGAATGTTTTTCCGATACTTTCCAGGTTTTCAATTTGTTACCCCCGAATTTCTTTCCTGGCTTTTAATTAAATCACCTCTCCTCGACACTTAACCTCGATCTTTAACTCTGCCCGACCCTCAACCACGACCTCTGCCACCTCGAGCGAAAAAATGAAATGAGGGCATTTCATTATTTTCCTAGATCTTGAGTTCCTAGGTCTTGAGATGTCCTTGTTACTATCGATATTTCTTACGCATCATCCAACGTCTTGTATTTGTAAAATGTTTTCCTATTTTACAATAACACACGATCCTTAATTTTATATTTCTTAAAAAAGAGGTATAACAAACTTAAAAACCTTATGTCTTTTCCCTCTAAAAAGACAACCTTGCTTGACCCTCAACCTCGACCTCTGCCACCTCGAGAAAAGTAACGAAACGAATGTTTTTTCGATACTTTCCAGGTTTTCAGTATATTAACCACCGAATTTATTTCCTGGCTTTTAACTAGATCACCTCTCCTCGACCCTTATCCTCGATCTTTAACTCTGCTCGACCCTCAACCACGACCTCTGCCACCTCGAGCGAGTAAATGAAATGAGGGCATTTCATTATTTTCCTAGATCTTGTGTTCCTAGGTTTTGAGATGTCCTTGTTACTATCGATATTTCTTACGCATCATCCAACGTCTTGTATTTGTAAAATGTTTTCCTATTTTACAACAACACGCGATCCTTAATTTTATATTTCTTAAAAAAGAGGTATAACAAACATAAAAACCTTATGTATTTTCCCTCTAAAAACACAACATTGTTCGACCCTCAACCTCGACCTCTGTCACCTCGAGCAAAAGTAACGAAACGAATGTGTTTTCGATACTTTCCAGGTTTTCAGCATGTTAACCCCCGAATTTCTTTCCTGGATTTAACTCCTCGACCCTTAACCTCGATCTTTAACTCTGCTCGACCCTCAACCACGACCTTTGCCACCTCGAGAGAATAAATGAAATGAGGGCATTTCATTATTTTCCTAGATCTTGAGTTCCTAGGTCTTGAGATGTCCTTGTTACTATCGATATTTCTTCACCCTTCATCCAACATCTTGTATTTGTAAAAATGATTCCTGTTTTACACCAACTCGCGATCCTTAATTTTATATTTCTTAAAAAAGAGGTATAACAAACTTAAAAACCTTGTCTTTTCCCTCTAAAAAGACAACATTGCTCGACCCTCAAACTCGACCTCTGCCATCTCGAGCAAAAGTAACGAAACGAATGTGTTTTCGATACTTTCCAGGTTTTCAGCATGTTAAACCCCGAATTTCTTTCCTGGCTTTTAACTAAATCACCTCTCCTCGACTCTTAACCTCGATCTTTAAGTCTGATCGACCCTCAATGAGGGCATTTCATTATTTTCCTAGATCTTGAGTTCCTAAGTCTTGAGATGTCCTTGTTACTATCGATAGTTCTTCACGCTTCATCCAACATCTTGTATTTGTAAAAAGGTTTCCTATTTTACACCAACTTGCGATCCTTAATTTTATATTTCTTAAAAAAGAGGTATAACAAACTTAAAAACCTTGTCTTTTCCCTCTAAAAAGACAACATTGCACGCCCGTCAAACTCGACCTCTGCCATCTCGAGCAAAAGTAACGAAACGAATGTGTTTTAGATACTTTCCAGGTTTTCAGCATGTTAACCCCCGAATTTCTTTATTCTATTCAACTAAATCACCTTTCCTCGACCCTTAACCTCGATCTTTAACTCTGCTCGACCCTCAACCACGACCTCTGCCACCTCGAGCGAATAAATGAAATGAGGGCATTTCATTATTTTCCTAGATCTTGAGTTCCTAGGTCTTGAGATGTCCTTGTTACTATCGATAATTCTTCACCCTTCATCCAACGTCTTGTATTTGTAAAATTTTTTCCTATTTTAAAACAACACGCGATCCTTAATTTTATATTTCTTAAAAAAGAGGTATAACAAACTTAAAAACCTTATGTCTTTTCCCTCTAAAAAGACAACATTGCTCGACCCTCAACGTCAACCTCTGCCACCTCGAGCAAAAGTAACGAAACGAATGTTTTTTTCGATACTTTCCACGTTTTCAGTATGTTTACCCCCGAATTTCTTTCCTGGCTTTTAACTAAATCACCTCTCCTCGAAACTTAACCTCGATCTTTAACTCTGCTTGGCCCTCATCCACGACCTCTGCCACCTCGAGCGAAAAAATGAAATGTGGGCATTTCATTATTTTCCTAGATCTTGAGTTCCTAGGTCTTGAGATGTCCTTGTTACTATCGATATTTCTTCACGCTTCATCCATCATCTTGTATTTGTAAAAAGGTTTCCCATTTTACACCAACTTGCGATCCATAATTTTATATTTCTTAAAAAAGAGGTATAACAAACTTAAAAACCTTGTCTTTTCCCTCTAAAAAGACAACATTGCTCGACCCTCAAACTCGACCTCTGCCATCTCGAGCAAAAGTAACGAAACGAATGTGTTTTCGATACTTTCCAGGTTTTCAGCATGTTAACCCCCGAATTTCTTTCCTGGATTTAACTCCTCGACCCTTAACCTCGATCTTTAACTCTGCTCGACCCTCAACCACGACCTTTGCCACCTCGAGCGAATAAATGAAATGTGGGCATTTCATTATTTTCCTAGATCTTGAGTTCCTAGGTCTTGAGATGTCCTTGTTACTATCGATATTTCTTCACGCTTCATCCATCATCTTGTATTTGTAAAAAGGTTTCCTATTTTACACCAACTTGCGATCCATAATTTTATATTTCTTAAAAAAGAGGTATAACAAACTTAAAAACCTTGTCTTTTCCCTCTAAAAAGACAACATTGCTCGACCCTCAAACTCGACCTCTGCCATCTCGAGCAAAAGTAACGAAACGAATGTGTTTTCGATACTTTCCAGGTTTTCAGCATGTTAACTCCCGAATTTCTTTCCTGGCTTTTAACTAAATCACCTCTCCTGGACCCTTAACCTCGAACTTTAACTCTGCTCGACCCTCAACCACGACCTATGCCACCTCGAGCGAATAAATGAAATGAGGGCATTTCATTATTTTCCTAGATCTTGAGTTCCTAGGTCTTGAGAAGTGCTTGTTACTATCGATATTTCTTCACGCTTCATCCAACGTCTTGCATTTGTAAAAAGGTTTCCTATTTTACAACAACTCGCGATCCTTAATTTTATATTTCTTAAAAAAGAGGTATAACAAACTTAAAAACCTTATGTCTTTTCCCTCTAAAAAGACAACATTGCTCGACCCTCAACCTCGACCTCTGCCACCTCGTCAAAAGTAACGAAACGAATGTTTTTTCGATACTTTCCAGGTTTTCAATTTGTTACCCCCGAATTTCTTTCCTGGCTTTTAATTAAATCACCTCTCTCGACCCTTAACCTCGATCTTTAACTCTGCCCGACCCTCAACCACGACCCCTGCCACCTCGAGCGAAAAAATGAAATGAGGGCATTTCATTATTTTCCTAGATCTTGAGTTCCTAGGTCTTGAGATGTCCTTGTTACTATCGATATTTTTTACGCATCATCCAACGTCTTGTATTTGTAAAATGTTTTCCTATTTTATAACAACACGCGATCCTTAATTTTATATTTCTTAAAAAAGTATAACAAACTTAAAAACCTTATGTCTTTTCCCTCTAAAAAGACAACATTGCGCGACCCTCAACCTCGACATCTGCCATCTCGAGCAAAAGTAACGAAACGAATGTGTTTTCGATACTTTCCAGGTTTTCAGCATGTTAACTCCCGAATTTCTTTCCTGGCTTTTAACTAAATCACCTCTCCTCGACCCTTAACCTCGATCTTTAACTCTGCTCGACCCTCAACCACGACCTCTGCCACCTCGAGCGAAAAAATGAAATGAGGGCATTTCATTATTTTCCTAGATCTTGAGTTCCTAGGTCTTGAGATGTCCTTGTTACTATCGATATTTCTTACGCATCATCCAACGTCTTGTATTTGTAAAATGTTTTCCTATTTTACAATAACACACGATCCTTAATTTTATATTTCTTAAAAAAGAGGTATAACAAACTTAAAAACCTTATGTCTTTTCCCTCTAAAAAGACAACATTGCTTGACCCTCAACCTCGACCTCTGCCACCTCGAGCAAAAGTAACGAAACGAAAGTTTTTTCGATAATTTCCAGGTTTTCAGTATATTAACCCCCGAATTTATTTCCTGGCTTTTAACTAGATCACCTCTCCTCGACCCTTATCCTCGATCTTTAACTCTGCTCGACCCTCAACCACGACCTCTGCCACCTCGAGCGAGTAAATGAAATGAGCGCATTTCATTATTTTCCTAGATCTTGAGTTCCTAGGTTTTGAGATGTCCTTGTTACTATCGATATTTCTTCACGCTTCATCCAACATCTTGTATTTGTAAAAAGATTACCGATTTTACACCAACTCGCGATCCTTAATTTTATATTTCTTAAAAAATGTATAACAAACTTAAATACCTTATGTCTTTTCCCTCTAAAAAGACAACATTGCCCGAACCTCAACCTCGACCTCTGCCACCTCGAGCAAATGTAACGAAACGAACGTTTTTTCGATACTTTCCAGGTTTTCAGTATATTAACCCCCCCATTTATTTCTTGGCTTTTAACTAAATCACCTCTCCTCGACCCTTAACCTCGATCTTTAACTCTGCTCGACCCTCAACCACGACCTCTTCCACCTCGAGCGAAAAAATGAAATGAGGGCATTTCATTATTTTCCTAGATCTTGAGTTCCTAGGTCTTGAGATGTCTTTGTTACTATCGATATTTCTTACGCATCATCGAACGTCTTGTATTTGTAAAATGTTTTCCTATTTTACAATAACACGCGATCCTTAATTTTATATTTCTTGAAAAAGATGTATAACAAACTTAAAAACCTTATGTCTTTTCCCTCTAAAAAGACAACATTGCTTGACCCTCAACCTCGACCTCTGCCATCTCGAGCAAAAGTAACGAAACGAATGTGTTTTCGATACTTTCCAGGTTTTCAGTATGTTAACCCCCGAATTCCTTTCCTGGCTTTTAACTAAATCACCTCTCCTCGACCCTTAACCTCGATCGTTAACTCTGCTCGACCCTCAACCACGACCTCTGCCACCTCGAGCGAAAAAATGAAATGAGGGCATTTCATTATTTTCCTAGATCTTGAGTTCCTAGGTCTTGAGATGTCCTTGTTACTATCGATATTTCTTCACGCTTCATCCAACATCTTGTATTTGTAAAAAGGTTTCCTATTTTACACAAACTCGCGATCCATAATTTTATATTTCTTAAAAAAGAGGTATAACAAACTTAAAAACCTTGTCTTTTCCCTCTAAAAAGACAACATTGCTCGACCCTCAACCTCGACCTCTGCCATCTCGAGCAAAAGTAACGAAACGAATGTGTTTTCGATACTTTCCAGGTTTCAGCATGTTAACCCCCGAATTTCTTTCCTGGATTTAATTAAATCACCTCTCCTCGACCCTTAACCTCGATCTTTAACTCTGCTCGACCCTCAACCACGACCTCTGCCACCTCGAGCGAATAAATGAAATGAGGGCATTTCATTATTTTCCTAGATCTTGAGTTCCTAGGTCTTGAGATGTCCTTGTTACTATCGATATTTCTTCACCGTTCATCCAACGTCTTGTATTTGTAAAAAGGTTTCCTATTTTACAACAACTCGCGATCCTTAATTTTATATTTCTTGAAAAATAGGTATAACAAACTTAAAAACGTTATGTCTTTTCCCTCTAAAAAGACAACATTGCTCGTCCCTCAACCTCGACCTCTGCCACCTCGAGCAAAAGTAACGAAACGAATGTGTTTTCGATACTTTCCAGGTTTTCAGCATGTTAAACCCCGAATTTCTTTCCTGGCTTTTAACTAAATCACCTCTCCTCGACCCTTAACCTCGATATTTTACTCTGCTCGAACCTCAACCATGACCTCTGCCTCCACGAGCGAATAAATGCAATGAGGGCATTTCATTATTTTCCTAGATCTTGAGTTCCTAGGTTTTGAGATGTCCTTGTTACTATCGATATTTCTTACGCATCATCCAACGTCTTGTATTTGTAAAATGTTTTCCTATTTTACAACAACACGCGATCCTTAATTTTATATTTCTTATAAAAGAGGTATAACAAACATAAAAACCTTAAGTCTTTTCCCTCTAAAAACACAACATTGTTCGACCCTCAACCTCGACCTCTGCCACCTCGAGCAAAAGTAACGAAACGAATGTGTATTCGATACTTTCCAGGTTTCAGCATGTTAACCCCCGAATTTCTTTCCTGGATTTAATTAAATCACCTCTCCTCGACCCTTAAACTCGATCTTTAACTCTGCTCGACCCTCAACCACGACCTCTGCCACCTCGAGCGAATAAATGAAATGAGGGCATTTCATTATTTTCCTAGATCTTGAGTTCCTAGGTTTTGAGATGTCCTTGTTACTATCGATATTTCTTCACGCTTCATCAAACATCTTGTATTTGTAAAAAGATTACCGATTTTACACCAACTCGCGATCCTTAATTTTATATTTCTTAAAAAATGTATAACAAACTTAAATACCTTATGTCTTTTCCCTCTAAAAAGACAACATTGCCCGAACGTCAACCTCGACCTCTGCCACCTCGAGCAAAAGTAACGAAACGAATGTTTTTTCGATACTTTCCAGGTTTTCAGTATATTAACCGCCCCATTTATTTCCTGGCTTTTAACTAAATCACCACTCCTCGACCCTTAACCTCGATCTTTAACTCTGCTCGACCCTCAACCACGACCTCTTCCACCTCGAGCGAAAAAATGAAATGAGGCCATTTCATTATTTTCCTAGATCTTGAGTTCCTAGGTCTTGAGATGTCTTTGTTACTATCGATATTTCTTACGCATCATCGAACGTCTTGTATTTGTAAAATGTTTTCCTATTTTACAATAACACGCGATCCTTTATTTTATATTTCTTGAAAAAGAGGTATAACAAACTCAAAAACCTTATGTCTTTTCCCTCTAAAAAGACAACATTGCTTGACCCTCAACCTCGACCTCTGCCACCTCGAGCAAAAGTAACGAAACGAATGTTTTTTTGATACTTTCCAGGTTTTCAGTATATTAACCCCCGAATTTATTTCCTGGCTTTTAACTAGATCACCTCTCCTCGACCCTTATCCTCGATCTTTAACTCTGCTCGACCCTCAACCACGACCTCTGCCACCTCGAGCGAGTAAATGAAATGAGGGCATTTCATTATTTTCCTAGATCTTGAGTTCCTAGGTTTTGAGATGTCCTTGTTACTATCGATATTTCTTACGCATCATCCAACGTCTTGTATTTGTAAAATGTTTTCCTATTTTACAACAACACGCGATCCTTAATTTTATATTTCTTAAAAAAGAGGTATAACAAACATAAAATCCTTATGTCTTTTCCCTCTAAAAACACAACATTGTTCGACCCTCAACCTCGACCTCTGTCACCTCGAGCAAAAGTAACGAAACGAATGTGTTTTCGATACTTTCCAGGTTTTCAGTATGTTAACCCCCGAATTCCTTTCCTGGCTTTTAACTAAATCACCTCTCCTCGACCCTTAACCTCGAACTTTAACTCTGCTCGACCCTCAACCACGACCTCTGCCACCTCGAGCGAGTAAATGAAATGAGGGCATTTCATTATTTTCCTAGATCTTGAGTTCCTAGGTCTTGAGATGTCCTTGTTACTATCGATAGTTCTTCACGCTTTATCCAACATCTTGTATTTGTAAAAAGGTTTCCTATTTTACACCAACTTGCGATCCTTAATTTTATATTTCTTAAAAAAGAGTTATAACAAACATAAAAACCTTGTCTTTTCCCTCTAAAAACACAACATTGTTCGACCCTCAACCTCGACCTCTGTCACCTCGAGCAAAAGTAACGAAACGAATGTGTTTTCGATACTTTCCAGGTTTTCAGTATGTTAACCCCCGAATTCCTTTCCTGGCTTTTAACTAAATCACCTCTCCTCGACCCTTAACCTCGATCTTTAACTCTGCTCGACCCTCAACCACGACCTCTGCCACCTCGAGCGAAAAAATGAAATGAGGGCATTTCATTATTTTCCTAGATCTTGAATTCCTAGGTCTTGAGATGTGCTTGTTACTATCGATATTTCTTCACGCTTCATCCAACATCTGGTATTTGTAAAAAGGTTTCCTATTTTACACCAACTCGCGATCCTTAATTTTATATTTCTTAAAAAATGTATAACAAACTTAAATACCTTATGTCTTTTCCCTCTAAAAAGACAACATTGCCCGAACGTCAACCTCGACCTCTGCCATCTCGAGCAAAAGTAACGAAACGAATGTGTTTTCGATACTTTCCGGGTTTTCAGCATGTTAAACCCCGAATTTCTTTCCTGGCTTTTAACTAAATCACCTCTCCTCGACCCTTAACCTCGATATTTTACTCTGCTCGAACCTCAACCATGACCTCTGCCTCCACGAGCGAATAAATGCAATGAGGGCATTTCATTATTTTCCTAGATCTTGAGTTCCTAGGTTTTGAGATGTCCTTGTTACTATCGATATTTCTTACGCATCATCCAACGTCTTGTATTTGTAAAATGTTTTCCTATTTTACAACAACACGCGATCCTTAATTTTATATTTCTTATAAAAGAGGAATAACAAACATAAAAACCTTATGTCTTTTCCCTCTAAAAAGACAACATTGTTCGACCCTCAACCTCGACCTCTGTCACCTCGAGCAAAAGTAACGAAACGAATGCGTTTTCGATACTTTCCAGGTTTTCAGTATGTTAACCCCCGAATTTCTTTCCTGGCTTTTAACTAAATCACCTCTCCTCGACCCTTAACCTCGATATTTTACTCTGCTCGAACCTCAACCATGACCTCTGCCTCCACGAGCGAATAAATGCAATGAGGGCATTTCATTATTTTCCTAGATCTTGAGTTCCTAGGTTTTGAGATGTCCTTGTTACTATCGATATTTCTTACGCATCATCCAACGTCTTGTATTTGTAAAATGTTTTCCTATTTTACAACAACACGCGATCCTTAATTTTATATTTCTTATAAAAGAGGAATAACAAACATAAAAACCTTATGTCTTTTCCCTCTAAAAAGACAACATTGCTTGACCCTCAACCTCGACCTCTGCCACCTCGAGCAAAAGTAACGAAACGAATGTTTTTTCGATACTTTCCAGGTTTTCAGTATATTAACCCCCGAATTTATTTCCTGGCTTTTAACTAGATTACCTCTCCTCGACCCTTATCCTCGATCTTTAACTCTGCTTGACCCTCAACCACGACCTCTGCCACCTCGAGCGAGTAAATGAAATGAGGGCATTTCATTATTTTCCTAGATCTTGAGTTCCTAGGTTTTGAGATGTCCTTGTTACTATCGATATTTCTTACGCATCATCCAACGTCTTGTATTTGTAAAATGTTTTCCTATTTTACAACAACACGCGATCCTTAATTTTATATTTCTTAAAAAAGAGGTATAACAAACATAAAAACCTTATGTCTTTTCCCTCTAAAAACACAACATTGTTCGACCCTCAACCTCGACCTCTGTCACCTCGAGCAAAAGTAACGAAACGAATGTGTTTTCGATACTTTCCAGGTTTTCAGTATGTTAACCCCCGAATTCCTTTCCTGGCTTTTAACTAAATCACCTCTCCTCGACCCTTAACCTCGAACTTTAACTCTGCTCGACCCTCAACCACGACCTCTGCCACCTCGAGCGAGTAAATGAAATGAGGGCATTTCATTATTTTCCTAGATCTTGAGTTCCTAGGTCTTGAGATGTCCTTGTTACTATCGATAGTTCTTCACGCTTTATCCAACATCTTGTATTTGTAAAAAGGTTTCCTATTTTACACCAACTTGCGATCCTTAATTTTATATTTCTTAAAAAAGAGTTATAACAAACATAAAAACCTTATGTCTTTTCCCTCTAAAAACACAACATTGTTCGACCCTCAACCTCGACCTCTGTCACCTCGAGCAAAAGTAACGAAACGAATGTGTTTTCGATACTTTCCAGGTTTTCAGTATGTTAACCCCCGAATTCCTTTCCTGGCTTTTAACTAAATCACCTCTCCTCGACCCTTAACCTCGATCTATAACTCTGCTCGACCCTCAACCACGACCTCTGCCACCTCGAGCGAATAAATGAAATGAGGGCATTTCATTATTTTCCTAGATCTTGAGTTCCTAGGTCTTGAGATGTCCTTGTTACTATCGATATTTCTTACGCATCATCCAACGTCTTGTATTTGTAAAATGTTTTCCTATTTTACAATAACACGCGATCCTTAATTTTATATTTCTTAAAAGAGAGGTATAACAAAATTAAAAACCTTATGTCTTTTCCCTCTAAAAAGACAACATTGCTCGACCCTCAACCTCGACCTCTGCCACCTCGAGCAAAAGTAACGAAACGAATGTGTTTTCGATACTTTCCAGGTTTCAGCATGTTAACCCCCGAATTTCTTTCCTGGATTTAATTAAATCACCTCTCCTCGACCCTTAACCTCGATCTTTAACTCTGCTCGACCCTCAACCACGACCTCTGCCACCTCGAGGGAATAAATGAAATGAGGGCATTTCATTATTTTCCTAGATCTTGAGTTCCTAGGTTTTGAGATGTCCTTGTTACTATCGATATTTCTTCACGCTTCATCCAACATCTTGTATTTGTAAAAAGATTACCGATTTTACACCAACTCGCGATCCTTAATTTTATATTTCTTAAAAAAATGTATAACAAACTTAAATACCTTATGTCTTTTCCCTCTAAAAAGACAACATTGCCCGAACCTCAACCTCGACCTCTGCCACCTCGACCAAAAGTAACGAAACGAATGTTTTTTCGATACTTTCCAGGTTTTCAGTATATTAACCGCCCCATTTATTTCCTGGCTTTTAACTAAATCACCACTCCTCGACCCTTAACCTCGATCTTTAACTCTGCTCGACCCTCAACCACGACCTCTTCCACCTCGAGCGAAAAAATGAAATGAGGGCATTTCATTATTTTCCTAGATCTTGAGTTCCTAGGTCTTGAGATGTCTTTGTTACTATCGATATTTCTTACGCATCATCGAACGTCTTGTATTTGTAAAATGTTTTCCTATTTTACAATAACACGCGATCCTTTATTTTATATTTCTTGAAAAAGAGGTATAACAAACTTAAAAACCTTATGTCTTTTCCCTCTAAAAAGACAACATTGCTTGACCCTCAACCTCGACCTCTGCCACCTCGAGCAAAAGTAACGAAACGAATGTTTTTTCGATACTTTCCAGGTTTTCAGTATATTAACCCCCGAATTTATTTCCTGGCTTTTAACTAGATTACCTCTCCTCGACCCTTATCCTCGATCTTTAACTCTGCTTGACCCTCAACCACGACCTCTGCCACCTCGAGCGAGTAAATGAAATGAGGGCATTTCATTATTTTCCTAGATCTTGAGTTCCTAGGTTTTGAGATGTCCTTGTTACTATCGATATTTCTTACGCATCATCCAACGTCTTGTATTTGTAAAATGTTTTCCTATTTTACAACAACACGCGATCCTTAATTTTATATTTCTTAAAAAAGAGGTATAACAAACATAAAAACCTTATGTCTTTTCCCTCTAAAAACACAACATTGTTCGACCCTCAACCTCGACCTCTGTCACCTCGAGCAAAAGTAACGAAACGAATGTGTTTTCGATACTTTCCAGGTTTTCAGTATGTTAACCCCCGAATTCCTTTCCTGGCTTTTAACTAAATCACCTCTCCTCGACCCTTAACCTCGAACTTTAACTCTGCTCGACCCTCAACCACGACCTCTGCCACCTCGAGCGAGTAAATGAAATGAGGGCATTTCATTATTTTCCTAGATCTTGAGTTCCTAGGTCTTGAGATGTCCTTGTTACTATCGATAGTTCTTCACGCTTTATCCAACATCTTGTATTTGTAAAAAGGTTTCCTATTTTACACCAACTTGCGATCCTTAATTTTATATTTCTTAAAAAAGAGGTATAACAAACATAAAAACCTTATGTCTTTTCCCTCTAAAAACACAACATTGTTCGACCCTCAACCTCGTCCTCTGTCACCTCGAGCAAAAGTAACGAAACGAATGTGTTTTCGATACTTTCCAGGTTTTCAGTATGTTAACCCCCGAATTCCTTTCCTGGCTTTTAACTAAATCACCTCTCCTCGACCCTTAACCTCGATCTTTAACTCTGCTCGACCCTCAACCACGACCTCTGCCACCTCGAGCGAAAAAATGAAATGAGGGCATTTCATTATTTTCCTAGATCTTGAGTTCCTAGGTCTTGAGATGTCCTTGTTACTATCGATATTTCTTCACGCTTCATCCAACATCTGGTATTTGTAAAAAGGTTTCCTATTTTACACAAACTCGCGATCCATAATTTTATATTTCTTGAAAAATAGGTATAACAAACTTAAAAACGTTATGTCTTTTCCCTCTAAAAAGACAACATTGCTCGTCCCTCAACCTCGACCTCTGCCACCTCGAGCAAAAGTAACGAAACGAATGTGTTTTCGATACTTTCCAGGTTTCAGCATGTTAACCCCCGAATTTCTTTCCTGGATTTAATTAAATCACCTCTCCTCGACCCTTAACCTCGATCTTTAACTCTGCTCGACCCTCAACCACGACCTCTGCCACCTCGAGCGAATAAATGAAATGAGGGCATTTCATTATTTTCCTAGATCTTGAGTTCCTAGGTCTTGAGATGTCCTTGTTACTATCGATATTTCTTCACCGTTCATCCAACGTCTTGTATTTGTAAAAAGGTTTCCTATTTTACAACAACTCGCGATCCTTAATTTTATATTTCTTGAAAAATAGGTATAACAAACTTAAAAACGTTATGTCTTTTCCCTCTAAAAAGACAACATTGCTCGTCCCTCAACCTCGACCTCTGCCACCTCGAGCAAAAGTAACGAAACGAATGTGTTTTCGATACTTTCCGGGTTTTCAGCATGTTAAACCCCGAATTTCTTTCCTGGCTTTTAACTAAATCACCTCTCCTCGACCCTTAACCTCGATATTTTACTCTGCTCGAACCTCAACCATGACCTCTGCCTCCACGAGCGAATAAATGCAATGAGGGCATTTCATTATTTTCCTAGATCTTGAGTTCCTAGGTTTTGAGATGTCCTTGTTACTATCGATATTTCTTACGCATCATCCAACGTCTTGTATTTGTAAAATGTTTTCCTATTTTACAACAACACGCGATCCTTAATTTTATATTTCTTATAAAAGAGGAATAACAAACATAAAAACCTTATGTCTTTTCCCTCTAAAAACACAACATTGTTCGACCCTCAACCTCGACCTCTGTCACCTCGAGCAAAAGTAACGAAACGAATGTGTTTTCGATACTTTCCAGGTTTTCAGTATGTTAACCCCCGAATTCCTTTCCTGGCTTTTAACTAAATCACCTCTCCTCGACCCTTAACCTCGAACTTTAACTCTTCTCGACCCTCAACCACGACCTCTGCCACCTCGAGCGAGTAAATGAAATGAGGGCATTTCATTATTTTCCTAGATCTTGAGTTCCTAGGTCTTGAGATGTCCTTGTTACTATCGATAGTTCTTCACGCTTTATCCAACATCTTGTATTTGTAAAAAGGTTTCCTGTTTTACACCAACTTGCGATCCTTAATTTTATATTTCTTAAAAAAGAGGTGTAACAAACTTAAAAACCTTGTCTTTTCCCTCTAAAAAGACAACATTGCTCGACCGTCAAACTCGACCTCTGCCATCTCGAGCAAAAGTAACGAAACGAATGTGTTTTCGATACTTTCCAGGTTTTCAGCAGGTTAACCCCCGAATTTCTTTCCTGTATTTAACTAAATCACCTTTCCTCGACCCTTAACCTCGATCTTTAACTCTGCTCGACCCTCAACCACGACCTCTGCCATCTCGAGTGAATAAATGAAATGAAGGCATTTCATTATTTTCCTAGATCTTGAGTTCCTAGGTCTTGAGATGTCCTTGTTACTATCGATATTTCTTCACGCTTCATCCAACATCTTGTATTTGTAAAAAGATTACCGATTTTACACCAACTCGCGATCCTTAATTTTATATTTCTTAAAAAAATGTATAACAAACTTAAATACCTTATGTCTTTTCCCTCTAAAAAGACAACATTGCCCGAACCTCAACCTCGACCTCTGCCACCTCGACCAAAAGTAACGAAACGAATGTTTTTTCGATACTTTCCAGGTTTTCAGTATATTAACCGCCCCATTTATTTCCTGGCTTTTAACTAAATCACCACTCCTCGACCCTTAACCTCGATCTTTAACTCTGCTCGACCCTCAACCACGACCTCTTCCACCTCGAGCGAAAAAATGAAATGAGGGCATTTCATTATTTTCCTAGATCTTGAGTTCCTAGGTCTTGAGATGTCTTTGTTACTATCGATATTTCTTACGCATCATCGAACGTCTTGTATTTGTAAAATGTTTTCCTATTTTACAATAACACGCGATCCTTTATTTTATATTTCTTGAAAAAGAGGTATAACAAACTTAAAAACCTTATGTCTTTTCCCTCTAAAAAGACAACATTGCTTGACCCTCAACCTCGACCTCTGCCACTCGAGCAAAAGTAACGAAACGAATGATTTTTCGATACTTTCCAGGTTTTCAGTATGTTAACCCCCGAATTCCTTTCCTGGCTTTTAACTAAATCACCTCTCCTCGACCCTTAACCTCGATCTATAACTCTGCTCGACCCTCAACCACGACCTCTGCCACCTCGAGCGAATAAATGAAATGAGGGCATTTCATTATTTTCCTAGATCTTGAGTTCCTAGGTCTTGAGATGTCCTTGTTACTATCGATATTTCTTCACCGTTCATCCAACGTCTTGTATTTGTAAAAAGGTTTCCTATTTTACAACAACTCGCGATCCTTAATTTTATATTTCTTGAAAAATAGGTATAACAAACTTAAAAACGTTATGTCTTTTCCCTCTAAAAAGACAACATTGCTCGTCCCTCAACCTCGACCTCTGCCACCTCGAGCAAAAGTAACGAAACGAATGTGTTTTCGATACTTTCCGGGTTTTCAGCATGTTAAACCCCGAATTTCTTTCCTGGCTTTTAACTAAATCACCTCTCCTCGACCCTTAACCTCGATATTTTACTCTGCTCGAACCTCAACCATGACCTCTGCCTCCACGAGCGAATAAATGCAATGAGGGCATTTCATTATTTTCCTAGATCTTGAGTTCCTAGGTTTTGAGATGTCCTTGTTACTATCGATATTTCTTACGCATCATCCAACGTCTTGTATTTGTAAAATGTTTTCCTATTTTACAACAACACGCGATCCTTAATTTTATATTTCTTATAAAAGAGGAATAACAAACATAAAAACCTTATGTCTTTTCCCTCTAAAAAGACAACATTGTTCGACCCTCAACCTCGACCTCTGTCACCTCGAGCAAAAGTAACGAAACGAATGTGTTTTCGATACTTTCCAGGTTTTCAGTATGTTAACCCCCGAATTTCTTTCCTGGCTTTTAACTAAATCACCTCTCCTCGACCCTTAACCTCGATCTTTAACTCTGCTCGACCCTCAACCACGACCTCTGCCACCTCGAGCGAGTAAATGAAATGAGGGCATTTCATTATTTTCCTAGATCTTGAGTTCCTAGGTCTTGAGATGTCCTTGTTACTATCGATATTTCTTACGCATCATCCAACGTCTTGTATTTGTAAAATGTTTTCCTATTTTACAATAACACGCGATCCTTAATTTTATATTTCTTAAAAGAGAGGTATAACAAAATTAAAAACCTTATGTCTTTTCCCTCTAAAAAGACAACATTGCTCGACCCTCAACCTCGACCTCTGCCACCTCGAGCAAAAGTAACGAAACGAATGTGTTTTCGATACTTTCCAGGTTTCAGCATGTTAACCCCCGAATTTCTTTCCTGGATTTAATTAAATCACCTCTCCTCGACCCTTAACCTCGATCTTTAACTCTGCTCGACCCTCAACCACGACCTCTGCCACCTCGAGCGAATAAATGAAATGAGGGCATTTCATTATTTTCCTAGATCTTGAGTTCCTAGGTTTTGAGATGTCCTTGTTACTATCGATATTTCTTCACGCTTCATCCAACATCTTGTATTTGTAAAAAGATTACCGATTTTACACCAACTCGCGATCCTTAGTTTTATATTTCTTAAAAAAATGTATAACAAACTTAAATACCTTATGTCTTTTCCCTCTAAAAAGACAACATTGCCCGAACCTCAACCTCGACCTCTGACACCTCGACCAAAAGTAACGAAACGAATGTTTTTTCGATACTTTCCAGGTTTTCAGTATATTAACCGCCCCATTTATTTCCTGGCTTTTAACTAAATCACCACTCCTCGACCCTTAACCTCGATCTTTAACTCTGCTCGACCCTCAACCACGACCTCTTCCACCTCGAGCGAAAAAATGAAATGAGGGCATTTCATTATTTTCCTAGATCTTGAGTTCCTAGGTCTTGAGATGTCTTTGTTACTATCGATATTTCTTACGCATCATCGAACGTCTTGTATTTGTAAAATGTTTTCCTATTTTACAATAACACGCGATCCTTTATTTTATATTTCTTGAAAAAGAGGTATAACAAACTTAAAAACCTTATGTCTTTTCCCTCTAAAAAGACAACATTGCTTGACCCTCAACCTCGACCTCTGCCACCTCGAGCAAAAGTAACGAAACGAATGTTTTTTCGATACTTTCCAGGTTTTCAGTATATTAACCCCCGAATTTATTTCCTGGCTTTTAACTAGATTACCTCTCCTCGACCCTTATCCTCGATCTTTAACTCTGCTTGACCCTCAACCACGACCTCTGCCACCTCGAGCGAGTAAATGAAATGAGGGCATTTCATTATTTTCCTAGATCTTGAGTTCCTAGGTTTTGAGATGTCCTTGTTACTATCGATATTTCTTACGCATCATCCAACGTCTTGTATTTGTAAAATGTTTTCCTATTTTACAACAACACGCGATCCTTAATTTTATATTTCTTAAAAAAGAGGTATAACAAACATAAAAACCTTATGTCTTTTCCCTCTAAAAACACAACATTGTTCGACCCTCAACCTCGACCTCTGTCACCTCGAGCAAAAGTAACGAAACGAATGTGTTTTCGATACTTTCCAGGTTTTCAGTATGTTAACCCCCGAATTCCTTTCCTGGCTTTTAACTAAATCACCTCTCCTCGACCCTTAACCTCGAACTTTAACTCTGCTCGACCCTCAACCACGACCTCTGCCACCTCGAGCGAGTAAATGAAATGAGGGCATTTCATTATTTTCCTAGATCTTGAGTTCCTAGGTCTTGAGATGTCCTTGTTACTATCGATAGTTCTTCACGCTTTATCCAACATCTTGTATTTGTAAAAAGGTTTCCTATTTTACACCAACTTGCGATCCTTAATTTTATATTTCTTAAAAAAGAGGTATAACAAACATAAAAACGTTATGTCTTTTCCCTCTAAAAAGACAACATTGCTCGTCCCTCAACCTCGACCTCTGCCACCTCGAGCAAAAGTAACGAAACGAATGTGTTTTCGATACTTTCCAGGTTTCAGCATGTTAACCCCCGAATTTCTTTCCTGGATTTAATTAAATCACCTCTCCTCGACCCTTAACCTCGATCTTTAACTCTGCTCGACCCTCAACCACGACCTCTGCCACCTCGAGCGAATAAATGAAATGAGGGCATTTCATTATTTTCCTAGATCTTGAGTTCCTAGGTCTTGAGATGTCCTTGTTACTATCGATATTTCTTCACCGTTCATCCAACGTCTTGTATTTGTAAAAAGGTTTCCTATTTTACAACAACTCGCGATCCTTAATTTTATATTTCTTGAAAAATAGGTATAACAAACTTAAAAACGTTATGTCTTTTCCCTCTAAAAAGACAACATTGCTCGTCCCTCAACCTCGACCTCTGCCACCTCGAGCAAAAGTAACGAAACGAATGTGTTTTCGATACTTTCCGGGTTTTCAGCATGTTAAACCCCGAATTTCTTTCCTGGCTTTTAACTAAATCACCTCTCCTCGACCCTTAACCTCGATATTTTACTCTGCTCGAACCTCAACCATGACCTCTGCCTCCACGAGCGAATAAATGCAATGAGGGCATTTCATTATTTTCCTAGATCTTGAGTTCCTAGGTTTTGAGATGTCCTTGTTACTATCGATATTTCTTACGCATCATCCAACGTCTTGTATTTGTAAAATGTTTTCCTATTTTACAACAACACGCGATCCTTAATTTTATATTTCTTATAAAAGAGGAATAACAAACATAAAAACCTTATGTCTTTTCCCTCTAAAAACACAACATTGTTCGACCCTCAACCTCGACCTCTGTCACCTCGAGCAAAAGTAACGAAACGAATGTGTTTTCGATACTTTCCAGGTTTTCAGTATGTTAACCCCCGAATTCCTTTCCTGGCTTTTAACTAAATCACCTCTCCTCGACCCTTAACCTCGAACTTTAACTCTTCTCGACCCTCAACCACGACCTCTGCCACCTCGAGCGAGTAAATGAAATGAGGGCATTTCATTATTTTCCTAGATCTTGAGTTCCTAGGTCTTGAGATGTCCTTGTTACTATCGATAGTTCTTCACGCTTTATCCAACATCTTGTATTTGTAAAAAGGTTTCCTGTTTTACACCAACTTGCGATCCTTAATTTTATATTTCTTAAAAAAGAGGTGTAACAAACTTAAAAACCTTGTCTTTTCCCTCTAAAAAGACAACATTGCTCGACCGTCAAACTCGACCTCTGCCATCTCGAGCAAAAGTAACGAAACGAATGTGTTTTCGATACTTTCCAGGTTTTCAGCAGGTTAACCCCCGAATTTCTTTCCTGTATTTAACTAAATCACCTTTCCTCGACCCTTAACCTCGATCTTTAACTCTGCTCGACCCTCAACCACGACCTCTGCCATCTCGAGTGAATAAATGAAATGAAGGCATTTCATTATTTTCCTAGATCTTGAGTTCCTAGGTCTTGAGATGTCCTTGTTACTATCGATATTTCTTCACGCTTCATCCAACATCTTGTATTTGTAAAAAGATTACCGATTTTACACCAACTCGCGATCCTTAATTTTATATTTCTTAAAAAAATGTATAACAAACTTAAATACCTTATCTCTTTTCCCTCTAAAAAGACAACATTGCCCGAACCTCAACCTCGACCTCTGCCACCTCGACCAAAATTAACGAAACGAATGTTTTTTCGATACTTTCCAGGTTTTCAGTATATTAACCGCCCCATTTATTTCCTGGCTTTTAACTAAATCACCACGCCTTGACCCTTAACCTCGATCTTTAACTCTGCTCGACCCTCAACCACGACCTCTTCCACCTCGAGCGAAAAAATGAAATGAGGGCATTTCATTATTTTCCTAGATCTTGAGTTCCTAGGACTTGAGATGTCTTTGTTACTATCGATATTTCTTACGCATCATCGAACGTCTTGTATTTGTAAAATGTTTTCCTATTTTACAATAACACGCGATCCTTTATTTTATATTTCTTGAAAAAGAGGTATAACAAACTTAAAAACCTTATGTCTTTTCCCTCTAAAAAGACAACATTGCTTGACCCTCAACCTCGACCTCTGCCACCTCGAGCAAAAGTAACGAAACGAATGTTTTTTCGATACTTTCCAGGTTTTCAGTATGTTAACCCCCGAATTCCTTTCCTGGCTTTTAACTAAATCACCTCTCCTCGACCCTTAACCTCGATCTATAACTCTGCTCGACCCTCAACCACGACCTCTGCCACCTCGAGCGAATAAATGAAATGAGGGCATTTCATTATTTTCCTAGATCTTGAGTTCCTAGGTCTTGAGATGTCCTTGTTACTATCGATATTTCTTCACCGTTCATCCAACGTCTTGTATTTGTAAAAAGGTTTCCTATTTTACAACAACTCGCGATCCTTAATTTTATATTTCTTGAAAAATAGGTATAACAAACTTAAAAACGTTATGTCTTTTCCCTCTAAAAAGACAACATTGCTCGTCCCTCAACCTCGACCTCTGCCACCTCGAGCAAAAGTAACGAAACGAATGTGTTTTCGATACTTTCCGGGTTTTCAGCATGTTAAACCCCGAATTTCTTTCCAAGCTTTTAACTAAATCACCTCTCCTCGACCCTTAACCTCGATATTTTACTCTGCTCGAACCTCAACCATGACCTCTGCCTCCACGAGCGAATAAATGCAATGAGGGCATTTCATTATTTTCCTAGATCTTGAGTTCCTAGGTTTTGAGATGTCCTTGTTACTATCGATATTTCTTACGCATCATCCAACGTCTTGTATTTGTAAAATGTTTTCCTATTTTACAACAACACGCGATCCTTAATTTTATATTTCTTATAAAAGAGGAATAACAAACATAAAAACCTTATGTCTTTTCCCTCTAAAAAGACAACATTGTTCGACCCTCAACCTCGACCTCTGTCACCTCGAGCAAAAGTAACGAAACGAATGTGTTTTCGATACTTTCCAGGTTTTCAGTATGTTAACCCCCGAATTTCTTTCCTGGCTTTTAACTAAATCACCTCTCCTCGACCCTTAACCTCGATCTTTAACTCTGCTCGACCCTCAACCACGACCTCTGCCACCTCGAGCGAATAAATGAAATGAGGGCATTTCATTATTTTCCTAGATCTTGAGTTCCTAGGTTTTGAGATGTCCTTGTTACTATCGATATTTCTTCACGCTTCATCCAACATCTTGTATTTGTAAAAAGATTACCGATTTTACACCAACTCGCGATCCTTAATTTTATATTTCTTAAAAAAATGTATAACAAACTTAAATACCTTATGTCTTTTCCCTCTAAAAAGACAACATTGCCCGAACCTCAACCTCGACCTCTGCCACCTCGACCAAAAGTAACGAAACGAATGTTTTTTCGATACTTTCCAGGTTTTCAGTATATTAACCGCCCCATTTATTTCCTGGCTTTTAACTAAATCACCACTCCTCGACCCTTAACCTCGATCTTTAACTCTGCTCGACCCTCAACCACGACCTCTTCCACCTCGAGCGAAAAAATGAAATGAGGGCATTTCATTATTTTCCTAGATCTTGAGTTCCTAGGTCTTGAGATGTCTTTGTTACTATCGATATTTCTTACGCATCATCGAACGTCTTGTATTTGTAAAATGTTTTCCTATTTTACAATAACACGCGATCCTTTATTTTATATTTCTTGAAAAAGAGGTATAACAAACTTAAAAACCTTATGTCTTTTCCCTCTAAAAAGACAACATTGCTTGACCCTCAACCTCGACCTCTGCCACCTCGAGCAAAAGTAACGAAACGAATGTTTTTTCGATACTTTCCAGGTTTTCAGTATATTAACCCCCGAATTTATTTCCTGGCTTTTAACTAGATTACCTCTCCTCGACCCTTATCCTCGATCTTTAACTCTGCTTGACCCTCAACCACGACCTCTGCCACCTCGAGCGAGTAAATGAAATGAGGGCATTTCATTATTTTCCTAGATCTTGAGTTCCTAGGTTTTGAGATGTCCTTGTTACTATCGATATTTCTTACGCATCATCCAACGTCTTGTATTTGTAAAATGTTTTCCTATTTTACAACAACACGCGATCCTTAATTTTATATTTCTTAAAAAAGAGGTATAACAAACATAAAAACCTTATGTCTTTTCCCTCTAAAAACACAACATTGTTCGACCCTCAACCTCGACCTCTGTCACCTCGAGCAAAAGTAACGAAACGAATGTGTTTTCGATACTTTCCAGGTTTTCAGTATGTTAACCCCCGAATTCCTTTCCTGGCTTTTAACTAAATCACCTCTCCTCGACCCTTAACCTCGAACTTTAACTCTGCTCGACCCTCAACCACGACCTCTGCCACCTCGAGCGAGTAAATGAAATGAGGGCATTTCATTATTTTCCTAGATCTTGAGTTCCTAGGTCTTGAGATGTCCTTGTTACTATCGATAGTTCTTCACGCTTTATCCAACATCTTGTATTTGTAAAAAGGTTTCCTATTTTACACCAACTTGCGATCCTTAATTTTATATTTCTTAAAAAAGAGGTATAACAAACATAAAAACCTTATGTCTTTTCCCTCTAAAAACACAACATTGTTCGACCCTCAACCTCGTCCTCTGTCACCTCGAGCAAAAGTAACGAAACGAATGTGTTTTCGATACTTTCCAGGTTTTCAGTATGTTAACCCCCGAATTCCTTTCCTGGCTTTTAACTAAATCACCTCTCCTCGACCCTTAACCTCGATCTTTAACTCTGCTCGACCCTCAACCACGACCTCTGCCACCTCGAGCGAAAAAATGAAATGAGGGCATTTCATTATTTTCCTAGATCTTGAGTTCCTAGGTCTTGAGATGTCCTTGTTACTATCGATATTTCTTCACGCTTCATCCAACATCTGGTATTTGTAAAAAGGTTTCCTATTTTACACAAACTCGCGATCCATAATTTTATATTTCTTAAAAAAGAGGTATAACAAACTTAAAAACCTTGTCTTTTCCCTCTAAAAAGACAACATTGCTCGACCCTCAACCTCGACCTCTGCCATCTCGAGCAAAAGTAACGAAACGAATGTGTTTTCGATACTTTCCAGGTTTCAGCATGTTAACCCCCGAATTTCTTTCCTGGATTTAATTAAATCACCTCTCCTCGACCCTTAACCTCGATCTTTAACTCTGCTCGACCCTCAACCACGACCTCTGCCACCTCGAGCGAATAAATGAAATGAGGGCATTTCATTATTTTCCTAGATCTTGAGTTCCTAGGTCTTGAGATGTCCTTGTTACTATCGATATTTCTTCACCGTTCATCCAACGTCTTGTATTTGTAAAAAGGTTTCCTATTTTACAACAACTCGCGATCCTTAATTTTATATTTCTTGAAAAATAGGTATAACAAACTTAAAAACGTTATGTCTTTTCCCTCTAAAAAGACAACATTGCTCGTCCCTCAACCTCGACCTCTGCCACCTCGAGCAAAAGTAACGAAACGAATGTGTTTTCGATACTTTCCGGGTTTTCAGCATGTTAAACCCCGAATTTCTTTCCTGGCTTTTAACTAAATCACCTCTCCTCGACCCTTAACCTCGATATTTTACTCTGCTCGAACCTCAACCATGACCTCTGCCTCCACGAGCGAATAAATGCAATGAGGGCATTTCATTATTTTCCTAGATCTTGAGTTCCTAGCTTTTGAAATGTCCTTGTTACTATCGATATTTCTTACGCATCATCCAACGTCTTGTATTTGTAAAATGTTTTCCTATTTTACAACAACACGCGATCCTTAATTTTATATTTCTTATAAAAGAGGAATAACAAACATAAAAACCTTATGTCTTTTCCCTCTAAAAACACAACATTGTTCGACCCTCAACCTCGACCTCTGTCACCTCGAGCAAAAGTAACGAAACGAATGTGTTTTCGATACTTTCCAGGTTTTCAGTATGTTAACCCCCGAATTCCTTTCCTGGCTTTTAACTAAATCACCTCTCCTCGACCCTTAACCTCGAACTTTAACTCTTCTCGACCCTCAACCACGACCTCTGCCACCTCGAGCGAGTAAATGAAATGAGGGCATTTCATTATTTTCCTAGATCTTGAGTTCCTAGGTCTTGAGATGTCCTTGTTACTATCGATAGTTCTTCACGCTTTATCCAACATCTTGTATTTGTAAAAAGGTTTCCTATTTTACACCAACTTGCGATCCTTAATTTTATATTTCTTAAAAAAGAGGTGTAACAAACTTAAAAACCTTGTCTTTTCCCTCTAAAAAGACAACATTGCTCGACCGTCAAACTCGACCTCTGCCATCTCGAGCAAAAGTAACGAAACGAATGTGTTTTCGATACTTTCCAGGTTTTCAGCAGGTTAACCCCCGAATTTCTTTCCTGTATTTAACTAAATCACCTTTCCTCGACCCTTAACCTCGATCTTTAACTCTGCTCGACCCTCAACCACGACCTCTGCCATCTCGAGTGAATAAATGAAATGAAGGCATTTCATTATTTTCCTAGATCTTGAGTTCCTAGGTCTTGAGATGTCCTTGTTACTATCGATATTTCTTCACGCTTCATCCAACATCTTGTATTTGTAAAAAGATTACCGATTTTACACCAACTCGCGATCCTTAATTTTATATTTCTTAAAAAAATGTATAACAAACTTAAATACCTTATGTCTTTTCCCTCTAAAAAGACAACATTGCCCGAACCTCAACCTCGACCTCTGCCACCTCGACCAAAAGTAACGAAACGAATGTTTTTTCGATACTTTCCAGGTTTTCAGTATATTAACCGCCCCATTTATTTCCTGGCTTTTAACTAAATCACCACTCCTCGACCCTTAACCTCGATCTTTAACTCTGCTCGACCCTCAACCACGACCTCTTCCACCTCGAGCGAAAAAATGAAATGAGGGCATTTCATTATTTTCCGAGATCTTGAGTTCCTAGGTCTTGAGATGTCTTTGTTACTATCGATATTTCTTACGCATCATCGAACGTCTTGTATTTGTAAAATGTTTTCCTATTTTACAATAACACGCGATCCTTTATTTTATATTTCTTGAAAAAGAGGTATAACAAACTTAAAAACCTTATGTCTTTTCCCTCTAAAAAGACAACATTGCTTGACCCTCAACCTCGACCTCTGCCACCTCGAGCAAAAGTAACGAAACGAATGTTTTTTCGATACTTTCCAGGTTTTCAGTATGTTAACCCCCGAATTCCTTTCCTGGCTTTTAACTAAATCACCTCTCCTCGACCCTTAACCTCGAACTTTAACTCTGCTCGACCCTCAACCACGACCTCTGCCACCTCGAGCGAGTAAATGAAATGAGGGCATTTCATTATTTTCCTAGATCTTGAGTTCCTAGGTCTTGAGATGTCCTTGTTACTATCGATAGTTCTTCACGCTTTATCCAACATCTTGTATTTGTAAAAAGGTTTCCTATTTTACACCAACTTGCGATCCTTAATTTTATATTTCTTAAAAAAGAGGTGTAACAAACTTAAAAACCTTGTCTTTTCCCTCTAAAAAGACAACATTGCTCGACCGTCAAACTCGACCTCTGCCATCTCGAGCAAAAGTATCGAAACGAATGTGTTTTCGATACTTTCCAGGTTTTCAGCAGGTTAACCCCCGAATTTCTTTCCTGTATTTAACTAAATCACCTTTCCTCGACCCTTAACCTCGATCTTTAACTCTGCTCGACCCTCAACCACGACCTCTGCCACCTCGAGTGAATAAATGAAATGAAGGCATTTCATTATTTTCCTAGATCTTGAGTTCCTAGGTCTTGAGATGTCCTTGTTACTATCGATATTTCTTCACGCTTCATCCAACATCTTGTATTTGTAAAAAGGTTTCCTATTTTACACAAACTCGCGATCCATAATTTTATATTTCTTAAAAAAGAGGTATAACAAACTTAAAAACCTTGTCTTTTCCCTCTAAAAAGACAACATTGCTCGACCCTCAACCTCGACCTCTGCCATCTCGAGCAAAAGTAACGAAACGAATGTGTTTTCGATACTTTCCAGGTTTCAGCATGTTAACCCCCGAATTTCTTTCCTGGATTTAATTAAATCACCTCTCCTCGACCCTTAACCTCGATCTTTAACTCTGCTCGACCCTCAACCACGACCTCTGCCACCTCGAGCGAATAAATGAAATGAGGGCATTTCATTATTTTCCTAGATCTTGAGTTCCTAGGTCTTGAGATGTCTTTGTTACTATCGATATTTCTTACGCATCATCGAACGTCTTGTATTTGTAAAATGTTTTCCTATTTTACAATAACACGCGATCCTTTATTTTATATTTCTTGAAAAAGAGGTATAACAAACTTAAAAACCTTATGTCTTTTCCCTCTAAAAAGACAACATTGCTTGACCCTCAACCTCGACCTCTGCCACCTCGAGCAAAAGTAACGAAACGAATGTTTTTTCGATACTTTCCAGGTTTTCAGTATGTTAACCCCCGAATTCCTTTCCTGGCTTTTAACTAAATCACCTCTCCTCGACCCTTAACCTCGAACTTTAACTCTGCTCGTCCCTCAACCACGACCTCTGCCACCTCGAGCGAGTAAATGAAATGAGGGCATTTCATTATTTTCCTAGATCTTGAGTTCCTAGGTCTTGAGATGTCCTTGTTACTATCGATAGTTCTTCACGCTTTATCCAACATCTTGTATTTGTAAAAAGGTTTCCTATTTTACACCAACTTGCGATCCTTAATTTTATATTTCTTAAAAAAGAGGTGTAACAAACTTAAAAACCTTGTCTTTTCCCTCTAAAAAGACAACATTGCTCGACCGTCAAACTCGACCTCTGCCATCTCGAGCAAAAGTATCGAAACGAATGTGTTTTCGATACTTTCCAGGTTTTCAGCAGGTTAACCCCCGAATTTCTTTCCTGTATTTAACTAAATCACCTTTCCTCGACCCTTAACCTCGATCTTTAACCCTGCTCGACCCTCAACCACGACCTCTGCCACCTCGAGTGAATAAATGAAATGAAGGCATTTCATTATTTTCCTAGATCTTGAGTTCCTAGGTCTTGAGATGTCCTTGTTACTATCGATATTTCTTCACGCTTCATCCAACATCTTGTATTTGTAAAAAGGTTTCCTATTTTACACAAACTCGCGATCCATAATTTTATATTTCTTAAAAAAGAGGTATAACAAAATTAAAAACCTTATGTCTTTTCCCTCTAAAAAGACAACATTGCCCGAACCTCAACCTCGACCTCTGCCACCTCGACCAAAAGTAACGAAACGAATGTTTTTTCGATACTTTCCAGGTTTTCACTATATTAACCGCCCCATTTATTTCCTGGCTTTTAACTAAATCACCACTCCTCGACCCTTAACCTCGATCTTTAACTCTGCTCGACCCTCAACCACGACCTCTTCCACCTCGAGCGAAAAAATGAAATGAGGGCATTTCATTATTTTCCTAGATCTTGAGTTCCTAGGTCTTGAGATGTCTTTGTTACTATCGATATTTCTTACGCATCATCGAACGTCTTGTATTTGTAAAATGTTTTCCTATTTTACAATAACACGCGATCCTTTATTTTATATTTCTTGAAAAAGAGGTATAACAAACTTAAAAACCTTATGTCTTTTCCCTCTAAAAAGACAACATTGCTTGACCCTCAACCTCGACCTCTGCCACCTCGAGCAAAAGTAACGAAACGAATGTTTTTTCGATACTTTCCAGGTTTTCAGTATGTTAACCCCCGAATTCCTTTCCTGGCTTTTAACTAAATCACCTCTCCTCGACCCTTAACCTCGAACTTTAACTCTGCTCGACCCTCAACCACGACCTCTGCCACCTCGAGCGAGTAAATGAAATGAGGGCATTTCATTATTTTCCTAGATCTTGAGTTCCTAGGTCTTGAGATGTCCTTGTTACTATCGATAGTTCTTCACGCTTTATCCAACATCTTGTATTTGTAAAAAGGTTTCCTATTTTACACCAACTTGCGATCCTTAATTTTATATTTCTTAAAAGAGAGGTATAACAAAATTAAAAACCTTATGTCTTTTCCCTCTAAAAAGACAACATTGCTCGACCCTCAACCTCGACCTCTGCCACCTCGAGCAAAAGTAACGAAACGAATGTGTTTTCGATACTTTCCAGGTTTCAGCATGTTAACCCCCGAATTTCTTTCCTGGATTTAATTAAATCACCTCTCCTCGACCCTTAACCTCGATCTTTAACTCTGCTCGAACCTCAACCATGACCTCTGCCTCCACGAGCGAATAAATGCAATGAGGGCATTTCATTATTTTCCTAGATCTTGAGTTCCTAGGTCTTGAGATGTCTTTGTTACTATCGATATTTCTTACGCATCATCGAACGTCTTGTATTTGTAAAATGTTTTCCTATTTTACAATAACACGCGATCCTTAATTTTATATTTCTTGAAAAAGAGGTATAACAAACTTAAAAACCTTATGTCTTTTCCCTCTAAAAAGACAACATTGCTTGACCCTCAACCTCGACCTCTGCCACGTCGAGCAAAAGTAACGAAACGAATGTTTTTTCGATACTTTCCAGGTTTTCAGTATATTAACCCCCAAATTTATTTCCTGGCTTTTAACTAGATCACCTCTCCTCGACCCTTATCCTCGATCTTTAACTCTGCTCGACCCTCAACCACGACCTCTGCCACCTCGAGCGAGTAAATGAAATGAGGGAATTTCATTATTTTCCTAGATCTTGAGTTCCTAGGTTTTGAGATGTCCTTGTTACTATCGATATTTCTTACGCATCATCCAACGTCTTGTATTTGTAAAATGTTTTCCTATTTTACAACAACACGCGATCCTTAATTTTATATTTCTTATAAAAGAGGAATAACAAACATAAAAACCTTATGTCTTTTCCCTCTAAAAACACAACATTGTTCGACCCTCAACCTCGACCTCTGTCACCTCGAGCAAAAGTAACGAAACGAATGTGTTTTCGATACTTTCCAGGTTTTCAGTATGTTAACCCCCGAATTCCTTTCCTGGCTTTTAACTAAATCACCTCTCCTCGACCCTTAACCTCGAACTTTAACTCTTCTCGACCCTCAACCACGACCTCTGCCACCTCGAGCGAGTAAATGAAATGAGGGCATTTCATTATTTTCCTAGATCTTGAGTTCCTAGGTCTTGAGATGTCCTTGTTACTATCGATAGTTCTTCACGCTTTATCCAACATCTTGTATTTGTAAAAAGGTTTCCTATTTTACACCAACTTGCGATCCTTAATTTTATATTTCTTAAAAAAGAGGTGTAACAAACTTAAAAACCTTGTCTTTTCCCTCTAAAAAGACAACATTGCTCGACCGTCAAACTCGACCTCTGCCATCTCGAGCAAAAGTAACGAAACGAATGTGTTTTCTATACTTTCCAGGTTTTCAGCAGGTTAACCCCCGAATTTCTTTCCTGTATTTAACTAAATCACCTTTCCTCGACCCTTAACCTCGATCTTTAACTCTGCTCGACCCTCAACCACGACCTCTGCCATCTCGAGTGAATAAATGAAATGAATGCATTTCATTATTTTCCTAGATCTTGAGTTCCTAGGTCTTGAGATGTCCTTGTTACTATCGATATTTCTTCACGCTTCATCCAACATCTTGTATTTGTAAAAAGATTACCGATTTTACACCAACTCGCGATCCTTAATTTTATATTTCTTAAAAAAATGTATAACAAACTTAAATACCTTATGTCTTTTCCCTCTAAAAAGACAACATTGCCCGAACCTCAACCTCGACCTCTGCCACCTCGACCAAAAGTAACGAAACGAATGTTTTTTCGATACTTTCCAGGTTTTCAGTATATTAACCGCCCCATTTATTTCCTGGCTTTTAACTAAATCACCACTCCTCGACCCTTAACCTCGATCTTTAACTCTGCTCGACCCTCAACCACGACCTCTTCCACCTCGAGCGAAAAAATGAAATGAGGGCATTTCATTATTTTCCTAGATCTTGAGTTCCTAGGTCTTGAGATGTCTTTGTTACTATCGATATTTCTTACGCATCATCGAACGTCTTGTATTTGTAAAATGTTTTCCTATTTTACAATAACACGCGATCCTTTATTTTATATTTCTTGAAAAAGAGGTATAACAAACTTAAAAACCTTATGTCTTTTCCCTCTAAAAAGACAAAGTTGCTTGACCCTCAACCTCGACCTCTGCCACCTCGAGCAAAAGTAACGAAACGAATGTTTTTTCGATACTTTCCAGGTTTTCAGTATGTTAACCCCCGAATTCCTTTCCTGGCTTTTAACTAAATCACCTCTCCTCGACCCTTAACCTCGAACTTTAACTCTGCTCGACCCTCAACCACGACCTCTGCCACCTCGAGCGAGTAAATGAAATGAGGGCATTTCATTATTTTCCTAGATCTTGAGTTCCTAGGTCTTGAGATGTCCTTGTTACTATCGATAGTTCTTCACGCTTTATCCAACATCTTGTATTTGTAAAAAGGTTTCCTATTTTACACCAACTTGCGATCCTTAATTTTATATTTCTTAAAAAAGAGGTGTAACAAACTTAAAAACCTTGTCTTTTCCCTCTAAAAAGACAACATTGCTCGACCGTCAAACTCGACCTCTGCCATCTCGAGCAAAAGTATCGAAACGAATGTGTTTTCGATACTTTCCAGGTTTTCAGCAGGTTAACCCCCGAATTTCTTTCCTGTATTTAACTAAATCACCTTTCCTCGACCCTTAACCTCGATCTTTAACTCTGCTCGACCCTCAACCACGACCTCTGCCACCTCGAGTGAATAAATGAAATGAAGGCATTTCATTATTTTCCTAGATCTTGAGTTCCTAGGTCTTGAGATGTCCTTGTTACTATCGATATTTCTTCACGCTTCATCCAACATCTTGTATTTGTAAAAAGGTTTCCTATTTTACACAAACTCGCGATCCATAATTTTATATTTCTTAAAAAAGAGGTATAAATAACTTAAAAACCTTGTCTTTTCCCTCTAAAAAGACAACATTGCTCGACCCTCAACCTCGACCTCTGCCATCTCGAGCAAAAGTAACGAAACGAATGTGTTTTCGATACTTTCCAGGTTTCAGCATGTTAACCCCCGAATTTCTTTCCTGGATTTAATTAAATCACCTCTCCTCGACCCTTAACCTCGATCTTTAACTCTGCTCGACCCTCAACCACGACCTCTGCCACCTCGAGCGAATAAATGAAATGAGGGCATTTCATTATTTTCCTAGATCTTGAGTTCCTAGGTCTTGAGATGTCTTTGTTACTATCGATATTTCTTACGCATCATCGAACGTCTTGTATTTGTAAAATGTTTTCCTATTTTACAATAACACGCGATCCTTTATTTTATATTTCTTGAAAAAGAGGTATAACAAACTTAAAAACCTTATGTCTTTTCCCTCTAAAAAGACAACATTGCTTGACCCTCAACCTCGACCTCTGCCACCTCGAGCAAAAGTAACGAAACGAATGTTTTTTCGATACTTTCCAGGTTTTCAGTATGTTAACCCCCGAATTCCTTTCCTGGCTTTTAACTAAATCACCTCTCCTCGACCCTTAACCTCGAACTTTAACTCTGCTCGACCCTCAACCACGACCTCTGCCACCTCGAGCGAGTAAATGAAATGAGGGCATTTCATTATTTTCCTAGATCTTGAGTTCCTAGGTCTTGAGATGTCCTTGTTACTATCGATAGTTCTTCACGCTTTATCCAACATCTTGTATTTGTAAAAAGGTTTCCTATTTTACACCAACTTGCGATCCTTAATTTTATATTTCTTAAAAAAGAGGTGTAACAAACTTAAAAACCTTGTCTTTTCCCTCTAAAAAGACAACATTGCTCGACCGTCAAACTCGACCTCTGCCATCTCGAGCAAAAGTATCGAAACGAATGTGTTTTCGATACTTTCCAGGTTTTCAGCAGGTTAACCCCCGAATTTCTTTCCTGTATTTAACTAAATCACCTTTCCTCGACCCTTAACCTCGATCTTTAACCCTGCTCGACCCTCAACCACGACCTCTGCCACCTCGAGTGAATAAATGAAATGAAGGCATTTCATTATTTTCCTAGATCTTGAGTTCCTAGGTCTTGAGATGTCCTTGTTACTATCGATATTTCTTCACGCTTCATCCAACATCTTGTATTTGTAAAAAGGTTTCCTATTTTACACAAACTCGCGATCCATAATTTTATATTTCTTAAAAAAGAGGTATAACAAAATTAAAAACCTTATGTCTTTTCCCTCTAAAAAGACAACATTGCCCGAACCTCAACCTCGACCTCTGCCACCTCGACCAAAAGTAACGAAACGAATGTTTTTTCGATACTTTCCAGGTTTTCACTATATTAACCGCCCCATTTATTTCCTGGCTTTTAACTAAATCACCACTCCTCGACCCTTAACCTCGATCTTTAACTCTGCTCGACCCTCAACCACGACCTCTTCCACCTCGAGCGAAAAAATGAAATGAGGGCATTTCATTATTTTCCTAGATCTTGAGTTCCTAGGTCTTGAGATGTCTTTGTTACTATCGATAGTTCTTCACGCTTTATCCAACATCTTGTATTTGTAAAAAGGTTTCCTATTTTACACCAACTTGCGATCCTTAATTTTATATTTCTTAAAAGAGAGGTATAACAAAATTAAAAACCTTATGTCTTTTCCCTCTAAAAAGACAACATTGCTCGACCCTCAACCTCGACCTCTGCCACCTCGAGCAAAAGTAACGAAACGAATGTGTTTTCGATACTTTCCAGGTTTCAGCATGTTAACCCCCGAATTTCTTTCCTGGATTTAATTAAATCACCTCTCCTCGACCCTTAACCTCGATCTTTAACTCTGCTCGAACCTCAACCATGACCTCTGCCTCCACGAGCGAATAAATGCAATGAGGGCATTTCATTATTTTCCTAGATCTTGAGTTCCTAGGTCTTGAGATGTCTTTGTTACTATCGATATTTCTTACGCATCATCGAACGTCTTGTATTTGTAAAATGTTTTCCTATTTTACAATAACACGCGATCCTTAATTTTATATTTCTTGAAAAAGAGGTATAACAAACTTAAAAACCTTATGTCTTTTCCCTCTAAAAAGACAACATTGCTTGACCCTCAACCTCGACCTCTGCCACCTCGAGCAAAAGTAACGAAACGAATGTTTTTTCGATACTTTCCAGGTTTTCAGTATATTAACCCCCAAATTTATTTCCTGGCTTTTAACTAGATCACCTCTCCTCGACCCTTATCCTCGATCTTTAACTCTGCTCGACCCTCAACCACGACCTCTGCCACCTCGAGCGAGTAAATGAAATGAGGGAATTTCATTATTTTCCTAGATCTTGAGTTCCTAGGTTTTGAGATGTCCTTGTTACTATCGATATTTCTTACGCATCATCCAACGTCTTGTATTTGTAAAATGCTTTCCTATTTTACAACAACACGCGATCCTTAATTTTATATTTCTTAAAAAAGAGGTATAACAAACATAAAAACCTTATGTCTTTTCCCTCTAAAAACACAACATTGTTCGACCCTCAACCTCGACCTCTGTCACCTCGAGCAAAAGTAACGAAACGAATGTGTTTTCGATACTTTCCAGGTTTTCAGTATGTTAACCCCCGAATTCCTTTCCTGGCTTTTAACTAAATCACCTCCCCTCGACCCTTAACCTCGATCTTTAACTCTGCTCGACCCTCAACCACGACCTCTGCCACCTCGAGCGAAAAAATGAAATGAGGGCATTTCATTATTTTCCTAGATCTTGAGTTCCTAGGTCTTGAGATGTCCTTGTTACTATCGATATTTCTTCACGCTTCATCCAACATCTTGTATTTGTAAAAAGGTTTCCTATTTTACACAAACTCGCGATCCATAATTTTATATTTCTTAAAAGAGAGGTATAACAAAATTAAAAACCTTATGTCTTTTCCCTCTAAAAAGACAACATTGCTCGACCCTCAACCTCGACCTCTGCCACCTCGAGCAAAAGTAACGAAACGAATGTGTTTTCGATACTTTCCAGGTTTCAGCATGTTAACCCCCGAATTTCTTTCCTGGATTTAATTAAATCACCTCTCCTCGACCCTTAACCTCGATCTTTAACTCTGCTCGACCCTCAACCACGACCTCTGCCACCTCGAGCGAATAAATGAAATGAGGGCATTTCATTATTTTCCTAGATCTTGAGTTCCTACGTTTTGAGATGTCCTTGTTACTATCGATATTTCTTCACGCTTCATCAAACATCTTGTATTTGTAAAAAGATTACCGATTTTACACCAACTCGCGATCCTTAATTTTATATTTCTTAAAAAATGTATAACAAACTTAAATACCTTATGTCTTTTCCCTCTAAAAAGACAACATTGCCCGAACGTCAACCTCGACCTCTGCCACCTCGAGCAAAAGTAACGAAACGAATGTTTTTTCGATACTTTCCAGGTTTTCAGTATATTAACCGCCCCATTTATTTCCTGGCTTTTAACTAAATCACCACTCCTCGACCCTTAACCTCGATCTTTAACTCTGCTCGACCCTCAACCACGACCTCTTCCACCTCGAGCGAAAAAATGAAATGAGGCCATTTCATTATTTTCCTAGATCTTGAGTTCCTAGGTCTTGAGATGTCCTTGTTACTATCGATATTTCTTCACGCTTCATCCAACATCTTGTATTTGTAAAAAGGTTTCCTATTTTACACAAACTCGCGATCCATAATTTTATATTTCTTAAAAAAGAGGTATAACAAACTTAAAAACCTTGTCTTTTCCCTCTAAAAAGACAACATTGCTCGACCCTCAACCTCGACCTCTGCCATCTCGAGCAAAAGTAACGAAACGAATGTGTTTTCGATACTTTCCAGGTTTCAGCATGTTAACCCCCGAATTTCTTTCCTGGATTTAATTAAATCACCTCTCCTCGACCCTTAACCTCGATCTTTAACTCTGCTCGACCCTCAACCACGACCTCTGCCACCTCGAGCGAATAAATGAAATGAGGGCATTTCATTATTTTCCTAGATCTTGAGTTCCTAGGTCTTGAGATGTCCTTGTTACTATCGATATTTCTTCACCGTTCATCCAACGTCTTGTATTTGTAAAAAGGTTTCCTATTTTACAACAACTCGCGATCCTTAATTTTATATTTCTTGAAAAATAGGTATAACAAACTTAAAAACGTTATGTCTTTTCCCTCTAAAAAGACAACATTGCTCGTCCCTCAACCTCGACCTCTGCCACCTCGAGCAAAAGTAACGAAACGAATGTGTGTTCGATACTTTCCAGGTTTTCAGCATGTTAAACCCCGAATTTCTTTCCTGGCTTTTAACTAAATCACCTCTCCTCGACCCTTAACCTCGATATTTTACTCTGCTCGAACCTCAACCATGACCTCTGCCTCCACGAGCGAATAAATGCAATGAGGGCATTTCATTATTTTCCTAGATCTTGAGTTCCTAGGTTTTGAGATGTCCTTGTTACTATCGATATTTCTTACGCATCATCCAACGTCTTGTATTTGTAAAATGTTTTCCTATTTTACAACAACACGCGATCCTTAATTTTATATTTCTTATAAAAGAGGTATAACAAACATAAAAACCTTATGTCTTTTCCCTCTAAAAAGACAACATTGTTCGACCCTCAACCTCGACCTCTGTCACCTCGAGCAAAAGTAACGAAACGAATGTTTTTTCGATACTTTCCAGGTTTTCAGTATATTAACCGCCCCATTTATTTCCTGGCTTTTAACTAAATCACCACTCCTCGACCCTTAACCTCGATCTTTAACTCTGCTCGACCCTCAACCACGACCTCTTCCACCTCGAGCGAAAAAATGAAATGAGGCCATTTCATTATTTTCCTAGATCTTGAGTTCCTAGGTCTTGAGATGTCTTTGTTACTATCGATATTTCTTACGCATCATCCAACGTCTTGTATTTGTAAAATGTTTTCCTATTTTACAACAACACGCGATCCTTAATTTTATATTTCTTAAAAAAGAGGTATAACAAACATAAAAACCTTATGTCTTTTCCCTCTAAAAACACAACATTGTTCGACCCTCAACCTCGACCTCTGTCACCTCGAGCAAAAGTAACGAAACGAATGTGTTTTCGATACTTTCCAGGTTTTCAGTATGTTAACCCCCGAATTCCTTTCCTGGCTTTTAACTAAATCACCTCTCCTCGACCCTTAACCTCGAACTTTAACTCTGCTCGACCCTCAACCACGACCTCTGCCACCTCGAGCGAGTAAATGAAATGAGGGCATTTCATTATTTTCCTAGATCTTGAGTTCCTAGGTCTTGAGATGTCCTTGTTACTATCGATAGTTCTTCACGCTTTATCCAACATCTTGTATTTGTAAAAAGGTTTCCTATTTTACACCAACTTGCGATCCTTAATTTTATATTTCTTAAAAAAGAGGTGTAACAAACTTAAAAACCTTGTCTTTTCCCTCTAAAAAGACAACATTGCTCGACCGTCAAACTCGACCTCTGCCATCTCGAGCAAAAGTAACGAAACGAATGTGTTTTCGATACTTTCCAGGTTTTCAGCAGGTTAACCCCCGAATTTCTTTCCTGTATTTAACTAAATCACCTTTCCTCGACCCTTAACCTCGATCTTTAACTCTGCTCGACCCTCAACCACGACCTCTGCCACCTCGAGTGAATAAATGAAATGAAGGCATTTCATTATTTTCCTAGATCTTGAGTTCCTAGGTCTTGAGATGTCCTTGTTACTATCGATATTTCTTCACGCTTCATCCAACATCTTGTATTTGTAAAAAGGTTTCCTATTTTACACAAACTCGCGATCCATAATTTTATATTTCTTAAAAAAGAGGTATAACAAACTTAAAAACCTTGTCTTTTCCCTCTAAAAAGACAACATTGCTCGACCCTCAACCTCGACCTCTGCCATCTCGAGCAAAAGTAACGAAACGAATGTGTTTTCGATACTTTCCAGGTTTCAGCATGTTAACCCCCGAATTTCTTTCCTGGATTTAATTAAATCACCTCTCCTCGACCCTTAACCTCGATCTTTAACTCTGCTCGACCCTCAACCACGACCTCTGCCACCTCGAGCGAATAAATGAAATGAGGGCATTTCATTATTTTCCAAGATCTTGAGTTCCTAGGTCTTGAGATGTCATTGTTACTATCGATATTTCTTCACCGTTCATCCAACGTCTTGTATTTGTAAAAAGGTTTCCTATTTTACAACAACTCGCGATCCTTAATTTTATATTTCTTGAAAAATAGGTATAACAAACTTAAAAACGTTATGTCTTTTCCCTCTAAAAAGACAACATTGCTCGTCCCTCAACCTCGACCTCTGCCACCTCGAGCAAAAGTAACGAAACGAATGTGTTTTCGATACTTTCCAGGTTTTCAGCATGTTAAACCCCGAATTTCTTTCCTGGCTTTTAACTAAATCACCTCTCCTCGACCCTTAACCTCGATATTTTACTCTGCTCGAACCTCAACCATGACCTCTGCCTCCACGAGCGAATAAATGCAATGAGGGCATTTCATTATTTTCCTAGATCTTGAGTTCCTAGGTTTTGAGATGTCCTTGTTACTATCGATATTTCTTACGCATCATCCAACGTCTTGTATTTGTAAAATGTTTTCCTATTTTACAACAACACGCGATCCTTAATTTTATATTTCTTAAAAAAATGTATAACAAACTTAAATACCTTATGTCTTTTCCCTCTAAAAAGACAACATTGCCCGAACCTCAACCTCGACCTCTGCCACCTCGACCAAAAGTAACGAAACGAATGTTTTTTCGATACTTTCCAGGTTTTCAGTATATTAACCGCCCCATTTATTTCCTGGCTTTTAACTAAATCACCACTCCTCGACCCTTAACCTCGATCTTTAACTCTGCTCGACCCTCAACCACGACCTCTTCCACCTCGAGCGAAAAAATGAAATGAGGGCATTTCATTATTTTCCTAGATCTTGAGTTCCTAGGTCTTGAGATGTCTTTGTTACTATCGATATTTCTTACGCATCATCCAACGTCTTGTATTTGTAAAATGTTTTCCTATTTTACAACAACACGCGATCCTTAATTTTATATTTCTTAAAAAAGAGGTATAACAAACATAAAAACCTTATGTCTTTTCCCTCTAAAAACACAACATTGTTCGACCCTCAACCTCGACCTCTGTCACCTCGAGCAAAAGTAACGAAACGAATGTGTTTTCGATACTTTCCAGGTTTTCAGTATGTTAACCCCCGAATTCCTTTCCTGGCTTTTAACTAAATCACCTCTCCTCGACCCTTAACCTCGAACTTTAACTCTGCTCGACCCTCAACCACGACCTCTGCCACCTCGAGCGAGTAAATGAAATGAGGGCATTTCATTATTTTCCTAGATCTTGAGTTCCTAGGTCTTGAGATGTCCTTGTTACTATCGATATTTCTTCACGCTTCATCCAACATCTTGTATTTGTAAAAAGGTTTCCTATTTTACACAAACTCGCGATCCATAATTTTATATTTCTTAAAAAAGAGGTATAACAAACTTAAAAACCTTGTCTTTTCCCTCTAAAAAGACAACATTGCTCGACCCTCAACCTCGACCTCTGCCATCTCGAGCAAATTTAACGAAACGAATGTGTTTTCGATACTTTCCAGGTTTCAGCATGTTAAACCCCGAATTTCTTTCCTGGCTTTTAACTAAATCACCTCTCCTCGACCCTTAACCTCGATATTTTACTCTGCTCGAACCTCAACCATGACCTCTGCCTCCACGAGCGAATAAATGCAATGAGGGCATTTCATTATTTTCCTAGATCTTGAGTTCCTAGGTTTTGAGATGTCCTTGTTACTATCGATATTTCTTACGCATCATCCAACGTCTTGTATTTGTAAAATGTTTTCCTATTTTACAACAACACGCGATCCTTAATTTTATATTTCTTATAAAAGAGGTATAACAAACATAAAAACCTTATGTCTTTTCCCTCTAAAAAGACAACATTGTTCGACCCTCAACCTCGACCTCTGTCACCTCGAGCAAAAGTAACGAAACGAATGTGTTTTCGATACTTTCCAGGTTTTCAGTATGTTAACCCCCGAATTTCTTTCCTGGCTTTTAACTAAATCACCTCTCCTCGACCCTTAACCTCGATCTTTAACTCTGCTCGACCCTCAACCACGACCTCTGCCACCTCGAGCGAGTAAATGAAATGAGGGCATTTCATTATTTTCCTAGATCTTGAGTTCCTAGGTCTTGAGATGTCCTTGTTACTATCGATATTTCTTACGCATCATCCAACGTCTTGTATTTGTAAAATGTTTTCCTATTTTACAATAACACGCGATCCTTAATTTTATATTTCTTAAAAGAGAGGTATAACAAAATTAAAAACCTTATGTCTTTTCCCTCTAAAAAGACAACATTGCTCGACCCTCAACCTCGACCTCTGCCACCTCGAGCAAAAGTAACGAAACGAATGTGTTTTCGATACTTTCCAGGTTTCAGCATGTTAACCCCCGAATTTCTTTCCTGGATTTAATTAAATCACCTCTCCTCGACCCTTAACCTCGATCTTTAACTATGCTCGACCCTCAACCACGACCTCTGCCACCTCGAGCGAATAAATGAAATGAGGGCATTTCATTATTTTCCTAGATCTTGAGTTCCTAGGTTTTGAGATGTCCTTGTTACTATCGATATTTCTTCACGCTTCATCAAACATCTTGTATTTGTAAAAAGATTACCGATTTTACACCAACTCGCGATCCTTAATTTTATATTTCTTAAAAAATGTATAACAAACTTAAATACCTTATGTCTTTTCCCTCTAAAAAGACAACATTGCCCGAACGTCAACCTCGACCTCTGCCACCTCGAGCAAAAGTAACGAAACGAATGTTTTTTCGATACTTTCCAGGTTTTCAGTATATTAACCGCCCCATTTATTTCCTGGCTTTTAACTAAATCACCACTCCTCGACCCTTAACCTCGATCTTTAACTCTGCTCGACCCTCAACCACGACCTCTTCCACCTCGAGCGAAAAAATGAAATGAGGCCATTTCATTATTTTCCTAGATCTTGAGTTCCTAGGTCTTGAGATGTCTTTGTTACTATCGATATTTCTTACGCATCATCGAACGTCTTGTATTTGTAAAATGTTTTCCTATTTTACAATAACACGCGATCCTTTACTTTATATTTCTTGAAAAAGAGGTATAACAAACTTAAAAACCTTATGTCTTTTCCCTCTAAAAAGACAACATTGCTTGACCCTCAACCTCGACCTCTGCCACCTCGAGCAAAAGTAATGAAACGAATGTTTTTTTGATACTTTCCAGGTTTTCAGTATATTAACCCCCGAATTTATTTCCTGGCTTTTAACTAGATCACCTCTCCTCGACCCTTATCCTCGATCTTTAACTCTGCTCGACCCTCAACCACGACCTCTGCCACCTCGAGCGAGTAAATGAAATGAGGGCATTTCATTATTTTCCTAGATCTTGAGTTCCTAGGTTTTGAGATGTCCTTGTTACTATCGATATTTCTTACGCATCATCCAACGTCTTGTATTTGTAAAATGTTTTCCTATTTTACAACAACACGCGATCCTTAATTTTATATTTCTTAAAAAAGAGGTATAACAAACATAAAATCCTTATGTCTTTTCCCTCTAAAAACACAACATTGTTCGACCCTCAACCTCGACCTCTGTCACCCCGAGCAAAAGTAACGAAACGAATGTGTTTTCGATACTTTCCAGGTTTTCATATGTTAACCCCCGAATTCCTTTCCTGGCTTTTAACTAAATCACCTCTCCTCGACCCTTAACCTCGAACTTTAACTCTGCTCGACCCTCAACCACGACCTCTGCCACCTCGAGCGAGTAAATGAAATGAGGGCATTTCATTATTTTCCTAGATCTTGAGTTCCTAGGTCTTGAGATGTCCTTGTTACTATCGATAGTTCTTCACGCTTTATTCAACATCTTGTATTTGTAAAAAGGTTTCCTATTTTACACCAACTCGCGATCCATAATTTTATATTTCTTAAAAAAGAGGTATAACAAACTTAAAAACCTTGTCTTTTCCCCCTAAAAAGACAACATTGCTCGACCCTCAACCTCGACCTCTGCCATCTCGAGCAAAAGTAACGAAACGAATGTGTTTTCGATACTTTCCAGGTTTCAGCATGTTAACCCCCGAATTTCTTTCCTGGATTTAATTAAATCACCTCTCCTCGACCCTTAACCTCGATCTTTAACTCTGCTCGACCCTCAACCACGACCTCTGCCACCTCGAGCGAATAAATGAAATGAGGGCATTTCATTATTTTCCTAGATCTTGAGTTCCTAGGTCTTGAGATGTCATTGTTACTATCGATATTTCTTCACCGTTCATCCAACGTCTTGTATTTGTAAAAAGGTTTCCTATTTTACAACAACTCGCGATCCTTAATTTTATATTTCTTGAAAAATAGGTATAACAAACTTAAAAACGTTATGTCTTTTCCCTCTAAAAAGACAACATTGCTCGTCCCTCAACCTCGACCTCTGCCACCTCGAGCAAAAGTAACGAAATGAATGTGTTTTCGATACTTTCCAGGTTTTCAGCATGTTAAACCCCGAATTTCTTTCCTGGCTTTTAACTAAATCACCTCTCCTCGACCCTTAACCTCGATATTTTACTCTGCTCGAACCTCAACCATGACCTCTGCCTCCACGAGCGAATAAATGCAATGAGGGCATTTCATTATTTTCCTAGATCTTGAGTTCCTAGGTTTTGAGATGTCCTTGTTACTATCGATATTTCTTACGCATCATGCAACGTCTTGTATTTGTAAAATGTTTTCCTATTTTACAACAACACGCGATCCTTAATTTTATATTTCTTATAAAAGAGGTATAACAAACATAAAAACCTTATGTCTTTTCCCTCTAAAAAGACAACATTGTTCGACCCTCAACCTCGACCTCTGTCACCTCGAGCAAAAGTAACGAAACGAATGTGTTTTCGATACTTTCCAGGTTTTCAGTATGTTAACCCCCGAATTTCTTTCCTGGCTTTTAACTAAATCACCTCTCCTCGACCCTTAACCTCGATCTTTAACTCTGCTCGACCCTCAACCACGACCTCTGCCACCTCGAGCGAGTAAATGAAATGAGGGCATTTCATTATTTTCCTAGATCTTGAGTTCCTAGGTCTTGAGATGTCCTTGTTACTATCGATATTTCTTACGCATCATCCAACGTCTTGTATTTGTAAAATGTTTTCCTATTTTACAATAACACGCGATCCTTAATTTTATATTTCTTAAAAAAATGTATAACAAACTTAAATACCTTATGTCTTTTCCCTCTAAAAAGACAACATTGCCCGAACCTCAACCTCGACCTCTGCCACCTCGACCAAAAGTAACGAAACGAATGTTTTTTCGATACTTTCCAGGTTTTCAGTATATTAACCGCCCCATTTATTTCCTGGCTTTTAACTAAATCACCACTCCTCGACCCTTAACCTCGATCTTTAACTCTGCTCGACCCTCAACCACGACCTCTTCCACCTCGAGCGAAAAAATGAAATGAGGGCATTTCATTATTTTCCTAGATCTTGAGTTCCTAGGTCTTGAGATGTCTTTGTTACTATCGATATTTCTTACGCATCATCCAACGTCTTGTATTTGTAAAATGTTTTCCTATTTTACAACAACACGCGATCCTTAATTTTATATTTCTTAAAAAAGAGGTATAACAAACATAAAAACCTTATGTCTTTTCCCTCTAAAAACACAACATTGTTCGACCCTCAACCTCGACCTCTGTCACCTCGAGCAAAAGTAACGAAACGAATGTGTTTTCGATACTTTCCAGGTTTTCAGTATGTTAACCCCCGAATTCCTTTCCTGGCTTTTAACTAAATCACCTCTCCTCGACCCTTAACCTCGAACTTTAACTCTGCTCGACACTCAACCACGACCTCTGCCACCTCGAGCGAGTAAATGAAATGAGGGCATTTCATTATTTTCCTAGATCTTGAGTTCCTAGGTCTTGAGATGTCCTTGTTACTATCGATAGTTCTTCACGCTTTATCCAACATCTTGTATTTGTAAAAAGGTTTCCTATTTTACACCAACTTGCGATCCTTAATTTTATATTTCTTAAAAAAGAGGTGTAACAAACTTAAAAACCTTGTCTTTTCCCTCTAAAAAGACAACATTGCTCGACCGTCAAACTCGACCTCTGCCATCTCGAGCAAAAGTAACGAAACGAATGTGTTTTCGATACTTTCCAGGTTTTCAGCAGGTTAACCCCCGAATTTCTTTCCTGTATTTAACTAAATCACATTTCCTCGACCCTTAACCTCGATCTTTAACTCTGCTCGACCCTCAACCACGACCTCTGCCACCTCGAGTGAATAAATGAAATGAAGGCATTTCATTATTTTCCTAGATCTTGAGTTCCTAGGTCTTGAGATGTCCTTGTTACTATCGATATTTCTTCACGCTTCATCCAACATCTTGTATTTGTAAAAAGGTTTCCTATTTTACACAAACTCGCGATCCATAATTTTATATTTCTTAAAAAAGAGGTATAACAAACTTAAAAACCTTGTCTTTTCCCTCTAAAAAGACAACATTGCTCGACCCTCAACCTCGACCTCTGCCATCTCGAGCAAATTTAACGAAACGAATGTGTTTTCGATACTTTCCAGGTTTCAGCATGTTAAACCCCGAATTTCTTTCCTGGCTTTTAACTAAATCACCTCTCCTCGACCCTTAACCTCGATATTTTACTCTGCTCGAACCTCAACCATGACCTCTGCCTCCACGAGCGAATAAATGCAATGAGGGCATTTCATTATTTTCCTAGATCTTGAGTTCCTAGGTTTTGAGATGTCCTTGTTACTATCGATATTTCTTACGCATCATCCAACGTCTTGTATTTGTAAAATGTTTTCCTATTTTACAACAACACGCGATCCTTAATTTTATATTTCTTATAAAAGAGGTATAACAAACATAAAAACCTTATGTCTTTTCCCTCTAAAAAGACAACATTGTTCGACCCTCAACCTCGACCTCTGTCACCTCGAGCAAAAGTAACGAAACGAATGTGTTTTCGATACTTTCCAGGTTTTCAGTATGTTAACCCCCGAATTTCTTTCCTGGCTTTTAACTAAATCACCTCTCCTCGACCCTTAACCTCGATCTTTAACTCTGCTCGACCCTCAACCACGACCTCTGCCACCTCGAGCGAGTAAATGAAATGAGGGCATTTCATTATTTTCCTAGATCTTGAGTTCCTAGGTCTTGAGATGTCCTTGTTACTATCGATATTTCTTACGCATCATCCAACGTCTTGTATTTGTAAAATGTTTTCCTATTTTACAATAACACGCGATCCTTAATTTTATATTTCTTAAAAGAGAGGTATAACAAAATTAAAAACCTTATGTCTTTTCCCTCTAAAAAGACAACATTGCTCGACCCTCAACCTCGACCTCTGCCACCTCGAGCAAAAGTAACGAAACGAATGTGTTTTCGATACTTTCCAGGTTTCAGCATGTTAACCCCCGAATTTCTTTCCTGGATTTAATTAAATCACCTCTCCTCGACCCTTAACCTCGATCTTTAACTATGCTCGACCCTCAACCACGACCTCTGCCACCTCGAGCGAATAAATGAAATGAGGGCATTTCATTATTTTCCTAGATCTTGAGTTCCTAGGTTTTGAGATGTCCTTGTTACTATCGATATTTCTTCACGCTTCATCAAACATCTTGTATTTGTAAAAAGATTACCGATTTTACACCAACTCGCGATCCTTAATTTTATATTTCTTAAAAAATGTATAACAAACTTAAATACCTTATGTCTTTTCCCTCTAAAAAGACAACATTGCCCGAACGTCAACCTCGACCTCTGCCACCTCGAGCAAAAGTAACGAAACGAATGTTTTTTCGATACTTTCCAGGTTTTCAGTATATTAACCGCCCCATTTATTTCCTGGCTTTTAACTAAATCACCACTCCTCGACCCTTAACCTCGATCTTTAACTCTGCTCGACCCTCAACCACGACCTCTTCCACCTCGAGCGAAAAAATGAAATGAGGCCATTTCATTATTTTCCTAGATCTTGAGTTCCTAGGTCTTGAGATGTCTTTGTTACTATCGATATTTCTTACGCATCATCGAACGTCTTGTATTTGTAAAATGTTTTCCTATTTTACAATAACACGCGATCCTTTACTTTATATTTCTTGAAAAAGAGGTATAACAAACTTAAAAACCTTATGTCTTTTCCCTCTAAAAAGACAACATTGCTTGACCCTCAACCTCGACCTCTGCCACCTCGAGCAAAAGTAATGAAACGAATGTTTTTTTGATACTTTCCAGGTTTTCAGTATATTAACCCCCGAATTTATTTCCTGGCTTTTAACTAGATCACCTCTCCTCGACCCTTATCCTCGATCTTTAACTCTGCTCGACCCTCAACCACGACCTCTGCCACCTCGAGCGAGTAAATGAAATGAGGGCATTTCATTATTTTCCTAGATCTTGAGTTCCTAGGTTTTGAGATGTCCTTGTTACTATCGATATTTCTTACGCATCATCCAACGTCTTGTATTTGTAAAATGTTTTCCTATTTTACAACAACACGCGATCCTTAATTTTATATTTCTTAAAAAAGAGGTATAACAAACATAAAATCCTTATGTCTTTTCCCTCTAAAAACACAACATTGTTCGACCCTCAACCTCGACCTCTGTCACCCCGAGCAAAAGTAACGAAACGAATGTGTTTTCGATACTTTCCAGGTTTTCATATGTTAACCCCCGAATTCCTTTCCTGGCTTTTAACTAAATCACCTCTCCTCGACCCTTAACCTCGAACTTTAACTCTGCTCGACCCTCAACCACGACCTCTGCCACCTCGAGCGAGTAAATGAAATGAGGGCATTTCATTATTTTCCTAGATCTTGAGTTCCTAGGTCTTGAGATGTCCTTGTTACTATCGATAGTTCTTCACGCTTTATTCAACATCTTGTATTTGTAAAAAGGTTTCCTATTTTACACCAACTCGCGATCCATAATTTTATATTTCTTAAAAAAGAGGTATAACAAACTTAAAAACCTTGTCTTTTCCCCCTAAAAAGACAACATTGCTCGACCCTCAACCTCGACCTCTGCCATCTCGAGCAAAAGTAACGAAACGAATGTGTTTTCGATACTTTCCAGGTTTCAGCATGTTAACCCCCGAATTTCTTTCCTGGATTTAATTAAATCACCTCTCCTCGACCCTTAACCTCGATCTTTAACTCTGCTCGACCCTCAACCACGACCTCTGCCACCTCGAGCGAATAAATGAAATGAGGGCATTTCATTATTTTCCTAGATCTTGAGTTCCTAGGTCTTGAGATGTCATTGTTACTATCGATATTTCTTCACCGTTCATCCAACGTCTTGTATTTGTAAAAAGGTTTCCTATTTTACAACAACTCGCGATCCTTAATTTTATATTTCTTGAAAAATAGGTATAACAAACTTAAAAACGTTATGTCTTTTCCCTCTAAAAAGACAACATTGCTCGTCCCTCAACCTCGACCTCTGCCACCTCGAGCAAAAGTAACGAAATGAATGTGTTTTCGATACTTTCCAGGTTTTCAGCATGTTAAACCCCGAATTTCTTTCCTGGCTTTTAACTAAATCACCTCTCCTCGACCCTTAACCTCGATATTTTACTCTGCTCGAACCTCAACCATGACCTCTGCCTCCACGAGCGAATAAATGCAATGAGGGCATTTCATTATTTTCCTAGATCTTGAGTTCCTAGGTTTTGAGATGTCCTTGTTACTATCGATATTTCTTACGCATCATGCAACGTCTTGTATTTGTAAAATGTTTTCCTATTTTACAACAACACGCGATCCTTAATTTTATATTTCTTATAAAAGAGGTATAACAAACATAAAAACCTTATGTCTTTTCCCTCTAAAAAGACAACATTGTTCGACCCTCAACCTCGACCTCTGTCACCTCGAGCAAAAGTAACGAAACGAATGTGTTTTCGATACTTTCCAGGCTTTCAGTATGTTAACCCCCGAATTTCTTTCCTGGCTTTTAACTAAATCACCTCTCCTCGACCCTTAACCTCGATCTTTAACTCTGCTCGACCCTCAACCACGACCTCTGCCACCTCGAGCGAGTAAATGAAATGAGGGCATTTCATTATTTTCCTAGATCTTGAGTTCCTAGGTCTTGAGATGTCCTTGTTACTATCGATATTTCTTACGCATCATCCAACGTCTTGTATTTGTAAAATGTTTTCCTATTTTACAATAACACGCGATCCTTAATTTTATATTTCTTAAAAAAATGTATAACAAACTTAAATACCTTATGTCTTTTCCCTCTAAAAAGACAACATTGCCCGAACCTCAACCTCGACCTCTGCCACCTCGACCAAAAGTAACGAAACGAATGTTTTTTCGATACTTTCCAGGTTTTCAGTATATTAACCGCCCCATTTATTTCCTGGCTTTTAACTAAATCACCACTCCTCGACCCTTAACCTCGATCTTTAACTCTGCTCGACCCTCAACCACGACCTCTTCCACCTCGAGCGAAAAAATGAAATGAGGGCATTTCATTATTTTCCTAGATCTTGAGTTCCTAGGTCTTGAGATGTCTTTGTTACTATCGATATTTCTTACGCATCATCCAACGTCTTGTATTTGTAAAATGTTTTCCTATTTTACAACAACACGCGATCCTTAATTTTATATTTCTTAAAAAAGAGGTATAACAAACATAAAAACCTTATGTCTTTTCCCTCTAAAAACACAACATTGTTCGACCCTCAACCTCGACCTCTGTCACCTCGAGCAAAAGTAACGAAACGAATGTGTTTTCGATACTTTCCAGGTTTTCAGTATGTTAACCCCCGAATTCCTTTCCTGGCTTTTAACTAAATCACCTCTCCTCGACCCTTAACCTCGAACTTTAACTCTGCTCGACCCTCAACCACGACCTCTGCCACCTCGAGCGAGTAAATGAAATGAGGGCATTTCATTATTTTCCTAGATCTTGAGTTCCTAGGTCTTGAGATGTCCTTGTTACTATCGATAGTTCTTCACGCTTTATCCAACATCTTGTATTTGTAAAAAGGTTTCCTATTTTACACCAACTTGCGATCCTTAATTTTATATTTCTTAAAAAAGAGGTGTAACAAACTTAAAAACCTTGTCTTTTCCCTCTAAAAAGACAACATTGCTCGACCGTCAAACTCGACCTCTGCCATCTCGAGCAAAAGTAACGAAACGAATGTGTTTTCGATACTTTCCAGGTTTTCAGCAGGTTAACCCCCGAATTTCTTTCCTGTATTTAACTAAATCACCTTTCCTCGACCCTTAACCTCGATCTTTAACTCTGCTCGACCCTCAACCACGACCTCTGCCACCTCGAGTGAATAAATGAAATGAAGGCATTTCATTATTTTCCTAGATCTTGAGTTCCTAGGTCTTGAGATGTCCTTGTTACTATCGATATTTCTTCACGCTTCATCCAACATCTTGTATTTGTAAAAAGGTTTCCTATTTTACACAAACTCGCGATCCATAATTTTATATTTCTTAAAAAAGAGGTATAACAAACTTAAAAACCTTGTCTTTTCCCTCTAAAAAGACAACATTGCTCGACCCTCAACCTCGACCTCTGCCATCTCGAGCAAAAGTAACGAAACGAATGTGTTTTCGATACTTTCCAGGTTTCAGCATGTTAACCCCCGAATTTCTTTCCTGGATTTAATTAAATCACCTCTCCTCGACCCTTAACCTCGATCTTTAACTCTGCTCGACCCTCAACCACGACCTCTGCCACCTCGAGCGAATAAATGAAATGAGGGCATTTCATTATTTTCCAAGATCTTGAGTTCCTAGGTCTTGAGATGTCATTGTTACTATCGATATTTCTTCACCGTTCATCCAACGTCTTGTATTTGTAAAAAGGTTTCCTATTTTACAACAACTCGCGATCCTTAATTTTATATTTCTTGAAAAATAGGTATAACAAACTTAAAAACGTTATGTCTTTTCCCTCTAAAAAGACAACATTGCTCGTCCCTCAACCTCGACCTCTGCCACCTCGAGCAAAAGTAACGAAACGAATGTGTTTTCGATACTTTCCAGGTTTTCAGCATGTTAAACCCCGAATTTCTTTCCTGGCTTTTAACTAAATCACCTCTCCTCGACCCTTAACCTCGATATTTTACTCTGCTCGAACCTCAACCATGACCTCTGCCTCCACGAGCGAATAAATGCAATGAGGGCATTTCATTATTTTCCTAGATCTTGAGTTCCTAGGTTTTGAGATGTCCTTGTTACTATCGATATTTCTTACGCATCATCCAACGTCTTGTATTTGTAAAATGTTTTCCTATTTTACAACAACACGCGATCCTTAATTTTATATTTCTTAAAAAAATGTATAACAAACTTAAATACCTTATGTCTTTTCCCTCTAAAAAGACAACATTGCCCGAACCTCAACCTCGACCTCTGCCACCTCGACCAAAAGTAACGAAACGAATGTTTTTTCGATACTTTCCAGGTTTTCAGTATATTAACCGCCCCATTTATTTCCTGGCTTTTAACTAAATCACCACTCCTCGACCCTTAACCTCGATCTTTAACTCTGCTCGACCCTCAACCACGACCTCTTCCACCTCGAGCGAAAAAATGAAATGAGGGCATTTCATTATTTTCCTAGATCTTGAGTTCCTAGGTCTTGAGATGTCTTTGTTACTATCGATATTTCTTACGCATCATCCAACGTCTTGTATTTGTAAAATGTTTTCCTATTTTACAACAACACGCGATCCTTAATTTTATATTTCTTAAAAAAGAGGTATAACAAACATAAAAACCTTATGTCTTTTCCCTCTAAAAACACAACATTGTTCGACCCTCAACCTCGACCTCTGTCACCTCGAGCAAAAGTAACGAAACGAATGTGTTTTCGATACTTTCCAGGTTTTCAGTATGTTAACCCCCGAATTCCTTTCCTGGCTTTTAACTAAATCACCTCTCCTCGACCCTTAACCTCGAACTTTAACTCTGCTCGACCCTCAACCACGACCTCTGCCACCTCGAGCGAGTAAATGAAATGAGGGCATTTCATTATTTTCCTAGATCTTGAGTTCCTAGGTCTTGAGATGTCCTTGTTACTATCGATATTTCTTCACGCTTCATCCAACATCTTGTATTTGTAAAAAGGTTTCCTATTTTACACAAACTCGCGATCCATAATTTTATATTTCTTAAAAAAGAGGTATAACAAACTTAAAAACCTTGTCTTTTCCCTCTAAAAAGACAACATTGCTCGACCCTCAACCTCGACCTCTGCCATCTCGAGCAAATTTAACGAAACGAATGTGTTTTCGATACTTTCCAGGTTTCAGCATGTTAACCCCCGAATTTCTTTACTGGATTTAATTAAATCACCTCTCCTCGACCCTTAACCTCGATCTTTAACTCTGCTCGACCCTCAACCACGACTTCTGCCACCTCGAGCGAATAAATGAAATGAGGGCATTTCATTATTTTCCTAGATCTTGAGTTCCTAGGTCTTGAGATGTCCTTGTTACTATCGATATTTCTTCACCGTTCATCCAACGTCTTGTATTTGTAAAAAGGTTTCCTATTTTACAACAACTCGCGATCCTTAATTTTATATTTCTTGAAAAATAGGTATAACAAACTTAAATACGTTATGTCTTTTCCCTCTAAAAAGACAACATTGCTCGTCCCTCAACCTCGACCTCTGCCAACTCGAGCAAAAGTAACGAAACGAATGTGTTTTCGATACTTTCCAGGTTTTCAGCATGTTAAACCCCGAATTTCTTTCCTGGCTTTTAACTAAAGCACCTCTCCTCGACCCTTAACCTCGATATTTTACTCTGCTCGAACCTCAACCATGACCTCTGCCTCCACGAGCGAATAAATGCAATGAGGGCATTTCATTATTTTCCTAGATCTTGAGTTCCTAGGTTTTGAGATGTCCTTGTTACTATCGATATTTCTTACGCATCATCCAACGTCTTGTATTTGTAAAATGTTTTCCTATTTTACAACAACACGCGATCCTTAATTTTATATTTCTTATAAAAGAGGTATAACAAACATAAAAACCTTATGTCTTTTCCCTCTAAAAAGACAACATTGTTCGACCCTCAACCTCGACCTCTGTCACCTCGAGCAAAAGTAACGAAACGAATGTGTTTTCGATACTTTCCAGGTTTTCAGTATGTTAACCCCCGAATTTCTTTCCTGGCTTTTAACTAAATCACCTCTCCTCGACCCTTAACCTCGATCTTTAACTCTGCTCGACCCTCAACCACGACCTCTGCCACCTCGAGCGAGTAAATGAAATGAGGGCATTTCATTATTTTCCTAGATCTTGAGTTCCTAGGTCTTGAGATGTCCTTGTTACTATCGATATTTCTTACGCATCATCCAACGTCTTGTATTTGTAAAATGTTTTCCTATTTTACAATAACACGCGATCCTTAATTTTATATTTCTTAAAAAAATGTATAACAAACTTAAATACCTTATGTCTTTTCCCTCTAAAAAGACAACATTGCCCGAACCTCAACCTCGACCTCTGCCACCTCGACCAAAAGTAACGAAACGAATGTTTTTTCGATACTTTCCAGGTTTTCAGTATATTAACCGCCCCATTTATTTCCTGGCTTTTAACTAAATCACCACTCCTCGACCCTTAACCTCGATCTTTAACTCTGCTCGACCCTCAACCACGACCTCTTCCACCTCGAGCGAAAAAATGAAATGAGGGCATTTCATTATTTTCCTAGATCTTGAGTTCCTAGGTCTTGAGATGTCTTTGTTACTATCGATATTTCTTACGCATCATCCAACGTCTTGTATTTGTAAAATGTTTTCCTATTTTACAACAACACGCGATCCTTAATTTTATATTTCTTAAAAAAGAGGTATAACAAACATAAAAACCTTATGTCTTTTCCCTCTAAAAAGACAACATTGCTCGACCGTCAAACTCGACCTCTGCCATCTCGAGCAAAAGTAACGAAACGAATGTGTTTTCGATACTTTCCAGGTTTTCAGCAGGTTAACCCCCGAATTTCTTTCCTGTATTTAACTAAATCACCTTTCCTCGACCCTTAACCTCGATCTTTAACTCTGCTCGACCCTCAACCACGACCTCTGCCACCTCGAGTGAATAAATGAAATGAAGGCATTTCATTATTTTCCTAGATCTTGAGTTCCTAGGTCTTGAGATGTCCTTGTTACTATCGATATTTCTTCACGCTTCATCCAACATCTTGTATTTGTAAAAAGGTTTCCTATTTTACACAAACTCGCGATCCATAATTTTATATTTCTTAAAAAAGAGGTATAACAAACTTAAAAACCTTGTCTTTTCCCTCTAAAAAGACAACATTGCTCGACCCTCAACCTCGACCTCTGCCATCTCGAGCAAAAGTAACGAAACGAATGTGTTTTCGATACTTTCCAGGTTTCAGCATGTTAACCCCCGAATTTCTTTCCTGGATTTAATTAAATCACCTCTCCTCGACCCTTAACCTCGATCTTTAACTCTGCTCGACCCTCAACCACGACCTCTGCCACCTCGAGCGAATAAATGAAATGAGGGCATTTCATTATTTTCCAAGATCTTGAGTTCCTAGGTCTTGAGATGTCATTGTTACTATCGATATTTCTTCACCGTTCATCCAACGTCTTGTATTTGTAAAAAGGTTTCCTATTTTACAACAACTCGCGATCCTTAATTTTATATTTCTTGAAAAATAGGTATAACAAACTTAAAAACGTTATGTCTTTTCCCTCTAAAAAGACAACATTGCTCGTCCCTCAACCTCGACCTCTGCCACCTCGAGCAAAAGTAACGAAACGAATGTGTTTTCGATACTTTCCAGGTTTTCAGCATGTGAAACCCCGAATTTCTTTCCTGGCTTTTAACTAAATCACCTCTCCTCGACCCTTAACCTCGATATTTTACTCTGCTCGAACCTCAACCATGACCTCTGCCTCCACGAGCGAATAAATGCAATGAGGGCATTTCATTATTTTCCTAGATCTTGAGTTCCTAGGTTTTGAGATGTCCTTGTTACTATCGATATTTCTTACGCATCATCCAACGTCTTGTATTTGTAAAATGTTTTCCTATTTTACAACAACACGCGATCCTTAATTTTATATTTCTTAAAAAAATGTATAACAAACTTAAATACCTTATGTCTTTTCCCTCTAAAAAGACAACATTGCCCGAACCTCAACCTCGACCTCTGCCACCTCGACCAAAAGTAACGAAACGAATGTTTTTTCGATACTTTCCAGGTTTTCAGTATATTAACCGCCCCATTTATTTCCTGGCTTTTAACTAAATCACCACTCCTCGACCCTTAACCTCGATCTTTAACTCTGCTCGACCCTCAACCACGACCTCTTCCACCTCGAGCGAAAAAATGAAATGAGGGCATTTCATTATTTTCCTAGATCTTGAGTTCCTAGGTCTTGAGATGTCTTTGTTACTATCGATATTTCTTACGCATCATCCAACGTCTTGTATTTGTAAAATGTTTTCCTATTTTACAACAACACGCGATCCTTAATTTTATATTTCTTAAAAAAGAGGTATAACAAACATAAAAACCTTATGTCTTTTCCCTCTAAAAACACAACATTGTTCGACCCTCAACCTCGACCTCTGTCACCTCGAGCAAAAGTAACGAAACGAATGTGTTTTCGATACTTTCCAGGTTTTCAGTATGTTAACCCCCGAATTTCTTTCCTGGCTTTTAACTAAATCACCTCTCCTCGACCCTTAACCTCGATCTTTAACTCTGCTCGACCCTCAACCACGACCTCTGCCACCTCGAGCGAGTAAATGAAATGAGGGCATTTCATTATTTTCCTAGATCTTGAGTTCCTAGGTCTTGAGATGTCCTTGTTACTATCGATATTTCTTACGCATCATCCAACGTCTTGTATTTGTAAAATGTTTTCCTATTTTACAATAACACGCGATCCTTAATTTTATATTTCTTAAAAAAATGTATAACAAACTTAAATACCTTATGTCTTTTCCCTCTAAAAAGACAACATTGCCCGAACCTCAACCTCGACCTCTGCCACCTCGACCAAAAGTAACGAAACGAATGTTTTTTCGATACTTTCCAGGTTTTCAGTATATTAACCGCCCCATTTATTTCCTGGCTTTTAACTAAATCACCACTCCTCGACCCTTAACCTCGATCTTTAACTCTGCTCGACCCTCAACCACGACCTCTTCCACCTCGAGCGAAAAAATGAAATGAGGGCATTTCATTATTTTCCTAGATCTTGAGTTCCTAGGTCTTGAGATGTCTTTGTTACTATCGATATTTCTTACGCATCATCCAACGTCTTGTATTTGTAAAATGTTTTCCTATTTTACAACAACACGCGATCCTTAATTTTATATTTCTTAAAAAAGAGGTATAACAAACATAAAAACCTTATGTCTTTTCCCTCTAAAAAGACAACATTGCTCGACCGTCAAACTCGACCTCTGCCATCTCGAGCAAAAGTAACGAAACGAATGTGTTTTCGATACTTTCCAGGTTTTCAGCAGGTTAACCCCCGAATTTCTTTCCTGTATTTAACTAAATCACCTTTCCTCGACCCTTAACCTCGATCTTTAACTCTGCTCGACCCTCAACCACGACCTCTGCCACCTCGAGTGAATAAATGAAATGAAGGCATTTCATTATTTTCCTAGATCTTGAGTTCCTAGGTCTTGAGATGTCCTTGTTACTATCGATATTTCTTCACGCTTCATCCAACATCTTGTATTTGTAAAAAGGTTTCCTATTTTACACAAACTCGCGATCCATAATTTTATATTTCTTAAAAAAGAGGTATAACAAACTTAAAAACCTTGTCTTTTCCCTCTAAAAAGACAACATTGCTCTACCCTCAACCTCGACCTCTGCCATCTCGAGCAAAACTAACGAAACGAATGTGTTTTCGATACTTTCCAGGTTTCAGCATGTTAACCCCCGAATTTCTTTCCTGGATTTAATTAAATCACCTCTCCTCGACCCTTAACCTCGATCTTTAACTCTGCTCGACCCTCAACCACGACCTCTGCCACCTCGAGCGAATAAATGAAATGAGGGCATTTCATTATTTTCCAAGATCTTGAGTTCCTAGGTCTTGAGATGTCATTGTTACTATCGATATTTCTTCACCGTTCATCCAACGTCTTGTATTTGTAAAAAGGTTTCCTATTTTACAACAACTCGCGATCCTTAATTTTATATTTCTTGAAAAATAGGTATAACAAACTTAAAAACGTTATGTCTTTTCCCTCTAAAAAGACAACATTGCTCGTCCCTCAACCTCGACCTCTGCCACCTCGAGCAAAAGTAACGAAACGAATGTGTTTTCGATACTTTCCAGGTTTTCAGCATGTTAAACCCCGAATTTCTTTCCTGGCTTTTAACTAAATCACCTCTCCTCGACCCTTAACCTCGATATTTTACTCTGCTCGAACCTCAACCATGACCTCTGCCTCCACGAGCGAATAAATGCAATGAGGGCATTTCATTATTTTCCTAGATCTTGAGTTCCTAGGTTTTGAGATGTCCTTGTTACTATCGATATTTCTTACGCATCATCCAACGTCTTGTATTTGTAAAATGTTTTCCTATTTTACAACAACACGCGATCCTTAATTTTATATTTCTTAAAAAAATGTATAACAAACTTAAATACCTTATGTCTTTTCCCTCTAAAAAGACAACATTGCCCGAACCTCAACCTCGACCTCTGCCACCTCGACCTCTGCCACCTCGACCAAAAGTAACGAAACGAATGTTTTTTCGATACTTTCCAGGTTTTCAGTATATTAACCGCCCCATTTATTTCCTGGCTTTTAACTAAATCACCACTCCTCGACCCTTAACCTCGATCTTTAACTCTGCTCGACCCTCAACCACGACCTCTTCCACCTCGAGCGAAAAAATGAAATGAGGGCATTTCATTATTTTCCTAGATCTTGAGTTCCTAGGTCTTGAGATGTCTTTGTTACTATCGATATTTCTTACGCATCATCCAACGTCTTGTATTTGTAAAATGTTTTCCTATTTTACAACAACACGCGATCCTTAATTTTATATTTCTTAAAAAAGAGGTATAACAAACATAAAAACCTTATGTCTTTTCCCTCTAAAAAGACAACATTGCTCGACCGTCAAACTCGACCTCTGCCATCTCGAGCAAAAGTAACGAAACGAATGTGTTTTCGATACTTTCCAGGTTTTCAGCAGGTTAACCCCCGAATTTCTTTCCTGTATTTAACTAAATCACCTTTCCTCGACCCTTAACCTCGATCTTTAACTCTGCTCGACCCTCAACCACGACCTCTGCCACCTCGAGTGAATAAATGAAATGAAGGCATTTCATTATTTTCCTAGATCTTGAGTTCCTAGGTCTTGAGATGTCCTTGTTACTATCGATATTTCTTCACGCTTCATCCAACATCTTGTATTTGTAAAAAGGTTTCCTATTTTACACAAACTCGCGATCCATAATTTTATATTTCTTAAAAAAGAGGTATAACAAACTTAAAAACCTTGTCTTTTCCCTCTAAAAAGACAACATTGCTCGACCCTCAACCTCGACCTCTGCCATCTCGAGCAAATTTAACGAAACGAATGTGTTTTCGATACTTTCCAGGTTTCAGCATGTTAACCCCCGAATTTCTTTACTGGATTTAATTAAATCACCTCTCCTCGACCCTTAACCTCGATCTTTAACTCTGCTCGACCCTCAACCACGACTTCTGCCACCTCGAGCGAATAAATGAAATGAGGGCATTTCATTATTTTCCTAGATCTTGAGTTCCTAGGTCTTGAGATGTCCTTGTTACTATCGATATTTCTTCACCGTTCATCCAACGTCTTGTATTTGTAAAAAGGTTTCCTATTTTACAACAACTCGCGATCCTTAATTTTATATTTCTTAAAAAATGTATAACAAACTTAAATACCTTATGTCTTTTCCCTCTAAAAAGACAACATTGCCCGAACGTCAATCTCGACCTCTGCCACCTCGAGCAAAAGTAACGAAACGAATGTTTTTTCGATACTTTCCAGGTTTTCAGTATATTAACCGCCCCATTTATTTCCTGGCTTTTAACTAAATCACCACTCCTCGACCCTTAACCGCGATCTTTAACTCTGCTCGACCCTCAACCACGACCTCTTCCACCTCGAGCGAAAAAATGAAATGAGGCCATTTCATTATTTTCCTAGATCTTGAGTTCCTAGGTCTTGAGATGTCTTTGTTACTATCGATATTTCTTACGCATCATCGAACGTCTTGTATTTGTAAAATGTTTTCCTATTTTACAATAACACGCGATCCTTTATTTTATATTTCTTGAAAAAGAGGTATAACAAACTTAAAAACCTTATGTCTTTTCCCTCTAAAAAGACAACATTGCTTGACCCTCAACCTCGACCTCTGCCACCTCGAGCAAAAGTAACGAAACGAATGTTTTTTTGATACTTTCCAGGTTTTCAGTATATTAACCCCCGAATTTATTTCCTGGCTTTTAACTAGATCACCTCTCCTCGACCCTTATCCTCGATCTTTAACTCTGCTCGACCCTCAACCACGACCTCTGCCACCTCGAGCGAGTAAATGAAATGAGGGCATTTCATTATTTTCCTAGATCTTGAGTTCCTAGGTTTTGAGATGTCCTTGTTACTATCGATATTTCTTACGCATCATCCAACGTCTTGTATTTGTAAAATGTTTTCCTATTTTACAACAACACGCGATCCTTAATTTTATATTTCTTAAAAAAGAGGTATAACAAACATAAAATCCTTATGTCTTTTCCCTCTAAAAACACAACATTGTTCGACCCTCAACCTCGACCTCTGTCACCTCGAGCAAAAGTAACGAAACGAATGTGTTTTCGATACTTTCCATGTTTTCAGTATGTTAACCCCCGAATTCCTTTCCTGGCTTTTAACTAAATCACTTCTCCTCGACCCTTAACCTCGAACTTTAACTCTGCTCGACCCTCAACCACGACCTCTGCCACCTCGAGCGAGTAAATGAAATGAGGGCATTTCATTATTTTCCTAGATCTTGAGTTCCTAGGTCTTGAGATGTCCTTGTTACTATCGATAGTTCTTCACGCTTTATCCAACATCTTGTATTTGTAAAAAGGTTTCCTATTTTACACCAACTTGCGATCCTTAATTTTATATTTCTTAAAAAAGAGGTATAACAAACATAAAAACCTTATGTCTTTTCCCTCTAAAAACACAACATTGTTCGACCCTCAACCTCGACCTCTGTCACCTCGAGCAAAAGTAACGAAACGAATGTGTTTTCGATACTTTCCAGGTTTTCAGTATGTTAACCCCCGAATTCTTTTCCTGGCTTTTAACTAAATCACCTCTCCTCGACCCTTAACCTCGATCTTTAACTCTGCTCGACCCTCAACCACGACCTCTGCCACCTCGAGCGAAAAAATGAAATGAGGGCATTTCATTATTTTCCTAGATCTTGAGTTCCTAGGTCTTGAGATGTCCTTGTTACTATCGATATTTCTTCACGCTTCATCCAACATCTGGTATTTGTAAAAAGGTTTCCTATTTTACACAAACTCGCGATCCATAATTTTATATTTCTTAAAAAAGAGGTATAACAAACTTAAAAACCTTGTCTTTTCCCTCTAAAAAGACAACATTGCTCGACCCTCAACCTCGACCTCTGCCATCTCGAGCAAAATAACGAAACGAATGTGTTTTCGATACTTTCCAGGTTTCAGCATGTTAACCCCCGAATTTCTTTCCTGGATTTAATTAAATCACCTCTCCTCGACCCTTAACCTCGATCTTTAACTCTGCTCGACCCTAAACCACGACCTCTGCCACCTCGAGCGAATAAATGAAATTAGGGCATTTCATTATTTTCCTAGATCTTGAGTTCCTAGGTCTTGAGATGTCCTTGTTACTATCGATATTTCTTCACCGTTCATCCAACGTCTTGTATTTGTAAAAAGGTTTCCTATTTTACAACAACTCGCGATCCTTAATTTTATATTTCTTGAAAAATAGGTATAACAAACTTAAAAACGTTATGTCTTTTCCCTCTAAAAAGACAACATTGCTCGTCCCTCAACCTCGACCTCTGCCACCTCGAGCAAAAGTAACGAAACGAATGTGTTTTCGATACTTTCCAGGTTTTCAGCATGTTAAACCCCGAATTTCTTTCCTGGCTTTTAACTAAATCACCTCTCCTCGACCCTTAACCTCGATATTTTACTCTGCTCGAACCTCAACCATGACCTCTGCCTCCACGAGCGAATAAATGCAATGAGGGCATTTCATTATTTTCCTAGATCTTGAGTTCCTAGGTTTTGAGATGTCCTTGTTACTATCGATATTTCTTACGCATCATACAACGTCTTGTATTTGTAAAATGTTTCCCTATTTTACAACAACACGCGATCCTTAATTTTATATTTCTTATAAAAGAGGTATAACAAACATAAAAACCTTATGTCTTTTCCCTCTAAAAAGACAACATTGTTCGACCCTCAACCTCGACCTCTGTCACCTCGAGCAAAAGTAACGAAACGAATGTGTTTTCGATACTTTCCAGGTTTTCAGTATGTTAACCCCCGAATTTCTTTCCTGGCTTTTAACTAAATCACCTCTCCTCGACCCTTAACCTCGATCTTTAACTCTGCTCGACCCTCAACCACGACCTCTGCCACCTCGAGCGAGTAAATGAAATGAGGGCATTTCATTATTTTCCTAGATCTTGAGTTCCTAGGTCTTGAGATGTCCTTGTTACTATCGATATTTCTTACGCATCATCCAACGTCTTGTATTTGTAAAATGTTTTCCTATTTTACAATAACACGCGATCCTTAATTTTATATTTCTTAAAAGAGAGGTATAACAAAATTAAAAACCTTATGTCTTTTCCCTCTAAAAAGACAACATTGCTCGACCCTCAACCTCGACCTCTGCCACCTCGAGCAAAAGTAACGAAACGAATGTGTTTTCGATACTTTCCAGGTTTCAGCATGTTAACCCCCGAATTTCTTTCCTGGATTTAATTAAATCACCTCTCCTCGACCCTTAACCTCGATCTTTAACTCTGCTCGACCCTCAACCACGACCTCTGCCACCTCGAGCGAATAAATGAAATGAGGGCATTTCATTATTTTCCTAGATCTTGAGTTCCTAGGTTTTGAGATGTCCTTGTTACTATCGATATTTCTTCACGCTTCATCAAACATCTTGTATTTGTAAAAAGATTACCGATTTTACACCAACTCGCGATCCTTAATTTTATATTTCTTAAAAAATGTATAACAAACTTAAATACCTTATGTCTTTTCCCTCTAAAAAGACAACATTGCCCGAACGTCAACCTCGACCTCTGCCACCTCGAGCAAAAGTAACGAAACGAATGTTTTTTCGATACTTTCCAGGTTTTCAGTATATTAACCGCCCCATTTATTTCCTGGCTTTTAACTAAATCACCACTCCTCGACCCTTAACCTCGATCTTTAACTCTGCTCGACCCTCAACCACGACCTCTTCCACCTCGAGCGAAAAAATGAAATGAGGCCATTTCATTATTTTCCTAGATCTTGAGTTCCTAGGTCTTGAGATGTCTTTGTTACTATCGATATTTCTTACGCATCATCCAACGTCTTGTATTTGTAAAATGTTTTCCTATTTTACAATAACACGCGATCCTTAATTTTATATTTCTTAAAAGAGAGGTATAACAAAATTAAAAACCTTATGTCTTTTCCCTCTAAAAAGACAACATTGCTCGACCCTCAACCTCGACCTCTGCCACCTCGAGCAAAAGTAAAGAAACGAATGTGTTTTCGATACTTTCCAGGTTTCAGCATGTTAACCCCCGAATTTCTTTCCTGGATTTAATTAAATCACCTCTCCTCGACCCTTAACCTCGATCTTTAACTCTGCTCGACCCTCAACCACGACCTCTGCCACCTCGAGCGAATAAATGAAATGAGGGCATTTCATTATTTTACTAGATCTTGAGTTCCTAGGTTTTGAGATGTCCTTGTTACTATCGATATTTCTTCACGCTTCATCAAACATCTTGTATTTGTAAAAAGATTACCGATTTTACACCAACTCGCGATCCTTAATTTTATATTTCTTAAAAAATGTATAACAAACTTAAATACCTTATGTCTTTTCCCTCTAAAAAGACAACATTGCCCGAACGTCAACCTCGACCTCTGCCACCTCGAGCAAAAGTAACGAAACGAATGTTTTTTCGATACTTTCCAGGTTTTCAGTATATTAACCGCCCCATTTATTTCCTGGCTTTTAACTAAATCACCACTCCTCGACCCTTAACCTCGATCTTTAACTCTGCTCGACCCTCAACCACGACCTCTTCCACCTCGAGCGAAAAAATGAAATGAGGCCATTTCATTATTTTCCTAGATCTTGAGTTCCTAGGTCTTGAGATGTCTTTGTTACTATCGATATTTCTTACGCATCATCGAACGTCTTGTATTTGTAAAATGTTTTCCTATTTTACAATAACACGCGATCCTTTATTTTATATTTCTTGAAAAAGAGGTATAACAAATTTAAAAACCTTATGTCTTTTCCCTCTAAAAAGACAACATTGCTTGACCCTCAACCTCGACCTCTGCCACCTCGAGCAAAAGTAACGAAACGAATGTTTTTTTGATACTTTCCAGGTTTTCAGTATATTAACCCCCGAATTTATTTCCTGGCTTTTAACTAGATCACCTCTCCTCGACACTTATCCTCGATCTTTAACTCTGCTCGACCCTCAACCACGACCTCTGCCACCTCGAGCGAGTAAATGAAATGAGGGCATTTCATTATTTTCCTAGATCTTGAGTTCCTAGGTCTTGAGATGTCCTTGTTACTATCGATAGTTCTTCACGCTTTATCCAACATCTTGTATTTGTAAAAAGGTTTCCTATTTTACACCAACTTGCGATCCTTAATTTTATATTTCTTAAAAAAGAGGTATAACAAACATAAAAACCTTATGTCTTTTCCCTCTAAAAACACAACATTGTTCGACCCTCAACCTCGACCTCTGTCACCTCGAGCAAAAGTAACGAAACGAATGTGTTTTCGATACTTTCCAGGATTTCAGTATGTTAACCCCCGAATTCTTTTCCTGGCTTTTAACTAAATCACCTCTCCTCGACCCTTAACCTCGATCTTTAACTCTGCTCGACCCTCAACCACGACCTCTGCCACCTCGAGCGAAAAAATGAAATGAGGGCATTTCATTATTTTCCTAGATCTTGAGTTCCTAGGTCTTGAAATGTCCTTGTTACTATCGATATTTCTTCACGCTTCATCCAACATCTGGTATTTGTAAAAAGGTTTCCTATTTTACACAAACTCGCGATCCATAATTTTATATTTCTTAAAAAAGAGGTATAACAAACTTAAAAACCTTGTCTTTTCCCTCTAAAAAGACAACATTGCTCGACCCTCAACCTCGACCTCTGCCATCTCGAGCAAAAGTAACGAAACGAATGTGTTTTCGATACTTTCCAGGTTTCAGCATGTTAACCCCCGAATTTCTTTCCTGGATTTAATTAAATCACCTCTCCTCGACAATTAACCTCGATCTTTAACTCTGCTCGACCCTCAACCACGACCTCTGCCACCTCGAGCGAATAAATGAAATGAGGGCATTTCATTATTTTCCTAGATCTTGAGTTCCTAGGTCTTGAGATGTCCTTGTTACTATCGATATTTCTTCACCGTTCATCCAGCGTCTTGTATTTGTAAAAAGGTTTCCTATTTTACAACAACTCGCGATCCTTAATTTTATATTTCTTGAAAAATAGGTATAACAAACTTAAAAACGTTATGTCTTTTCCCTCTAAAAAGACAACATTGTTCGACCCTCAACCTCGACCTCTGTCACCTCGAGCAAAAGTAACGAAACGAATGTGTTTTCGATACTTTCCAGGTTTTCAGTATGTTAACCACCGAATTTCTTTCCTGGCTTTTAACTAAATCACCTCTCCTCGACCCTTAACCTCGATCTTTAACTCTGCTCGACCCTCAACCACGACCTCTGCCACCTCGAGCGAGTAAATGAAATGAGGGCATTTCATTATTTTCCTAGATCTTGAGTTCCTAGGTCTTGAGATGTCCTTGTTACTATCGATATTTCTTACGCATCATCCAACGTCTTGTATTTGTAAAATGTTTTCCTATTTTACAATAACAAGCGATGCTTAATTTTATATTTCTTAAAAGAGAGGTATAACAAAATTAAAAACCTTATGTCTTTTCCCTCTAAAAAGACAACATTGCTCGACCCTCAACCTCGACCTCTGCCACCTCGAGCAAAAGTAACTAAACGAATGTGTTTTCGATACTTTCCAGGTTTCAGCATGTTAACCCCCGAATTTCTTTCCTGGATTTAATTAAATCACCTCTCCTCGACCCTTAACCTCGATCTTTAACTCTGCTCGACCCTCAACCACGACCTCTGCCACCTCGAGCGAATAAATGAAATGAGGGCATTTCATTATTTTCCTAGATCTTGAGTTCCTAGGTTTTGAGATGTCCTTGTTACTATCGATATTTCTTCACGCTTCATCCAACATCTTGTATTTGTAAAATGATTACCGATTTTACACCAACTCGCGATCCTTAATTTTATATTTCTTAAAAAATCTATAACAAACTTAAATACCTTATGTCTTTTCCCTCTAAAAAGACAACATTGCCCGAACCTCAACCTCGACCTCTGCCACCTCGACCAAAAGTAACGAAACGAATGTTTTTTCGATACTTTCCAGGTTTTCAGTATATTAACCGCCCCATTTATTTCCTGGCTTTTAACTAAATCACCACTCCTCGACCCTTAACCTCGATCTTTAACTCTGCTCGACCCTCAACCACGACCTCTTCCACCTCGAGCGAAAAAATGAAATGAGGGCATTTCATTATTTTCCTAGATCTTGAGTTCCTAGGTCTTGAGATGTCTTTGTTACTATCGATATTTCTTACGCATCATCGAACGTCTTGTATTTGTAAAATGTTTTCCTATTTTACATTAACACGCGATCCTTTATTTTATATTTCTTGAAAAAGAGGTATAACAAACTTAAAAACCTTATGTCTTTTCCCTCTAAAAAGACAACATTGCTTGACCCTCAACCTCGACCTCTGCCACCTCGAGCAAAAGTAACGAAACGAATGTTTTTTCGATACTTTCCAGGTTTTCAGTATATTAACCCCCGAATTTATTTCCTGGCTTTTAACTAGATCACCTCTCCTCGACCCTTATCCTCGATCTTTAACTCTGCTCGACCCTCAACCACGACCTCTGCCACCTCGAGCGAGTAAATGAAATGAGGGCATTTCATTATTTTCCTAGATCTTGAGTTCCTAGGTCTTGAGATGTCCTTGTTACTATCGATAGTTCTTCACGCTTTATCCAACATCTTGTATTTGTAAAAAGGTTTCCTATTTTACACCAACTTGCGATCCTTAATTTTATATTTCTTAAAAAAGAGGTATAACAAACATAAAAACCTTATGTCTTTTCCCTCTAAAAACACAACATTGTTCGACCCTCAACCTCGACCTCTGTCACCTCGAGCAAAAGTAACGAAACGAATGTGTTTTCGATACTTTCCAGGTTTTCAGTATGTTAACCCCCGAATTCTTTTCCTGGCTTTTAACTAAATCACCTCTCCTCGACCCTTAACCTCGATCTTTAACTCTGCTCGACCCTCAACCACGACCTCTGCCACCTCGAGCGAAAAAATGAAATGAGGGCATTTCATTATTTTCCTAGATCTTGAGTTCCTAGGTCTTGAAATGTCCTTGTTACTATCGATATTTCTTCACGCTTCATCCAACATCTGGTATTTGTAAAAAGGTTTCCTATTTTACACAAACTCGCGATCCATAATTTTATATTTCTTAAAAAAGAGGTATAACAAACTTAAAAACCTTGTCTTTTCCCTCTAAAAAGACAACATTGCTCGACCCTCAACCTCGACCTCTGCCATCTCGAGCAAAAGTAACGAAACGAATGTGTTTTCGATACTTTCCAGGTTTCAGCATGTTAACCCCCGAATTTCTTTCCTGGATTTAATTAAATCACCTCTCCTCGACAATTAACCTCGATCTTTAACTCTGCTCGACCCTCAACCACGACCTCTGCCACCTCGAGCGAATAAATGAAATGAGGGCATTTCATTATTTTCCTAGATCTTGAGTTCCTAGGTCTTGAGATGTCCTTGTTACTATCGATATTTCTTCACCGTTCATCCAGCGTCTTGTATTTGTAAAAAGGTTTCCTATTTTACAACAACTCGCGATCCTTAATTTTATATTTCTTGAAAAATAGGTATAACAAACTTAAAAACGTTATGTCTTTTCCCTCTAAAAAGACAACATTGTTCGACCCTCAACCTCGACCTCTGTCACCTCGAGCAAAAGTAACGAAACGAATGTGTTTTCGATACTTTCCAGGTTTTCAGTATGTTAACCACCGAATTTCTTTCCTGGCTTTTAACTAAATCACCTCTCCTCGACCCTTAACCTCGATCTTTAACTCTGCTCGACCCTCAACCACGACCTCTGCCACCTCGAGCGAGTAAATGAAATGAGGGCATTTCATTATTTTCCTAGATCTTGAGTTCCTAGGTCTTGAGATGTCCTTGTTACTATCGATATTTCTTACGCATCATCCAACGTCTTGTATTTGTAAAATGTTTTCCTATTTTACAATAACAAGCGATGCTTAATTTTATATTTCTTAAAAGAGAGGTATAACAAAATTAAAAACCTTATGTCTTTTCCCTCTAAAAAGACAACATTGCTCGACCCTCAACCTCGACCTCTGCCACCTCGAGCAAAAGTAACTAAACGAATGTGTTTTCGATACTTTCCAGGTTTCAGCATGTTAACCCCCGAATTTCTTTCCTGGATTTAATTAAATCACCTCTCCTCGACCCTTAACCTCGATCTTTAACTCTGCTCGACCCTCAACCACGACCTCTGCCACCTCGAGCGAATAAATGAAATGAGGGCATTTCATTATTTTCCTAGATCTTGAGTTCCTAGGTTTTGAGATGTCCTTGTTACTATCGATATTTCTTCACGCTTCATCCAACATCTTGTATTTGTAAAATGATTACCGATTTTACACCAACTCGCGATCCTTAATTTTATATTTCTTAAAAAATCTATAACAAACTTAAATACCTTATGTCTTTTCCCTCTAAAAAGACAACATTGCCCGAACCTCAACCTCGACCTCTGCCACCTCGACCAAAAGTAACGAAACGAATGTTTTTTCGATACTTTCCAGGTTTTCAGTATATTAACCGCCCCATTTATTTCCTGGCTTTTAACTAAATCACCACTCCTCGACCCTTAACCTCGATCTTTAACTCTGCTCGACCCTCAACCACGACCTCTTCCACCTCGAGCGAAAAAATGAAATGAGGGCATTTCATTATTTTCCTAGATCTTGAGTTCCTAGGTCTTGAGATGTCTTTGTTACTATCGATATTTCTTACGCATCATCGAACGTCTTGTATTTGTAAAATGTTTTCCTATTTTACATTAACACGCGATCCTTTATTTTATATTTCTTGAAAAAGAGGTATAACAAACTTAAAAACCTTATGTCTTTTCCCTCTAAAAAGACAACATTGCTTGACCCTCAACCTCGACCTCTGCCACCTCGAGCAAAAGTAACGAAACGAATGTTTTTTCGATACTTTCCAGGTTTTCAGTATATTAACCCCCGAATTTATTTCCTGGCTTTTAACTAGATCACCTCTCCTCGACCCTTATCCTCGATCTTTAACTCTGCTCGACCCTCAACCACGACCTCTGCCACCTCGAGCGAGTAAATGAAATGAGGGCATTTCATTATTTTCCTAGATCTTGAGTTCCTAGGTCTTGAGATGTCCTTGTTACTATCGATAGTTCTTCACGCTTTATCCAACATCTTGTATTTGTAAAAAGGTTTCCTATTTTACACCAACTTGCGATCCTTAATTTTATATTTCTTAAAAAAGAGGTATAACAAACATAAAAACCTTATGTCTTTTCCCTCTAAAAACACAACATTGTTCGACCCTCAACCTCGACCTCTGTCACCTCGAGCAAAAGTAACGAAACGAATGTGTTTTCGATACTTTCCAGGTTTTCAGTATGTTAACCCCCGAATTCTTTTCCTGGCTTTTAACTAAATCACCTCTCCTCGACCCTTAACCTCGATCTTTAACTCTGCTCGACCCTCAACCACGACCTCTGCCACCTCGAGCGAAAAAATGAAATGAGGGCATTTCATTATTTTCCTAGATCTTGAGTTCCTAGGTCTTGAGATGTCCTTGTTACTATCGATATTTCTTCACGCTTCATCCAACATCTGGTATTTGTAAAAAGGTTTCCTATTTTACACAAACTCGCGATCCATAATTTTATATTTCTTAAAAAAGAGGTATAACAAACTTAAAAACCTTGTCTTTTCCCTCTAAAAAGACAACATTGCTCGACCCTCAACCTCGACCTCTGCCATCTCGAGCAAAAGTAACGAAACGAATGTGTTTTCGATACTTTCCAGGTTTCAGCTTGTTAACCCCCGAATTTCTTTCCTGGATTTAATTAAATCACCTCTCCTCGACCCTTAACCTCGATCTTTAACTCTGCTCGACCCTCAACCACGACCTCTGCCACCTCGAGCGAATAAATGAAATTAGGGCATTTCATTATTTTCCTAGATCTTGAGTTCCTAGGTCTTGAGATGTCCTTGTTACTATCGATATTTCTTCACCGTTCATCCAACGTCTTGTATTTGTAAAAAGGTTTCCTATTTTACAACAACTCGCGATCCTTAATTTTATATTTCTTGAAAAATAGGTATAACAAACTTAAAAACGTTATGTCTTTTCCCTCTAAAAAGACAACATTGCTCGTCCCTCAACCTCGACCTCTGCCACCTCGAGCAAAAGTAACGAAACGAATGTGTTTTCGATACTTTCCAGGTTTTCAGCATGTTAAACCCCGAATTTCTTTCCTGGCTTTTAACTAAATCACCTCTCCTCGACCCTTAACCTCGATATTTTACTCTGCTCGAACCTCAACCATGACCTCTGCCTCCACGAGCGAATAAATGCAATGAGGGCATTTCATTATTTTCCTAGATCTTGAGTTCCTAGGTTTTGAGATGTCCTTGTTACTATCGATATTTCTTACGCATCATCCAACGTCTTGTATTTGTAAAATGTTTTCCTATTTTACAACAACACGCGATCCTTAATTTTATATTTCTTATAAAAGAGGTATAACAAACATAAAAACCTTATGTCTTTTCCCTCTAAAAAGACAACATTGTTCGACCCTCAACCTCGACCTCTGTCACCTCGAGCAAAAGTAACGAAACGAATGTGTTTTCGATACTTTCCAGGTTTTCAGTATGTTAACCCCCGAATTTCTTTCCTGGCTTTTAACTAAATCACCTCTCCTCGACCCTTAACCTCGATCTTTAACTCTGCTCGACCCTCAACCACGACCTCTGCCACCTCGAGCGAGTAAATGAAATGAGGGCATTTCATTATTTTCCTAGATCTTGAGTTCCTAGGTCTTGAGATGTCCTTGTTACTATCGATATTTCTTACGCATCATCCAACGTCTTGTATTTGTAAAATGTTTTCCTATTTTACAATAACACGCGATCCTTAATTTTATATTTCTTAAAAGAGAGGTATAACAAAATTAAAAACCTTATGTCTTTTCCCTCTAAAAAGACAACATTGCTCGACCCTCAACCTCGACCTCTGCCACCTCGAGCAAAAGTAACGAAACGAATGTGTTTTCGATACTTTCCAGGTTTCAGCATGTTAACCCCCGAATTTCTTTCCTGGATTTAATTAAATCACCTCTCCTCGACCCTTAACCTCGATCTTTAACTCTGCTCGACCCTCAACCACGACCTCTGCCACCTCGAGCGAATAAATGAAATGAGGGCATTTCATTATTTTCCTAGATCTTGAGTTCCTAGGTTTTGAGATGTCCTTGTTACTATCGATATTTCTTCACGCTTCATCAAACATCTTGTATTTGTAAAAAGATTACCGATTTTACACCAACTCGCGATCCTTAATTTTATATTTCTTAAAAAATGTATAACAAACTTAAATACCTTATGTCTTTTCCCTCTAAAAAGACAACATTGCCCGAACGTCAACCTCGACCTCTGCCACCTCGAGCAAAAGTAACGAAACGAATGTTTTTTCGATACTTTCCAGGTTTTCAGTATATTAACCGCCCCATTTATTTCCTGGCTTTTAACTAAATCACCACTCCTCGACCCTTAACCTCGATCTTTAACTCTGCTCGACCCTCAACCACGACCTCTTCCACCTCGAGCGAAAAAATGAAATGAGGCCATTTCATTATTTTCCTAGATCTTGAGTTCCTAGGTCTTGAGATGTCTTTGTTACTATCGATATTTCTTACGCATCATCGAACGTCTTGTATTTGTAAAATGTTTTCCTATTTTACAATAACACGCGATCCTTTATTTTATATTTCTTGAAAAAGAGGTATAACAAACTTAAAAACCTTATGTCTTTTCCCTCTAAAAAGACAACATTGCTTGACCCTCAACCTCGACCTCTGCCACCTCGAGCAAAAGTAACGAAACGAATGTGTTTTCGATACTTTCCAGGTTTTCAGTATGTTAACCCCCGAATTCCTTTCCTGGCTTTTAACTAAATCACCTCTCCTCGACCCTTAACCTCGAACTTTAACTCTGCTCGACCCTCAACCACGACCTCTGCCACCTCGAGCGAGTAAATGAAATGAGGGCATTTCATTATTTTCCTAGATCTTGAGTTCCTAGGTCTTGAGATGTCCTTGTTACTATCGATAATTCTTCACGCTTCATCCAACATCTTGTATTTGTAAAAAGGTTTCCTATTTTACACAAACTCGCGATCCATAATTTTATATTTCTTAAAAAAGAGGTATAACAAACTTAAAAACCTTGTCTTTTCCCTCTAAAAAGACAACATTGCTCGACCCTCAACCTCGACCTCTGCCATCTCGAGCAAAAGTAACGAAACGAATGTGTTTTCGATACTTTCCAGGTTTCAGCATGTTAACCCCCGAATTTCTTTCCTGGATTTAATTAAATCACCTCTCCTCGACCCTTAACCTCGATCTTTAACTCTGCTCGACCCTCAACCACGACCTCTGCCACCTCGAGCGAATAAATGAAATGAGGGCATTTCATTATTTTCCTAGATCTTGAGTTCCTAGGTCTTGAGATGTCCTTGTTACTATCGATATTTCTTCACCGTTCATCCAACGTCTTGTATTTGTAAAAAGGTTTCCTATTTTACAACAACTCGCGATCCTTAATTTTATATTTCTTGAAAAATAGGTATAACAAACTTAAAAACGTTATGTCTTTTCCCTCTAAAAAGACAACATTGCTCGACCCTCAACCTCGACCTCTGCCACCTCGAGCAAAAGTAACGAAACGAATGTGTTTTCGATACTTTCCAGATTTCAGCATGTTAACCCCCGAATTTCTTTCCTGGATTTAATTAAATCACCTCTCCTCGACCCTTAACCTCGATCTTTAACTCTGCTCGACCCTCAACCACGACATCTGCCACCTCGAGCGAATAAATGAAATGAGGGCATTTCATTATTTTCCTAGATCTTGAGTTCCTAGGTTTTGAGATGTCCTTGTTACTATCGATATTTCTTCACGCTTCATCCAACATCTTGTATTTGTAAAAAGATTACCGATTTTACACCAACTCGCGATCCTTAATTTTATATTTCTTAAAAAATGTATAACAAACTTAAATACCTTATGTCTTTTCCCTCTAAAAAGACAACATTGCCCGAACCTCAACCTCGACCTCTGCCACCTCGAGCAAAAGTAACGAAACGAATGTTTTTTCGATACTTTCCAGGTTTTCAGTATATTAACCGCCCCATTTATTTCCTGGCTTTTAACTAAATCACCACTCCTCGACCCTTAACCTCGATCTTTAACTCTGCTCGACCCTCAACCACGACCTCTTCCACCTCGAGCGAAAAAATGAAATGAGGGCATTTCATTATTTTCCTAGATCTTGAGTTCCTAGGTCTTGAGATGTCTTTGTTACTATCGATATTTCTTACGCATCATCGAACGTCTTGTATTTGTAAAATGTTTTCCTATTTTACAATAACACGCGATCCTTTATTTTATATTTCTTGAAAAAGAGGTATAACAAACTTAAAAACCTTATGTCTTTTCCCTCTAAAAAGACAACATTGCTTGACCCTCAACCTCGACCTCTGCCATCTCGAGCAAAAGTAACGAAACGAATGTTTTTTCGATACTTTCCAGGTTTTCAGTATATTAACCCCCGAATTTATTTCCTGGCTTTTAACTAGATCACCTCTCCTCGACCCTTATCCTCGATCTTTAACTCTGCTCGACCCTCAACCACGACCTCTGCCACCTCGAGCGAGTAAATGAAATGAGGGCATTTCATTATTTTCCTAGATCTTGAGTTCCTAGGTTTTGAGATGTCCTTGTTACTATCGATAATTCTTCACGCTTCATCCAACATCTTGTATTTGTAAAAAGGTTTCCTATTTTACACAAACTCGCGATCCATAATTTTATATTTCTTAAAAAAGAGGTATAACAAACTTAAAAACCTTGTCTTTTCCCTCTAAAAAGACAACATTGCTCGACCCTCAACCTCGACCTCTGCCATCTCGAGCAAAAGTAACGAAACGAATGTGTTTTCGATACTTTCCAGGTTTCAGCATGTTAACCCCCGAATTTCTTTCCTGGATTTAATTAAATCACCTCTCCTCGACCCTTAACCTCGATCTTTAACTCTGCTCGACCCTCAACCACGACCTCTGCCACCTCGAGCGAATAAATGAAATGAGGGCATTTCATTATTTTCCTAGATCTTGAGTTCCTAGGTCTTGAGATGTCCTTGTTACTATCGATATTTCTTCACCGTTCATCCAACGTCTTGTATTTGTAAAAAGGTTTCCTATTTTACAACAACTCGCGATCCTTAATTTTATATTTCTTGAAAAATAGGTATAACAAACTTAAAAACGTTATGTCTTTTCCCTCTAAAAAGACAACATTGCTCGACCCTCAACCTCGACCTCTGCCACCTCGAGCAAAAGTAACGAAACGAATGTGTTTTCGATACTTTCCAGATTTCAGCATGTTAACCCCCGAATTTCTTTCCTGGATTTAATTAAATCACCTCTCCTCGACCCTTAACCTCGATCTTTAACTCTGCTCGACCCTCAACCACGACATCTGCCACCTCGAGCGAATAAATGAAATGAGGGCATTTCATTATTTTCCTAGATCTTGAGTTCCTAGGTTTTGAGATGTCCTTGTTACTATCGATATTTCTTCACGCTTCATCCAACATCTTGTATTTGTAAAAAGATTACCGATTTTACACCAACTCGCGATCCTTAATTTTATATTTCTTAAAAAATGTATAACAAACTTAAATACCTTATGTCTTTTTAGAGGGAACTATTAGGGAGATTACCGATTTTACACCAACTCGCGATCCTTAATTTTATATTTCTTAAAAAATGTATAACAAACTTAAATACCTTATGTCTTTTCCCTCTAAAAAGACAACATTGCCCGAACCTCAACCTCGACCTCTGCCACCTCGAGCAAAAGTAACGAAACGAATGTTTTTTCGATACTTTCCAGGTTTTCAGTATATTAACCGCCCCATTTATTTCCTGGCTTTTAACTAAATCACCACTCCTCGACCCTTAACCTCGATCTTTAACTCTGCTCGACCCTCAACCACGACCTCTTCCACCTCGAGCGAAAAAATGAAATGAGGGCATTTCATTATTTTCCTAGATCTTGAGTTCCTAGGTCTTGAGATGTCTTTGTTCCTACGATATTTCTTACGCATCATCGAACGTCTTGTATTTGTAAAATGTTTTCCTATTTTACAATAACACGCGATCCTTTATTTTATATTTCTTGAAAAAGAGGTATAACAAACTTAAAAACCTTATGTCTTTTCCCTCTAAAAAGACAACATTGCTTGACCCTCAACCTCGACCTCTGCCATCTCGAGCAAAAGTAACGAAACGAATGTGTTTTCGATACTTTCCAGGTTTCAGCATGTTAACCCCCGAATTTCTTTCCTGGATTTAATTAAATCACCTCTTCTCGACCCTTAACCTCGATCTTTAACTCTGCTCGACCCTCAACCACGACCTCTGCCACCTCGAGCGAATAAATGAAATGAGGGCATTTCATTATTTTCCTAGATCTTGAGTTCCTAGGTCTTGAGATGTCCTTGTTACTATCGATATTTCTTCACGCTTCATCCAACATCTTGTATTTGTAAAAAGGTTTCCTATTTTACACAAACTCGCGATCCATAATTTTATAATTCTTAAAAAAGAGGTATAACAAACTTAAAAACCTTATGTCTTTTCCCTCTAAAAAGACAACATTGTTCGACCCTCAACCTCGACCTCTGTCACCTCGAGCAAAAGTAACGAAACGAATGTGTTTTCGATACTTTCCAAGTTTTCAGTATGTTAACCCCCGAATTTCTTTCCTGGCTTTTAACTAAATCACCTCTCCTCGACCCTTAACCTCGATCTTTAACTCTGCTCGACCCTCAACCACGACCTCTGCCACCTCGAGCGAGTAAATGAAATGAGGGCATTTCATTATTTTCCTAGATCTTGAGTTCCTAGGTCTTGAGATGTCCTTGTTACTATCGATATTTCTTACGCATCATCCAACGTCTTGTATTTGTAAAATGTTTTCCTATTTTACAACAACACGCGATCCTTAATTTTATATTTCTTAAAAAAGAGGTATAACAAACATAAAAACCTTATGTCTTTTCCCTCTAAAAAGACAACATTGTTCGACCCTCAACCTCGACCTCTGTCACCTCGAGCAAAAGTAACGAAACGAATGTGTTTTCGATACTTTCCAGGTTTTCAGTATGTTAACCCCCGAATTTCTTTCCTGGCTTTTAACTAAATCACCTCTCCTCGACCCTTAACCTCGATCTTTAACTCTGCTCGACCCTCACCCACGACCTCTGCCACCTCGAGCGAGTAAATGAAATGAGGGCATTTCATTATTTTCCTAGATCTTGAGTTCCTAGGTCTTGAGATGTCCTTGTTACTATCGATATTTCTTACGCATCATCCAACGTCTTGTATTTGTAAAATGTTTTCCTATTTTACAACAACACGCGATCCTTAATTTTATAATTCTTAAAAAAGAGGTATAACAAACTTAAAAACCTTATGTCTTTTCCCTCTAAAAAGACAACATTGCTCGACCCTCAACCTCGACCTCTGCCACCTCGAGCAAAAGTAACGAAACGAATGTTTTTTCGATACTTTCCAGGTTTTCAGCATGTTAACCCCCGAATTTCTTTCCTGGCTTTTAACTAAATCACCTCTCCTCGATCCGTAACCTCGATCTTTAACTCTGCTCGACCCTCAACCACGACCTCTGCCACCTCGAGCGAATAAATGAAATGAAGGCATTTCATTATTTTCCTAGATCTTGAGTTCCTAGGTCTTGAGATGTCCTTGTTACTATCGATATTTCTTCACGCTTCATCCAACATCTTGTATTTGTAAAAAGGTTTCCTATTTTACACAAACTCGCGATCCATAATTTTATATTTCTTAAAAAAGAGGTATAACAAACTTAAAAACCTTGTCTTTTCCCTCTAAAAAGACAACATTGCTCGACCCTCAACCTCGACCTCTGCCATCTCGAGCAAAAGTAACGAAACGAATGTATTTTCGATACTTTCCAGGTTTCAGCATGTTAACCCCCGAATTTCTTTCCTGGATTTAATTAAATCACCTCTCCTCGACCCTTAACCTCGATCTTTAACTCTGCTCGACCCTCAACCACGACCTCTGCCACCTCGAGCGAATAAATGAAATGAGGGCATTTCATTATTTTTCTGGATCTTGAGTTCCTAGGTCTTGAGATGTCCTTGTTACTATCGATATTTCTTCACCGTTCATCCAACGTCTTGTATTTGTAAAAAGGTTTCCTATTTTACAACAACTCGCGATCCTTAATTTTATATTTCTTGAAAAATAGGTATAACAAACTTAAAAACGTTATGTCTTTTCCCTCTAAAAAGACAACATTGCTCGTCCCTCAACCTCGACCTCTGCCACCTCGAGCAAAAGTAACGAAACGAATGTGTTTTCGATACTTTCCAGGTTTTCAGCATGTTAAACCCCGAATTTCTTTCCTGGCTTTTAACTAAATCACCTCTCCTCGACCCTTAACCTCGATATTTTACTCTGCTCGAACCTCAACCATGACCTCTGCCTCCACGAGCGAATAAATGCAATGAGGGCATTTCATTATTTTCGTAGATCTTGAGTTCCTAGGTTTTGAGATGTCCTTGTTACTATCGATATTTCTTACGCATCATCCAACGTCTTGTATTTGTAAAATGTTTTCCTATTTTACAACAACACGCGATCCTTAATTTTATATTTCTTATAAAAGAGGTATAACAAACATAAAAACCTTATGTCTTTTCCCTCTAAAAAGACAACATTGTTCGACCCTCAACCTCGACCTCTGTCACCTCGAGCAAAAGTAACGAAACGAATGTGTTTTCGATACTTTCCAGGTTTTCAGTATGTTAACCCCCGAATTTCTTTCCTGGCTTTTAACTAAATCACCTCTCCTCGACCCTTAACCTCGATCTTTAACTCTGCTCGACCCTCAACCACGACCTCTGCCACCTCGAGCGAGTAAATGAAATGAGGGCATTTCATTATTTTCCTAGATCTTGAGTTCCTAGGTCTTGAGATGTCCTTGTTACTATCGATATTTCTTACGCATCATCCAACGTCTTGTATTTGTAAAATGTTTTCCTATTTTACAATAACACGCGATCCTTAATTTTATATTTCTTAAAAGAGAGGTATAACAAAATTAAAAACCTTATGTCTTTTCCCTCTAAAAAGACAACATTGCACGACCCTCAACCTCGACCTCTGCCACCTCGAGCAAAAGTAACGAAACGAATGTGTTTTCGATACTTTCCAGGTTTCAGCATGTTAACCCCCGAATTTCTTTCCTGGATTTAATTAAATCACCTCTCCTCGACCCTTAACCTCGATCTTTAACTCTGCTCGACCCTCAACCACGACCTCTGCCACCTCGAGCGAATAAATGAAATGAGGGCATTTCATTATTTTCCTAGATCTTGAGTTCCTAGGTTTTGAGATGTCCTTGTTACTATCGATATTTCTTCACGCTTCATCCAACATCTTGTATTTGTAAAAAGATTACCGATTTTACACCAACTCGCGATCCTTAATTTTATATTTCTTAAAAAATGTATAACAAACTTAAATACCTTATGTCTTTTCCCTCTAAAAAGACAACATTGCCCGAACCTCAACCTCGACCTCTGCCACCTCGAGCAAAAGTAACGAAATGAATGTTTTTTCGATACTTTCCAGGTTTTCAGTATATTAACCGCCCCATTTATTTCCTGGCTTTTAACTAAATCACCACTCCTCGACCCTTAACCTCGATCTTTAACTCTGCTCGACCCTCAACCACGACCTCTGCCACCTCGAGCGAGTAAATGAAATGAGGGCATTTCATTATTTTCCTAGATCTTGAGTTCCTAGGTTTTGAGATGTCCTTGTTACTATCGATATTTCTTACGCATCATCCAACGTCTTGTATTTGTAAAATGTTTTCCTATTTTACAACAACACGCGATCCTTAATTTTATATTTCTTAAAAAAGAGGTATAACAAACATAAAAACCTTATGTCTTTTCCCTCTAAAAACACAACATTGTTCGACCCTCAACCTCGACCTCTGTCACCTCGAGCAAAAGTAACGAAACGAATGTGTTTTCGATACTTTCCAGGTTTTCAGTATGTTAACCCCCGAATTCCTTTCCTGGCTTTTAACTAAATCACCTCTCCTCGACCCTTAACCTCGAACTTTAACTCTGCTCGACCCTCAACCACGACCTCTGCCACCTCGAGCGAGTAAATGAAATGAGGGCATTTCATTATTTTCCTAGATCTTGAGTTCCTAGGTCTTGAGATGTCCTTGTTACTATCGATATTTCTTCACCCTTCATCCAACGTCTTGTATTTGTAAAATGTTTTCCTATTTTAAAACAACACGCGATCCTTAATTTTATATTTCTTAAAAAAGAGGTATAACAAACTTAAAAACCTTATGTCTTTTCCCTCTAAAAAGACAACATTGCTCGACCCTCAACCTCGACCTCTGCCACCTCGAGCAAAAGTAACGAAACGGATGTTTTTTTCGATACTTTCCACGTTTTCAGTATGTTTACCCCCGAATTTCTTTCCTGGCTTTTAACTAAATCACCTCTCTTCGACCCTTAACCTCGATCTTTAACTCTCGTCGGCCCTCAACCACGACCTCTGCCACCTCGAGCGAAAAAATGAAATGAGGGCATTTCATTATTTTCCTAGATCTTGAGTTCCTAGGTCTTGATATGTCCTTGTTACTATCGATATTTCTTCACGCTTCATCCAACATCTTGTATTTGTAAAAAGGTTTCCTATTTTACACAAACTCGCGATCCATAATTTTATATTTCTTAAAAAAGAGGTATAACAAACTTAAAAACCTTGTCTTTTCCCTCTAAAAAGACAACATTGCTCGACCCTGAACCTCGACCTCTGCCATCTCGAGCAAAAGTAACGAAACGAATGTGTTTTCGATACTTTCCAGGTTTCAGCATGTTAACCCCCGAATTTCTTTCCTGGATTTAATTAAATCACCTCTCCTCGACCCTTAACCTCGATCTTTAACTCTGCTCGACCCTCAACCACGACCTCTGCCACCTCGAGCGAATAAATGAAATGAGGGCATTTCATTATTTTCCTAGATCTTGAGTTCCTAGGTCTTGAGATGTCCTTGTTACTATCGATATTTCTTCACCGTTCATCCAACGTCTTGTATTTGTAAAAAGGTTTCCTATTTTACAACAACTCGCGATCCTTAATTTTATATTTCTTGAAAAATAGGTATAACAAACTTAAAAACGTTATGTCTTTTCCCTCTAAAAAGACAACATTGCTCGACCCTCAACCTCGACCTCTGCCACCTCGAGCAAAAGTAACGAAACGAATGTGTTTTCGATACTTTCCAGGTTTTCAGCATGTTAAACCCCGAATTTCTTTCCTGGCTTTTAACTAAATCACCTCTCCTCGACCCTTAACCTCGATATTTTACTCTGCTCGAACCTCAACCATGACCTCTGCCTCCACGAGCGAATAAATGCAATGAGGGCATTTCATTATTTTCCTAGATCTTGAGTTCCTAGGTTTTGAGATGTCCTTGTTACTATCGATATTTCTTACGCATCATCCAACGTCTTGTATTTGTAAAATGTTTTCCTATTTTACAACAACACGCGATCCTTAATTTTATATTTCTTAAAAAAGAGGTATAACAAACATAAAAACCTTATGTCTTTTCCCTCTAAAAAGACAACATTTTTCGACCCTCAACCTCGACCTCTGTCACCTCGAGCAAAAGTAACGAAACGAATGTGTTTTCGATACTTTCCAGGTTTTCAGTATGTTAACCCCCGAATTTCTTTCCTGGCTTTTAACTAAATCACCTCTCCTCGACCCTTAACCTCGATCTTTAACTCTGCTCGACCCTCAACCACGACCTCTGCCACCTCGAGCGAGTAAATGAAATGAGGGCATTTCATTATTTTCCTAGATCTTGAGTTCCTAGGTCTTGAGATGTCCTTGTTACTATCGATATTTCTTACGCATCATCCAACGTCTTGTATTTGTAAAATGTTTTCCTATTTTACAATAACACGCGATCCTTAATTTTATATTTCTTAAAAGAGAGGTATAACAAACTTAAAAACCTTATGTCTTTTCCCCCTAAAAAGACAACATTGCTCGACCCTCAACCTCGATCTCTGCCACCTCGAGCAAATGTAACGAAACGAATGTTTTTTCGATACTTTCCAGGTTTTCAGTATATTAACCCCCGAATTTATTTCCTGGCTTTTAACTAAATCACCTCTCCTCGACCCTTAACCTCGATCTTTAACTCTGCTCGACCCTCAACCACGACCTCTGCCACCTCGAGCGAGTAAATGAAATGAGGGCATTTCATTATTTTCCTAGATCTTGAGTTCCTAGGTCTTGAGATGTCCTTGTTACTATCGATATTTCTTACGCATCATCCAACGTCTTGTATTTGTAAAATGTTTTCCTATTTTACAACAACACGCGATCCTTAATTTTATAATTCTTAAAAAAGAGGTATAACAAACTTAAAAACCTTATGTCTTTTCCCTCTAAAAAGACAACATTGCTCGACCCTCAACCTCGACCTCTGCCACCTCGAGCAAAAGTAACGAAACGAATGTTTTTTCGATACTTTCCAGGTTTTCAGCATGTTAACCCCCGAATTTCTTTCCTGGCTTTTAACTAAATCACCTCTCCTCGATCCGTAACCTCGATCTTTAACTCTGCTCGACCCTCAACCACGACCTCTGCCACCTCGAGCGAATAAATGAAATGAGGGCATTTCATTATTTTCCTAGATCTCGAGTTCCTAGGTCTTGAGATGTCCTATTTACTATCGATATTTCTTCACCCTTCATCCAACGTCGTGTATTTGTAAAAAGGTTTCCTATTTTACAACAACACGCGATCCTTAATTTTATATTTCTTAAAAAAGAGGTATAACAAACTTAAAAACCTTATGTCTTTTCCCTCTAAAAAGACAACATTGCTCGACCCTCAACCTCGACCTCTGCCACCTCGAGCAAAAGTAAGGAAACGAATGAATATTCGATACTTTCCAGGTCTTCAGTTTGTTACCCCCGTATTTCTTTGCTGGCTTTTAACTAAATCACCTCTCCTTGACCCTTGACCTCGAACTTTATCTCTGCTCGACCCTGAACCACGACCTCTGCCACCTCGAGCAAAAAAATGAAATGAGGGCATTTCATTATTTTCCTAGATCTTGAGTTGCTAGGTCTATAGAAGTGCTTGTTACTATCGATATTTCTTCACGCTTCATCCAAAATCTTGTATTTGTAAAAAGGTTTCCTATTTTACAACAACACGCGATTCTTAATTTTATATTTCTTAAAAAAGAGGTATAACAATCTTTAAAACCTTATGCCTTTTCCCTCTAAAAAGACAACATTTCTCGAACCTCGACCTCTGCCACCTCGAGCAAAGGTAACGAAACGAATGTTTCTTCGATACTTTCCAGGTTTTCAGTTTGTTACTCCCCGTATTTCATTGCTGGCTTTTATCTAAACCACCTCTGCTCGACCCTTAACCACGACCTCAGCCCCCTATAGCAAAAGGAGCCAAACGAATGATGTTTTTGATATAATCTTGTTTGTAATATAAAAGCCATTTTCAAAAATTTATTAACGAAACCAGAAGCATGATTATGAATAATTATTATAAGCAGATGATTATGACGTCCTATTTAAAACAAACAAATTTAAAAAGGTTTTACCAACACGGATTATTTAGCATGAGTATTATGTTACAGTAAACAATTTTCTGACAAACGTGATGCCATGACTCATAGGGAAACAGATGTACACATTAAGTGACATCTTATTATCTGTTTTATTAGTTTCGATGATTATTATGAAATAGGTTTTTCTGATTCAACACCATTTACTTTTGTGTTTACAGTATTCACTCGACCGAAACAGAGTTACCATGTTTAATTAAAATTTATTTTTTGATGGTTTACTATATGATAGCTATACTGAAATTAAATGTTGTTAACACAGATTCAATAAAATTTTCTTTTGTGTTTACAGCGTCCCTTGGCGGAAAAGTGGGTAATTAAATTTTTTTGTATAAATTTTGAGAATAAGCTTTTTCTATGGTGAAATTTATATTTTGATAATTTTTTTTTGCATAACGTGCTTTATATGCTGATAGCGCCTCTGGAGGAACATTCTAGAACTAAAACTTGAAAATGGATTTTTTTAAAATGTTTTTTCATATGTGAACAATAGTCCAAATTAAAATTAGCAATACAGATTCAAAAGATTATTTCCTTTATAGTCGCCCCATTGCCGAAAATACGATAACTACATACAAATAAAATTGATTTTTATTTTTTTTAATAACTCTCCCCAATCAGCTTCTGCCTCGTCAGTTTTACGTTTTGATTTTAAAAAAATACAAGCTTTTACTGAATTACTAACAGTATGAAATACATTTTTTCATATTTTCACATGTGACAACCATACTCCAAATTAAAATTAGGTAGAGAAATTGAAACCAAAGCTTTGCGTACGTAATATATATAACAACGTGTTCATTTCGCTAAAAACCACCGAAAAAGCGCAGCGGGTTAACCACCTCCTAAGAATAAACATTGAATAAGCTATCCTACCTAGATGATCAGAGCTTTGATTCAGGGTTTGCACGATTGTTTAGAAGATTGTAACGCATTCTGTTGATTAACTTCACTCATTTATAAGTAAATGTATATGTGTTCTTTATATTGTATTCTACGATCCAGCTTTCTTTAATGCCAATAACCACACCTAGTAACAAATATACTAATCAAAGTTAGGTAAATGTTTTTTATCATTCGCTGCATGACGACCGTACTGATGATAAAATAGTAATTCAATACAATTTTCCTGTGTTTGTAGCGCCACCTGTTGATGGACAGGATAAACAATTTGAACAAAAAGCAATTTTTTGTGCTGTATGACAGCTACACTGAAGTTAAAAATTGTTGCAGTTATTCAACACATTTGTCTTTTGTGTTCACAATACCCTCTGGTGTAAAATATGTTAAGTAATTTAATTTGTTTTATTTGTAATTTTTTATATAAAACATTGGAATAAGCCATGGTCAATATAAAGTTTAATAAAAATTTTCACATAATGGTTCTTACACGAGTAGCACCTCTGACCGAAAATTGCTTAGCTAAAACTTTAAAATGCATTTTCTTTTTCTCTTTTCGTTTATAGCAAGCTCTGGAGGAAACAGGGCAACCCAATTTATTTCTTTTCGTAAAGTGGATTTTTTTATGTTTCACTGTATGAGAGCTAATACAAAGATTAAAAATGGGAGCACAGATACAACACAATTTTTTCTTGCGTTTAAACCCCTCCTCTGATGAGTAATAGGTTTACTAACTTAAAAAAAAGTTTTGTTGTATTTTTTAAATAAATATTCACAATAAACTTCTATCACAATAAAATTGACATTTTGTTTCTTGTACATTCAAAGTGCTATCATTGGAAAATTACAGAACTAAAACTTTAAAATGGCTTTTTTTATGTTTTCTTGTATAATAACTATACACCAAGTAAAATTTTGTAATACATTTGTAAGAAGTTTTTCTTTTGCGTCTGTAGAGCACTCTGGGAAGAAATGAGGTAACCAAATATTAATAAAATTGATTTACGGTTTTTAAGTAAATTTTCAGAATAACTTTCTGCTTCGGTCAAGTGTATGCTTTTTAAAACATTTCACATGATTGATATTTTTACGTGTAATATTATTAACATTTATCCCTTTTCGGGCTTAAACTATGAAGTATTTGTTCTGCAAATTATGGTTTTATTTAATATAAATATGAGTTCAGAGGTACAAAACTGATTGCTGCATTATTAGTTACACTAGATTGCTTTACCGAACAGCTGTGTATTGTTATGCAACAAATGTTTCTAACTATTTCTCAACATATGAGGATTAACAACGGAAAAAATGCGTCGAATGCGTACCTGTATAGGCAGACACAATAGTAAAATGTAATTAAAATATAACAAAACCGTTATTCATTTTACAAAATTGTTTAAGTTTGAATTTACTATCAAAAGCATATTAACCCTTTACGTACTGAATTATGAATTCATGAAAATTTATCTTCTAAAGCATTTTTCGTGAATTGTTTAAACTACATTCGAAGATCTACATAATCATTTAATAAATTTTAGAAGGATTTTAGAAAGATTGAAGGATTTAGAAGGATTAATGAAATTTGAATTTATAGGGATTTTGTGCAATATTTATAACCTCAATCAAATCTTTTATTTTAAGTACTTTTCGTAGTATTTCGTAGAATTAGAAAATGGGTAAATATAACGCTCGTACAATAGAAAAATAGAAATATTTCCGAATTGAAAATTCTCCCCCCACCCGCCCGCCCTTCCAACGCCAAGAACTGATAAGATTCAAAGGCAAAAGAAATCATCCTTTTAAAAATATTTTTGTTTTGTGTCACCAATAATACTTTTAGAACAAGATAAAGTAATGTGTCTATAACTCATTCTAAACTGTGTTACAACTAATCAATGTATTAAGTGAGTTTTATAATAAGTTATTCTAATGATACTTATAAGTACTGTCAGTAGATAAAGGGTTAAACACACAAATGATGTACATGTAACCTTAATGTAATGTGTATATAATGGAGTTTTTTTAAGGGTGTGAATATATAAAATAAATAATGAACAAACAACAACATAAATTCAAAAATACTATTACTACCATTAACAAATGTTCTGTTTATTTTTACTTGCTCGCATTAGAATAGAAAAACAGTCATACCTTAACATCTGCTGTCCTATAATTAGCGATTATTTAAGTCTTGGAGATTAGCTTAATGTTCTCCAAAAACTTTCAAGTTTGTTTTTACACTAATAATGGGCATAGAGTTATAAATTTCGACATGGCATTCTTGAGTGCTACGTTACTTTTTACACTACATCGCTCTGTCGCAAAAACTGTATTGTTATGCAACAAATATTACCTAATTTAATCTATTTGCTGTTTTATATTGATAAAACAAAAAAGTCTTCTTTCGTACATCATCATATTACGGTATTATGTACACAACCGATGAAGATTGATAATGCTAAAGAATGATAATGCATGCGTAACACACTTTTTTAGATATGAAAGCAAAGATATTTCAAGCATAATAAAATAAATTCTAAATTCTAAAAAAAGTATGTAATAACAGATCCTATATTTTTATATGGGTATATGTGTACAGACAGGCAAAATGTAAAAATGTAATTAAAATATAATAAAACATTGATGAATTTTATTAAATGTACTTTGCTTCAATTGATTATCAAAACATATAAAAATAACAAATGGTCAGTCGTGGGCAAAAACACAAAACACCCCCCACTAACTGTGCAATTAATTATAATAGAAAACAAAATATAGATACGAAACGTTTGGGAAAAAAAAGTGTAGATAAAATTTGCTTAGGGGCCATCTACATATCAAAACCAGACCAAACTTTGTTTTCTTAAATGGCAACATCCAAGTCTGACAATAAATTTGAAATCATCGGTTCAAACTATGCCTAGAAATGAAATTTCAAGTCGTTTGGATGATAAGATTTTGAATAATAAACATTCAAAATTTAGAGCATCTAATGTTAAATTACATTTTCATATTTTATTAATATCGCCTGAAATTATAATCGTAATATGATATTTTTTTTGTTTAACTAGGGGGCCCTGCTCCCTACGAGCTACGATCACCAACTCCCGTTCAGACACAGCAAAATCTAAAAGCACGCTAATTTGATCGGCTTTAAAATATTTTCGGAAGAATGAATTATAATATAAAAACAGTGACTATCTCCCTGTTAACTGGTTGTTTTCGTCTTTGATTAAATCAGATCTGTGAAACATGTGAAAATAAGCTAATATAAAATGATTTAAGTAAACAGATTGTTTGTACCCCGGTATTTTTTAACAACGCTATAAGAAATTTTTAAATAAGACATTTTAAATGTATCATTTTAAATCTGACGCAATTTTCACCAAAGTTTTCTTTCTCTTTTTAATATTCACGTGAAAATACTTCTATTGTTACAAAGGAAATATTATTTGTGCTGTCTTAGAATTCTAAATACAAGAGCAATGCGACTCTTGTAGGCACTTCAATAACTTCTGCAGTGGTTCATAATATCTAAATTTGTTGATTTTCTGTAAGCAAGTAAACTCTGTTGATTTACAATGGAAGTCTATGGGAATTTGGCGAAATATTAGAGATATCACCAAGTTGGCACCACTTTTGGCGACTAACTTTGGTCGCTAAACTTGGCGATACATCGCCAAGTTACACGCGACGAACTGGGAAATGAAAATTTGGCGGAATTTGGCGGCAGAACAGGTTCCACCTTCGGTAACCCCCATATATGTATGGAGATGCATTAAATACCGTTCTAGGTATAGATAGATAAGTTTTAAAAGATTATCTCAAAATGTGAAATAAATGTCTCGCGCAAGTATATTTTTAAATTTAGGCAATATTATGGTTTGGCAATTTTAAATATGACGTATTTTCCTCCATTTACATCTTTTAACGCATACTAGTGAGTGTATTATTTTACAGTTTTCTTCCTCTTTTAAAATTCACGTGTAAATATAGTTTTTATGACGTAATTATCAATATTTCCCTGCTTTTAATACGTAACCATTTAATTCTCGCCTGAAAGTTTTTTTCCTGTTTATAATAGTCACGTGTAAATAAATTTTTAATTGGAAGGATATATTATTCTTTGCGCTGTTTTTAAATTTGGCAACAATTTAAAATAATACCCTTTTCAAAAAATTGTAAAAAATATCTCTCGAAATGCTGAAAATTTGAATTTAAAATAGAAATAAAACCTCAAAAAAATAGTCAAATGAAAAAAATATAAGGAACAGATGCTGTATATTTCCTCGGCCGCCATCTTTGATTTTTTTCTTGGCGTGAAAACCTATTTCCGTTAAGTAGTAAATGTCACCAAGCAGCCATTTATGCGCATGTTAGGCTTAACGGGGTTGCCAGAACCAGGCAACCAACAAAAAATCGCCAAGAAATCCAAGATGGCGACAGAGGGAATATACAGCATCTTAGCGAAAAATAAATACAGTCTGCACACCGAGAACTTCTAATGTATAAAATGATTAAATTCCTATGTATAGTTTTTGCTCCTATAAAACTTTTTTAATGGAACGATTTTGACCAACTTTAACATTAAATATCTTTAAAATAATTCTTCGATTTGAAAACTGTGTGCATCAGCGTGTTTATCAAACCTTTCTCTATAATACCACCGATTTTCATATTTTTGTATGCAATATTTATCTTAATATTAACGAAGAAAGACCTGCATAAAAAAATTCAAAACTAGCGGCGGCGGTGACAGCGTTAGTTACTTTTTTTTTTTTTTTTTTTTTTTTTTTACAATAGGAAGAATATAATACTAAAAATCCCAAACATAAATACATTGAATTTGTAATTTTAAATTTATTATGATATGGATTATGAAATTAATATTCGAAAAAAAACTATGAGGTGCAACATAATTTTTTTTACAGATTTATGTTTGATGCAAATTCTCAATTTCAAATTTTCCTTCCGAGTAGTTTTGGAAATATAAGCAAAAAACATCAAAATGTCGGTCATGATGTCCAGAACACAATAATTTGAAAATAATATAATTACACATTTTAATGAAAAATTTGGGATGTTCGTTACGATTTCGCTAAACATATTTCAATTATTGTTACAAATGTTGTATTTTCTACTACTTGCTCGCTTTAGAAAAAACGATAAAATCATACCTTATGTTCCGCTGTCCTATAATTTCTCCGAAAACTTTATCCAATCCATACTTCCGCTATTCGAATGAACATCAAATTTCAAAATCGCAATGTACTGTTTCGATTGTTATGTTATTTGTCGTACTATATTGCTGTGTTGAACAACTGTGTATCATCGTAGTATGTGATGTACTGTAAACATGAGGAAAAGCTACAGATTGTACGAAGACGAATGTGTAACTGACTTTTGTAAATATGTAAGCAATGAAAATAAGAAGCATAATAAAATGTGTTCTTCAGTACTTGGCGAAATCTTCTCCTAAATTTTTATTCGGTCTACAATCATGCTATTCATTCAGAAAGTAAAAATGGATATGGAGATTCCAAGTTTCAATGAAATATTTTCATTTGTTGTTTATATGTTACTCTATAGTGTTTAATTGAACAAATCTGTATTGTTATGCATCAAACACTCTTAACTTATGCTTACATTATTGTGATTGCCGTTTCACATTGTTGAAAGAAACAGGTTTTCATTCTTACATCAACACTAGATGATGTAATGTACTCTAAATCTGGCGATTAGCAATAGAAATAATTATGACGAATGCTTAACAAACTTTTAAAGGTATCAAAGCGCAGGAAAACGAAATATAATAAAGTAACTTTAATATTCTAATAATTTTGCAGTAACCGATCCTATACTTTTATGTGAGTATAGGTGTATAGGCAGGCACAATAGTAAAAATATAACTTAAATAAAACAAAATATTTAATAATTTTATTAAATTTACTTTGTTTTAAATGAGTATTTAAAAATATTAAAAAATTAAATAATGTACATGTAATGTAAATTTAATGTACCTGTAAAGTTCAGGTGTGTTACATATGAGAATAACAATTAATCAGCAAAAAATAAAATACACTAAAGAACAAGTATTAATACTTTGACAAGTTTTCTATTTTTTCTACTTGCTCGCATTAGAAAAGGTGATAATATCTTACCTTATGTTTCGCTGTCCTATAATTTCTCCGAAAACTTTATACAATCCATACTTACGCTATTCGAATGCACATGAAATTTCAAAACCGCAATGTACTGTTCCGATTGTTACGTTATTTGTCATACTACTGTGCACCGTTGAACAACTGTGTATCATCATAGAATGTGGTGTACTCTAAACATGAGGAATAACTATTGACAGAATGAAGACGAATGTGCAACTGACTTTTGTGAATATGTAAGCAATGAAAATAAGAAGTATAATATAATGTGTTCTTCAGAACTTGGCGAAATCTTCTCCTAAATTTTTAATCGGCCCACAATCTCACTACATTTAGAAAGTAAAAATGGATATGGAGATTCCAAGTTTCAATGAAATATTTGCCTACACTGCATTGTTTAACTGAACAAATCTGCATTGTTATGCGTCAAATACTCTTATGCTTACTTTATCCAGACTGCCGTTTCCCATTGTTGAAAGAAACAGGTTTTAATTCTTACATCATCACTAGATGATGTAATGTACGCTAAATATGGCGATTAACAATAGAAAGAATTATGACGAAGGCTTAACAAACTTTTGAAGATATCAAAGCAAAGAAAAACGAAACATAATAAAATAACTTTAAGATTCTTTGCAGTAACAGATCCTATACTTTTATTCGCGTACACGTGTATAGGCAGATACAATAGTAAAAATATAATTTAAGTATAACAAAATATTTAATAATTTTATTAAATTCACTTTGTTTCAATCGAGTATTAAAAAATACCTAAAAAACAAATAATGTACATGTAATGTAAATTTATTGTACATATAATGTAAAAGTTTGTTTAATATGAGAATAACAATTAATCAGCAAACAATAAAAAACATTAAAAAACAAGTATTAATACTGTTACAAATGTTGCATTTTTTACTACTTGCTCGCATTACAAAAAGCGATAAAATCGTTTCTTATATGTTCCGCTGTCCTACAATTTCTCCAAAAATTTAATCCAATCCATACTTACGCTATTCGAATGGACATGAAATTTCAAAATCGCATTGCACTGTTCCGATTGTTCCGTTATTTGTTATACTATAGTGCACTGTTGAGCAACTGTGTCTCATCATATAACTTGGCGAAATCTTCTAAGTTATTATCCTGACTACAATCACACAATTCATTCAGAAAGTAAAAATGGATATGAAGATTCCAAGTATCAATGAAGTATTTGCCTTTGTTGTTTATATGCTGCACTATAGTGCTTAACTGAAGAAATCTGTATTGTTATGTATCAAATGCTCTTAACTTATGCTTACTTTATTCTGATTGCTGTTTTACATTGATGAAAGAAACAGGTTTTCATTCTTACATCATCATTACAGGATGTTATTTACACTGAATAAGAAGATTCACGATATAGGGGATGATGATGAATTCGTAACAAACTTTTGTAGATATGCAAATAAAGAATATTGAAACATAATAAAATAACTTCAAAATTTAAAAAATTTGCAATAACATATCTTCTATTTTTATGTGTGTATACGTGTATAGGCAGGCACATTAGTAAAAATATAATTAAAATATAACAAAATATTTAATAATTTTTATTAAATTTACTTTGTTTTAATTGATTGTCAAAAATATTTATAAAAGCAATAATGAACATGTAAATGTAATTTACAGTCGTGGAAATAAAAAAGTAAACACCCCCACTAAGCCTGCAACTAATTACAATAGAAGAAAGCTACTGGTACCAATCGATTGGAAATAAAGTCTACATTTAAATGATGCATGTAAAAGTTGCTTGGGGGGCATCTACAAATCAAAGCCAAACATAACTTTGTTTTTTTCAATAGCAACACCCAATTTTTACAATATATTTTAAATATTGGGCTACAAATATGCGTAACATTTAAAATTTAGAGCATCTTATGTTAAATTACATTTTCATAGTTTTATTAATATCTCCTGAAATTATCATCTTAATGTGATAGTTTTGTATGTGGTTATAATACTAAGAAAACCAAACATAAATACACTGAATTTGTAATTTTAAAAATTTTATAATATGAATTATAAAATTAGTATTCGAAAAAAATATGAATTGCAACCTATAATTTTTTGATAGATTTATATTTATTATGTCCTGCTCTACATAGATAGCATGGACATTAGCAGCAAGTTTGATTTTTTTTCTGATATTCTTGCCGTGACATATTTGAATTGCGAAATTCGCAGCAAATCTCCCGCAAGGTATACCGTCACCCATTTGCATGAATAGTTTGTTGTGAAACTGAAACAAGACTGTCCTTAATTCACGAAAGTGAATAAAGCAAAAAACCCTCTGTTGAGCGAATAGACAATCAGCAGATACGCAGAAATTGCAGGAATTTTATTCGGTTGGCACCGCTTTTTTAAAAACCTATACTTATCAAATACTAAAAAAGGGTCGAATTGAAAAGCACAAATTTTACCCTAAGTTGTTTATGGTGGTAAAAACGATGGGTGCACCCCAACGGTGCGTATGTATGAATAGACCTGATCACCTCTCCTAAATCAAGTAACCTTGAACAGGATTTCATGTTCAAGTTTGACCTAAAGTTGGCACGGGTTACCGTTATCTGATTGCAATAATATTTTTTATTTATGTTTTTCAGGTGAAATAAAAAAAATAGAGGGTATGCTTATTTGATTTTGCAAAAAAAAAAAAAAAAAATTACCTTGAATCCTGGGACACCCTAATGTATATATATGTGTGTATGTATATATATATATATATATGTGACATTTTGTTTGACAGTAGTTGGTATTGTCGAAAAAAAATGAGGGTTTCCATTCCTACACTACACAGGTGGCAGCCGACTGGGTTTAAAATAATAAAGAAAAATGAAGAATTAACATAAGGCAGTCGCTTGGAACATTATTCACTTTATTTCCACACTCTCGATTAAATCTAGGGAAGATGCTCTCTCCTTCCATGGTAAAAAGAATAAAGTCTATTCTTCCTGTCACAATTAGTTTAAAAACACTCCATCTCTTGACTGCGTTCTAGTCTTTAATCCGTTAATATCTAACATCTATCACCCATTACGATACCGTTGCTTCCTCATTCTACTCACATAATAAACAGTATTCATCCAACGTTTTACTACCTCCATCGAGCAATCACATTGAATATCCAGTTTGCTACGACTGCAATCCACCACGTTCACCTCTACATGCTAAAAACTAAAAAACTTCTAAGCTCACAGCTCCTCTACTATATGCTATATGCTTTATGCCATCTCTCTGGTTCCCGCCATTCGTATTTATACTCTGCTGAAAAGATTGTTCTAGAAAATTCTTATATCCTCGCCGCAGCTATCTAAAGCATAAACAAATGTTAAAATCTGTAGTCGAGATTATGCAAAAATAACCCTTTTTTCCCTCTTCAGACGATAAAAGAAATGAATTTATGTCTGCGAAGTTTTAATCTTTGAAATATTTTAATTACACCTGGATATTTTAAATAAAGAATAAATTGAAATAAGTAGGTTTTTTTCTTTAAGACAGAATAATATTTTAGCAGTTAAATAAAGATCTAAGGGGAATATGATATACCGGGATTTAATAGTGGCATTTAATAGGAATTTAAATAATAAAAGTTTTATTAAAGAAATATAAATAATCGAGCCATTTTTAGATTTACGCAATTTGGAATAAATATGAATTAAGATCTTAGAGATTAATAGACTAGGGTTTTAATTTAATAAGCCGGTATAATATACGGACTATTACTGAAAAAGGAAAATTTACATAAAATACTTTAAACTTGGCGCAAAAATTTAAATTTTGTAATATATATATATATATATATATATTGTGTCATTTTATGCCTCCTGTAACAAAAATACACTTAAGTCTGGTGTTTTTAACGAAAAACAAATGATTCATTTACACTAAAAATTACGAAAGTTTCGTCAAAATTAACAAAATTTAGGTCTTGTGCGGGAGACCTAAATGTTGTGTTTAGTTTTTGAAATACATTTTTTATCGTTTTTCATGCTTATTGTTAGTGGAATTTTAACTTGCAATTAAAAAAAAAAGTGTTTTAGGTTTTTTTTTTTTTAAATTGTGTAAAAATTTACTTTTTAAGTAAAATTTCTAAACTTTAGACCTTGTGCGGGAGACCTAAAAATTTTTTTTTTAAATCCAAATTTTTTTGTGGTAAGTTGTGGTGTCTACTAGCAACTTTTTATCAACTTGGAATTAGGAAACAAAAAAAAAAAGTTAAAAATCGATACACCCTAATGTCCAATATAAGTTGATCCAGATTACTGGATAAGAGAATAGAGTTCTTATTTCACATTCCTGTGAAATTGCTTGGCATTAAATTTTTCGTCGAACACAGTATATCATTTTTGTCGTCAAAAAAAGACCCAAACTTTCCTCAGGGGGTGTGAATCGGCTTTTCAAATCCGTCCTTAAACTATCTCTTGTCTCTTTTTATTTTACACTTATCAACCACACCAGAAGAATTTGTGCCGGTTATCCAGAACACTTGATGCTATGGCCGTTTTTGGCCGATCAGAAACTCCGAAACGATCGGTGTTTAGCACTGTTACGTTAATTTTAATTCTCATCTGCCATTTGGGCTTTTAGTCAATGTACTCGGTTTGTATTTATCTTCCACATACTCCGAGTCTTCAAAAGAAGTGTGTTTGAGTTCAACAATTTCATAGTACACTGTCACTTTAGGAACTTTAAAACTATTTGAGGAACCACTCAGTGCTTGCTGAAGATCACGAACTTGCCGCTCTGCCTTCACATTTAACTTTTTTGTAACTGTTTTGTAAATACATCCGGTTTTCCTCCAAATTGTAATTCCTTTGAAGAATCATGAACCTCAACTCAAAGACAATAATTTTCTTTTCTTTTTTTTTACATAAGCATTTAATTAGAATTACACATTGACATACATGTGGTCTTTTTAATGTAATATAAATACCACACCCAACAATTGGACGGTTGGTTGGGTAGGATGTGGGTGGAACTCAACGTGGAACCACCACCACGCGTTGAGTTCTGTGTAGTTTTGTTTTAGCAAAACGAACCATGGGTTGCATGGTGAAAATTGCGAAAAATTGGTAAATTTATGTTTTTTTAAGTTCTTGCGCGAACAAAAAAAATTGGATTATTTATCGGAATTTAATTTATTTAGGTTATGTAATCCATGAAACAAGCATAAAAAGCTAAGCGTGTTTATTTTTAAAGTTTTAATTAACTTAAAAAAATTAGAAAAAAGTCGCGATTTTTGCAATTTTTCATCAATTTTAAGTACGATGCGCGAATGGAAGATTTAAAAAATTCGCGATTCTAAAAAATTTCATGCCGTTTTTCTCCTTATTACAATAGGCAACATTTCCGCACTAAAGCGTCACGGAAATCAAAAATTACTATTTTTCGACAAACCCTAATGTGGAACAGGCTAAGGATGGATACATTCGCAGTGGAATCAAGTTACGAAAGGAACTTCCTAAGTTTGACACCAAATTTTAATTTTTTGGCCCTCATGTGAAAACATAATTGAAGACTGACTAAAGTAAAATGTTTTTCTGTTTCATTTTAATATGTAGAACTGATTTTAAGTCTGAAAATAAAGCTATTGTAAACATTAAAATCAAATAAGAAAAACTGATTTTTTTTTTAATTTTTGAGTTAACATTTCTTTTTTTGACCCTTGTGTGGAACTTAAAGACTATGAGTGATTGAGCTGGGATTTTTTTTTTTTCCAAACGGGGCACCATTGTTGAATCAGGAAATATTAAAATTAAAAAAATATATATATTTTTTGCTTTTTTCACTCCATTCTGATATACAGTAATGCTTATGAATTTCTTTGTGTAGCTTTGTATGCAAATATGTATACGAAAGCAACATTAACGGATTTTTCTTTGTGTTCCTATATATGAACAAATAAATTCTATGGACTCCATATTCTACAGTAAGCATCTTGGAGTGTACTTCTGCTATACACTTCGATTTAATTATGTATCAAATAATGAAACATCTTTCAAACACACTGAATATGATATTCATATAGAGCATAATCGAATAAAATTTTGTGATGTCCACAACATTCCATTAATTGATATAAGGCAAAAATGTTACTAACGTATTTAATAGTGTTGCCTGTGCACCATTAATTTATTTTTAAAGGCTAGAAAAATTACAACTGAATGGTCCTTACAATCTTCTGTATTCAGCTAATCAAAACTTATTATAAAGTGTCCCCATTCTCAACGGTGTTCAAAGGTTGGTTGTTAAACCTTTAGTCATAGACATGTAGTTGCAATTATAGAAATATTTTATATGAGGTTGAAAAATATATTTGAAGTCGTTTGGATCAGTAAAACTTTTCTTAAAAAGTTGCAAAATTTAATTTTTATATGGGCCCCTGGTCCTATAAGGGATATTTAGAAAAAAAAATTCTATTAAACTAACAACTAAGACTAAAAAAGAAAAGCCCTATTCATTTAACATTAAAACTCGCTGAGTTTTGAAACTTTGAATTGCATGACTTATACCAATTTTCGGCATCTGAACAGAGATGAATTTGGCTATACTTCACAAAGAGTACACAAAGAGTTAAAGTATTTGAAGAATAACATTTCGTGGGAATCTGCACTTTAACTGAAAGTAATCATATCCTACAAGTTTTACGATACTGTTAATTTTTATTAATAAAGATTCAGATTGGTTAAATTAATTGCATTTTAAAATATTTTTATTTTATAAAAAATGACGATGTTCTTTTCATGATTTCATTTAACAAAAATTCTCTTATTTTTGGGTTTATGTCTTTAGTACAAGTTGTATATTTTGCTTTAATATGTCTGAATGGAAATAAAATTCATTTTTATTGTAATGCTAATTTTAATCTCAACCAATTTTTTTATATTTGGTGACTATTTATATTCCTATATTCCTAGTAAATTTGTGAATGGCCCCTATTTTGCAGCAAGAAATATATTTCAGCTTTAAACAAGTCTTACTCGGTCGGTTTTAATCGTAGAAGAATGGGTCTTTTTTTGTTTTACTTCTTAGTGCAATAGGATATTTTTAATATAACTTATAAGACCGGGGGACCGTATTAAAAATTAAATTTCGTATTTTTAAAGGAAATGTTTTACTGACGTAGGTGGCTCTTAAAACAATTCTTTATCTCTTTAAAAATAATTTTGTAATTGAAATGTATATATATAACTAATGGTTTAGGATTTAGCCTTTGGGCATAGTTGAGAGCGGAAATTTCATACTTATGTATCATACATATTTATGAGCAAGGTGACGCTGTTTTTCTTATACTTTTAATCATATCCATCACGTTAGCTATTTTAAGAAGTTAATGTGAAAGATTTATATGTTACAAATGCTTTTAAAATTCCATTCACAATTGAAAAAAATACGATTTGACTGTTTTCTCTACAAACGTGCGCCTCAATATACACATGTTTTTTTAATGCAAATTCAGAGCTTTATATATTTTTAATTATTATTTAATAGAACATACATATAACTGAAATATCATAATGTATATAAACTGCAATAAAAATACATGAAAATATCGGTTTGTTTGTTATAAACAAACAAACGTGCAATATTTTAACTTTCTGTCCCTTCATGAGGAAACCCTTCATTACGACTTTGCAGACAGGTTGCCAAATTTAAATTTTTTAGTAATACACATACAGCAAATTGTTAAAATAATGAAATATTTATAACGCTCTTAAAGGACTTGAAATAAATTAAATAAAACAAACGGCATATTTCTACAATGATTACAATAGTAGATATAACAATTTTCGCATTACTAGTACTTCTGCTCTGCCCGAAATTAAAACTTTAAGTTCATTTATCTCAAAACGTATGTTGTCATAATTTGCCATGTTTAAAAGAATATATCTAAATTTTCTTGCAAGATCAATTGAAATTTCACACAGAGATGCATATTTTTAATATATTTTTCAAGATTTTTGATTTCATGGGAACAAGTTTTAAATGCGATCTTCAAAATAAATATCTGTCTCAAAATTCAACGGCCCTGGTTGAGATTCTCGTACAAAGTAGATTATTTGATCCTTAATTTATTTAACTTATACCGAAAAGGTTCAAAATAAAACAAATGTTTTCGCTTCAATTAAGATGTGTTATTTGCAGTAGTAGTACTAACTGTAATAAATTAAAACTTTTACTTTTGAGATATACGCTTGTGAGTATTTGGTGGAATCGATGATTTGAATTTTTTAGGACATTTAATAGACGAATAAATTAATGAATATTTAAGTAGGAGTGAAACAACTTCAACAGTTCTATGGCATCTTCATAGACAATTAGTTGATTAAGTAAGAAACATTTAAAAATATTTTTCCAAAAGTTACAGCTTGTTAAAGCCTGGATAAAATTCACAGTAACAAGCCGTAAGGCCTAGTTCGATACCAAGGAACGACCAAAGTATTCATTTGTTATTTAAATCTGTAATAGAGCACTTACACAAAATTGTACTATATCACGTGTTTTCAATAAGCAAGGTTTCTTGTATCATGACCAATAAGATTCCAAACTTGGTGATTTGAATTTTTTTTCTGCGACCATGTAACACTAAATTTTACAGAAGGACACTTGGCATTTCAACTATACTAGTTCTCACTCTGGCAGTTTGAAGATGTCCATTTTTGACAGATATGTTAGTGGGTTTTACTTTCCGGATTTGCAGAGAAATATAAAATATAATAATGACGATTTTGATTACTGTGGAAGATGATTATTTGCAATTATATTAAATATTAACATGATAGAAGAATCGGCCGTCTGCCGATTGGTTAAACATTTACCTGATCCGACTGAACAACGAGATATCCGAAGCATCCGCACTCGTTGAATTCTGGCTTTCTCTCATAACTGAAAGTGTAGATATCATACAAATTATTACCTCGGAAGAGGGTGCTTCACTTCTAGAGCCTCAATAAATGATTTTCACTTTGCTACCAGCTCAGAGTCCAAACTCGTGTCATTACATGTATGTCGTAGATGAGTTGTATAAAAATTGAAATGTGCCGAGCAGGAGACTCTAGGCCAGTTTGGATGGAATGATTAAATGTTTATATAATCATAACAAAATAAAAAAGTACTTACCTTTTGGAAGAAAGAAGCACACAAGTACGCACACACTTGTAAGGAAATGTGTTACCCTACATAGTAAAAAAGTTAAAGAGTATCTTAGAGCACTGCTGTGATGAGTTTAGAACGCAAACACTTTGCACTATGGTAATGACAATTAAATCTTGCGACAAAGTTTAATTAAAGGTAATATATATATATATATATATATATATATTTTACATTAATGCTAAAACTCTAACTATTAGTATAAGAAAATATGTGATAATGTATTATACCAAAGACATTTAAGATGCATAGACAGGCAATTCCCATTCAAAAGCATGCGGAATCATGGCAGCCATCTGAAGTAAATTGAAACACCTAAACCGTGAGGATTGTACATCATCTGTGGTTATTTACCATTAAGTGCTATGGCTAGAATGAGCTTAAAATTTAATTTTTATCAATATATATGAAGTTTATGGCATTCTTTTTACATGAAGCTATTTTTTATAGCTAAATATGCGTTATAAATAGTGAATTTTTAGAAATAAATTTGAATAAGGCGATTTATTAATAATTTTATGGATGGTATGTTTGAAAATGAGTACCTAATTTTAAATGCCTTATAAACCTAAATAAAGACGAAATTTATATGGAAACAGATTGTTAAACATTATAACTCCACCCTTTTTAAAGTTTGATTTACAAAAGTAACTGGTAAGGAAGTTTAGATTAAAGGTAGCAACTGTAACATAATATCGTAATTTACAAAATTTTAAATTACTTGTAAAGAAATCTACGTTTTTTAAACTCATTTTTATGCAAAAAGGTAATTTGAAAAATGCATATTAACGAAAGTAATACTATATTTTTATCCTTGTAGGATGCTTATTGAAATACTTACTTGCTATGCGAAAAAAAAAAAATGATGAATAATAAGTTTTTTTTTTTAATAAGGCCTAAATGAAATAGGGTAGACTAATATTAATGATCCGCAATGACAAAGTATGCTGATAAAAGTATTTTCTTAGATAAATTAAAATATAAAATATATATACTGCCGTACAACAGCTGTGATCAAAAATCCTCAGTTAAACTGACAGTTTGCAGGTCTATGTATCTTAAAGGTCCTTGTATTATACTGTTTTTGTTCATGCTATAAGTCTTTCTAACATTTCAAACTATAATTGTGGAATATTAAATTTGAAGTTACGGGCATGCCATGGTAATGTCATTTGCTAATTTTATTTTTTTTTTAATTATTCAAACTATCATTTTTAACTTGCTCAAACTATTGTACATTGAATTTATTCGCGCGTAATCTTAAAATAAAACTGAAACATCAAGGACATACAATTTATCTTTATCTGAAAACTACTCACGAATATTTGTATACATTATAGAATTTCATGAGTTAACTAAAAGGCTATAAATATATATAGTTGCAAAATTATTTTTATTCATGTATAAAATTGACTGCCAATTTTATACAACTATATTTTTTTCTACTTTAAATTCGATGTGTTCTAAAATTAATTTTATTACTGCACGTGTATTTAAAATATTACTCCGGAAATGCTACAAATATGATTAGAGAACCTTAATGTTGTATGAAATTCTACGAATCAATTCAAAAAAGGCTGAATTCATGAAAGTATATGATTCGGGGAATTGATTCAAAGAACGTCTTAATGGATTCTGTGCCAATTAGTGACAGTAAAACGCAAGAAGGAATGTCGAAATTTAATTAAGTGTAAACTTTTCTATGCACTTCCATGTTAGTCTCTATTAAATTATCTATATCAGTAAGCTTCGTGCTACATTAATTATTAAAATTAAATTAATTAATATTATCTTCTACGGTTAAATTATAAGGGATATACATAAATACAGGAATAGTTACAAAACATATACATTGTATCGGCGGTGTTTTTATAACAAGATATATATACATGTCGTGTAAAAAATTTGTATTTTGTGATAATTCGAGATACGTAATATATATACAGAGTGTTTCAGGACAATGGTTGCAAACATTCAGGGGTAATCTATTGCACCTAGACTATGGAAAATCACATAGCAATGCATGGTAGGAAACGCACATCTGGCATTGTAGTAACGACACAAAACACAAAAAAGGAAGGACACAAAAAGGGTGAGAAACATTTTTGTTATTCTTAATTCTTAGTACTGCAACAAACTAAGAAATAAGAACAAGAAAGAGACAACGAACACCATCAAAGAATGTGTTATAACTTACGATCCCGGGCCGTGATGTAGGCCTCACATCTCTGGCGCATGGAATATCTAATAGCCTCGAAAATGCCAGGCGTGTGCCGTACTTCTCCAGCAGCTCTGAACTCTCCTTTAAATGAAAATGTTTTATTAGCCATTATGAAGAAAACTTGTCATAGGTTTAATAATTTAAAAGAAAACTTGTTTTTTTGCTATTAATATAGAATTTTTACCAGCTTATCTTATGAATGGTTCTGAAAAGAGCCTTTTTTTATGATGGGTTATCCCCCGGTAGCTTTTTCGCTAGTCTTTTTTTATTTATGTTTTTTTTTTTTGGAACTAATGGAATTTTACTTTTTTCATAATTTCTCAAAATTCACTATTTTTTCTTTCTCTTTTTTCCTCGCACATGTTATACTTAAAGTACTTATGTCCTTTTTTACAAAGTTACTTTCTTCTTAACTTTTATAGTTAATTTTGTTATTGTGGCTAACGGCCACGTCTAAACATTCTTTTTTAAGGTTCCCTAATGCCCTTGCAACACAGTCACCTCTCCACTGGATGTAAAGTTGCCACGCAACTAGGCAGTCTAAAAAAAAATCGATCACATTGTTCAAATATTCCATAATTTCATGAAAGATAAATTTATTAATAGAAAATAAATTTTTGTATCTGCTTTTATTGTGTGCTTATTCTTAAATTTATACATATTTTTAACGTACAGTAAATTTATTTTTATTAGTCGTTTTACTTCTATTCGTTTATGTTAAATGCGCATCGATCATCAAACACTTTCAATGAATAAGAAAATAGAAATATTAAATAAAAATAAAAACCTTTTCAAAACTTTAATACTTTTGAATTGAAAAGACATTAAAAGTCATTTTTGTCTTTGTCATTTTTTGCCAGATATTTTCTCATCAGAAATTTTAAAATGACATTTCAGCTCATAAATTAAATTCTTTAAAAAATTATCTACGCAGGTGCATTCTTCTATGAGACTTAAAACTAATAATACTGAATTAATACCATAATAATTTGAAAATTTTTCTGCATTAATAAATTTGTTACGATTAATATGCATCCATTTATTTTATATTAAATAGAATGCCTTAAAAGCGTTCCTTATGCTTTGGGTAAAGTTAACACAGAGCTATTGCTAAAATATACATAATACAGTAGACGTAGGTACTATTATTAAATTAAGTATATTTCTTAATTTAGTATACATAACAAAACATCAATATAGTGTGCTAAAATAAAAATTACGAAACCATAGAGAGTGAATAGTGTCACTATAATTTGTATATAGAGAGCATTTACTGAAATAGACTAATGTAGTTTAGTGATGCATGCTATTAAGTATAATTAATTCAGATAATGAAACTCCAATGTGGACGCAATGGATTAAAGCTATTAATAGATACACAAAACTGTAAACCTCTCGGCGAATGACTGACTTTAAAGATAATGTAATGAATATCAAATGATCTCTTGACACAAATTAAATAAAATTTCATGAAGTATTTTTCTTATTTTTGTAATATATTACAAATATTTTGCGTTTATTGTGATGGAAAATGATACATAACATGGGAACAAATATTTATAATATGTAAACACTTACTCAACAAACATTTGTTTTTATTGAAAATATTTCCAATACAATTCTAGACAAAATTATAAGAACTAAAGTGATTCTGATTCAACTAAATACCATCACCTTCAAATTCAGAAATCTTCCATACTCATAGTCTTCTTATTTCATATAACAATGGTTGTTTACTACAAATAGAAATAATAAATGCTATGTTGCTAAAAATAAAATGAAATCTTAACAAGAGATGGAATTAACATGATGTACGATTTGAACTTAAATAGCTTTGAAAGAAAGTCAAATACATGAAACTCGACAGGTGTAGCTGCGAAAATAATTTGTGTGTGTAAAACCTAATATTTTTTGAACTAAATTAAACGAAAACCATAAGCCTTTATAAAAGGTTAGTAAAATCAGGAAATTTTTATTTTATAATTTTAGAAATTTAAACGTGATTATTGATGATTAATTTAAATATCATAATAAAAAGGATACGAAACGTACTAGATTTTTAAAGTGATAGATAAGAGATGTTACAATCGAAAATAATTTTGATTGGAGATCATGATAGTCAGTAGACTTCATAATATTTCTTATGTTCGTAGACATGATTTAGTAATGCTGTACAAAGATAAAACAAAAATCAATCAATTTTGATTCCCCATCATTATGATGATGGTGGAGAGACTAAACACCACACTGATTGCAATGTTTTTGGCGAATATTATGCTAGTGACTGTAATTTTGAAAATAGAAAGCATTTCTGTACACTGATCTTCTAACACTTATACTACTTGTCCACACCTTCCAGAAATTCTTGACCATCCTTTTCAATAGATATGTTAGAACACACTTCATTCTGATTCAGACAATGCTGCTGTTGGAGATTTTAGCTGTAAAATAAACACTTATGTCCATAAAATATTCAATCATTGTCAAAATTTTAAAATAGTAAATATTTCTGGTTGTCTATGGGATATGTTGATATTTCAGGCTATAGACTAAAAAAAAAAAAAAAAACATTTTATCTTCCTAAAGATTTACTGTTATGTATATAACCAGGAACAAGAGTTTTAATTTTTAGAGGCTAGAGACTATATGAAAACAAGAATATTTATAGATCGTTGCATTTGTTTGGCATTAAATATAATGCAAATAAATCCGGCATTCTCTTGCCTGTACTAAATGAAGTTGCAAAGCTGTTGTTTTCTAGAATAGGAACATACATGTAGTGTATGCCTCTGTACTTTTTATAAAAGTGTGAGTGGAATGTGTGATTGTGAATTATTAGCCGATGTTTAATCATAAACTGGAGAATCATCACATGAAAGAAAAAAAGAACAGCAAAAAATACTCTGATTTACTTGCGGCGGAGAAGAATAAATAAATTTAAAACTATGTTAATGAATTCGATATGTATACGTATGTATATTTTGTATAAATTCTGATAAGATATTGTTGTATATTATTTGTTTGACATTCTTATATTCAAAATTATATGTACATAAATGGAGCAAATCTTGACGCAGACTGTGAAAAAGAGTACACGATAGATAAAAGATGAATTCATTGCATAGAGTCAGTATAAAATTTTACAAAAATTTTATTGAACGAAAATTTTGCAGCTTTGTACAATTAATACCAAGAAAAAAGAGCGTGCTCGTAGATTTAAAACATAACGCTGATGAAATAAACCAAATAATATAACGCATGACATTTGTGAAAGTTACCTTACATATACATACATTTTGTTTCATTCAGCAGTAAGATATCTATATCTATTTTTTATGAAAAAAAAAATATTTCGGATCGTCTGTAGATTTTCGTGCATATTTACGTAGAGAGGGGGTGATAAATAAAAGGAGTCTGGGAGGAAATCTGCTTCTTAATCATCATTATAAGCCAGATTCGTAGATAAAATATCTTAATAAATCTGTTTTCTTATGTTTTGAACAATTCTTTTCATTACGCAATCCACTTTCTTTAAGTAATGGTAGGATGCTATTAAAATTTGCTTAATCTGTAGATCCTTTTTGATACATCCACCTATGGTCGTTTGAGGAAAATAATTAAGTGTTTACTAATATCAGATATTTTATAGTCCGGGAGATGTTAAACATTTTAGTATAGGTATTTGAGGCACCATGAAAATTTGTTTAAAACTTATTTTGCAATGTGTGAATACAATAGCAATGAAATAGAATGAAATAGAAATTTAGAACCTGTTTTACAACGCTTTTCGCACATTTTCACCTCTTTTAAATTTCGATTTTTTTTTAGGAAATTTTCTTCGAGATCATTGACATCTTACGAGAAACTACCATTTCAAATTTCGTGATTCTAAGCCGTTCCATAACACAAAAACCGCAATTTAGAAATTTTTTTGCTCCTGCAACCCCAGATGATAGTGACACTAACATAAAATAGAGTCTATGTTAGAGCAAAGGCTGTCATCATCAATTTACAACCATTACTTTTGAAATCAATTTGATACTTCCTAAAATTGCCTAGAAATCGCCATTTAGAACGCTTTTTTGCGCATTTTCACTCCGTTTAAATTTCGAATCTTTTAAGAAGCGGCCTTAGAAATCCTTTATATCTTATAAGTAACTAATATTCCATATTTCATATTTTTAGGCTCTTCGGTAACACAAAAATCGCACTTTTCGAAAGTTTTTTGCTCCTACACCCCCTTTTGTGTAGTAACATCGATTTAAGATATAGCCTATGTTCTAATTGGGACTAATACCATTACTTTTGTAATCGATTCGGTAGCTCCAGAGACTACCTCCTACAAATAAACAAACAAACTTTACTTCTTTAGAATATTAGTATAGATAATAATGACGATAGTGTCTAGGAATAAATGTCCAGTTTGCTTTTAGTTTTAGTTACAAAGAAATTTAATGTAATCTTGATTACTGTGGAAGATGATTTTTTACAATTATAATAAATATTAACATAATAGAAGGATCGGCCGTCTGCTACTGATTAAACAATTGCTCGATCCGTCTAAGCGACAAGATTTCAGCAGCATCTGCACTCGCCGGATTCCGGCCTGTCTTTCTCTCACAATTGAAAGTGTAGATCTCATAAAAATTATTAGCTCGGAAAAGGGTGCTTCACCTCTAGAGCCTAAAAAAAATCGCTTTGCTAACGGCTCAGTGTCCAAACTCGTATCACCACATGTACGTCTAGATGAATTGTATAAAAATTGAAGTGTGCCGAGCGGGAGCCTGTAGGCCAGTTCACAAGGAATGATTAAATGTTTAAATAATCATATCAATTAAAAAAAAAATACTTACTTATCGCAAGAAAGAAACACACACACTGCTTATTCGCTTGTAAGGAAATGTGTTACCCTACAATGTAAAAAATTAAAGAACGTTTTAGAGCACTGTTGTGATGAGTTGAGAACGCAAACGCTTTGCACCATCGTGATGATAATTTACTCTTGCGAGAAAGTTTAATTAAAGGTAAACTTGCCACACTATAATTTAGAAACCTTAAATTTGAAGTTACAGACATGCCATGGTAATGACATTTGCAAATTTTATTTTTTTAAATTTTTAAATTATTATATTTCGTTTCTTCAAACTTTTGTACATTGAAGTTATTCACGCTTAATCTCAGATAAAATTGTAACAACAAGGACATACAATTTATCCTTATCTGATAACTACCCACAAACGTATATATATATATATATATTATTCAATTTCATGAGTTAACTAAAAGACTATTACATGTACGTAATTGCAAAATTATTTTTATTCATGTACAAAATTTACTGCTCATTTTATACAACTATTTTTTTTTGCTTTAAATTCGACATGTTCTTAAATTAATGTTATTATTACATGCGTATTTAAACTATTACTCCGAAAATGCTACATATATGATTAAAGAAGCTTAATGTTGTATGAAATTCTGCTATTTAATTCAATCAAGGCTGAATTCATGAAATTATATGATTCGGGAAATTGATTCAAAGAAGGTCTTAATGAATTCTGTACCAATTAGTGACAGAAAAGCGCAAGATGGAATGTCAAAATTTAATTAAGTGTAAACGTTTCTAGGAACTTCAATGTTAGTCTCTATTAAATTAAGTATACCGATACGTTTCGTGCTACATTAATCATTAAAATTAAATTAATTAATATTATCTTTTACTGCTAAATTATAAGTGATATATATAAATACAATAATAGTTAAAAAATGCATACATTGTATCGGCTATGTTTTTTATAACGAAAGATATATATGCCGTGTAAAAATTTGTATTTTGTGATAAATGTAGGTTTGTAATATATATACAGAGTTTTACAAGACAGCGGTTACAACCTTTCAGGAGAGATAGAGTTCATCTACTCTATGGAAAATCACATAGCAATGCATGGTAGGAAACGCTTTTCTGGCACAGTAGTAACGACACAAGAAAGGAAGGACACGTACAGGATTATAAAACATTTTTATTCTTTTTTAATTAATTTTTCAACTACATTTCAGCAGTGAAATTACGCTTGAAATTATTGAATATTAATGATGTGAATTATCACACTGCTAACAAAGCGTAAACCAACTTACTGAAAAACTCTTTCGACAAACTCTTTCGATGAATATGAAAGTAGAAACATTAAAAATAAATAAAAACCATTTCAAAACTTTAATACTTTTGAATTGAAAATACATTAAAAGACATTTTTGTCGGACATTTTTTCGTCAGATATTTTAAAATGACATTTCTGTTCATAAATTAAATTCTTTAAAAATTGTCTAGGCAGGAGCATTCTTCTATGAGGCTTAAAACTCATAATAATAAATTAATACCATAATAATTTGAATATATTTTTCGATTAATAAATTTGCAACGATTAATATGCATCCATTTATATTAAATTAAATAGAATTCTTTAAAAGCGTTGTTTATGCTTTGCGATAGTTAGCATAGAGCGATTACTATAATATACATAATGCAGTAGACGTAGATACTTTTATAAAATTAAGTATATTTCTTAATATAGTATACATAACATAACATCAATATAGTGTGATAAAATAAAAATTACGAAACCATAGAGAGTGATTAGTTTCACTATAATTTGTATATAGGGAGCATTTACTGAAATACACTAATGTAGTTTAGTTTCTCTGATTGATGCATACTATTAAGTGTAATTAATTCAGCTAATGAAACTCCAAGGTGGAACGCATTTGATTAAAGCTATTAATAGATACACTACACTGTAAACTTCTCGGCGAATGACTGACTCTAATGATAATGTAATGAATATCAAATGTTCTCTTGACACACATGAAATAAAATTTCATGAAGTATCTTTCTTATTTTTGTAATATATTACAAATATTTTGCATTTATTGCAATGCAAAATGCTACACAACTTGGATACAAGTTTTTTTTTTTTTTTTTACCCGACTGCCAAGAAGATTTATGTCTTTCACACGTATCTGGGTATATGGATTTCTTCATACACTTGAAACAACCCAACGGCTGGATGGATTTTAATGGATGAGGTGTCTATCGATTCGTCTTAACAGCCCGATGGTTATAGGCTAGGTTTTGTTTTTATAAATTCAAAATGCGGCCGTAAAATACAAAATGGCGGTAGAGACGAAAACAAAATTTTACGCACCATATTGAGTGGCATATCATTGGATAGATCTTTTAAAATAAAGAGGATGTTTCATTGACTATTTTACGTTCAGAAGAAGCTCCGTTTAATATTACACAGGCTGGAAGTTGTGTAGGTAGGATCACTCGCTTTACTGCAACTTTAACCTTCATAAACATCTATAGGCCTCATCAAAACCGTGTTTATAGATAGGAGCTAACAATTAAACGCAACTTAAATGCCATCAATACAAGTAAATGAAAAAAATAGGTAAATAATATAAAAAATAGTTTCACATTGATGAGAAATAATTAATTAGTTCGCTTTTCACGCTCTCGTATTTTTTGATTCTTTAAATTTAATTTACTATTATATAACATGTACGCACTTATTAAACAAATATCTGTGTTTATTGAAAATATTTCCAATACACTGTTGTACAAAAATATAAGGACCAAAGTGATTCTGATTCAACTAAATACCATCACTCTAAAATTCAGAAATTTTCCATACTCATAGTCTCCTTAATTTATATAACAATGATTGTTTACAACAAATGGAAATAATAAATACTATGTTGCTAAAAATAAAATAAAATCTTAACAAAAGATGGAATTAACATGATGTACGTTTTGAATTTAAATACCTTTCAAAGAAAGCAAAATACATGTAACTCGACAGGAGCAGCTATCAAATAATTTGTGTGTGTAAAACCTAATATTTTGTCATTCATATAATTGATACCATTGTCTGATATTTATCATTGATATCATGTCATTAATATCATTGTCAAAATTTTGAAATAGTAAATATTTCTGGTTGTCTATGGGATATGTTGATATTTTAGGCTACAGACTAAAAAAAAAAAAAAAAAACATTTTAGCTTCCTAAAGATTTACTGTTATGTATATAACCAGGAACAAGTGTTTTCATTTTAGAGGGTAGAAACTGTTTGAAAACAAGAATATTCATAGATCGTTGCACATGTTTGGCATTAAATATAATGCAAATAAATCCGGCATTCTATCGACTGTACAAAAGGAAGTTGCAAAACTGCTGTTTTACAGAATACGAACATACACGCACTGTATGCTCTGTACTTATTATAAAAGTGTGAGTGGGGTGTGCGATTGTGAATTATTAGCCGATGTTTAATCGTAAACTAGAGAATCATCACATGAAAGAAAAAAAGAACAACAAAAAATACTCTGATTTACTAGAAAAAGAGAAAACAATATATGACCTTTGACGGAGAAGAATAAATAAATTTAAAACTATGTTAATGAATTCGATATGTATACGTATGTAATTTTGTATAAATTCTGATAAGAAACTATTGTATATTATTTATTTGACATTTTTATATTCAAAAATGTACATAAATGAAGCAAATGCTGACGCAGACTGTGAAAAAGAGTATAAAAGATGAATTCATTATATAGAGTGAGTACAAAATTTTACAAAAGTTTTATTGAGGGAAAATTTTGCATATTTCTACAATTAATACCATAAAAAAGAACGTGCTCGTAGATTTGAAACTTAACGCCGATGAAATAAACCAAATAATATAAAGAATGACATTAATGGAAGTTACCTTATATATATATATATATATATTGTTTGGTTCAGCAATATGATATCCATATCTATATCTATTTTTTATTAAAAAATATTTCGGATCGTCTGGAGATTTTTGTACATATTTATGTAGAGACGAGGTGATAAATAAAAAGTGTTTGGGAGAAAATGTGCTTCTTAATCATCATTATAAACCAGATTCGTAAATCAAATCTCTTAGTAAATCTGTTTTCTTATGTTTTAAACAATCCTTTTCATTACGCAATCCACTTTCTTTAAGTAATGGTATGATGCTATTAAAATTTGCTTAATCTGTAGATCCCTTTGATACATCCACGGATGATCTTTTCAGAAAATAATTAAGGGTTTACTAATATCAGATAGTTAATAGTCCGAGAGCTGTTAGGGTAGGTATTTGAGGCACCATGAGAATTTGTGTAACACTTATTTTGCAATGTCTGAATACAAAATCGAACGTCTGACTGAAGGATCGTGGCACTTAACCGACACGTGAATTTTGAAATTTCAAAAAAATTTCATTGCAAAGAAAAATCCTTGAGGCATTTTGAAATTTTAATACCTTGAAATTTAGTATTTAATGGCATAAAAAATGTAAAATCCAGACTAATTAGTGGGATCAAAGACTTTGCCAGACGCGTTTCAAGTGGTATTTTATAACTACCGAAAAAAGTATTTGAGGCGTGAGTGAAAGTGATTGAGACAGAATAATATTTATGCTTAGAAAGATATATTTTGAAAATGACACACCCTTTTGTTGGAACTTGCTACTTGCCAGACGGTTTATTGACTTACAATACAAACAAAGCGTAAAACGCATTGCAGTGCCTCGTGAAAGCTATCTTAAGATGAATTTCAACTCGATGAGTGCTCAATCGCAACAAATCTAACTGAGATAGGCTCTCACAAGACCATGTGACTCATAGCAAGCGTGCAGTGTTTCGGAAAATTGTGGAGTAAATAAAAAATATTTAGTCGTAGTGAAATGTGTACAGCTTTAAAAGTTTTAAATTTGTGTATATTAAAATATTTTTATTTTTATGTAATACGCGTTACTGATATATATTAATAATGGAAAAAAAAAATTCCATGACAACAATACTTTTAGCATGTCTCCTCCGACACTAATACTATTAAAATCAAATTGATAGTGCTCAGAATGAGACCTTAATTTTGAGTTTTAAGCAATTTGAATTAGTTTAAATTTCGTACTAACCGTCATTAAACGATCGTTATGAAAAAATCATAGTTATAAAAGTATATTTATTTAAGTTAAACTTTGTTAAACTAGTTCCATGTAACGAGTAGACAAAGTTTTTTTTATTAAAAAGTATTTTTCATAATAGTTTCCAAAGTTTTCTGAGTATGCGCTTATGCAAACCTTCCTAGTTAATAGTTTCTAAAATTATATGATGTTAAAGAAATATCTGGTGTAAAATGTTTCTTTACATCCATTGAGGCAAATATTGAAATTCATACAGGTAATAAATACATAAATAGTAATAAGAAATACATATATAAATATACAAAAATAATAATATATAAATAATAATAAATTATATAAAAATAAAAATATATTAATATGCAAACAAAATAGAGTTTTTAAAGCTGCACATGTTTCACTACGAATAAGAGTTTTTTAACTACTCCATAATTTTTAGAAGAACTGCACTCTTGCCATGAGTCATGTGGTCTTGCGAGAGCCTATCGCAGTTAGATTCGTTGTGATTGAGCACGATTTCAGTTGAAATTCATCTTAAGATAACTTTCGCCAGGCACTGCAATGCGGTTTACACTTTATTTGTATCGTAAGTCAGTAAATGGATATTCAGCGCGGCAACATGAGCTCTGCTTTACAGGCACCAGTGTTTAACATTCTCTGTTATCTGACAACTTGAAAGTTCCAACAAAAATGTGTGTCATTTTCAAAATATTTTTTTTTCTAAGAATAAATATTATTCTGTTTCAATCTCAGCGTGCCTCAAATACTTTTGTTCCGTAATTATAAAATACCATTTGAAACGCGCGCCTGAAACAGCTTTTGGTCTGACTAAATAGTTTGGCTTTTATATTTTTTATTTCATTAAATACTAAATTTGAAGGTATTAAAATTTCAATATACCTCAAGGATTTTTTTTTTTTTTTTTTGCAACGGAAAAATTGGAAATTTAAAAATTCACTGATCGGTTAAGAGACACGATCCTTCAGCCAGATATTTGATTTTATATTCAGACATTGCAAAAAGAGTGTTACACTAATTTTTATGGTGACTCAAATACCTACCCTAAAATGTTTAACAGTTCTCCTGCTATAAGCGCCTATCAAATCTGCAAAAAAAAAAAAAAAAAAAAAATGCGTGTATGCATATTTTTTATAATTATTTTCATTCAGAAATCTAACCTCTCTACGTTCATAATGCTGAGAAAACATTAACAATCTGTCTCAGTAATAGAATATCATATATATTATTTCTTTTATCAACATCACTCCCTCTATGCATCTACAAAAATCAAAAAATGACTGAGGTACAATTTGAAAGACTTTTGGATCAGATTAAAATTTAATCAGCATTCTTTTCATAAATGAAAATAAATGTTTTTCTCATATCAATGTTGCCAAAAAATAAAATACTGCATTATATCATGCTCAGCAATGATTAGAAAAAAATAAATAGTACAAAACATAAACTGCTAATGTCAATGCACGGAACTTTTTCTTACATCTCTCTATTCTAAGAAAAAGTAGCTAACGCTGTCATCGCCGCCGGTTTTGAATTTTTTGTGACCGGGAGTCTTTCTTCGATAATAGTAAGCAAAATATTCCATAAAAAATATGAAAATCGGCGGTGTTATAGAGAAATGCTTGATAAACACGCTGATGCAGACAGCTTTGAAATCGAAGAATTAGTTTAAGAGATATTTAATGCTAAATATGGACAATATAGTTCCATTTAAAAAGTTTTATAGGAGCAAAAACTGCACATGGGAATTTAATCATTTTTAGATCATTTTATACGTTATAAGTTTCCGGTGTGCAAACTTCATTTATCTAATTTGACTAATTTTTTGAGGTATTATTTCTATTTTAAATTCAAATTTTCAACATTTCTAGAGATATTTTTTACATATTTTAGAAAATGGTATTAATTTAAACTGTTACCAACTGTGTAAACAGCACAAATAATAATGTTTGTTTCAAATAGAAAATTTATTTTACACGTGACTATTATAAACAGTTTTTTTTATAAATAGTTTTATAAATAGTTTTATAAACAGTTTATAACAGTATATTTACACGTGAATTTTAAAAGAGAAAGAATATTGTAAAATAATAAATTCCTTATCATGCGTTAGAAGTCTTAAATAGGAGAATTTACGTCATATTTACGTCACATTACACTTATTAAGTAAAATGAACAAAAAATAATATTGCAAAAGACTTTTAATTTAAAAATTGCGCGAGACATTTATTTGATATTTGAAGATGATCTTTTCAACTATTTTTACTAGGACAGCACAAATAATATTTCATTTCTAACAAAAGTATTTTCATGTGAATATTAAAAAGAGAAAGAAAAGTTTGGTGAAAATTAGGTCAGATTAAAAACTCTATATTTAAAGGTTCTTATTAAAAAAAAAAAAATAAATAAAAAAAACTTTCTTTTCGCTTTACTAAAAATTACCAGGTGACAAAGACTCTGTTTATTTAATTCATTTTATATTAGCTTATTTTGAAATGTTTAATTGATTTTGCTTAATCAAAGACGGAAACAGCCATTGTATCTTTTAAAAGTAGCTGATTTTGCCTTAAAATTCCCCAATCAAAGAGAAACGAGTCAAAACACGTTTATAGGGAGATCGCTACTGTTTTTTAACTTATAATTCAATCTTCCGAAATCTTTTTAAAGCCGATCAAATTAGAGTGCTTTTAGAGTCTGCGGTGTCTGAACGGGGGTTGACGAACGTAGCTCGTAGGGGGCAGAACCCCCTAGTTAAATAAACAACAATAGCCGGGTTACCATGACAATCAAAATAATACCATATTGGCGCCAATTATGTACCCCGGTGTGTATATGACATCTGTACGAGCGTAGCTCGTAGGGGCAGCGGCCCCTAGTTTATGAAAAAAAAAATAAAATTTAAATGTTTAGAAGAATGAGACGCTGATGATTAGAAGAAGTAGTATTTCTTGTGTACCTTAAAAATATATGTTTTGTTATATTAGGTAAAATTGTATTTTAAATGTGTTAAATTTGTTTGTAAATTTTTTTCTCTAAAATGAAGACGATTTATTATTTCATGCATTTCATAATTTAATGCATTTTAAATACTATTGTTATTTTTTGTTGTTGTTTGCGCGTGCATTTTGCTGCATTCGATACGTTTTTTATTTAACTTTGCTGGAATCAATGTTATGATAGCCTAATTTGGCTACTGTTGTTTGCAGATACTTTAATCCATAATTTTTCTTTAGACGTTTAAACCTGCATTTAAAAAATAAAGTTTTTTGCTAATAAAATATTTACTTTTCCGTTGTACGGTCACCACTGTAGCCAAGCGTAATAGTTAAAATAATAACGTAATTGTTGATAATAGCGTAATAAAGTAATAGCGTAATAATAGCATAATAGCGGGAAAATAGCGTAATAATTTGCGTAATAGCGTAATAGCCTAATAGCCTATTAGCGTAATAATAGCGTAACAGCTTAAATAATAGTGTAATGCGTAATAGTTGGAATAATTGGACCATTAGCATACATTTTGGCATGGTGACCGTATAACGGAAAAGTACCAAAAAATATTAGACTGAAGTGCAAAGTTCTCGCACGGGCACAGTGGTATTGATATATCTGCATAGGGGATTTTGCAAAAAATATGCACTTAAAAAAAAAAAAAAAACAATAAACACCTAACCTTTAACACGCAGACTCGGAAATCAAATCTGTCAATAAAGCATTTTTTTTTCTCTTTTAAAAGAGATTTTAAAAACCCGCTACTATTTTTTGTACTAAAAGTATGCACAAATATTTATTATCCTGTAAGAGTTGCTAGAAGTCTCAGTGAAAACAAGCTGTTTGGAAAAACAGTTTATAGCTCCCTTTTGTGAACCTAAAACTGCACAGTCTCTTTGCCAAGAACCTGATAAAAATCGCACGATTGCCTAACAATTGGTTAATTTCCAATTAGCCTAAAACTCTCTTCGATAATCGGTCTTAGTAATAATCCTAAAATATAACAAACTGATTGGAAAAAGATAGATAAAATTTCGTTTTGCCCAGCTGTTTTGAAAGTGTGGAATTTGGCACACGGCCTATGACATAAGCATTTTATAGTACACTAGGGGGCTCTCCCCCCTGCAAGCCACGCTCGCCAACCACCGTTCAGACACCACAGAATCTAAAAGCACGTTAATTTGATCGGTATTAAAAAGATTAGAGGAGACTGTATTACAATGAAAAAACCTATAGCGATCTCTCTTCAACCATTTGGGGACGAGCGACAGGTATACGTGCCGCACGAAGCGCTCAGAATACTTGTTTTTCCTCACCAGTAAAATCTTACTGTAAAATTTGCCTGATTTAATCAGCGCATTTTCTCGATTCAAGAAGACACAAATTTCTGTTTTAAAAATTTGGTAAAAGGGGTTCCGAAGGGGTTAAACGGGTTTCCATTCAATTCCCTATGATTGCGAAAATTTAAGGACAAATCAGTTGCTCTTAAGACTTCCAATGCTTGCTTTCGTGTTATTAAAGAAGACTAGTTAAACATTGGAAAGGAAGCTAAAATAAAATGAATTAAGTATACAGAGTCTTTGCATACCGGTATTTTTTAACAGCGTTATAAAACGATTGACATAATGCAATTTACTACAATTTACTGCTTTAACCCCTTCAAGGGCAGTGGTTCATTTTTGGGCCATTTAATTTTAATTCTTAAATGCCACATTGGCACCAGAATATTGGAATGAAAATTATCCTTTTATTAAGTAAGCGAACCAAATCATTTTCGTATTTCGAAATTTGTTTGTAAATTCTGGTGCCATTCACTGATTTCAACATTTTACGATTAGAAGTACCTTGCCCCTGAAAGGGTTAAACACATATTAATGAATTTATTATTTTAAAGTTTCCTTTCTCTTTTAATATTCACGCGAAAATACAATTTTCAAGACATAATTTTTAATATTTTCCTGCTTTAACACTTCCTCATTTAATAGTAATTTTAAAGGGTTTTTTTTCCTTTTTTAATAGTCACGTATAAATAAATTTTTAATCGTTAGGAAATATTATTCTTTGCACTGTTTTTAGATTTGAAAACAATCTCTATGATAATAGACTAAGTCATGTGACTATTATCAACAATTCCGGAAGGATCCCTTCGCTGTTTATATTCCAGGCGGTCATTTTGGCACTTTAATGTCAGTCAGCCACAGGCGATAAGTCGCCAGCTATTATTCTATTACCATCATTTCACTTACATTATCATAGTCCAAGTCATGTAACTGCCATAAATAATTACAGGTCTTCGCTTTTCATAAAAATGGTTCCCATTTTGATTAAAGAATTAAAGTTATTTTTTTGAATAAAACTACATAAAATTTGCCATGATCGCAAAGAATTCTTGGTACTTTTATATTATCCGGGTGTAAATCTCGCAAATAGCTTTTTCTTTTTCAAACTCACCAGTTAGCATTTTTTAATTTTACGAGTGGTAAATTAAACCGGCACTACTTGGTTATCCCATCGACCAAAAATCTATCGCCAGACTATAAGTTTAAATGTCAAAAATGGCTTATCGTAAATGTCACATTCACTTGACATTAAACACATTACACGTGTTTATAACGTCATCAAGTGTTTTTTAATTCGACGTTTTATTTGTATTTTTATTAACATTTTACTAATTTATTTGTTCTTTCATTATTTAAAATAAAAATTACGACAATTTGTATAATTTGGTGAGTGGTTTAGCAATTTATATAATTTTGCGAAATTGGAAGACAGGATAACTAAGTAGTACTATTAAAACATTGCTTTGAATTTAAAATTAAATGTCAGGATTTGTTGTATTATTTAATCGGGTTTGGCGTGATTTTTTTACAACAATTTGGCGAAAACCTCGTTTTCGAATACCAGTTACATATGTATTTTTTAATTATTTTCTATTATTTTTAAAATGAAATAACTTTAAATAAAAATAATTAATTAATAGCTATAGAACAAAACAATTTATAACATTTTTTAAATAAAAAGAAAATAAATGTAAATAAACATTTATTGATAAATAAGCAACAACAGCCGGGGTACCATGTCAGGCAAAATAACGCCATTTTGGCACCATTTAGGTATCTTGGTGCGTATATGACTTCTGCGCCTATTTTTTTCTCGCTTCGTTTGAAAAAAAAAGAAAGAAGTGAAACCTATTAATTTTAAACTTTTCAGTTTTAAATGAAAGTTTTGTATCAGATAAAATGATAATGAAATACGAAAAAAAGGGCTTTGTTCGTAGCATACATTTAAAGGAGGCCAAACTGGTCGCCAAATTAGTTTAAAATAATAACCTTTACTAAAATATGAAAAAAAAATCTGTTATGATTAAAATTTGAGTTGCCATCATTAGAAAAAAGTATTTAAAATTAGAAAAAAATAATTAATATTTCGAAAATTATTTCGCATTTAAAAAATTCTAATACCAATTTTGAGATCTGTGGATCAATTCCGATTTTTGGTGTTAATTTCATCGCAAACTATTCCATATTTTAGGAGAAGTTGCCGCGAAATATAATCAGTTTTTTAATCAGTCGTTTCATAGAATCGTTTCATAAATTCGTTACATTTCAGTCTTTTCATATATCCGTTTCATAAATTCGTTTCTTACGATTTTATATATTTAGGGTAGATATATACTTACATCTACATGTCTCGTATATATGAGAGATGTAGATGACGAGACTCCAGTTAAACATTTTGCAATCCTTAAGTGGTTGCCGAAGTTGTTTTATGCCGGCGACGAGTCAAGAAATTTATGATAGAACTAATGAATTTATTGCAGTAAATTATAATGATCACATAGTCAATGACGTTGGAGAGGAAATTATAATTATTTGTAGTTGTTCCAGCTCAGTTTGCATACTTAAAAATTTCTTTCAGCATGTGGTGGAAAGAAAAGTTAGCTTTCATATTTCTTGTATTTAAAATTTTGCAAATTTTACTCGAAGTTTATTCAAATTTTAAGAAGCTAAAACGCGACAAAACTGATAAAAGAATATTCGTCAATAGTGAATTTCAATGAGAGTTGCGCCAAAGTAGTAAGCTATAGCCAAGTTGGCCTAATTTATGGTTACTTATCTTTGATCGCCAAATTTGGCGAAATTTCGGAAACTGTTACCAAGCTTGGCGAGAATTTGAAGCTAACGGATATTAATAATATTTCAGCATTGCGCGGCAATAAAAAAATTCTCTTTTAATTGCCGCCATTTTGAACTAAGATGGCGGATGAAGTTGGCGAACGAACTCGGTTGAGACATCCATATGTACTATGCACTTACTTAATCTTACCCAAATCGATTTATAAATATGAGAGTTACTGCATGGCAAAAATCAAATTGTTTTGAAAATGTCAGCCACCCTAGAAATTCAATCTGCTATATCTCAGCCATTTTTTAAGATAAAGACACACACACACACACAAAAAAATCCTTCGGAATTCTTGTATTAAGATCAAACTCTTAAGAAAAAAAACTATTTTTCAGTTTTTATTTTAATTGCACGCTTTTTATTTTTTTAAATGACCGCCATTTTAAAACAAGATGGCGGATGAAGCTGGCCAACGAACTCGGTCGAGACATTTGTATGCACTATGCATAGAATGATTTTCATCCTAATCGGTTCATAAATACGAGACTTATCGCGTGACAAAAATCAGATATATATGATACGTTTTGACTAGTATCATACAAACATGTCGATCTTAAGCAACAGCATACCCTGGTTATGTAGCTCAATGAAGAAATCATAGTTTTTGTAGTCGTAAAATCTTGATGGAAGAGTGGAAGGTCAGGCTTCGTCTATTGGAAAGTTTTCCGAAGAATAATAATCGAAGCCTTTAGATGCATCAAAACATTTATTATTCGATCATATAATGCGCCAAATTCCACTAGTTATATGTGATCCATGTGCGGGCAGCTGCTACGTCGTAAAATGTACCACTAAATGTTACGTATTAGAACAACATGACGAAGATTCAGGGAAAAAGCTCTCCAGGTGGCGTGGTTTAAATAAGGAACTCAATAATCGTAAATTTCTCTCTCTCCTAGCCCATGCAACCGGTTAAATACTTGCAAAAACTGCATGCGTATGAATACAATACACGTTAAATAACAAATCCCGTAAAAGTAGCCGGAAGGACGCGATAAGAGCAGAATACGATAGAACTAGGGAGAACTAGTGATAAAACTAGGGGGAGGAAGGCACGCTTGACGACGATGCGAATAATTTAGTCTCGGCGTCAGTATTAAAACGCAATCAAATGCTGGCGCGAATCTTGCAAAGAATTTTGGGAAAAAGAACATAATCGAACAATGCTATTAAAAATATTCGAAAGAAAAAGAATTTAGTTTTAGAATAAAATGAAAAAAGTAATTTAATGGGTTTTATAAGATGAGGCGAATGGATCACTGTATAAGTCACATTTAAATGAAGGGTGGTTTTGGGGTCTGAGGATTATGATCGCTGAAAATATACTAAAATGTTTCGGACATGCTTTACTCCGGACTGCTGCAAAAGGTAATTTTTCACTTTTTGTAATGAAAACTACCTAAAAATAGTAGCGTACATTTTCTTAAGGTGAAGTTGGGAGGCAAAATCGTAAAGACAAAAAATTTTTTATTATTATTTTGAATTCTTTATTCTTTCCGCTTTCGAATGGTATATTACTTTTGCTTTTAAGACAACTAGCTCAAAATGATGTTTTTTGAACATTGATGTACCTTTTATAGAAACTACTACACATTATTTTCTGTATATTTCTTCAGTTTTTATAGTTCCGTGCGATAACGACACAACAAATTTCCTTTTGGTGTTATTTTTATTTATTTACATCTGTATTCTTAGATGATATTTGGTTTATACATATTTAAAAAAAGTGAAGCATAAATTCAATACAAAACATTGATGAAGTTAATATTAGATGGTTTCAGGAATGTTTAAACGGACATTTTGCAGATTTTAACTCGTAACTAATTATGTAACATCGCTTTGAAGAACTATGTCTAACTATTTTAAACATATCCCTGATCATTTTGAAATTAACTTTTGTTACTGTACAAATTTTTTATTGAAAAATTCTTTGCAAAAGCGCAAGTTTTTTGTTAGTTAAAAGTGGTTTCTATTCCGGATTTGTTTAAAAAATAACAAAAGAATAGCTGTATATAAATTGGACTTCACTTTATTAGGGGTTTTTTACATTGCTTACACAAAATGTTCAAGATGAATATCTTTGATAGTTTCTGAGAAAAGGTACATTTATTTAACATTGTATGAGTAGGGTTTTCCAACTCCCCTTAAATTAGAAGACACAAATTTTGATAAACAATAAGCGTGAAACAATATTTAATTAACGTAAACAATATTTAAGATTGGACTTTACACGATAATTACCATATGAATAATGAGCTAAGCTCAATATATTTAAAACCGTTGGGAAGTTTTTAACATCGTTCTAGTGTTTAAACGGCATGCATATTTTAATTGTCGTGTAGATTTTAAACATTTTGCACAGTTCTCATTGTACACAGTTTTAGCAATTCTATAAATATTCTAAGCTTAGCTCATTATTCATATAATTAAACAGTTTGAGAAAACTTTATTGACCAGTTCGTTTATTAAAAAATAGAGCACTCTGAAATTACTCAGCAGGACATTTTATGAAACATATTGGTGGCATAATTCTATAAAATCAGAAATCATGCTTCTGATGCCAAATCTATTTTTTAACACACAATATCGCTCAAAATGTTCCGTCCGAGCTAGAGTAGAAATGTTTTACAGTAAGTCCGTTTAAAAGTTTTGTACAGTTCTTATTGCGCACTGTTTTATCAATTCTATATATATTCTAAGCTTAGCTCATTATTCATATAATTAAACAGTTCGAGAAAACTTATTTATTGACCAATTCGTTTATTAAAATAAATGGAGCACTCTCAAATTCCTCCGCAGAACATTTTATGAAACATGTTGCTGACATACTTCTATAAAAACAGAAATCATGCTTCTAATGCCAAATCTATTTTTTAACAGACAATATCAATCAAAATGTTCCATCCGAGTTAGTGTAGAAATGTCTTATAGTAAGTCCGTAGTAGCACAAATATCTTCATTAAGACACAGAGAATATCCAATGAGAAAAACTACTTATTGTGAATTCATGAAAACGCTGTACATGTGGTTTAATTTTGGCGCGAAAAACAATGATCTGGGATATTCTAGAGGAAAAACAATCGCATGCCTCAAGCATAGATTATGAAACACTTTCCAACACATTCAGAATAATGTTACAAAACTGCACCGTTTAAAAAATTAAAATATTACGTCTAATTCAACTATATGGAAACGCATAATGAATTTCAAAACCCAATTTAAGCTGTTCCCATCCGCAATCGGAAAATTATGTGAATTTTTTCAGCAGCCCTGTATATGATATATAGATTTGAATCTATTAACTACATGCATGTCAAAATTTAGTTCACTTAAGAGATACATATACTTCAGTTGAAAATTTTCCTTCAGCAATTACCTCTAATAAGGAGAACGGTACGTGGATACTTTTGTGCAGCCCTGCATTTGAGGTATAGAATTTATATATAACGAGTAGGATGCAAAAAAATTAATTAAGTTTAAAAGTGCATACCTAATTTTAAACCGTACACTTCAGCAATTATTACTCAAAGACAGTACTGTACTGTAACCGATTTCTTTTGTGTGTCCCTGTAAATGAACAAAAAAAGCTGTGAATACCCTGTTCTAACATGATCATAGTGAAATTTAGCGATTTATATCAGTTTCAATACATCTGAAATAGCATAATGTCATTAAAATTCTCTGCAAACGATTTTTCCCCATATACCATAATGTAAATGAATACTTTTGAGTGCCCCTGTAAATGAACGAAAAATCCTACATACTTCATTAACAATACCAAATATGCTTTGGTGGCCCTAAATAACGTATATTAATTTCATGAAAATCTGAGTATATTTACGAGAGTTAGAGCGTGGACAGACGGACAGACGGCAAGACAAAACGAATGCATAAACAATTTTCAACTTTGTTGGAAAGTGTTAAAAATGTATTTCGAGCAATCATTACTAATATACAGCAATTCGGATACAATATAGTATCTGAAATCTTTTCAAATACACCGCAAACAATTACCCCTATACCATTATGACCGGAATTCTTTTGTGTGGCCCTATAAATGAACAATAATTATTCTTTGCACCGCATATTCAACAAAATGCATATTTTATAGGAATTCATAAATGAATATCAATTTTACTATGTTTGAAAGAGTGTAATACCATTAAAAATCATTTGAAACGATTTTTTCCCATTGGCCGTAATGTAACAGAAAACTTTTGATTGTCCCTGTAAATGAACTAAACATGCTACAAACTTCATTTGAAATAGGGAAAGTGCTATGGCAGGAGTCACTAACATCCAAAAATTTCAGAACGATCCCAGCATATTTACCAGAGTTTGAGCGTGGAAAGACGGCCAGACGGACAGACGGACAGACGGACAGACAAACCTAAGTCATAAACACTTTTCATTTTTGTTGGAAAGTGTTGAAAAGACGATTTTCAAAGGGAGTTTCTAGAGGGGAAAAGGTTTACTGGCGCAATGCAAAAATTAAATAATGACGGGTAAATTCAATTAGATTTTTTGAAATTGTAAATAGAAAAGCGAGAGATAGATAAGGCGAATAGAGATATGTAAGGTGAAAATACTAAAATTAAACTGTAAAAAATAATAATCTTTAGATAGGTTAATAATTATAATACTTCTCATTATATATACAGGGGAAAGTAGACGAATTTGGATCACTTCACTTATTTTCAGATGTAAATCATTTCATTTTTGGAATAAATGCAAAATATCACTGCACATGGTCAATCTATTCATCTAATAACTAAATAAATCTTTAGAACAATTTCTTTTGGAAAATCTTAAGCTTTATTTTAATTTGAAAAAAATATCAAAAGGGGTCCAAATTCAGCGACTTGTCGTCTAAATTGGACTCCCAGTTTCTTAAAGTGGACCAAGCAATATTAGGCTGTTTTAATGAGTAGTGCATATCACTAATTTTATTAAAAGTAAAGTCTGCGATTAATAAAAGAATCAAACAAAACACTAGCAATGAAATATAATGAAATCAAATATAATGTACTTGAAGATCATGAAAGACGCGATGCAAGGCTTACACATGAATTTCTTTTGTTTATTTTTATTCCAGATTACACAACTTGGAACTATACTTGGCAATCTGAACACTGAATAATTTATGATATTTTACTTTTCTTACAAATTAAGCAAAACTAATCATCTATGTCTTGATTATTCTTTCTATATTCTGAATCATTAAACTTTTGTTTGGGAAAGAAGTTTTCTTTACCTTATGTCTGCTGTTCTTCCCTTCCATCATTTTCTTTTTAATTTAATTACGCCTATTTTTTTAACTTGATGTTCCAATTGCTTTTGTGCTTTGAGAGCTTCATTTTATGTCTTTTTTTAAATTTCAATGTTCACTTTATATGGCAAAGATCTTAATACAGCTGCTTTTTGTCTCTCTCTGCACTTTGATTTAACTGATTGTGGCAAGGAGATAACATTTCTAACGATTCTTTGGCTTTTTTTGGAAGTTTTGTAACTGCAGTCTCTTTGCAGGTCAATTTCTTCGCAACTTAAAAACAGATAATCTCAAGACTACAAATGAAAACGAAAGCAAACAAATCCGCCTGAAAAAAAGCGCAATACACACATGAATTTAGATTTGTATATGAAAACACAACATCTTATCTTAGTTTTAGAATATTCGCTTACATTTAGCAGGAATAAAAATACATCTAAATAGTTAATTTTAGGTCTTTAAAACTGTATGAAAAAACCACGTGGAAGGCGGGTGCTTCATCTAATCAAAAATGATGTCATTCTGATGTGTAATATTTTATTGGTAGTTTTCGTCTCTTTCTGTAATTAACAGAAGAACTGCAGCGGTCCATTTAAAGCGGAGGTCCAAATACGGCTACTCTCTCCTATATGTATATATATATATGTGTGTGTGTGTGTAGAAGATCAGGCCGTGTAATTTGACTTTAAATAAGACTGACACTTGACTAAATTAATTAAAGGTATATTAAACGTAATATTTACAAATTATATACATTCTGTTAGAAACACGGTTCAAAACATAATTTAAATCTTTACGTATTTCGTCTTAAACATCCTTCATTACTGAGCGTTCTACAGTTCTGCGCGCCAAGACATGACAACATTGTACATCTACTTCGTCGTTTCCCCTCAATTTAGTTCAGTTGCTATTTCTTTACCGCTCGCCAAGTCTCTTCGTATCGTGCACTAATCGAACGATGATCTCTCATTACTGCGAACAAGAATGGCGCTTTACGCTGAAGACTAGTAAGAAATTGATGGCGCTGAAAGCGGTATGCACTTGCTACATCAGGAAGCATGCAAGTGGCGCTCTGGAAGCTATTAACCCTCTCGCTGCGCAACCCGAGAGTTTCTCGGGCAACTGAAATGTAGCAAAATTTGTGCAATCCAAGATTTCAGCGGGATGCATTTTTTCCGTCTAATTAACCCTCTTTGATCATTCCCACAAGTAACTTTTTATTGTAAATTTGCCTTGTCTAATTGGAGCATTTTCCCGATTAAATCAGGCGGATTTTTTTTTTTTTTTTTTTTTTTTTTTCAACCTGTGACTAAAGAATAAAAATTCTTAAAAGACGCTCGTCGCGAAGGAATTAAATACGCAATTTTCGAAGCTATTTTGATAAAACAATTACGCAGCGAGAGGGTTAAAGACGCTTGGGATACTAAAAATGCTTCCCTGCACACACACACACACACACACACACACATATATATATATATATATATATATATAAACTTCTGATTGTAAAAAGAGAATCACTTTGAAAGAATCATTAGAGTGAATGAAATGTATTCCACAAATAACCTGTATTGGTACAAATGAATGATTAAATTTCCAAAGCAAAATCTGTGTTACATGTTGAACATAAATATTTGGTGGAACTGCCTGACACTGCAGTAAGCAGCTCCTATATGATGTTGAATCTAATCAAACTGATTTTGAATGCAAACCTCAGGGAGAACATTCCAGATTATACCAATCGCTACCCAAAGTTACGCTTTAACATTTACGAGACGAAAGGTATGGGCGATTTAGCTAGTAATAGAGAGATAGGCTATCGTTACTTTAAAGAGAGAGATGGCTATCTAACTAGCTAGGCTGATATATTGATAGATAGATAAATTTAGATACAGATATAGAAAAATATAAAAAATGCATGCATAAATTTTAATACTGTCTCAATTGCTATATCAATATTTAAATAAACGATCTTAAATATAAAACAAGAAATAAATATATAGCAAGTAAAATAGACAACTTTAAAGCTAATTTTCTTATAATTCATTCGAGATTACAATTCAGAGATATAAAAGATTCTGCTATATTTTGATTTTTACATATTTATGCAAGTATCAAATGTCTTTCCAACAAACATTGTCTAAAAATAAGAACCGTCATTAGTTAGCATATGATATTTTGAACTTCTTGTTAAACCAATAAAAGTGTTATCCACACATTTATCCGTTACATTTCAATATTTTTAAAGGATTATTATTGTATAAAATGTCATATAATACGAGATGCGCATAACGTCAAAGAGAAGATTGGTATTTCTTATATGTGATTTAATATAATCACACGATTGTTATCATTTACGTTAAAAAATATTTAATAGTTTTCTCATTAAAAAAAAGTTGTAACGGAAAATATTATACCTTTTCATAAAGTTTCTGAAAGAGATCAGAAAATTACAATTCAGAGATATAAAAGATTCTGCTATATTTTGATTTTTACATATTTATGCAAGTATCAAATGTCTTTCCAACAAACATTGTTTAAAAATAAGAGCCGTCATTAGTTAGCATATGATATTTTGAACTTCTTGTTAAACCAATAGAAGAGTTATCCACACATTTATCCGTTACATTTCAATATTTTTAAAGGATTAGTATTGTATAAAATGTCATATAATACGAGATGCGCATAACGTCAAAGAGAAGATTGGTATTTCTTATATGTGATTTAATATAATCACACGATTGTTATCATTTACGTTAAAAAAATATTTAATAGTTTTCTCATAAAAACAAGTTGTAACGGAAAATATTATACCTTTTTCATAAAGTTTCTGCAAGAGATCCGAAAAAAAATTAAGAAAAAAAAAAGAAAAATATTATATGTAACCAAATGCTTCTAAAAATTTAAAAAAAAAAAGGAATAAGATTAATAGGATTGCCTTTAAACTTATTTTCGCAAAAATTGAAAACAATAAATCCGATATGTTTTATGGGTAAGGATTAGATGAATGAACAAAAGGCTACTTACTATTTATCTTTATCTTGATTGGATTTACAGAATGTTATTAAAGTTCAATATTCCTTTAGAATTTTATCTTGTTTCTTTAAAAAGTTTTGGAATTTTTCAAAAACGATTTTCATTCAAAACTATAAGATAACAATCTGAAACAATCAGGCATGAAGAAATTTGAAAAGGAATAAAAAATTATGCATATAATTTAATCAGTACATTGTTTCGTTTATCACATATATTAAAAGTTAAATATTCGCTATTATTACTGGAATCCAACTAAAACAAGAACGAAAAATCCCTCATCTATCATAGATTATCAAACACTTCCCAAGACATTCAGCATTCTGTTACGAAATTATACAACATAATAAGATGAAAAATGATGTCTAAGTAAACAAGGTATAACAATGTATGTTCACTCTGTGAGCTCAGCTTTTGCTTTAGAGTGTAAATGTAATGCCGGTGAGAATACTCAAACAGGCTGCTTACTTTAACATACACAAACAATACAATTAATCATACATTACTAGTAATTACAGCGTAATATAACAGTTAACTTATGAAAGCACTATTGCATTTAAAAAAAAAAACACTTTTACAAATGACGTGCACTTAAAACAGTACCGAATTCTAATTTACGTACAATTTTTAATTAAGAATACTAATATATTCACATTTAATCAAATAGTAGATACAATGAAGGGTATGAATATTTTCCCCAACTGGATTAAATCATATTTAAGGCTGGAGTAGCACAGTTGAAGTTTTATTCCAACAGAGCGAAAAATGTCCAGACCAGGGATCGAACCTGGATACTTGGCGTGCCGTGCCAATGCCTTACCTGTTAGGCTATCCGGACCGATACCTGGTAAGAGTGAATTATGTCAACCAGGTATCGGTCCGGATAGCCTAACAGGTAAGGCATTGGCACGACACGCCAAGTATCCAGGTTCGATCCCTGGTCTGGACATTTTTCGCTCTGTTGGAATAAAACTTCAACTATGCTACTTCAGCCTTAAATATGATATAGTAGATACAAGTAATAGTTTTCTTAACTTCCATAATTTTCTTACACTATAAATCGCAGACATTAACGTACAATCAATATATTTACATCACATAAACGCAATGCTTAATTAAGAGCACTATGATATAAACAAAAAATCAAGTATTAAATACAAGTATTACTGTTTTTAACTTCCATAATTTTCATACATTGCGCTGTGAATCACGGTTAACATTTACTATCTTTATTTCAGTTATTGGATATTTTCTGTAAGTTTTTAAATTATGAAATTAATTATGTTAGTCACTAATTATTAAACTCTTTTTGAAAATATATCAAATGAAAATCAAATTTCAAATTTCAAAGTAATTGCTTAAAAGGCGCAAAGGCCAACATAGCGAAAAAGATTCCAAGCCGGGACTCGAACCCGGGCCATCAGTATAGCGCACTGACGTTCTACCGACTAAACCACTTGGAACGATACCTAGCTCGGAAAATTTCTCACTATTATATGTTGGCAAGGCTACAAACGCAGCACAAGATGGAATATTTAATCTAATTTAATGGAATATTTAATGGAATATTAAATATTCCATCTTGTGCTGCGTTTGTAGCCTTGCCAACATATAATAGTGAGAAATTTTCCAAGGTAGGTATCTTTCCAAGTGGTTTAGTCGGTAGAACGTCAGTGCGCTATACTGATGGCCCGGGTTCGAGTCCCGGCTTGGAATCTTTTTCACTATGTTGGCCTTTGCGCCTTTTAAGCAATTACTTTGAAATTTGAAATTTGATTTTCATTTGAAATATTGTATGCAAGGCGAATGTTTCTCCCTGGAATAATTTCCATGTATTAATATAATTTCTATCGATGCTGGATTTAATTATGTTTCGTGTTTGTCCCAGGTCGGTGACTCACTTTAAATATTCCATCTTGTGCTGCGTTTGTAGCCTTGCCAACATATAATAGTGAGAAATTTTCCGAGCTAGGTATCGTTCCAAGTGGTTTAGTCGGTAGAACGTCAGTGCGCTATACTGATGGCCCGGGCTCGAGTCCCGGGTTGGAATATTTTTCACTATGTTGGCCTTTGCGCCTTTTAAGCAATTACTTTGAAATTTGAAATTTGATTTTCATTTGAAATATTGTATGCAAGGCGAATGTTTCTCTCTGGAATAATTTCCATGTATTAATATCTTTTTGAAAATGCTTAGAAGATAGATAAACGGAACGAAATTAAGACCTTGATAAAAAAGAATATACGTCCAATGTACAAAGAATGAATTAATAATTATCTTGAGCACTACATATTGAAAAAAATTACAACACTCAATTGTTAATTATACTACTAAAATATTATAAGAATGTAGAAAAAGAATAACAATGCAAAAATAACTGTTTACAGGGTTTACAAAAAATGCACATTTCTGCAATCTTAACATATGCAGCAATTTAGTGCATCGCAAGTATGACTGAAGGAAGGAAATAAAAATGAAACAACTAATGAAAGAAAAACTGAGGGAACATGAATGGCACGAACTCCGAAAGGAAGAGGATTTGAGAAAATGAATTTGTTTGACTCTAAAAATTTCATGCAGTCTATCATGTGTGTGAAAAAAACTGTCATATCAATTAAGTAAGCCATACTAGACTTTCAATGAAATTGTTCGCGGTTTTTGTACATGAAAGTGAGATGTTAATGTGCATTCTATGATGCAGTATAGCGAAGTTAATTGTTTCGTACAAATAAAAAGCGGAATGTCTCTTTTGTTTATGGGAAACAGTTTGGAAAATGCATAGCACATTTGAAACCAAGTTTCCGCAATCGCTATCTGTAGTCGGAAAAGTTTCTGAATTATTTTGTATAGCATTGTAAATGATCCATAGTTTTGTTTATATACTAAATCAATGGGCTAAAATTTTGTTCATTTGGGAATCCATTTAGTTCTTTAGAAAATTACCTTTAAGAATTTCCGTCAATAAACAGAAATGTGCTTGTGGTTTTTTGCACATTCCTGTGTACATTCTACAGGGTGTTTCACTACCAACCGACAAACTTGCAAAAGGTGTGGAAGACACAGTGGCGACTCGGAATCACATAGCAATGCAGGGTTGGAAGTGCTATCCTAACGAGATATAGGTGTTATTACGGTCTTAATCATAGTGACAGCAAATTGACATTTAAAGACCATAAGCTTAAAATAAATCAAGACTTTCGTGATAATGAAGTTCCCCGAAGTTTTGAGTTTACGTACCTTGTTCTTACCATCTATGGTTTTGCACGTTTGAGCTAGTAGGGGCGTTTTGAAACGGCACATCTTCGTTGCTACCGCAAACGTCGGAAACACGCCCGGCGACCAAAACATCAAAACATCCGAGATTCCAGGTTACGAATGTTTCGTTCTCACTTTACAAAACATCGGACAACTTCATTATCAAGAAAGTCATGATTTATTTTAAGCTTATGGTCCATTAATGTCAAATTTCCATCCCTATGATTCAGCCTCTGACAACCCCACCTATCTGTTAGGCTTGCCTTTCCGACTCTGCATTGCTATGTGATTCCGAGACGTCTCTGTGCCCCCTACACCTCCTGCAAGTTTGTCGGTCTGGTACTGAAACACCCTGTATACAGTTTGTACCCACAAAGTGATATCCGAAAATTTAGCTTAATTTTAAAAAACAGATCTCAACTGAAAACGTCCATCCACGAGGACGTTCCATTCGACTGGAACACTATTCCCAAAAAAAGGAGGATGTGCCAATCCCAAAACTTTCTTCTATCTTATACATCTTAATATTTCAAAACCTAGTTACACTTGTTAATACTTCAATATTTTTAGTTCAATACTATACCAACTTTGATTTTCATCTTAAATTTCTGCTCAAGTCAATTAAAGTGACTAACAAGTTGGAAATTGCTCGTCAAACGTGGCAAATGAGGTGCGTTCGTACTATAACTAGTTTTATAATTATTTTTTGCACCCCATATTGTACTGAATGTGTATTTATTGCAATTCATAAGTGCATAGTCTGTAACATCATTAAAATGCACTTGCAATAATTTTTTCCCATTCCCCTTAATGTAACGGAAAAATTTTGACTGTCCCTGTAATTAAGCTATACATCCGATTTTCATGAAATTTGAAATGGCTCGACAAAATTTTGCAGCAATTATATATTTAAAATTTCAGCCCATTTGGAAAGCTGTAACATCATTAAAATGCACTTGCAATAATTTTTCCCATTGGCTTTAATGTAAAGAAAAAATTTGACTGTCCCTGTAATTAAACTATACATACGATTTTCATAAAATTTGAAATGGCTCGACAAAATGTCGCAATAATTATATGTTTAAAATTTGAGACCATTCGGAAAGCTTTAACATCATTAAAATGCACGGGCAATAATTTTTCCCATTGGCCGTAATGTAAAGGAAAACTTTTGACTGTCTCTGTAATTTAACTATACATCCGATTTTCATAAAATTTGAAATCGCTCGACAAAATTTTACAATAATCATATATTTAAAATTTCAGACCATTCGGTTGGGTAGTTTTTGCTCTATTATATGCGGACGGACGGACGGACAGACGGACGGACAGACAGACGGACTGAACGACGACTATAGGTGCTACGTATTTATATAATTACGAATGCACCTAAAAACGAGTTAATCTATATCATGATATTTGTTTAAATTATTAATTTTTCCTTATTTTGTTGTTATCAGCTATTTGCGAATAGCCGGCTTAGCAGGAAGCGAGTTCCCGCCGCTGCATGAGCCGCCGATGCACAATAGAACTACGAAAAATCAGGAAAAGTATACAAAAATCGCTAGCACAGAGCCCCTTTACCGCGCAATATTTCCAAATTCTAGGAGGACCTGTTAGCCAAAGCCAAAAACAAGCACAAAAATTTTGGTTCAATTGTATGCATAATTTTATACGTTGTTCGATGGTACAATAATGAAAATGGCACAGAGATCGGAATTATAGCGCCCCCTTCTGGCGGAATTTTTTCAAGTTCAGGGAGGACTTGTTTGCCATAGCCAGAAACATGCACACAAAATTTGGTTCAATTATATGGATAACTTCATACACTTTTCGATGGTACAATAATGAAAATGGTACAGACATTGCAATTATAGTGCCCCCTGCTGGCAGAATTTTTCCAAATTCAGGGAGGACCTTCGTGACATGACCAAAAACAAACACATAAAATTTGGTTCAATTCTATGCATAACTTCATACACTTTTCGACGGTACAATATTCAAAATGGCACAAAAATTGCACAAAAATCGCTATTACAGCGCCCTCTGCGGGCGATTTTTTTACAAATTAAGGGAGGACCTCCTTTCCATAGCCAAGAACTTAAAAAATTTTTTTTGGTTCAATTCTATGCATAACTTCATACACTTTTCGATGGTACAATATTCAAAATCGCACAAAAATCGCTATTACAGCGCCCCCTACCGGCGAATTTTTTCGAAATTCAGGGAGGACCTGCTTGCCATATCCAAAAACTTAAAATAAAAATTTGGTTCAATTCCATGCAAAACTCCATACACTTTTGGATGGTACAATATTCAAAATCGCACAAAAATTGATATATCAGCGCCCCCTACCGGCGAATTTTTTCCAAATTCCAGGAGGACCTGCTTGCCATAGCCAAAAACTTAAAATAAAATTTTGGTTTAATTCTATGCATAACTTCATACACTTTTTGATGGTACAACGGCGACAGACAGGCGCACAGACAGACAGACGGACACACAGACATTTTCTATAAACATGTTTTTTGGAATCTCTGACCCCTAAAACATGTAAATCCGTCGAAAACCGGAAGTCGAAAAAAATTTCGATTACAATACTTTCTTCTATTGAAGATAGAAGAAAGTAAAAAAGGAGGATGTAACGGGCATTCCGGGAGTATTTTTGGCATTGGAAGGAACGGTGGGCTAGGTGTGTTGAGGCGCAAGGGGACTTGAAGGAAATTAGGGTATCAATGCCGTCAGGTAACCTATATATTTCTTTCGGACAAAGGTCGGATACTTTTCAGACAGGTCACGTATAAGGGAATTCTTTTGCCTCTGTGAAATAACGTTGCCTGCTATAGTAATCATCTTGTATCGCACTCTAGTGAAAATATGAGGCAGTCTCCCACAATATTAATTTTCAAAAATAAAAGTATTGTGAAATTAAACTTAACAAAATAACACTTTAAACTTCTAGAAGAATTTCTTAATGACAGACGAAATATATCTATTATTAATGATGAAACAATAAGAATATCTCGTAAAAAAATTTTAAGCATTATTTCAAAGAAAAATACCAAAATAAGAAAATGTAATATTTTCAAAAAGATGTGTTATATTTTAAGAGTTTGGCATTTCACAGTTATAACTTGTGCCAATGTTGCACTTAAAATTTAGCCAAGGTAAACTTTGTCCACCAGGGGAGCAAATAGGTGTACGCTAAACAATTCTGCATGTCTACTACTGGCGAATTTTAAGCTTTCCGAAACGTATTAAATTTGATGTAAAAGTGTTTAAAGCAGCATATTTTGCAGCATAACTGTATTCAGAAATAGTTATTTGACATACTGAAATCACGCTGCAGCAAAAGCTAAGAACATTACACTAAAGATATGCCAGTATTTTTTTTTACAGTATCTATAACAGGTAAAGTTAAATATATTATGAAAATTTTAAATTAATTAAAAGGAAATGTTATGTAGCCTATGGATTTGTTTAAAAAAATCAATTTCTGGAAGCTTCAAAAATGTGCAAATTCAAACGTACAGAAACGTACAGTTAGGAAAGAATTTTTTTTCAGATGCGTTTAAAAGAGTATTTGTATTTTAATACATTTTTACGAGTGAAGATTAATTCAATATAAAGAGTTCCAATATTTAAACTTCCGCAAATACTAAACTGCCAAATTGAACAATTTACCAGTTTGGTATTCGAAGGTAGAATTTACCAAATACCATAAATATAATGTCAAATTTATGTATTAGCTTTGAAAAATGTTTCATGTTTGATACAATTTCTATATCTAAAAGACCGCCCAAGCAAAATTTCTGAATAGCTTTAATAAAAAGAATTTTTTACTAATCTACTGGTGCGAATTATAATTTTATAAGATGATTTTTGCCAGTGTCAGTCGAGGTTATGTTTTTTATTTCTTTGCACTGTTTGTAAATTTGTGAAACTTAAAGTGAAATATTATATTATATTATATTAAGTTCGAATATTAACAAAAATTATACTTACAGGGCAGAAGTAATAATGAAGAACAGAAAAAGATTGGACAACCAAAGATTTTTTTTTATTTAAGTGGACCGAAATCAAAAGACAAAAGGTGCATTTCCTGTTTCTGGAACATAAATGAACTAACACGTGCAAAAAAAAATCGTCATATAAAAAAGGGTTGTAATGAAGAAAATCAAAACTTTATAATGGCTAAATCCACACCCGCCATCTACTTCTTACTCTAGGCCCGTAAATTTTAGTTCATCGTGGAAACTTATCAGATAATAACAGAAGAATTTGAAATTGTCAGAAATTAAATCTTTACAGCTCTTGCACACTATAGTAGAAATCATTGTTCATACGTACGACAGAGCACAAATTTGAATACACAGTGATAGATAGCACAATGTGCAGCATTCTCTCTTCAAATAAAGCAACTTAAAAATACAAACGGAAAATCCAAGGAGATGAATAACTTAAAACTGATTCGATAATATACGAATAATACTCACAAGTTTTCTTGGGCTCATCGGCACTACATGCACAATTATTATTTATGGAATGCCTCTTACATATTGGTTATTGATTTGATGTTAAGAAATAGAAGCTCCGAAAGCCTGAAGAAAAATGAAGTATCGCAGAAAGAAAAAAAAAAAAAATTTAAGATTTAGACCTCAAAGATAATAATTATTAAAAACTCCAAAACAAGTACTAGATAATATTAATGTAGGAAATAGATAATGAATATCTTTTAAGGATGCTGCTTTGGCCGCTAGCATAACAGGTGTTGATAAACTTTTAATAAGCTATTTTTATGACTTTACATGACATGTGGATACCAGATAAATATGTCTGCTTTTAAGAATTACAGATAATGACATTAACATATTAATAAAACTATAGAACGGCTGAAATTCACCCTGAATTTCTAACATTATTACTGTCACTGAATAACAAATACTAAAAGAATAGCAAACGACAAAAAATGACAGTGATTCACTATATGATAACACTGGTATATATAGCAGTAATTAATTAATCGATTACTATTTTTTTAATACAAGAAAAATCCTCTTGTTGAAAATACACATGTACTACATTTTTTTAAAAACAAAACTCTTTTTTGCACTGAATACCATAACACTACGCAAATATCAAAGTGTGAAAATGACAAAACATCAATAATAAAAACGTAAATTGCACAATATAAATCGCAAAGATATATTTTCCCATACTACTGAACAATTTTATTCTATTAAGATCAATTTATTTCTATGATATCGATAATTTTCATAAATTGAATTTTGACCCGCTAGATTTGCAAAATCTCACGCTATGTGGCGTAGGCAAATCGATGTTTGATCAACTATTCATTTAAAGATAGATCGTGAAAAATCCGGATTGGGTGGGTGTATTCGCCAGATGCACAGAAAATAAAGGGTGCAAAATTGAAAAAAAGTGGGAATCGATGTAATCGAATGTTTGGTTAAAGAGGCGTGGATGTTAACTTCGAGGCAGAGGATTGTGAAATCATTTAAAAAGTACGGTAATAGCAATGCTATGGATGGAACTGAGAACGGTTTTGTTTACAAAAGTGATGACGAAAATTCATCCGATCCTGATCCCGATTTTTAGGACGAGGAAGAAACGGAACGGGATTTCATACAACTTTTTGGAGATTCAGATTGTGATTCCGAATCTGAAAGATTCGCTTCATGTTTCTTAATTTTTTATATAAATATTTTTGCTAGTTTAGGTTTTTATTAAAAATGTGATTATTGTCTGATAATATATTGTAATTTCTTAGGGTCGGATGATAGGCGGGTCAAGAATTTTACCGATATTTTGCGATTCAAAATAGGAAGGTCGACTTATACGCGAAAGGGATTATACGCCAGTATATACGGTACAAAAAATATCATGCATGGCCACAACGTCCAAACTGAACTCTTGTCGAAGACGAAAATTTTCCACAATCTCATAATTTTATATTCAGAATGCTGGCCACTTGGCTTAGTGAAACCAAAACTTAGTTTGAAAAACATATATACATACATATATATATATACACACACACACACACACACACACACATATATATATATATATATATTAATATTTTAATTGATTTTACTTAAACAAATAATGTATTTTTACACATGATAAATAGTGTTGCATATGATATATACAGTTCCGAAATTAATTTAAAATTTAATCAACTATTGATAGTTTCTCACGCAATATCTGTAAGTATATAATATTTATAGAATTCTGAATTGTTTTATAAAACTTCAATATAAGATGAATTAGCTTCCGGTTAATAATTATTTTTCTTTATAAGTCGCTTCCTAAACAATATTCTTCTTTCATTAAAAATATGATTTTGAAAGAATTTTACTAGTAAAAGAATTCCCAATCCTCGAACGAAATAAGTATTTTAGCAGTTTTTAAAGTGAAGCATTTTATCTCATGTTCCGGAAATTGCATTCAACCGTAAGTTTGTAATTAATGTATTTAAATCACAATTTTTCAAAATCGAAATTACTTAAAAGTCGTAATTTTCTGATGTGTTTGTGACAAGACTTAATTTATATCCTGATTAATGTTTTTGAGAATAATCTTTTATAGAAACGTGATTTTAATTTTATTATTTTTCATGTTAACAAATTTAAATAAAATTATCATGGCTCTGCGTTAAAAAATATTCCTTTCCAGGAATATTTCACAGTTCATTAGCCATGATTATTAACTTTTATAAGACATATACATTTAAAAACCAGATTATCAAATATTCCTTTAGAAATTTTATTCTGTAATATTTGGCTTCCTTTAGTAATTTATAGGTCACGATTGAATTATTTTAAAATGAATTCAAAGCATATTTTACACTTAAAGTATTTTTTTAAATGGATTATTAAGAATTTTTTTTTTAAATACGCATTTTTAAGAGAAGGGAAGTTTCTTCAACTGAATAAATCATATTTATATTTGGAGTACACAATTGAGGTTTATTCCAAAAGAATGAAAAATGTACAGACCAGGACTCGAATTCGCATACATTGGCATTCCCTGCCAATGCTCTACCGCCAAGAATTGAAAAATGTCCAGACCATGACTTGACCGTGGATACCTTGGCTTTCCAAGCCAATGCTCTACCATCAAGAGTTGAAAAATGTCCACACCAGGACTCGACCATGGGTACCTTGGCTTTCCAAGCCAATCCTCTACTACCAAGAGTTGAAAAATGTCCAGACCAGGACTCGAACCTGGATACCTTGGCTTGGTCTTTTAAAGCTCTAACCTACCGCTTAGCTCAAATGGTAGAGCATTGGCACGACAAGCCAAGATATCCACGTTCGAATTCTGGTCTGGACATTTTTTGCTCTGTTGGAATAAACCTAAAATGTGCTACTCCAACTATGTATATTCTTACATTTATTAGAAATTTTCCAAACGAATCTTATTTAAATGAAATATTATTTTTATTAAAAGTCACAAAATGTTATTGTAATATTTTTAACTTAGGATACAATAAGACAAAGTACAAAATAAATTTTCAAGTTCTTGTTTAGTTCCAAGAGAACAACTTTTTTGAGAAAATTTTCTCTTGGATCAGTACGGAAAAAACACTCACAGACAGATTTTCAAGCTGAATATTTGAACTGAATTTTACTCAACTATCGGGCCTACATTTGACAATCATTATTAAATTCTGTGCAAAGTTTGTATAGATAAAAGACATAAAATTAATATATTTACTTATCTAATTGTTTTCAAGATAATCGTATATGAATCTATGCCTAATTAAATGGTTAAACTGCTATTAAATTACACTGAAAAAAAATCGTGAGATCTAATTATTGCTTATTTAATTTTCAAATTCACTATAGACATTGCGTGAAATACCAAATATTTCAACAAATTACTTTTTTTAAACCAAGGTTTAATGCTCATGCATAGAAAAGATTTTTAATGCAATAAAGAAGATATACTGTTTGATATGCTGTCTTTCTCAAAATTGGCATAATTAATTGACGTTCCATTTCAGTTATAAAAGAAAGACTTTTAATATGTTTACGTAATGTGTGTTAATAAAAGCATTTCAAAAATGTATTTATATTTAAAATAATACTATTTATTTTGTAATGAAGTACTTTATCTTTAAAAAATATATATTCATTTAACATTAATTTTTTCTATATAATAGAAAAAGAAAATAACCTTAATCTTTTATTTTTTTGGTTACGCATTACCTCTATCGAAGAGAAATCACTGGACATTGTACAAAGCTCAGCTAGAACAACTTAATAGTATCTTTATTTGAATTTTAAATTAAGATTAAAAAATCCTGTTTTGAGTAGATTCTGTTACTAGTTATTTTACCTATGCATTTTCTTACTATTTTTAACATAATTTTTAATTTCGAAAGAAAGCTACATCACAAGAAGTATAATAACTATTTCAGGATTCTATACTTAACTAAGAAACACCTTTGTAATGGAATTGCTTCATATTAGAATTAATTCACTTTTTAAAACGCAAAAATATATTTTGGATTAAATGTGATTTTGAGATATTAATGAAATAATTGATTATTCAATTAATTGAAATTGAAAGAAATTCAGTGAAAATTGACTCTTTAGTAGTTACTTTTTACTTTTTTAAAATTATAAATCCTAATAAGCTAAACATATTTCCATATATTTGTTCAGTACTGGTGTTTTATGCGATATATTTCTGAGGATAAGGTTATTGGGCAACATATATAATGACAATTTGTAGCTAGCAATGTTTATACTTATAAATAGTAACAAAATTCAAATTTGGGTTCATACGTCAATTATATGGCGTTCTTTCAGGAAAACGTATTTCCAAAATATTGTGCATTTCTGTATTCTAAGGATAAATAGCTACTGTTGCATCCTCCTAAGCCACTGCGATAATTCAATTTACTGTTTAATTTATCGCTTAACAGCTTATAACACATGTAGTAAAAAAACTGATTGTTTCCTAATAAACAAGTTAGAGACGACAGTGTCTAAATCGAATAATTATTTTATGAAGTATTTAACGTTGAAATCATTAAATTGTTGTTAAATTAAAAAGTCTTTATGGGATTACAAATTATGCATAGCGATTTAACCAACTTTCGCAGCCGATACTAGACTAGGTTTTGGTGTTCATGGTGCAATAATTTCTTTAATCTCTCTATTTTTTTATTTTTTTACATTATTTTCAATATTCCACCATGTAAAGAGAAATTTAATTCATCGTTTCAAATATCCAGCTTTTACCCACATGTGACAGATTAAAAAAACAAACAAACAAATAAACAATAATATTTACAAATATTATTCAACTGAAAAATGTATTTACACACGATTTTAAAAAAAGAAGCCTTTTAATGAAGCTATTACTTGCGAAAATCATTACGTGTTAAAGATTACGTTTTATATGAAACGGTATATTTAAAACTTCATATTAAAAAATATATGTAAAATGTGATACTTATAAACATTTTCTTATGGAATTTCAAAATTCTGTATTTTTAATTGAATATATATTTACACGTGAAATTGAAAAAGAAATAAATCTCTAAGATAGTTAAATTGTTACGTGTAAAAAGCATTTAATGGTGAAAATTACTTCATATTAACACCAATATATATAAAATGAGATATTTAAAACAATTTTTTATATCAACTAAAAGAAAACTTTTCATCTAATCATTACAAAGATCTTGAAGGCAGCTTTCTTTAGTTCTCAAAGAGATAGGTATTGTAATATGATCAAAGTAAATCAGAAAGGGTGGTGATAATAAATTTTATCTTTCGTAATCGTTTTTTAATGATAAAATGAGCGTGTTTTTAGCGCCTTTGAAGTCTGGAAGGGGGTTCGCGAGTATAACACGTAGGTGGCAGAACCTTCTAGCATATTAAAAAATTGTGTATATATCAGAAAAAGTTTAAGTAGTTTAATGTTTATTCTACGAAATGAAGTTATTATGTATGTAACTGAAAATAAAAGCATAATATAAAGAAATAATCTTCTACAGCTAAAGAAATCTTTATCAATGAGCATTTTAAAATGAACATATCGACTTTTTTAATGAAAAATCGTGCACAGATTACTTTTAACAAGGCGCAGAAACTCTTGACTGTGCTTAGACAGTTACATTAATTGTACAATAAGTACGCATTTATATATATACTAGGGGGCTCTGCCCCTTGCAAGCTACGCTGGCCAACCCCCCGTTCAGACACCGCAGAATCTAAAAACATATATACTATACACCATATATTGGCGCGGTTTTTTTTCTAATGTCATATACGCAACGGGTACTTAACTGGCGCCAAAGTGTCGTTATTTTGCTTGATATAATAACCCGGATTTTGTTGTTTATGCTGCAGATGTTTTCGCAAATTGGCGTCGGAAAAAAATTTGCTAATATGGGTTAAATCACTGGTGTAGTCGTAAAAAAAAAAAAGCGGAGGGCATATGCTATAAGCAGAGGGTAAACGCTCAAGGCCGAGGGTATACCCTATAGTGAATACACTACAGCTTTTTTTGAGAAACAGAGGGTATACGGTGTTCCTTGGAAAAATCCAGAAGGTACACAGCGTATACCACCGTATACCATCCACTTCATCCCTGGAGTATATGACATCTGTACCCAAAAATGTATCAGTAAACTATAAGATTAAATGCCAATATTGGCTGATCGTAAATGTCACATTCACTTGACTTTAAGCAAGTTACACGTGTTTACGTCATCAAGTGATTTTTATTCCGAAATTTTATTTATATGTTTATTAATGTTATACTATTTTATCTGTTCTTTCGCTATTTAAACTAAAAATTATGTCAATTTGTATAATTTGGCGAAATTGGTCGGTAGAATAATTAAGTAGTACCGTATTTTTTTATTATTTTCTATTATTTTTCAAAGAAAATACACACAAAAAAGTAATTAATAACTATAGAAAAAAACAATTTATATAATTTTAAAAAGGAAAATAAAAGTAAATATACATTTATTATCTCTCTATTCTCAAAAAAAAAAGTAACTACCGCTGTCACCGCCGCCGGTTCTGACTTTTTTGTGACCGGAGGTCTTTCTTCGTTGGTATTAAGAAAAATAATGCATAAAAAATATGAAAATCGGTAGTGTTATACAGAAATGTTTGATAAACACGCTGATGCAGACAGTTTTCAAATCGAAGAATTATTTTAAGAGATATTTAATGCTAAAGTTGGACAAAATCGTTTCACTAAAACAGTTTTATAGGAGCAAAAACTATTCATGGGAAATAAATCATTTTTAGATCATTTTATACGTTTGAAGTTCCCGGTGTGCAGACTGTATTTATTTTTTTTTTTTAACTTGACTCATTTTTTGAGGTTTTATTTCTATTTTAAATTCAAATTTTTAGCATTTCTAGAGATATTTTTTACTTATTACAGAAAATTGTACTAATTTAACCTGTTGCCAACTGTATAAAAAGCGCAAACAGTAATGTTTGCTTCAAATTAAAAATTTATTGACACGTGACTATTATAAACAGGAAAAAAAACTTTCAAATTAGAATTAAATAATTACGTATAAAAAGTAGGAACTTATTGAAAGTTATTTCATAAAAACTATATTTACACGTGAATTTTAAGAAAGAAAGGAAATTGTAAAATAATAAATTCATTAACATGCGTTAGAAGTCTTAAATAGGAGAAATTACGTCATATTTACGTCACATTACAGTTATTGCATAAAATTAACACAAAATAATATTGCAAAACTGTTTATTTTAGAAATTGCGCTAGACATTTATTTGATATTTTGAGAGGATACTTTTGAACTATTTTTCTTTGGAAAGTGCAAATAATATTTCATTTCTAACAAAAGTATTTTCACGTGAATATTAAAAAGAGAAAGAATAGTTTGGTCAAAACTACGTCAGATTAAAAACGATGAATTTAAAATGTCTTATTTAATAGAATTTTCTTTTCGCTTTGTTAAAAAATACCGGGAGACAAAGGCCCTGTTTACTTAATTCCTTTTATATTAGCTTATTTTGAAATGTTTAACCTATTTTACTCAATCAAAGATGAAAACAGCGATTGTCTCTTTGGTACTACTTAGTTATCCCGTCGACCAAAAATCTATCATTCGCCAAACTATAAGATTAAATGCCAATAATGGTTGATCGTAAATGTCACATTAACTTGATTTTACACATTACTTGTCACATTAACTTGATGGTCTACGCCATCAAGTTATTTTTATTTCGACGTTTTATTTGTATTTTTATTAATGTTGCACTAATTTATTTGTTCTTTCGTTATTTAAAATAAAACTTATGTCAATTTGTATAATTTGGCGAGTGGTTCGGCGATTTATATAATTTGGCAAAATTGGTCGACGAGATGATGAAGTAGTACCGCAGCGGATTTGGCCTTAAAATTACCCAATCAAAGAGAAATGAATAGAAATCCATTTATAGGGAGATCGCCACTGTTTTTTAAATTATAATTCAATCTTCCGAAATCTTTTCTAAGTCGATCAAAATAACGTAGTTTTACAGTCTGCGGTGTCTGAAAGGGGGTTGACGAGCGTAACTCGTAGGGGGCAGAACCCCCTAGTTAAATAAACTACAATAGCCGGGTTACCATGACAATCAAAATAATACCATTTTGGCGCCAATTATGTACCCCGGTGTGTATATGACATCTGTACCGAATATTTTTCTTTTCGTTTTGTTTAAAAAAAGAAAAAAAGAAAGAAAGAAGTGAAATCCATCAACTTTAAATGTTTCAGTTTTAAATGAAAGTTTTGTATTTTAAATAAAATGAATGAAAGGATTATATTTTAAATGAAATTAATGAAAAAAAAATGCGACGGAGAAATGTTTGGCGATTTATCACCTGAGTCCCGCTAACATAAAAATACCGCGTTCTTGATTTCTCTATTACAATCTTTCGATTTGACGAAATTTTTTTAAACTAATTTGAATTATGAATAAAAGTAACATGATACATTTCTTAGCATACATTAAAGGGTGGCTAAACTGGTTGCCAAATTAATTTAAAATAATAACCTTTTCTAAAGTATGAAAAAAAAAATATCTGTTATGATCAAAATGTGAGTTGCCATCATTAGAGAAAAGTATTTAAAATTAGAAAAAAAAATTAATATCTCGAAAAGTAATTCAAATTTTAAAATTCTAATACCAGTTTTGAAATCTGCGGATCAATACGGATTGTTGATGTAAATTTCATCGCAAAGAATTCCATATTTTAGGAGAAATCGCCGAGAAACATAATCAGTCGTTTAATCAGTTATTTCATAGAATCGTTTCATAAATTCTTTACATTTCAGTCGTTTCATAATATCCGTTTCATAAATTCGTTTCATTAGAATTTTAAATATATAGGATAGATTAAATTACGATATATTTTAGTTGTTTGAAGATTCAATGTATCATTTTTTATGTTTTCTTAATAATGTTCACTGTTACGAATAAAAATATGCATTACATAAATGCTCTTTTCCAGACTCGTAAATCATAAAATAGTTTACCAATTTTACTAAGTATTCATATTTTAGAAAATACATGTTTTGTTATGCTTGTTATAGACTGAAACTAAACGCAGTGGATCATATTGGAACTTTTACAGTAGCTGAAATTTTTTCGCTTCTTAAATTGACATGTATCATATTTTGCTCAGAATGTATTTTCATAGCTATTGTCTAAAGCTTAAACATTTTTGCAAAGTCTATGATATTATTTGTTTACAATCCACTAATTGAAATGTACATATTTCTTGATTCCACAAAACTACTGAAATTAATTGAAGACAAAAATACATTTTATATAATTACGCTAAAAGACAACGTGGCCCAATTATTTTCATATCGGGGGGGGGGGGGGCAGATTTCTTTATTGATTTTGGCACGCTACCAGATTATATTATTTTTATTTTTACTATTATTATTATTATTATTATTATTATTATTATTATTATTATTATTATTACTATTATTATTGTTGTTGTTGTTGCTATTGTGGGGTTGAGTTCTCAGACTCGGAGATATTAATACATTATAAAAAATTAAAAAGATAATAAAATGATTTCGGTGTCTAGAATTTTAATAAGAGTCCAGTCTGCTTTTTTTACTAAATTAATAAAAAAAGTTTAATGTTTCTTGATTAATTAAAACAAAAAAAGTATTTACAATATATTAATTATGAACATATAAATAAATCGGTCGTCTTCAAATTGTTTAGACGTGAGAAGAGGTTTTCTCGCCTGATTCGTCTGAACAGTAAGATATATCAGCCAGCAGCTTTATTTTTTTGGTTATTCGTTCCAACCACACCGAAGTTTGTACTACATCTGCTCTTTTCACACAATAAAAAGTGTACTTCTCATGAAAAATGATATATCAGAAGTTGGTGTTTCACTATGTGAGCGTCAATTAAAAATCTGCTTTGCGTGCGGTCCAGAGATCAAAACTACTGTCACCTCAATAATATAGTTGTTGTTGTTGTTTTCGTAGATGCCAAATATATATATTGTTTAAATTCCTGTAAATTTTAAATATTTAATATTGAGACAATGCAATTGATATATCAATGCTTTGCTCTTGTTATGTTTTAAGCTTGGTTCAGGGAAAACACCTTGCGTTGTGCTTGTTGGCGAACACATAATGTTGCCTTGATTCAGAGGCTGAATGTTAAAGCTTCTTAGGATAATGTACTTCTCTCTTTCTATTTCAGAATTTTCATTTGCGTGAGTTCACATTCACGAATGTATGCGCTTCGAAACATAGAAGCCACATTCCATCGATAGTTACGAAGCTTTGAATACCTATCCGGACTCAAAAATGTCCGAAATTATTCTTTAGATTTATCTTTAAATTAACTGTTTTGTGTGTGTGCAGTGTTTTCGTTTAATAAACTATTTGTTCTGTCAACATCCACGGACTAAGTGATAATTAATATTAGAGATAGAACAACATTTTATATTCACAAGTTTTTGATAGGATCAATTCATACCCCCCAAAAATTAAAAACGAAAACAAAAAGGGGGAGTTGAAGAAGAAAAAAATCCATAACTCCGTCAATTTACAATATATAAAATTTCCATGAATTTATCACATATCTCCTTAATATTGCCTACAACATTTATAGAGACAAGTTTTTGATAGGACCAATTCTTACAACAAAAACAAATTGAAATTACATAGCGGTTGAAGAGAAAAATCATCTTATTAAGGTTGTATTCAAATCCAAACTGCTTATTTTCTGACTCATTTTTAAATACACTTTTGCTCTCAAACGCATCCAATTGTTAGATTCCGTTATTCAGAAACTATATAATGTACCGTAATGATCGATTTTTTGATAGAGGCAGAATATATTTCAAAAAAAGATGTCAAAGTGGCCATTTTTAACAGAAATTTCCCGAAGCGATTGTGTTAGAAACGAAAAATATTGTCCTACTGAGAAAATAATTGTTCATAAATCAAGTTTTAATTAATTGAACGAAAAATAAAAACACAGGTCTCTTATAAATCTCTTCAAAAATCACGCCAGCAAATTTAATATTTTTTCTATTAAAAATGAATCTGAAAATGCGCCAGAAAATTTCGAGTTGTTGAACCTTGGAAAAATATTTTTTTGAATACCTCCTTAACATGATTCTGATAAAACCAGCTATTATGTAAAAATGAAATAAAAACTCGTCAAAAGCAGCAAAGTTGTTAAAGTGGATAAATCTCTAATCATGATTTAGTTTTTGTCAGTGAAATAAGTATATTTAACTTCGAAATCTAGCTCCGCCTGTAGGCCGACCGGCAGGGATTTTTTATTTATATATAATTGTTAACTTTCCAAAAATCCTCAATACAATAAAAATTTCTTTTAAGAGTCCATTCTTTACTCCACTGATATAATCATAAAAAAGGTTTCTAAACCCACTTTATATTGCACCCCATAACAAAGGTCATAAAATCTGAATGGAAAAGCGAGATACTTAACCGCTTAAAGAATGCTATCAAGTACAACACTTAAATGGTTTATTTGAATTTTAAAATAAGATACTCTTTAGCGCAGCTGTTGATATATTTATATTTATCCATTATTACAATAAATGTGACATAGACTTTTTCCTTAAAGAAAAGTATTATGTGAGAAAAATTAAAAGCACATATTTAGAAATAATACTGTATTTTTGAAATATTTGATGGCACTAGTGAAGTTGTTTTTAAACTTTTAATTGTTAACTTTTCAGAAATTCTCAATATTTTAAAGATTTCTTTTAAATGTCTTTTTTTTACTCGAATGATTCAATCATAACTAAAGTTTCTAAACCCATTTTATATTGCATCACATAGTAAAGGTCATAATATGTGAATGGAAAAGTGAGGTACTTCCGCTCAAAGTATGATATCAAGTGCAGCATTTAAATGGTTTCTGTGAATTTTAAAATAAGACGAGAGTATTCCCTTTAGAGCAGCTGTGGATGATTTTTTTTATTTATTCACTTTTACAATACATGACATAATATACAATAGATCGTTTTTCTTAAAGGAAATCATTATGTGAATAAATTTTAAAAAAAAGAACATTTAGAAAATTATACTGTATTTTCAAATTATTTCGTGGCATTAATGAATTTTTTACTTTCGATACATTAGTTTTTCATTTTCTTTTTCCTGTGTTATGAAACATGATTGCAAAAGAACATTCCAATGACAATTTGGATAATATTTGTGTAATTCCTACATTTTAGAGTTTCGTACTAAAAAAATAAAAACGTGAGCATTATAAGATCACTCCCGTATCTGTCTGTCACAGCCATTTTACTCGTAAACTATGGAACACGGAAAGTTCAAATTGGGGGAAGTAATAAAGGCTACTGATCCACATATTTACAGATTATTAAAGATTCACAAATACGTTTAGGAAAAATGTAGAGGGGCTAATTATGTTACTTGAAAAAAATCCTTTCTTTCTATATCGTGTGGGGTATCGTGTGAAAGCGTTCGTAACTCGGAACTCAAAACTTCTTTTAATTTTAGGTATTATATTTTCTGAGGTGTTGAAAATGTAGTGGGAAAATATGTTCCCCCTCTTCTATTTCCGAATCTACTAAAACTACAATTCTGAAAAATATAGAGGTAATAGACGTTAATTTAACCTTATAGGAAAACTATACCAATTATCCTAGGTCACATAGTTTTTGAAAAAAAAGCGCATTTTTATATGCTATGCAATAAGTCATTCTATAAAAATATGACTTGTACCAATATATTAGTCATAATACCTTTTAATAAATCCTAGACTTCAATTTTGCTTAAGATGTCGTATACATATAACATTTTTACCGAACTTGGAAATTTTATGAATTCTGACCCCTAGTTTTGGAATCAAATTTGGATTCTTAGCAAAAATGTAAATTACAGATATCAAATTGCAATTTATTCGTTGTTTTGTTATCATGCATTTTAAATTTTAAACAGCTAATATTAAAATGTTTTTTAATAGTTCAAAAACATACTCAAATGCATGCAGTTGTATTAAAATATTTGGAAGATTGGGTCGTTCGGAATTCACATATTTGAAATTTCTAGAAATCAATGTCTGTTAAAAAATGTATAGTTTATTAAAAATAATTCTTGAATATTTATATAATTAAAATTTAACCTATGAATTTTTTTAAATGTAACATATGAATTTTTAAACTAAAACTGATTTCCAGAAGCTACAAACATGTGAATCCAAATTTACAGCTGATTCCGACAACTACATTGTAAAACAAAATCCGTAATTCTGCAAATATAAAGTTACAGAAATCTGTTTGCTTACTAAAATTTTATCTGTACACTGTACAAAAAAAAAAGATGCAAATTGACAAAACTAGTTTTTGTAAAGTTATAGAAATCTAGAGCTTTACAAAAACTACTAAAATTTTATCTGTAAGACGGGTTATAGTTACATAAAATGTTCTAGGCGTCGCAGTTTCCTAAAAAGTTCTTTGTAACCTTACAGATTTTTTGATTTAAAGTGAAAAAGTGTATCTTTTACACGAACTTTTGTTGTTGCCGTTACATAAAGTGTTCTAGGAATCCCAGTTTCATAGCAAAGTTTTAGTAACTGTTTTTATTTATTTATTTATTTTTTTTTTACAGTGTAGTTTTTCGATTGGTCTTGAAATACTACGTTCATTGCAATATCTATTGCAACGAAGAAATATTAACATTAGGAGCTCTAATACTTAATTCTTAAACTTCTTGGCAGAATAACTTGTAGCATTACATCCTAAAATATATTTATTGACAAATCTAAATATGTCAAATTTTGGTGTTAGTACATTGTAAAAGAATATCTGTAATTATACGGATGTATAGTTACGGAAATCTGTATGCTTACTAAAACTTTATCTGTACTCTGTACAAAGAAAGCTGTAAACTACAAAACTAGTTTCTGTAAAACTACAGAATTCTATAGCTTTACAAAAGAATCTACTAAAATTACAGTAATCTTAGTAATATTTTATCGGCATCCCAGGTTGCAGTTACGTAAAAAGTTCTAGGCATTCTAGTTTCTAAAATAAATCTTAGTAACTTTACAGATGCTTTAATTTACAGTGCAAATGTGTATCTGTTACATGCATTTTTGCTGTTGGAGTTACATAAAAAGTTCTATGAATTTGAAAATCTTTAGAAACTTTACAGATTTTTTGTTTACAGAGCATGGGAAATGTTACAGTTTGGTAAAATTTCTATATGTAGAACGACACTTAAGCAAAATAAAAGAGTAGCATTTATTATTAGGCATTTTTACTAAAAGATTAGCACAAACCACATTCTTATACGATAACGTGCTGGAATATTAGCTTACGGTGTTCTATTTTTTTTATTGTAAATGTTCGTTTTCAATTACAAATTTTCTGTCATAAAAGTTTGAATAAATAAATTTTATATAAATAAATAAAATAAACAAAAAATTCGTTTGAATAAATAAATATTATGTCAGTTACTTTTTATCTATAATCTCTCTATTCTAAAAAAAAGTAACTAAAGCTGTCACCGCCGCCGCCGGTTTTAAATTTTTTGTGACCGGAGGTCTTTCTTCGTTAATATTAAGCAAAATATTGCATAAAAAATATGAAAATCAGTGGTATTATAGAGAAATGTTTGATAAACACGCTGATGTAGACAGTTTTCAAATCGAAGAATTATTTTAAGAGATATTTAATGCTAAATTTTGACAAAATCGTTCCATTAAAAACGTTTTGGAGGAGCAAAAACAGTACATGGGAGTTTAATAATTTTTAGATCATTTTATACCCCAGAATTTCTCGGTGTGCAGACACCATTTAGTTTTTTAATTTGACTCATTTTTTGAGGTTTCATTTCTATTTTAAATTCAAATTTTTAGCATTTCGAGAGATACTTTTTACATATTTTAGAAAATGGTATTAATTTAAACTGTTGCCAACTGTATAAACAGCAAAAACAATAATGTTTGCTTCAAATTAAAAATTTATTTTACACGTGACTATTATAAACAGAAAATATAAAAAGCAGGAACTCATTGAAAATTACGTCATATAAACTATATTTACATGTGAATTTTAAAAGAGAAAGAATATTGTAAAATAATAAATTCATTAACATGCGTTAGAAATCTTAAATAGGAGAAATAACGTCTCACTTACGTCACATTACACTCATTACGTAAAATGAACAAAAAATAATATTGCAAAACAGTTTAAATTAAAAAATTGCGCGAGACATTTATTTGATATTTTAAGATGATCTTTTCAACTATTTTTATTAGGACTACGCAAATAATATTTCATTTCTAACAAAAGTATTTTCACGTGAATGATAAAGAGAAAAAGAGAAAGAAAAGTTTGGTGAAAATTAAGTCAAATTAAAAACGATACATTTAAAGTGTCTTATTAAAAAAGAACTTTCTTTTCGCTTTGCTAAACAATACCGGGAGACAAAGACTCTGTTTATTTAATTCATTTTATATTAGCTTATTTTGAAATATTTAACTGATTTTATTTAATCAAAGACGGAAATAGCTATTGTATCTTTTAACAGCAACTGATTTGGCCTTAAAGTTTCTCAATCAAAGAGAAATGAATAGAAACTCATTTATGGGGAGATCACCACTGTTTTTTTAACATATAATTCAGTCTTCCAAAATCTTATTAAAGCCGATCAAATTAGCGTACTTTTATAGTCTGTGGTGTCTGAACGGTGGTTGGCGAGCTTAGCTCGTAGGGGGCAGCGCCCCCCTAGTTTCCAAAGAAGAAAACTTGTTATTTAAAAAAGAAATTACATTTAATCACTCATTTAAAAAATATACAAATTCAGTTTATTTTGAATTTAGTAGTTTTCCTGTATGAATTTTCTGAGGAATTATTTATTGCAGCTATGCAACAAATTAATTTGATTATTATTAAGTTCAATATTTTTCATGCAATTAATGAGAAGCTGTCTTGTAAATTAATTCTAAACTAAGTATTTATCTTTTTAAATTCTTTTACAAAATAATTTTGCATGGATAACGCTTTTTCTCATAAATGAAATTTTAATATCTCATCCAAAAAAAGCAGATAATTATTTGAAATAGTCACTGAAATAAAGTAAAAGTGGGAAACTGTGATCTAATAATAATAGTAGAAATTTTCTTAAAATAATTTCGTAAAAACGCGGTTTTTATGTTTCGTAATTTATGCATTCCCGGTATGCTAATGGCACACTAAGGTGCAAAACATCAATGTCTATACGGAAAGTTGATCTGGTTAATACATGTAACAGTCCCTCTAAAAACATATATTTGCAGCCAGATATTGTGTCCCACGCACATGTGTCTACGTAAAATGAGTTCTGAAATGAATAGCCTTTCTGGGAAGTTGGTAGGTGAAAGAGAATTACCTAGATAATAGATTCCACTTTTGCCTTCAGGTCAAGATCAAAAGTGGGGAGAAAAAGCTTCTAGCCCATATATTTTTTCTACCTCTAAAATTCCTATGCAAATTAAACTATAAATTTCTACTGCCAGCCAGCTAAAATAACAGGCCAGGCGTCTTGGTCATTCATGCTACAGTAGAATTGACCGAAATAACATTATTTAATTGATTTTAATATAGATAATTTTTTTCATTATATTCCAAGTGTTCATCGTAAACATTCAACTCTTTTTTACTAAATAAATTAAATATATTTTTTTTTTTTTGTATTTTCTAAAATCAAATCTGTCTAAACGTTAAGAACGTCAATTGTACAAATATTACTACAAACTATGCAATTTGTTTAAATTTTGTAAATTACTCATCTATAAGTCAATTTTAGAAAATTTAAATTAAGTTAATTTTTGAATCCCAGTTTATATAATTTAAATTATTAGAATGTTTCATTTATATGATATTTAAAATTTTACTTTCTTTGTTTTTTTAAACTTTTACAATCTAAACTTTTAATTATTCCTATAACAAAATATTATGTGAAACTGACAGTAGAGTATGTTAACTATTATTTATTAACAATATAAAATCATTTCTGGTTTATTTATAACATAATAGTTTGAACAATTGATTTACATAATTGATTACTCCAGCCATGATAGGTAATATATATTCACCATCCAAGTTCACAGAATAACAACAAGACGCACAGTGTCTCTGGAATAGAAATAGTATTCCATAATGTTAGTTGAAGTAAATAAATATATATATATATTATTAGAAGTTGTACTGCTGGTTACAGTTTGTAACACAATTAGTTATACCGTTATAAATGTCGGTAGTACAGGGTGTCCCAAAAATGACAGGTGCATATGAAAAATGAGTAATTTAACACAGAAAGTGATAGAAATAAACCGTTTTTTGCATTCTTACGTAGTAGGGAAACCAGTAAGTTTTCAGTCACACAGAAATTGGAATTCAGTTAAACAATTCGCCAACAGATGTCTCTGCTAAATTTGAAAGATTGAAAAAACTGTATGATAATGTTGCCAAGAAGTGCAAAAACTAATTAACGATATTTTCAATATATCCATCACTTACAAGAACACCATGGCGCAATCTGTGGAACTAATTTGCAAAAACCCATTATAACGTTTTAGCCGGAATGGTCTCACATGCAGCAGAGATTTACCGTTTCCATTAGACAGTCTTTCTCGAATTAAGGTGGTACACTACGACTTTAAGTTACCCTTAAGACACTGTAATGCGTCAAATAGAAACCCGAGGTCATTGTTTGATGCGCGGCCTAAACATTTGCATCTGTACATAGATTAAGGACCAAGATGGGACATTTACGGCAAAATCTGTAATGGCAACACTACTAGCGTCACTATCGGCAAGGGGGAAGAACTAACAAACCTCCGAAATTTACCTATGTGGAAGAAATATGTTTATCCTCTATGGTTTGAATATCCATTCGTTCCTACAACGAATCAGGTGTCAGACGATATTCTATTCATGCTTGCTTTATTTATTTAGCTGCTTTTTTTTCTTTTACCGTACTTGTATTGTTCACTTTTAACTTACAAAATGATAATTAGACTAATAATATAAAAGAAAGCCGCCAGAAAATTCTGTTAAGAATGCAAATATATAAGTTTATAAGATTAAATTATAAAAAATCAAATTCAGGTATTGTGTCAATTTATTCATATCGAATAAAACTTTATTGAGTGTAATGTCAGTATCTCTATTTATTTTTAACTTTTAGATTTATACAATTCTAAAAATTTGTCGAAAGGATTTTTTCCCTATATGTAATATTATTATAATTATTTCTTATATGTTAATATTATAAGCATTATTGTATTGATAGTACGTTATTTACATTAAAAACAATATTTTTATTTTATCTGTAAGGAAGTGAAAATGCATAAATTTTAAAAGATTATTGTAACGATTGTTTAATACGTTAAACTTCATAAATTTATAAAACACGGGCTATAAAAATTTTCCTGCCAAAGGGGAATAATTATGAAATTTTCAATTTTCTGGGCCTTCAACATTTCGTATATTTTTATGTTACACCATTGCTTTTGATATATAGCATTCAAGACGAAAATTTTACCTAGTATTTGTTGCACTTAAAACCGTTCACTAATCATGTAATTAAAAAAAAAAAAAAAAAACATATTTCCGTATATGAACATAGAATAGATATTAGATATATAAAATAGAATGTCTGTTCTATGTCCATGTATCAGTGTAAGATTCTATCGAAAACGTACACATGCAACATTAAAATAAGAAAGATCACAATAATGTAGATACTCAATAATAAGCATACTACAAGGATGGGGAGTTTCTTCCCCATTGTCACTAAGGGCGCTACGATCGCAATCGCATTACCATTACGCTCTATGGGAATGTCCGATCTTGGATGTTAATCTATGCATCTGTAAATGTCGCACTCAGCTGTCGGACATTTCCAGGACGCGCGTCATCATAGGTTTTAGCTACTATTAATATGCAATAACTCCATATTGTAAGATGAATTTTGAATTTCATTCACTTTTTTATGCTTATTAAAATTTTTATTTTTAAAATACTGAGCCGAAATGATTTTAATTTTTTAACTTGGCACACACTTTTCCAAAAGCAGAAATGTTATGATTAGAATGTTCTCTATCAATTTTCTGTAACTTGAAAATGTCCCTCTTTTGATTTAAAATTCCTTTGAATTGTTTTGGAATATCATTCTTCGTTTCTTGAAATTACTGCTGAAGCCACAGTATCTATTTTTTTCCCTTCTTTCTGCTTACCTCAGAATATTTGTTGCCTTTTTAGAGTTAAATCAGCCTCTAATAGTAGTCTCCCTAATATTGCGTATCACAGATCCTCAGGACAAGACGATTGCGGACTCGTCCTTCCGACTTCACACGTTGAATCTGAAGTTTTCAACTTTGTTATTTTCTGATCCTTTTCTGGGCTGAAGGAGAATAATTTGTATCTTTTGAACACCACTTTCTTTGTTATGCTATATTCGGTGTCCATTTCACAAAATTTTGCATATTTTCCTTATTTTGGGGTTGATAGGTTTAAAGGCATTGTACAAATCCGCACCATCATCACTTAGTAAATTCAGTAAGTGGCGATCTCCACCTTTTCCTCTTCCTCAGTTTTTGCTGATGCATTGGTTTTGAATATAGATATAAATCTTCTAAGTTTATTTATATCATGTATCCAGTAGCTTGCTCCATGAAAAATTTATTGCACCTGGTATCTAAAAGTTTCCACCTGAATTTTATGAAGAAAACTCAATTCCTAAATAAGGAGGGAGTCTCTGATCACTTATATATTCACTAAGACCTATTTTTATTTATTTTTTAAATATTAAACCATGTATATCAAGGTAATTTCTTTTATAATTCTTACATGAACATTTTTTCTTTCTTTCTATTTTCTTTTTACGGAAAAGAATGGCAAACTTTTCTTTCACACACACACATATATATTCTTGATAAGAAATTATAACAAAAAATGTGGTTCAGCTCAATTTATTTAATTGGTAATTACAGGCAAAATAGATTAAATAAGAAAATATTATTATTTTTTTAAATATTGTTGTTTATTAAATTTTATTTAATTATAAAGCATTCAAATAATAATAATAACAAAATAAAAATCATATAACTTCTCCTGCTAATAATACATGTCATTATTGAAGAGAATTATCGCCAAAAATATTGCAGAAATCATTCTGCAGGGCGTTGGGCTCGAACCCACTTCCTCTACAAAAATTCAGAGCTTTAAATTGCTGCTTTCGAATACTGCGCTACCAGGAATTCGCTCAACATTCCTCTAAATTGAAGAGGTTCGAAAAAGTGTTGACGCATGCGCAAATGTGTCAGTTTGGTTCTTACTGAATTATGTTACATTATTATCATATTACATTATTATTATCTACTGCCTTTAAGTTTTAATATAGGTTTGAATCATAGGTTTGAATTTATAGGTCCATTGGTTTGAATTATTAGTGCACTTATAAATACAGCTGTGATAGGCAACATGCTTGTATTCACCATCCAAGTTCCCATAATAACCACAACACATTGCCTTTCGAATGAAAGTAGTAATACATATTGCTAATTGAAGACCAAGTATATATTTTTGGTAGAAGTTATTGTGCCAGATACAGATTTTTACAGTTATGCAGTTATAAATACTAGTTGCGTAGCAACCCGTTGTGTTGCTTTTGAATTGCATGACATAATCGATCTTTTTGCGAAAAATGAAATCTTAACTGTATTGTAAATTTAGAAAGCCATTACAATATTAATTTTATTAAATACAATATTTCAAATAATAAGTTATATTTACAATTTAAATCAAATCTTTTCCAATAAAAATGCACATATACTATAATTTTATTTGCCTAGAGCTTTTCGCTCTCCCAAGATTTTGCTTTGAATTTTGGAGTTCGTAGAAATGATGTTATTTCGGTCAACTTATACAAAAATGAATTTGTTTTGACGAATTTATTCAGAAGCATTTTATATTTATGAATTAAAATAAAGAATTATTTTTTTTTTCTCGCTAAAACATTTCATTTTCAATGTCCGCTTCTGCAATGTTTTATTAGCCATCTTAAGGCAATAGTTGAAAATCTACTTTACGATTTTAAATTAAATGAAAATAACGATGCTTTTTTTTTCTTTTGTCGTCAACAGAATTTATCTCAATGTTCCAGTCAAGAGTAGAATTTGTGTTTCTAAAAAAAAAAAAGGATTCCTGAAGCTTGAATATGTGTGAGTTCGCATTTCGTAAAATTTTCTTGAAAACTACAATAATTTTTTCACTATTTATTCAAATATACGTTAATTTCAATTAAAAATGATTTCAAACAATGATACCTAATAATCCTTGTCATTTTCCCTTTTCTCTCTTTTATCCACAAAAATGGAGCAATTTTAGTTTCCATTATTACAGAAATGTCATAAAAAATAACGTAAAAATTTATATCTCAAAAACTAATCAAATTTAAAAATTCTACGACCACTTTTAACATCCTCGGACCCATGCGGATAACTGGCGTTAATTTGATCACCCAACATTCTATATTCTAAGAAGAACAGCTGTGATATACAAACTGACAGTCACTTTTTAATATAATAGATTTATAAAGTTTTAATTTCGCTATAAAAAATTAGTCAGGGACAAATGCTGAATTATTTATATTATTTTAAGTGCAAATGGCTTATTCCGTAAAGGAACCTGTGCGCAATGGATCTAGATTAAAAAACATTATGCTTGAAATTTATTTAAAAAGACATAATAAATAAATCAATTAAGATAAAGTTTTCAAGCAAATTGCATTTGAAAGTAGATTTTTTTCTCTTTTTAACGGGTGTAAAAATTGAAAATGCGCGATGTTTAGAAATTCAAAAAATTGCAGTAGCAAAGATTGCAAAACCGACCACATCAGCTAAAACTTTGCATATGAAAATGTATTCTTTTGGCCTGAGGGTCTAATTTCAGTACCGCGAAGTACAAATTCCAGAAACTGATGTCTTTTAGATGTATTCGTGTAAAAATATATTGTTTTATCAAAGAAAAGGATTGTTTTCTTTTAAATATGTCACTTACTGAAGCATTACGCCAAGTGTCTCAAATTCGGTATCAGTCGAATGAAAATATATTGTAACATTAGATTTATGAACGAAAATGTTTTTTAAATAGTGATGTCATTTTCTGTTCAGACTTAAAATAAAGTTATTTTAATTGTAATGAGTAAATGGTATCAATAAGGATAAATAAACTCCAATATTTCTTTTTTTGTGCAACAGTGGAAATAATACGATGGCTACCATTTTGAAGAACTTTCAAAAAAAAAAATTCAAATTAAATTAAAAATACAAAAGTGAAAATATTTAGAAAAATAGCTAGTGCGAGGACATCTACAAATGAACAGCTTTCATTAAAAAAAATAATTATTAGCAAAATTGGTACAGTTGAAAGTTCAGGGAAGATGTCTAAAAAAGCTATCTTGTGTTTTCAGTATATAGATAATTTTTTCTCTTTTACTTTAGCAGTTGCCTAGCAACTATATTTCATACAAATTACATTTAAAAGCACATATTTTTCCCGATTCGGCTCTAAAAATTTAAATTGTTCGATTACATATATGTTAAATTCGTGCTTTTTATATTATTCTTTTATTTATTTATTGATGAAGCTATAATTTCGTTGTAGAAAATTAGCGGGAGAGAAATTCTGAACTTTTTTTTTATGCGCAAATTGTTTATTAATATTTCACAATGGAGCCAGCACGGCAAAATCATTTAATTTATAAATAAAAACGAAATAAAGCCAAAACTCACTGGGTTTTATAACAGACGATATTCTTGACATAGCACGTATTTTAATTTCAATTTTTTTCGGTTTTAATGAGAAAATGGCAACAAAAAAGATACAGCAATCTACTACTTTCATTTTTCCCTCCTTTACTTTCAACAGAAATGGATACTTCAGCTGCCACGATTACAAAAAAAGCAATAAAAACTACAAAAAAATTAATATCTCAAAATTAAAATGAAATACAGCTTTCAAACAAATTGTATTTAAAAGAGCAATTTTTTCGTTATGCGGCGGTGTAAAAATTTAAAATGTGCGATGTTTAGAAGTATAAAAATTTGCAGTAGAGAAAATTACAAAACTCAAAATTTTATTTCAAATTTCAAAGTGTTGCCATTCGCAAAATGACGTATGCGTTACGCACAGATATGTTTGTCCTTTATAATATAGATAGATACTAATTATATATACAAGTACACAAGATTACAAATACAATGTATTACATATGAGACAGTGCGTGGATTTTTTTATGCACGCCAACATTGACACTGTTTATATATAGAACATTAATTGAAGACGTGAGTTTTAAAACTCGCATTATCCAAAAAATCATATACAGAATTTATAAATAGAACATGAATTGAGGACGTGAGTTTTTTAAAACTCACCTTATGCAAAAATTTAAATTTAGGAAAATTGCGAAAAACCACTAACTGCGTCCATTTTTCAATTACTATATTATCCACACTCTGCCTATATATATATATATATATATATATATATATATTGTTCAAATTTTCAATCGTTAATAAAATACTTATTATTCATCCTATCAAGTTGAAATATTTTTTTTTAACTTTGATGTTAATACAGTTTTTTCAAATACTAATTCATTAATTAAATTTTAAATAATTAATTTTAGTTTTATATGGGAGACAAAATGGCGGCCATTGGTTATTGAGCAGCATTTAATGGGTTTATGTGCAGCGTGTGTTTTAATGAGCATGTTTTTTGTGTTTTATGTGTGTTTTAATGAGCAGCATTTAATTGGTTATTGAGCAGCATAACTATAAGGGCGGTTACCATAGGAGAGACCCTGTTCTGTCACCAACTCGGCGATATATCACCAAATTTGACGACCAAAATGAGTCGCCAAAAGTGACGCCAATTTGGCGATATCTCTAATATTTCGCCAAATTCCCATAGACTTCCATTGTAAACCAATAGGGTTTACTGGTTTATAGAAAATCAACAAATTGAGATATTTTAATGCAACAAAAACTAATATTAGCTTAAGGGATTACATTAAATTTTTCTTTGATGACCTAAGTAGGAATTGACTTCAAAAACAATTTTTTATATTACTTGTTATTCATTAAAAAGCAATAAATTACTATGTCATAAATACAACATAAAACTTTTTTTTCAGATTGTAGTGTTTTTTCGATGCAGGTTTATCAATAGAATAGATTAATATAGAAATTGCGATATTTTATTTTTTTAATAAGGCGAGTTTTTAAACTCACGTACTCGATTGTAAGTTCAATTTAAAATGAAATTATTTAAGTGCTGTATTATTAAATGTAAAAAAAGACTTCCATCTTTTTTAAGGCTTAGTTCTGAAAACAATGTACTAAGTAACTCTCCAGACAGGTAAAGAATTTCATTTTCAATAATATGAGCTTGTCAAAATAATCATAATAACGCTAACTTACACATTGACTTGAAGTAGGGAATAAATCAAATATGAAATATTTATTTACCTGTGAGGTTTTAAAACACTTTTATGTTTATATAAAAGTCATTTAGCGCATAGTTTAAAACACACTCTCAGTGGATTTTATAAAGATTTTTTTTTTATGGAATAAAAGTGTATGTTTGAAGGTTTAAAACTGTTATTTTTAAAGTTTAATAATGCTATTTTGAGACCGAAAGTAATAAATACTTAGAAACAGTCATAGAATATATATATATATTTTTACTTAAATATTTTATTTCACTTTAATGGATGTATTTAAGGGAATTGTAAAATTTTCTGAATTCGCTATATTGATCGAACAATCTCTCGAAATATTATTAATATTTATTATCAATAGAATAAATATCATAATTTCGATATCCTTTAGAATGCAAGTTGATATAAAGTAGACATTTTTAGAGATTGGTTTCTTAAATACAAAAGATGTTTTAAAATAAAAATATAGATGGCATGTTTAAAATGAAAAAAAAAGTCCAATTAAATTGTAAATTATTAAAAAAATATATGCCGAAGATTTGATAATTGTACTTTTTATATAAAGGATTCATGAATTTATTTACATAAGAAAGTGTCAGGGTTAAGAACATGAAAAAAATACACATTTTATGAATAAGTGAGTATATATCAGAAAGAATAAACAATAAACAGATTAGACTTAAAATCTTCGTTTGCACAAGTAATCGAAATTTGAAAAATATACCCGTATCTAAAAAGGAAAAGTCTCCTTTGAAAATTAATAAAAAACACGATTGTACTGTTTGTTAAATTTAAAGAAAACAGCACTTGTTCATGCATACATTGTTTCAGCTTTTGTTATGTAAAAGTGTCAAGTGTTTGCTTTCCAGAGATTTTCATTACCAGTTTTGAAGGTATATACTCAGTCTATTCCAGATATTACAATTTTTCATTTGGACATTTTATGAAATGCCGTGCTTACAAGAATTACTTGTTTGCATTAGAACTGTGTTTTAAAAGCTTTCCCTATCGCTTTATTTTAAAGTTTCTGTTAGTGAAAAATATTAACATTATAATATTTTGGAAGGTCAAAATTCCAGACATCCCGGTTTCCTACAAAACTCTTAGTAACTTTAACATTTTTTTTTTTTTCATTTACAGTGTAAATGTGTATCTGTTACATGAATGTTTGTTTTTGCCGTTACATTAAAAGTTCTAGGAATCCCAGTTTCCTAGAAAAAGTTTAGTAACTTTACAGAATTTTTTGACAGTGTATTCTATCCCTAAAATGAGATTCATACAAATGACACGCGCTGCACGAAATTTACGATTTGCAAGTAGACATTTTGATGATCATTTCAGGGAGGTCTTGTAAAATATTTTTTTTTTTAGATTTCATTTCACGTGAATCTGTTTTATATGTTATGTTTTATGTTATACTTGAAAAAAAAACAATTATACTTGAAAACTAATTACAAACTGCTTCGAAAAAAAAAACATTTGTAACATAGGAATAAATTCTGTCTGAGGAATTCTCATAAGTGTCTGCTAGTTTTCTTTTGAGACGTTTCACAAAAATTCCATACAATTTGAAAATATTCTACTTTGTTTTTCATGGCGTAAAAGAAAATATCTTGAAAAAAAAATCAATAATTTTTGATTTTATGTAAAATTTAATAATTACAATTTTTCAAACATAATTCTTCTAATTGGGATTTTCTTTAATGAACTGTTTATTACATATTTCTTTTCAATATCAATAAGTCATTTTCATGGTTTTCAATTTAAGTAAAATATAATTATACGTTAATAAGATATTAGAATAAGGGTTTTAAATAAATAAAAATTTATAATTCAGGCATGCAGTCTATGCCATTAACCACACAGTTAAAAATCTGCCGCTTCAGCTGCATAATCACTCCATCGCTTTTATAGAATGTCTCTAATCTGACCAATCAGAATGCTCCATATTATAGTCAAGTAATCGTTTTCTATAAAAGCGGTGGAGAGGGACCATATAGAAAACGCTACAGATTTTTAACAGTGTCAGAAATATTGATCTCAGGTCAAGATTAGTGAAACATCTAAAAATAATTTTATATAATTTTCCCAGATGATCGTAATTCTTAGTTTTGACTATATTTAGTTGAATAGTATGTGTGAGTGTTTCTTGTTGTATATTGTAACAAGAAATTAAAAATAGAAGGAAAAACAATTAAGGAAATGTTTTAATTTTCTTTCAGTTGATGATATTAATTTATTTGATTTAACATTATGTATAATTTAACAAAACTTTAAAATGTAGGTTATCCTAGATACACAATATCTTTCTGAACTTTTCATATTTTTTATCTTGTATTATTCTTTATAAATGAAATAAAATCTCAAACACTTATAATATTCTCTACGTACACTGTGAAAGCATAATACCAGTTTTCCGGTAGGAATCGGAAAAATAGTTGCCCTTATCGTACCGGAATAATTTCCAACCCAGCTCGGAATAAAATCCGTAAAATACCGTTTTATTGACTGTTTCCTTATTTTTACGGATTTTATTCCGAGCTGGTTCGGAAACTATTCCAGTAAGATAAGGGGAACTATTTTTCCGATTCCTACCGGAAAACTGGCAGTATTTATTTATTTATTTATTTATTTATTTTTTTTTTTTTTTTTTTTTTTTTTTTTTTTTTTTTTTTTTTTTACAGTGTAGTTGTGTAGTTCTTTGTATGTTATTACACATTATCTTAATAAATAAACAAGTAGAGTGAAAAACAAATAAGGAAATGTAATTTTTTTTTTCAGTTAATGATATTCATTTATTTGATTTAACTTCGTATATAATTTAAAAAAACTGTAATACGTAGGTTATTGTATACAGATATTTATTAAAAGAATTTTTTTTTCTATTTCTTCAATGCACGTTATTTTTAATTTCATATATTGACATATATCGTATCTAGAAGGATTTTTTACTCTATTTATTTGTATATAAACGCCTTATAACAATTCTAATAGAATACTATGGCGTAGATTTGTTGACTGGTGTTTTCAATTAAGTATAATTAGTTCAACTAATGGAATTCCAATGTAGGTCGTATTTCATTAAGGTTATTAGTAGCATTCCAAATTGTGATCACCTCTGCGAATAACTGACTGTAAGATAATGAATATTGATTATTCTACTAACACTTATATAATTATATAAAATTAAGTTTTAAATTTCGCTATAATATTATATTTATTTTGTTACCTGAATTTATTTATTTAGTAATTCAAAATATGTTTAAATTTATAATACACTTTTTTGCGCAACAGAAGATCTAATACAATTTCAGGATCTTGCCGCCAGCAGTTCAAGTATATTAGTATAATATTTCACACAATATAGTGGAAACGAAGACCAAAATTATGTCATTTACTAGCCGTAAAAAAATGAATGGGTTTGTAATTTTGTTGCTGGCTGCTGATCTTTACTCTACATTACTTTATATAAGTTCTTTTTACTTAAGTTTGCAGTTTTTGTTCCATTTCCTCTAATTATATTGTTCAGAAATCTGTGACCTCAGCTCGCTTTTCTATTCGTATATGTGAGCAAATTTCCACTTTTACTCTTGCACTAATGACATTAAGCTTAATATTACCTAAAATAAGTGCAATTTTAATGTATCATCTGTTACTTATAGCGAACTTTTATATATTACTTGGTATTCAAGTCACGGATTTATGACATATGCATGCTCAATTAAACTTAATTAAAATAGACTGTCCATGCAGTTTTCCTTCCATTTCCTCTAATTATGCTAATTATTGCACCAATGACATTAAGCTTAATATTACTTAAATCAAATTGCAATTTTAATACATACTCTGCTGCTTCAAGCGAACTTTTATATATTACTATATTTATATATATTACTATATTATTTTTATATATTACTATATTTTATATATTATATATGCAAGCCACGGATTTATAACATATGCACGTTCAATTAAATGAAATTAAAATAGACTGTCCATATATAAAAATTCATTTATATTCAATGTGAAGCCGAAGGTTTTACAAAAAGCCAGTATAGAAAACTACAAGCAGTTTACTTGCACAACTAAATGTTTGCTTAAAAAAAAAGCATGCACACCTCCTCTTATTTTACGGTGTAACATTTTTATTTGTTTTTTTCGTCCTGAAAATTTGTTTAAGGGTTAATTATAAATTTCCGAAGTTTTATAATATAGTTTTTGTACTTTACTTCAATAAATGTTATTTATGTAGTAAGGCCTAATAATTTATGTTTAAAAATTAAAGTCTTTGTGAAATATATTTTTTTTTATATCCGAACTATAAGCACAGGTATAATACATAAAAAAATATAAATTTGTTTCTTTTTATGAATGCGTTTTATATTTTCCATCTGTAATGAAATTAAAATATTTTGTACATTAAGCAAAAGAATTAATATAATTTTTCTTTTTCTCTGTATTATTAATTTTATAAACTTTTTTTTTATCGATCTCTGTTGCATCTCTATTTTAATGCAATGGGAAGTTGTTTTTGATATATAGTTTATTTATTATAATTCGCCCTTATTAAATGAGAAATTACCTATAATAAATCAGCAACTTTCATACCTTGGATTTCATCTTTTTATTTAATGAAATAACAGCATAAATGTCTTATTTTTTTATTATTATTATTTCATATTTATGAAAATGTTTATATCTTACTTGACAATCCAGAAAAAATTCTTTAAAATGCATATTAGAATAACAAATAATTATAAAGTCAGTTAGGTATTTTCACATTAAGGGATCATGAAATATTTTAAATTTTGTGACCTCTTCTTTCTGAGAAACTATACAAAGTACAATTCCTGAATAAGCTAGATCATTTCCTGAAAAATTATAATTTTGCAATTTTCAAAATCTTTAAATTCAGCTGCAAGGATTTTTGTGATTTCAACGGGGTGATTCACAATGCAGTAATTCACAAAAAAAAAAAAAAAAAAAAAAAAAAAAATAACACTTACAGGTTATTCTTTAAAGTATTTCAGACTATAGTTAAAAATTAAAATAATATTTTTGAATATATACAACTCAGATCTTGATGTTCATGTCATGATTTTAGAACAAGTATTTCAAAAAAGGTTAAAAATCTACACAAATCGAATTCTAATGATTTTATTTTTGCGTGAAATATTTCATATTAATAAAATCTATCATGAAGACAATGTTACGTTGTTGAAATTGCGTTCTACATTTTTTGAGAACGTGGTGCCGGAAAAGTTACTTACAGAACATGATGAAACATTTTTACAAGTGCAAATAATAAATTTAAGTATATAATAAATTTAAGTAATAAGTAAATAATAAATTTAAGTATATTTAAATAATAAATTTGTGTAAAAGGTGAACAGTAAACTGAACCTTGTTAAGGAACGAAATTGCTAAATCTAAAAGGTGCGGCCTGCATTTGAGAACAAACCACTGTCAGCCGCAGTAATTAGATGTGCCTTGGGAAAAATTGTCATTTAATACAAACGACTACCCTGGGATCCACAACAGTGTTGCCTATATGCCTATTGGAGACCTACTTAAACACGCCATATACGAAATAGATCTTCGCGGAAAGCTATGTGAAAAGCTAGTGGGCAAAAACTGGAGGATGATGCACGCGTTCATGAAAGTTTTTGGACATCCCTTATTGGGTGTTATAGGGGTATGGGGTGGTGCTGAGTCTTTTTAAAAACGTACGACTTTCCACATGTAATAGAAACAATCCAGAGGTTTAGCACCTCGTTATAAATAACGGAGTTGACTCTGGCATATTGAAAAAAGACACGTGGAGGTATCAGGAAGTGGTGTAGGCGTAAAAAAACAGAGTTTATACGCTATAGCCAGATGGTGTAAGTTGAAGGGACAGAGTTATATCCTAAATAGTATATACTATAGCTTTTATAAGAAACATAGGGTATATGGTGTTCCTTAAAAATGCATAAAGTATACGACGTGTACCACAGTATATCCTCTACTACATCCTTGGTACCAGGTTGTCATCGCCGCTCACGATCCTTATAATCATCAGTGAGGCTGCAAATTTTCAGTACATTACGATCGGAAAATCTTCGTGGATTTTATACAGCCACCGATCTTTTTGCGGTTCACTGCGTGGACTTGGGCAAAGTTTTTCTCATCTGAGAAAAACAACACTATTGCCATCTGCTCTTCACGTTTCAGCTTGTTAAGGATGTGTTTGGATTGACCATGCGGTTATTCCTCGCTCTATCGGGCACGAACTGTCCTCTCCTCACCTCATAAGACCTCTAACGAAAGTCATTACCAATAGCACATCGGACGCTGACCTAATCAATTTCAGCTGCCTAGCGAGTACCCTCATCGACTTCAAGGATTTTTATCGACATAAATGCCGAATTCTGGCGTCTTGATAATGTAATATCTCCAACAATTTCATTCCCGGTATGAAATGGTTGCCACATCAAATCTGGCAGCACTCATTTTGCTCCTTACATTGAAGAAGAATGGCCGGACGAGTCCCAAGAATGCAGCTGTCTCTAAATCGGGTGTTCTTCAGCCAATGAGACAATAACAGAGTACCTATTCATTTCCTTAGTTAATTTATGTTCTCTCACGTTTTCATGTAACAGGAAAGGATTTGTAAAGATGATGGCAGGGTGTACGTGACCTATACTGTGTGTTCTAAAATGCGTGCTACAACCTGTATCATTTGTATAGAACGGCTTTAATCAAACTGGAATGTTTATTTAAAAGTGAATTCAACATATTATTGTCATGTAAGCACGTAAAAGGATTGGGAACTGATACGTCTTGTGTTGTCGGAGGTATTCTAACCACGACATAAGCACGTGGATAGTATCATGCTCAATAGAAACATATTTAGAGTGGATGGCACAATATGGCCACTTTTACAGAATGCAAAATTTGAAAATATTCACATACGATGAAGTACTACATTTAAGAACCACTAAATCAGAATAGTAATCTCTCTTGAGGTTTTGACATATAAAGTTCAAATTCGGTATTCAGAAATAGTGTTACTCAAATAAGGGACAGCGCGAGAACTGACCAAAAATTCCATCCCTGACATTACCATATCATATTAATAATATGTATTAAAACCTAAGACATTGCAGTATGTTACACTATTCTTAAGGTTCCTCATTATAAGGAATTTTGAAAAAACAAATAAAATATTTTTTGTACTTCTTTATAAAATTTAAATGGGAACGCGCTCCTGTGAATTGTTCCGAATCAACACGGATTATTTGCGGCAAGATGAACGGGAGCTAGGCCTAAGATGCCATGGTGGTCCATTTTCAAGAAGAGTAATTTAGTATCTCAAACGGGTGCAGGTATCGACGAACCACGAAACCACCATAATGACAACCTCGTCAAAGTCCCTCGCGACAGGGAATCCCGTGTTTATGGCAGCATCCAGCGGACCATAACTAATTTATCTTAGGGTTGCATTGCCTATCTGGGTTGCATAACGCTCGGATGCCCTACGGGGTGAAAAGTACTCCGCCCTGAGGAGTTGTGAGAAATAGGTGGTGTGCACTGGGGCGGATTACCTAACGGAGGTCGGACGGTACCCATGTCTGGACGGAACAATTTTTGCCCCTCGCCTGTGGCTTAATAGATTTGGGTGTTTGGGGCGTGGAGTATTCGTTTTGTGTTTTTTTTTTTTTTTTTTTTTTTTTTTTTTTTTTTTTTTTTTTTTTACTACTGGTTTCACTTTAAAATGTTGCCTTCCTTAGTGGATCCTCAATTGTTGCTGGTAGTAGAGTACTTCGGAGATGTACGGGTGCCACAGCAGCCTCTGAGTGTGGTCTCTATTATTTGTTGCCTGTTCATTGGGATCGATTATGCTTCGGTTCTAGCTCGGAAACCGGACCTGTTCTGCCCTTTTCCACTGTTGTTTTGAGTTTTATTGAAGAGTCCGGATCTCAAGTTATCAGCCTATGTGATGGCCAGTATTTATTTGTTTTATATAATCAAATGAATTAAGGTTGAGCATAGATAACATTCAACAGTTGAAGAAAAGAAAAAATTAATTAAAGTTATACCATAGGAAAATAAATGATGAACAATCATCTAAAATTATTTTTTAATGTATGTTTTTAATACAAACAATAAAGCACTTCTTATTTATTTAACACCATCTAATTTACTAAAATCTGTACGCTGTCCCTTGAATAATTGTAATTCAATAAATACTTAAAAAATTCAAAATTTAAATTTAAATACTAAATTTAAAGTAGCTTTAAACTTATTTTAGTTACTTCTGGCATAGCATAAAACACTTTAAAAAATTTCTTTAATAGCCTTATTTATTTATACTTTTTAATCTCATTTTAATATTTTAAAAGGCTTTTAATTTGTTCCATTAAAAATTGTCATTCTCTTTCTATTCTTATATAAAATACTTCTAAATTACTACACCAGTTCAAATGTCTTACTTTCTTTTAAATAAACAAAATTGTTCTAAGGTTTATTTAGCCTTTAGTTAAACACATTATCAGTTATATTAAAATGATTACGCTTTTTTTTATAAATATATAAAATTTTCAAAAATTCTAGTAATAAAATTTAAGTCGTATTTTATTTAATAAACTTACATTTTTAAAAATCTATCCTCTATTTTAAAACCTTTTTGATTCCCCAATAAAGATTAATCTTTTTTGACAGACATATAAATTTCCTTTGAATTATTGCACCAGAAAATGGATTTTTAAATCACTTCTTTTCTTTGAAAGAAGCAAAATCGTTTTGAAATTCAGTTTGTCTTTATTGAAATTGGACAAGTTACAAAAATGTAAATTTTTATAGTGCTTTTGTAAAAAGTTATTTTAAGTCTTTGACAAACTGATTTAAAGAAAGAAGAAAATCTAACTTTCGAAGATGTATAGATGATTAGATTTGGCAATATATTATCAGTACTTTAAAAGTAATGAAAGAAGAAGTTTCAAAATTTCTAAATTCTGTTTGTTATATATATCCCTAATTTAAAAAAAAAAAACTATAGTATTAAAGAGAAGAAACTTTAAAAAAATTTATACCTTACATAACATTTGAGTGCATTTTAGGTATTTTTAAAGGCTGTCCCTTTTAAACGTTCTTTAATCTTAAACATACTAAGAAAAGTTATTAGCTTTATTATTTTTTTAAAAACTAATCTGTTATTTTCTTTATGTATCCGCATTGAAAATGATTCTATATATTATGTTACTGAATGAAGTATTTGTAAATTATTTTCCAAAAGTATTACCGTTAGTATTGGCGTAATTAGATAATTAGTCTTAGTGTAAATTACTTGTTTCATTTTTACAAAACACAGAATATAAAATGGAAATGGCTTCAAATTTCGAAAAAGAAATTAATTGAATTTATCGAAATATTCTCATTTCTAAATAAAATTTCTATATCTTATATGTAAAACATAAAATGATTCTACAGGGTGTGCACAGATAAAATATACCACTTCATCATTAATTAAAGCAAAGATACAAGAAATATGAACTTGTTTTTAATGATGAAATAAAAAATACATGTATAATATTTAAGGCATTTATAGATCTCGGCATGTGCTCCTTTTGATGATCGCAAGATATCAAAACGAGAGTGCAATTCAATCCACGTACTGTTTGAAATATCCAGTGTAACCAAAAGGAAGTCTTTGCTAAAGCTTGAGCTTACGTCCTGATGTTGCCTTTCTCATATAATACAAGAATACACTGTAAGGATAGTCTTAAAGAACTACCGAAGAAAAAATCTTAAGGGGACAGTGGAGCTTAAAATCCTTAAAAATATTTTTTTTTTTTTTTGTAAATTTCAACTTAAATATTATTCAAGGGTACATTATATACATTATGGCATGCATTTATCACAAAAAAATTAAAAAAAAAATTCATTCTTGAGAAAAAAATGGAATTTTACGCGTCGTCTTAGAAATCTTCGAAATGCCCCATGCGTCTCCCATATCAATGAAAATCCCCAATATTTTTTATAAAAGTTTGGTTTATATATATAAATAAAATAGAGCATCGAATTTTATATATTTGAATTTAAAGATTAATATATATATATATATATATATATAAAAATTTTTCGAAAAAATTTCAAAATTTTTCAAAAAAAAAAATTTTAAACCTTTAAATTCAAATATATAAAATTCGATGCTCTATTTTATTTCTATATATAAACCGAACTTTTATAAAAAATATTGGGGATTGTCATTGATATGGAAAGCGCAAGGAGCACTTCGAAGATTTCTAAGACGCGTAAAATTCCATTTTTTTCTGAAAAATAATTTTTTTGTGATACATGCATGCCATAATGCATATAATGTACCCTTGAATAATATTTAAGATGAAATTAACAAAAAAATTAAAAAAAAAATTGAAAAAAATGGAAATTTTGAAAAAATTTCGAAAAAATTTCAAAAATTTTCATTTTTTTTAACCTTTAAATTAAAATATGTAAAATTCGATGATCTATTTTATTTCTATATATAAACCAAACTTTTATAAAAAAAACATTGGGGATTTTCATTGATATGGAAGACGCATGGGGCATTCCAAAGATTTCTAACACAACGCGTAAAATTCCATTTTTTTTCTCAAAAATAATTTTTTTTAAATTTTTTTGTGATAAATGCATGCCATAATGTATATAATGTACCCTTGAATAATATTTAAGTTGAAATTTACAAAAATAAAAAAAAATATTTTTAAGGATTTTAAACTCCACCGTCCCCTTAAGGTGTGATATCAGAAGATGGGTGACTATAGAGTTGGGCTAACATCCAATCAAACGTCCGGGGTCGATACTTTTTCATATCGGTGCCTTTGTTTTGTACTGTGTTCGGAATTTACGTTGAACAGTTGTAAAAATTTACATTCTGCAAACCAAAAAACACTCTATTTTTTCCTGTGGTGCAGACATTTCTACTAATTTCCATACTGAATGATATTTCTCAACTTAGTGTCATCTACCATTACGATTATCATTTTAAAAATTTGTCCATCTCCTAATAATTAAAATACGAAATTGAATTAATTCTATTTTCTTTACGGAATTTTGGGGTTGTATATTTCATTTGAGACCACAATGTATTTTAAACTGTATTTTTCTTCTATGCTCCAGGAAACTTTAAAATATCAATGAACCGCAAATATGCAGCATTTTTCTGTAATAACAATAATAATAATACTAATAATAGCAATAAAAATGTTTCAAGAAATTTTTTACAGCCTAGTAAAATATTAATAATTTGACTTTTATTTTGTATTATTTAAAATATACTAACCAATTTTTGAAACGAAGACAATAACTTGATTTCCAGAAATAAGAAAATACCTTTAACATTAATCGAAACAATTTAGTTCAGAATACTTTTGATTTTGGGATTTTTTTTTGTAGTACACGCACTTATAATGAAACATAGGATGTTTTAGAGTTATACTGAAATGTAAAAAGTTTTTTTAATGGTATATTGGTTTTTGGAATTTTTTTTGTAGCAAGCATAGATTAGAATTCATCAACTGATACAGGTTGAAAATGGAAAACTGAAATTGCTAATTGACTGAGATACACACAGCATCCAACTTGCACAACAAATGTTGTTGGAACACTTAAAAAGTTTTGGACAACTGGGGCGAGTAGCCGAATTTGGAACTTCACTTATTTTCAGGTGTAACTCATTTCATTTTTTTAATATATTCAAAATATCACTACACGTGGTCATTGTACTCCTCTACTAACGAAATAAATCTTTAGAACAATATTTTTAGAACAAAAGGGAGGTGACACCAAATGTAATGGATTTTCGGTTTATCTAGCATCACATGGGAAAGATATGTTGCAATTCCATAAGTAGAATTATTAGTAGTAAACATAAAATGTAATTTAAGATTGAAGCGTGTAAGAGTTCTATCAGGTATAATATCAATTGTAATACTATTAAAATGCATACATATATATATTTGTTTTGTACAATATATTCACACAATCTTTCTAATACATCTTTTAAATTTTACAAACGCATTTTATCATTTTCCTCAGAATTTCCTATATCAATAATCAAAATTACAGTATCTTCAACGGCATATTAACATTTAGAATCTTCCTTTGCAAAATCGGTGAAAATTAAAAAAAAATAATAATAATAGGAATATTTTAAAACTGTAACAATCCATTCTAGGTCTTAAATATAAAATGCATTTGTGAATTTTCATATATTGGCAAAAATTCAAAATAAATAAATAAATAAATAAATAAAAATGGCTAATCTTTTGAAAATTTATATTCATGGCGTATGCTTCTTGAAATAAACAGGATTAGAGGATATTTGCAAAATATTGATTACGCCTCATCATACGTTGCAAATTTTCGCATTGTTGAAAAGGAACAATATGAAAAATATTTTAAGAAATCTCTCTTTAAGAAATTTCTTTTTACTTTCCCCCTTTTGATAATCACGAATATAACGAAAATAATCCAAATTCACACTTTTTTTTTAGAAAAAAGAAGTATAAAGTTGTAAGACATAAGATAAGATCCAAGATTTAGACAATCTAGCAAAATTGGATTTCACTGTCATCATGTTAAAATGATTCCTTTATCAATAAAGTTATAAATACCATTAATAAATACATTTTATTCTTAAAATTTTACAGTTCAGCACTTAGAGGAAAATTTACATTGAGCACTCACAGGGTTGATTTTTACCTACTAATAGATAGAAAAACAAATGTATACGTGTTTTATGCAAAAAATTTTAAACTAAAACAATTTCACTATCGGATATGCTAACATTTGGTTATTTAGTATAAATAAAAGACAAAATTATCCTCAAACAGACCGTTAAAAAAATTGTATTACATAACATAGAATTAAAATACAAAGGCAAGTTAAGATTCATGTAGTAAGCAGTGCACATAGATCGTAATATAAGTAACTGATAACGAAATTTATGGAACTTATGTTTACAGAATCATCTCATATATATATTTTGCGATTCTTATGCATGAGATTGTTTGCACAATAGTAGAGTTTTAAATATTTTATTTAATAGTTCATAATTATATTCATTATTTTGTGATAATTGTTTACAATAAAAATATATTTCATGCATAATTGGATAAAATACATAAAAATATTCTTTGATTTTAAAATGTCAGAAAATATAAAATTTGTCTTAAAAAAATTACCGTGTTTTGTCTCTACCTTATCAATTTATAAGAGTTCGAAAATATTATATATATATATATATATATATATATATATATATATATATATATATATATATATGGGGGGGAGGGGCTTGGTCTGATAAATACGGAGTGTCTACAAGTTTGTTGAGATATTTCGTAAGTTAAGAGCTTCCGAAATATTAAATGAAATTAACTAGTTTAAAGTCAGACTAGTAGTAACTTTGCCGATGTTTATTCATAGATATCGTTAGGTGTCATAATTGACGCTATCACTTAGCGAGCGGAGGTGTTATTCAATGCCTAACAACGATCATTAATATAGTTCACCGCGCATATTTAGGCGCATGGGGTTTCGTAAACGATCAAGTGTACGAGCCGCCACTTCCTGCATCCATTCCTGAACTAAAATCAAGAATCTGCTCTGCAATTAATTTGGTCAAAAGAAACATGTTGACGAATCTGTGGCAAGAAATGCTTTACCGATGGATCATTTGCAGAGTAATAAGTCACATCGAATATTTGTGATAATGCTAAACTTGAACTATTTTTCTATCTTACAACAATATGTACTTTAATTTTTTTCCCTGTCAGTTCCATTCAATAAATCATTCTTTTTGGCCAACTAATTTCTAGACACCCTGTACTTAAAGGTTGGGTTGGCTTATAGCAACAGATGGAAAAATCTCTTCTCTTTCAAATTTTATATAATTTTTATTACTTAATCGAACAAATAATACGAAGATTTGATCACGCTAATTCATATACATCAATTACATAACACATTCGTACATATATCTACTTGAATTCACCGAGAATTCCGTCACAAACTGTTTATTTGGTATACAACAAATTTCTAACCCTCTTGCTATGATGATTAAAAAAATCGAACTCTCAATCGAAAAGTCACTCCCACTAGTTCCATTTTTGAAATTCTTTCAGAAGATTGTCATTCTTCGAGAAGGTCGCTCCATAATAATTTATCGATATTACCACACTGTTATTATCTCACATATATATGTACGTCGATTAATTGCTGACGAGCTAGAAGATATTCGGTGCACTTTTCAATGGTTGCTATTAAGAATAACTTGATTAAGAACGATTGTTTTGAAATAATTAAATATGATTATATATCCAATGTTTATTCGAATTCTTTTACCTGCGGTTTATTAGGTTGAACAGTTTCAGATGACAGACGAGATGTTATAGCCAAAAGATTGTCTTAGTGATATGTGTCTACCAGATTTGTTCAGGATAGCTTTATTGGAGTCCACCAGATTAGTCGAGGCTACATTTATTTGAAGCTGGAGTCAAGGTTCTGGGTTCAAACGCCGTTCTGAAAAAAATTCGACTCAGTTTGTAAAATTACAATTCGTACGATTTAATTGGCATTCAGTATAGTTGTGTTAAAATGATTAAGTTCAATTCCATCCATTGCTTAAATATTTAAGTGTGTAAAATAACTATAGCATTTAAAAAATATATTTAATGTATATATAACAAAATATAAAAGCGCCAGATTGTGTTCGCAATTAGTTTTTTATTAAACTGTGCTATTATTTATCAGTCTTAATTAGGTCTTACTATCATTTTTTGGTTACTGCACTGTGCCGAGATGGTATTTGTTGTTTGAATATTAATAAGACAAAATAGTACTCATACTTTTCATATTTCTGTCTACTATCTTTATTTTTATTTAGAATCATTTGTAAACCATTTAAAGAAAATTATTAAAAACTTAATAAAGAAATAGTAAAATACTAAAACAAAGACTCTATTATAAAAGCTGCTTCATTTGGATTCGATATATTTAAATACGTCTATGTGTTATCTATTTTAGTAGTTCTTTTCAATTTTCTCAAGACAATTGATCCTGAGACGAAAATCTTGACGAGTTATGAATGATGATTAAAAAAAAAATAATGGAAATTTACAAAATGTTACAATCCATTCAGTAACTTGTTTCTAGATACAACTGAAGATTAAAAAAAAATGAGAGCAGAATATATCGATTCTGTCAATTTTCTTATAAAATTAACATTTTTTTTTAATTCTGTAAAATTCTTTTAATAATTTTATACATATTTAAAATTGTGTTTAAATTTGTAGTCAACATTTTTTTTTTCTGTATAATAATGCATTTTTTTTTATTTATTTTATTTTATTTATTTATTTATTTATTTATTTTTTGATATCGAAAAAACATGTCTTTAACTGGGGTTCTGAGCATTTTCATTTTTTTTAGAAAGAGAAGAATAATAGCCGCCCTACAACCACTCTCTGTTTAAACTTACACATCTTAAATTAAAAGAAGACTTTTGTGTAGCACATTATGACTTAACTTTTCACAAAATTTTAGTTAGCGAAAGTTTTTTTTTTACAAACTTGTAGATGATTTTTAAAAAGTACCGTCAAATCTATTCATGGTTAAATACATCATTTTCAAAAGTCGGAAAAATTGCGTATAAAAATAAAAACCTAATGCAATCAAAGTTGATAGTATGGAATGATTTTCTTATTACCTTCGCATAGATGAGAAAAAAAAAAAACAGACATTATTAATTGTAGAATAGTAATGGGTAGTATACATATATTTCTGGACAAATTAGTTCGATTTTGTATTAATTACTCAAAAATAATTAAGACAAGAAAATCTTATGTGAAATATTTCTCCTCAGAAACATCCCGAAAAGTAGTAGTGAAAATATGCAGTAGAGGAAATTTGGTTGATTGTGTTTATAAATAGTATTAGAAGTTTAATTACTGTATTTAAAGATATTACCACATTTAATATTTAATACGATTAGTTAAAAATCTATCTGATACATTCAGACGAATAAAAGATGTAAAGAACATTAATCGGAAATAGCTGAATAAAAGTACAATGGGAATTATTTATATTTATTTTTAATAATTTCCTATAAAAAATCTCTTCTACGATAAGAAATTTTTATTAGAATAGCCTGATTTGAAATCTTGTAATTTTTTCCCCATAAAATATTTCTTAAAAAAAAAAAAAAAAAAAAAAAAAAAAAAAATCCGCACTCGAAACATAAAAGATAAAATTCATACAATAAGTGTATTCCAATGATTCCAAATTACATATTATATTTCAAAGAAATGTGTTATCATAAAATTTATTCATTAATTTATTAAATTTGAGAGGTTTTTAAATTGTAAATTGTGGTAACCTTTTACAAAAAGAGATTCCAAGGCTCGATAAATGGTATGCATTTATTCTGAAACGGAAATTTATTAATATATATATATTTCAGATTTCCTTGTGATTTAATAACGACAAAATTCAGAATTAAAATAGGAATAAAAACTTAATGAGTCTTTTAATATTATATGCTTATGTTTTAATTGTGTTTTAAGTATGTTTCAAGGACTTTATATAGGAGGATTATTTTAAATTGTATTTAACAACCTTCTTTCCCATTCATTTCATCGATTAATATTAAAGTTTTGTTTATGGGTCTGGACACTGTAAGTCATACCTACTATTTTTTTCACAGTTCATACTGCGTTTTAAAAAATAACCCCTGTCATACCCTTTTACAAGGAAATTTTCAAGATACATCTAGTAGAATTTTTCTGTAAACTGTGTTATGATTGAGAATAAAAACTATCTTCATCATTTCTGGCCCGTTTTAAAAACATAAACATGTTTGTTAATACTCTTATTAACGATTTTTCGTTACAATAAAAATAAATTATTATTTTTTTAATGCAGCATTAAAAGTTGAATGTAATTTAAAATTTCGTTCTAACAACATCAGGCAAATCTAATACATACTTTAAATTACAGTTTATATTTATGAATCCATTATTTGTCATAATTTAAATTTCTGGGTATTACTCGTGCATTTTTCATACGTAATTTCGAATTCCAAAAGCTTATTACTCTTCCGAAATTGGATTCATTCTCCGTTTAATATACATTTATATTTTCTTATTTCTGAATTTGTTATGTTTTTTTTTTTCGAATTATAACTTTAATATGTTTATAGATTTTATTTATATTTTAACACGATAACTGTATGTAGAATTTTTATTCTCCAGAACATATTCTGGCTTTGTTGAAAAATTTACAGTTAAATTTGGATTTAGATGTCATTGATATGCGATTTAGCTATTTGGTTTTTAAATAATCTATTGTTCATAAAATCAATCTAATTTTTTAATTTAAGTTGAACTATAAAAACATTGAATTTCTAAATACTATCGAAAACAGGTTGACCTAAATATCCAATGGAAGATTATGTAATAAAACTTATAAATAACGGACACCTCGAGAGCACGGACATTTTCTGCTATTCGAGGGTCTCCGCTATAGGGTCCTCGAAGGTGTTATATTTCAATAATTATCTTTTATATGTCCGAAAACCTATGATGATTAATGAGAAATTAAAATTATTTTTTAACGAATAAAAATGAAATGAAATTGTAAATACATTTTTCACTGTTTTTACTTACCCATCATACGTAGTATAGGGTAAGTCTTGTAATCGTTTTAAAAATCGAAAATTTTTTTTTGACGGATTTGACGTTTCAGACACTGGAGATTCCAAAAAACATATTTTTAGAAAAAAAAATGTCCGTTCCTTCTGTATGCCTGTGTGTCTGTAATCGCTCTAACTCCCGAACAAATTGAAATAGAGACTTGAAATTCGGTGTGTGCTTAGGGAGTAATAATGGAAAGAAGCCTATTGAATATCAGTAACCTCGATTAATCGGAATTATTTTTTTCGGACTCTTAAAATATTCGTTCTGATAAAAGGTATACAAAAATTTTCGAGATTGTTTATTTGAAGGAGTGAATATAAAATACAATAAAACAACATAAATTTTGCATCATGCATGAACTCGATCGGATAATTAGTTGCTGAGATATTTGTAATTCTATTTTTCATACTGTTCGATTTTCACGACCCTGTATTTCATTCAAATTTCAATTCAAAGATATATAATGGGAAATGAGATGCTTAATCCGACGCAGTAAACTGTTAGTTAATAGGATTATAATTTTTCGAGTTATAAGGATGTTTCTTTTACGCAATTCGGTACTACTCGATTATTCCGCCGACCAAAAAACTATCGCCAAACTATAAGATTAAATGCCAATAATGGCTTATCTTAAATGTCAAGCATTTAATGCCTCTACATACCTATAAGGGAGTTTCCGTAGGGGGGGGGCAGTTCTGTCGCCAAATACCGCCAAATTTTTCTCCAACTTGGCGGTATATCGCCAAATTTGGCGGCAAAAATAAGTCGCCAAAAGTGACCCCAACCTTGGCGATATCTCTAATATTTCGCCATATTCCCATAGACTTCCATTGTAAACCTATCGGGATTACTTGCTTACAGAAAATCAACAAATTGAGATATTTTAATGCAACAAAAAGTAATATTAGCTTAAGGGGTTATATTAATTATATTTAAGGGAGTCCAAATAAATTAAATTATGAATAAAAGTAACATGGTACAATGCTTAGCAAATATCACATGTTTTATTTTCATATTTTATATTATCTATATCCATGATGAGTAAGTATTACGGTGGCCCCCAACGACTAGTTTACGATCATGTTTGTTTTCAATCAGACATATTTTTTTTTCCATGAGAATTTTCTGTCAAAAGTTTTAATCCTTCTGAATAATCTTTTTTTTTTTTTTTTTTTACAATAAAACCGTGTAAGTGCACACTGTATTTTGCCACTTCTCGTAAATTATAGATATTTCTCGAACATTCTGAAAGAATATAATCGCATGCATCAGTTGATTCTTCTTTAGTAGATAACTCATCATCACTGTTAATGAAAATGTCTGCTGTTATTCGCTCTTTATACATTTCATTAATTAGACTATTTCAGTAATTTTTCATTTGTATCGGAAATAAATGCTTCATTTTCTTTTTATAGAAACCCTGCTTTTCTAAAATCTTGTCGCATGCTTTCCGATTTTATGTTTTTAATAGTTGACGAAATCCAAATTACCTAACTTATGTCAGTTCTTAGTCGTATGCATAGAGTCTAACTTTAAAATAATGTGTCTGAATAAAAGCTTTCTGTGTCAGGCTTATTAATGTTTTTTTAAAACCTTAATCAAGGGCCTGGCATGCACGAGTTTTAATTGAGGAGAAAAAAAAATGATCCAGTTTCAAATGATTTGGATTAGATGTTGCATTGTCCAAAAACAAGAGAACATTCTATCGTTGTTTTTTTCATTATATTATCAAAGGAGGTTAACCATTCTATCCTTAACCATTTCGATCTTGGCATAAGGAAGTTTTGTTTTAGTAGAAAAAATCATATGCCAGTTTCAAATGATTTGATGAGAAGTTGCATTTTCTAAACTTAGAGAACTTTCTTTTGTTGTTTTATTATATTATCAAAGTATGTTAACTATTAGATCTTTAAAGAATTTGTCATCCGTGATTTTTTGTTCGCTCGCCATATAACATATATATATATATACATTAATTTGATTATCTTCAAGAACGACATTTTTGTGATTTTCTAGTTATAAGAGTTATTTCAAATTCTACTAATTCTACAACATTGCAACATAATAAAATAGTGATCCCGTCTTTTGACATTTATTTACCTATACAGTCATCACTTTTGAAAGAAAAAGTCATATTCTGAAAAATTCGTAAAAACACGTACGGTTTCAACGGCATTAAAGATGTTTCTTTATTCATAACGTTTACAAATTAATTACAGTCGTTTAAAACAATACCGCACATCTTTATAATCTATAGATTTGCTTCTCCACATACGTCTTTGAAAGAGATGTTTTGCCTCATGTGAAATTTATCTAAAGTATATAGTCCAGTAGTCAATATCTAGAAAAGGTAATTCAATCTTACATTTATTGTATCTAAATTTTGCATAAAATAGCACAAAATGCTTACATTGGATTTACATAAATATGCAAATTTCTCAAAAACTGCACTACCTAGCGAAAAACGAAAAGTATATCCGTAATCAGCGTAAAATCCTGATCTAGAATCAACAAGAATTTCTGTGACAGAACCGTTGTTGTCATGTGTTATCAAATGAAGTTAGCATTAAAGAAGTAGTTATCCATGCTTTTTTATTCGCTATTCAAATAATACCAAATTTTTAAAATTAGATGTACTTTCGTAACAATCTGTTATCCGCATATCCGTTATATCCGCAATCAGCGTAAAATCTTGATCTAGAATCAACTAGAATTTCTGTGTTTTCCGTTGTTTTCAAGTGTTATCAAATGAAGTTAGCATTAAAGAAGTAGTTATCCATGCGTTTTTATTCGCTCTTCAAATAATACAAAATTTTTAAAATTAGATGTTCTTTCGTAACAATCCGTTATCCGCATATCCGTTATATCCGCAATCAGCGTAAAATCTTGATCTAGAATCAACTAGAATTTCTGTGTTTTGCGTTGTTTTCAAGTGTTATTAAATGAAGTTAGCATTAAAGAAGTAGTTATCCATGCGTTTTTATTCGCTCTTCAAATAATACAAAATTTTTAAAATTAGATGTTCTTTCGTAACAATCCGTTATCCGCATATCCGTTATATCCGCAATCAGCGTAAAATCTTGATCTAGAATCAACTAGAATTTCTGTGTTTTGTGTTGTTTTCAAGTGTTATCAAATGAAGTTAGCATTAAAGAAGTAGTTATCCATGCTTTTTTATTCGCTCTTCAAATAATACCAAATTTTTAAAATTAGATGTTCTTTCGTAACAATCCGTTACCCGTATATCCGTTATATCCGTAATCAGCGTAAAATCTTGATCTAGAATCAACTAGAATTTCTGTGACAGAACCGTTGTTGTCAAGTGTTATCAAATGAAGTTAGCATTAAAGAAGTAGTTATCCATGCGTTTTTATTCGCTCTTCAAATAATACAAATTTTTTTTAAAATTAGATGTTCTTTCGTAACAATCCGTTATCCGCATATCCGTTATATCCGTAATCAGCGTAAAATCTTGATCTAGAATCAACTAGAATTTCTGTGTTTTCCGTTGTTTTCAAGTGTTATCAAATGAAGTTAGCATTAAAGAAGTAGTTATCCATGCGTTTTTATTCGCTCTTCAAATAATACAAAATTTTTAAAATTAAATATTCTTTCGTAACAATCCGTTATCCGCATATCCGTTATATCCATAATCAGCGTAAAATCTTGATCTAGAATCAACTAGAATTTCTGTGACATAACCGTTGTTGTTAAGTGTTATCAAATGAAGTTAACATTAAAGAAGTAGTTATCCATGCTTTTTTATTCGCTCTTTAAATAATAGCAATTTTTTAAAATTAGATGTTCTTTCGTAACCATCTGGGTCTAAGGGATTTTCTAATTATAAGAAGGATTCCATATTCTCCTAATGCATTGCAAAATAAAAAAGTGGTGATTCACTCTTTTGAAATTTTTTCGCCGATGCAGTCATCCTTTTTAAACACAAAGTCTTATTTTGAAAAAACAGTTTTACCGCCTTTAAAAATCTTTCTCTCCTCATAATATTCACACATTGATCGCACTCGTTCATGACAATTCTTCACTTGTGCAAGATTTATAGATTCTGCTTCTCCACATATTGCTTTGAAACTGATGTTGTGCCAAAATCCGGAACTTTTCCAATCATCCACTCGAAGCCTCACAATGCTCTAATCCGAGTTCCTTAGCTACTTTTAAAGGTTTTTCCTGAATCAAAGGCCTATTGATAGTAATATATTTTAAACTAAGTAAAGTAAACCTATTCAGAACTATAGAAACAATTTCAACGGAATCAGTCGTCCTCAATTTCACATTTTTGGCGTTCTCATTAGAGTTAGAACCCCACAAATCCCATATTTCTTTTTATTTCACAAAATCTGTCTCAACTCTGTTTTACATATTTTGTTATAAAGCTTGTCCAAACACAATATTTCTTTTTCAGATACACTTAAAATTTCAATATATATTTTTAAGTGAATCACTTTCGTTTTGAGGTCATTCTCGAAGCATTAATCACAAATAATAGGCACCAAATTGAGAGTACGTGTAAATAAATATTTTCAGAAAACGATAAAAATGGAGTTAACATATTTTTACGCTTTGAATAATGTGTTTTAAGTATCAACTAAGTATCAATAATCAAACAGTAATCGATACAATCTGCATTGCGAAATAGGTTTATTTCTCTTACAGTCGTCGCTTTCTTGACGCCTTTAACTCTCACTCCCTAAAAAATCAGTGTAGATTTTTGCTTTAAAAACTATCAAATAGAGTAACTCACTTCTTTGTTTTATAAAGATAAAAGTAAATAAATAAAACTATACGTTAGGTTTTCAGTGGCTATTTATTTTTGTTTTACTTACATTATATTAACCACCTTTCCAGTGATGCCATGTGACGTTTGTTTTCTTCCTTCTATCTTATGTAATAATGGGATCCAGTTAATTATTGTATGAATTATACGAATAAACCGTGTTAAACTGAAAAAGTGTTCCCTTTTTTTAAATTTGTTTCTTTAACCTTTTGACACTTTATAAAATTATCCGAAAAATAGTTTCACCTTGAGTACATATAGACAAAATAGCTCGCGTATTAAATATAATAAAAATAAACTTTTCAAAAGTAAAAAAAAAGCTAAGCAAAAAAATAAAGAAAAGAAAAAAGGTGAAAGTTGTGGCTAAAAAATAGTGTGATATCAAATTTCCAAGCTTATATTATGGTATTTATTTAACATTTTTTATTAAAACTTTACCATATGTAATTCGAGTACCTAAGTATGCGTTGACAGAAAGCTTTCTCTCCTATAGTAAATACATCATAACGTGTTTCTGAAAATTATTTTTTTTTAAATTATGCATGATGGACTTGGCGGCCATCTTTCCATATTTTACACAAATTTCTAAGCATACAAGTACGTTGTTAAGATCGGAAGTACGAAATTGTTGCTAAAGTAAACATTTTATGCTTTTAATTTATGGAAATGTGTGCCTAGAAATTTGCGTCTTAAAATAAAGCTGAAAAAAACTTCAGGTTTCATCTCATAATTATTTTTTTTTTCGGAGGGGGGTTAATTAATTAGTTAAAGCAGTAAAAATCAATTTGTTTTTTGAAAAATAAAAGACTTACTTAATTTATCTGTCTGTAGCTAAAACTAGAAGTTCGAAATTCTTAATAATGCAAACATATTACGAGCTTGTGTGCTTAGAAATTTGTGTAAAATATGGAAAGATGGCCGCTAAGCCCATCATGCATAATTAAAAAAAATAATTTTTCAGAAACACGTTATGATGTATTTAGTAAAAGAGAAAAGGCTTTCTGTCAACTCATACTTAGGTACTCGAATTACATATGGTAAATTTTTAATAAAAAATGTTAAATAAGTACCATAATATAAGCTTGGAAATTTGATATCACACTATTTTTTAGCCACAACTTTCACATTTTTCTTTTCTCTATTTTTTTGCTTGGCTTTTTTTTTTTAATTTTGAAAAGTTGTTTTTTAGTAGATATAAGTTCTTTTTTTTTAAACAGATTATATATAATTGTAATAATTCTACTCGCTAAAATTAGTCTTTGTATAGCCTTTATAAGCAGGGAGCAAACATAATAGTATACATTTTATTTACCTATCATTCATTTTTTTAGAGTAATTAATAAATTAAAATTAAGGAAAGTCAATTTCTTCTTTCAAAGTATCAGCCTTTCTGAATTTATATCTCCTTAAAATTTTCTATGAAGGATGAAAATTTAGTAAAAAACAGATAGAGTCAAAATAAAAAATATATTTACTGTTAGTCTGTCAGTTAAGTCCTTGTTCTAACATTTTTTGCTGACGTTTTTGAAAAATAAATTTACCTTTACAAATACATACGGATAATCCGTGAATGAAGCCCCGCAGGATCCGTTTAAAGATCTGTAAATTTAGCAATACTAGACATAACGAAGAAACATTTTTGATAAAAAAATCTAAAAATTTAAAGATATAAACTGTACATATAACTTCATCTTCATTTAGATCATGTTATAGAGAAGAAAGAATAAAATTTACTCAAGTCTGTTTATCCATACCTATTTGCATAAATGTAAGAATATAATTTCATATAAAAATTCCCCTAAATTGTTTATCTTTAATAGTCTATTATTAAAACCGCATATACATTAGAATTAATTTTTTCCGGTTAAACATTGCCTGAAATCTGTAGTCTTATCGTTCGTCAAATTTGTTTTATGTTTTTTAAATAAACAGACACTTTTTCTAAACTCTGACAAAAGATCACAGACATACTGAAGTTATCCAAATACTTATATCTTTCTATTGTATTTCCTTTTTTGAGGGAGAGAGGAGGGGAGAGGAAGAGCGCTCAAGAACTTCGTTTTGTTCTTAGAATTCTGAATTAATTATTGAAAAGATCTACCTACATAAGTCTTGTTGCAGAATTTTCATTAGCAAAGATTTGCATCAACTTATACATCATGTGAATCTATTAAATTACTTTTGTAAAATACTAGATGGGAGCCACTGGTATTTCCAGAGCATTTGCCTACATTTTCAACTTGAGTCATTTACAACTATTCATTAATTTTCTATACGAATTAAAGAAATCGTTGTTTCCATGGCAACTGTACCTTTCACTATTGCTTGTTTGTTTGTTTTATTGAACGTATGCATCAGATCACGTGGGGAGCATGGCGGGATTCGAACCCGCCCCCACCTACGCTCTCAAGCGATTAGCGGCGTTTTGTCTTATCACCTCAGCCCCGGTGGGCCACTATTGCTTTCTCTAATACCCAGATACTGAAATTTAACCAACTGCGCTTAGAATCATGCTCATAACAGAGAACATTTATATGTAAGAGTGGTGGCATATGCACAAGTCGTGTACTCATATTCAAGTTTTTGTCCAAAGTACGGTAACTCAGTTTTCAGTAATAGACGTGGAAGATTTCGATTAAACTAACCAGAAAAGTTAACAAACATTGGCTTCCTGATTTGATTTTATTCAAAATCGTCTTAACCAACCAAAGTAAATGTCCGGGATCCAGATAAATTTTCTTCTGTTAGTACAATTAGATTGACCAATCAGTTACCTCCATCCTTTCAGGCCTTTCGGTGTTTACTGCAGACATCAAAAAGTTCGCAAAAATGCAGGCTTCTGTTTGATCAATCTCATCTCGCTAATAGCGAAAAATTTATCTTGATACCGGCCTATTCGATGCCCTGTAAATATTTGAGAAAACCTTGACAAGCGTCAGGAAAACGACACACAAAGCAGGAAAAACAAAGAAAAAAAATCGTTCATTGTGTCTTTCATATCCACGAGCCAATGAATGGTTTTCTTTCTTTGCTTTGCCTGCTTTGTGTGATGTTTTCGTGACGCGTGTCAAAACTTTCACAAATATCTAGGGAGCGTTGGCTTATTTCACCAGCATAAAGCTATGAAAGGAGAGGAGCAGACGTGTCAATCTTCCCATGTGAAAAACTAGATACCAAAAAAAGTTATTTCCCCCTCTTCTGCCCTTTTCTCTCTTGATTTTGACCGATAGCAGCCCATTTAGCAGTCTCCAGTGCAAGATGCCGCTATATATGGCGGACGCAGAAGGGGGGGGGGGGGGTTGTTAGCGCGACCAATGACATAATAGGCCAGTTCATGACGTTTAAAAGTCACACGCAGTTGGATCATCTTTACACGATGATTAGTACAAAGCGGCGCTTCGATTTTTTTGTGGTTATTGCCGTGTACAGATAATTAATTCCGTGTGACGTGATGAGCTCGCCTCGTATATCGTTGATCACAGTTTAGGAACAGCTTCAAATGACGTCATATGACTACGAGGCTACCGAGAAAGACAGACTACCGAGGTGGGTCCGATTCTTCTTTTTTACAGACCGCTGGAGTCACGTGATGCTCAAATGTACCAATGAAGGTGTGCGAAAAGAGCATAACATCACTCCAACTGTCTGTAAAAAAAGAAGAATCGCACACACCGCGGTAGCCTGTCTTTCTCGTTAGCCTCGTATCTACTCCGAGGCAAACGAAAATGACAGACTACTGCTACAGCATCTAGAATACCTAGTGTGGAAATATGCTATCCAATCAGTGCTAAAAATTTGTATCCTTTAAATGTGCGACGATACTGCTAAAAAATGAAGTGTCGATCGCAGCGACTTCTGCGGGATTTTCGTATTACTAATATTACATTGTATAGACTAGCAATTTCTTGCAGTTGTAGAAAATATCCTGCAGATGTCGCTGCGATCTGCATATTGCAGCAGCATCATTGCACATTTATGGGATACAATATTTTAGCGGTTTGTTTTTTAAGTATTACAGGGATAGCCGATTTCCACACTGTGTATTCTAGTCGCTATTAGTAAATATTAGTAAATATTAGTAATACGAAAATCCCGCAGATATCGCTGCGATCGACACTTGAAATGGAGGATATTCCAAATATGGGTTCGAGGCTGAAAAAGTCACGTGATACCGGTAAGCGTAATTTACCCAAGGAACTTCTAACTGATAAGAAGGGAAGATCACTACTGCTTTGCCTCATGAACTGTTTCATTGGCTAGCGGGGATTTACATTACACGTCTACGGAACCTTTCTTTACGCTAGAAGTTTTTACCTTGACCACGTGATCAAAACGGAGATGGAATATCCTCCATTTTAGCAGTATCGTTGCACATTTAAGGAATACAAATTTTTAGCACTGTTTAGATAGCATATTTCCACACTAGGTATTCTAGACGCTGTAGTACTGTTGTTATGACATCAATACCCTTCCTGAATATGGAAATGCAAAATTGTGTTCAACATAATTGGCCGCAAATAGATTTTTCGCTGTTAGCGAAACGAGATTCATCAATCTGAAGCCTGCATTTTTGAGAACTTTTCGCTGTTTGCAGAAATGCAGACTATTGAATGGTGAATCTCGTTTCACTAACAGCGAAAAATTTATCTGGATCCCAGTCTAGATTTCTACAATCATTTTCATCCATGGCACTAAGAAAATGACTCAAAACTTTTATGACATAGGCCGGGATCCAGAAACAGCAAAAATTCTCAAACATGCTGGCTTCTGATTGGTCAAACTCATTTCGCTAACAGCGAAAAATCTATCTGGATCTCGGCCGTAGTTTTCTTCGATGAAATCAATCCAAAAGGATAATATAAAAGAATAGTATAAGATTTCTAAAATGTTTCGGCGGGTTTGTAGCTGGTCGGCATAATTTGTAAACTTTAGAATTAATTAACAGATTTTCGCTAATTAAGTATAGAAAATTTATGTTTTTAAAACTCAAATTTATAAAAGCATGTAGATTGAGTAAATATCTGTCCAAAATGCAATTCTTACTTTTTTCTGTCCATTATTTAAGTCACTAACTGGATTTAAACATAAGGTGTGACGAAGAAAAAGAATAGGTCATTTTCAGTATCTCGACGTTATTTAAAAAAACTATATCTCTGTTTATAATTAATTTATGAGGATGCATTTGATCTCAAATTGAAGATTTTTTCATTAGGTCCTTCTGGTTTTGGTTTTATTTTTCTGCGATGACTGGTTCTTTTGATATGGAAAATTTTACGCTGCCATGTTTGGTCGATTTAACATGAAGAAGTTGTCTTCAGTATAATAAGCAGTTACGGTGTCTTGCCGTTATTCTTGGCGTTTGTTTGTTTGGCGGGGTTAACATTTTTTTAGCTTGGATTGTCAGAACGATCGTCCTGTTTGATCCTGAAAATTCAAGTCAAGGGTAAACGAGGTTATCTTACGTGCATTTAAAAAGAAAATAGAAATTAGAAAACCGTGTATGGTGTGTTATGGAATTTTGGGAATGGGGAAATTTGTACTTATAGATATTAATCAGCAAAAAATCCAAAATCTTCCGCGGAGGACAATTTTGATTCGCCGACGGGTGCGGGATTTTTCCTAGGCTATTCCCTACACTTATATGTGGTTACAAGATTTGTGACACGTTGCCCTGGTAAATTTAGAGGCTTTTTTTCTTTATTCCAGTTTTCTTTCTCGTTATAAAGTCCTTTTCTATTCTTTACCGCTAAAATTACTGTCCGTTATTTGGAATGACCAATATTCGGAGGTTAAACGTACAAATATCTATGTTTTACACTGAGGGGATTGTAAATGTGTCCGTTAGATAAAGATGGACGCTATTTTGGAGCGTGTCTTGTGCAGGCTTTACTGTAGTATATCCAATAAAGTTTTACAAAATTGATATACTTCTAATTCTTAAAAAGGTTAAACAATTTAAATGATATCTTCAGAAAGTCATTAGTATTTCAATTGACAGAAAATGGAGACTTATATTTCTAGCAAAATTTATTTAACCCATTAACCGCAAAAAATATAAAATAGAAAATTTTAAATTTCTTATTGAAACTCGTTTCCCACCACAAATTCAGAAATGTAATTTTCGCTTTATTAAAATTGCAAAATTTGTGCCAATAAGTAAGAAAATTTTTAAATTCTAAATTAGTGGTGCAAAAGTAATTAATTTAAGCATGAGCAAATGTTTTGACCGTTGCGTCAACGCAATGTCAGCGGGTAATAGGTTAATAACAAAATTTCATTGGCAGAGATTAATTTGAAACATTTACATAGTTTTAGTATTAATCTATGCTTTACTCTTTAATTTATTAAAATGCTATTTAGAAAATATGCATACACAAGATGAAATTTGTGAAGAAAAGCATTGTGATTATTTCCGTGAATTAAATGATGACAGTAAGAATTTGTTAGCTAATAATGAATTCTTTTAATTTCGTTCCTTTAAGGCATTTTCATGTTTGTTAAAAATAAAAATGTGAATTTAAAATAACAATGTGGTTCATTAAACGTTTTTTTTGCGAAACTTCTCCTTTCTGTAAGATCTTAAAAAAAGGATTAAATATATTTTAATTTATAGACCTAACAAGTTTTATTTTGTAAAATGAACAATTTTCCAAACAAACCATAAACAAAAAATTGTCACCCTTAAAATTTTTGTGCAATTAAAATTAAACATAAATGAAAAAATGAGGAAGCCCATTTTCATTTCAAAACATTTGAAGCAAGCTCTTGTTTCTTGTTCAAATAAACAGTTGATTATAATTTATGTAAATAAATTTTATTAAACATTCTGTCAACAGTTTGTGGGGGAGAAGTTCGTGACTCTGAGTACTCTGCAAATATGAAAATGTTCAGTCTTCGAAACCTAACATGACTTCGTAAATTTACGAACCTATTTTTTAGAAAATTTAAATTTCTATTGTTGAGAATGCGCTCGGCAAAATTGAAGTGTTTTTGCTAATTTATGGAATACTATAATGTAATTTACACATAGTTCTTTAAATACTATAAAATGTGATGATTCATCTCAGGTGTATTTGAGATAAAGAAAAACAAACATTATTTTGCTTTTTTAGGGTGTTTAATTTTACTATTTTCTTCAGTTATCTTATTTTATGGTAGTAATCTTGAATTGTTAAAAACTCAAATTTGAAAGTGGTTATTTATTTCGATCACCTCTCAAGTTGAGCTTAGAAGAAATATATACTGATGTAGTTTAAAACAGGGCGGAACCGCGGACGTCATGATAATGTTAAAGTTTCTTCTATTACTTGCTATTAAAACAAAAAGGAAAATCTATTTTAAAAACATACTTAAAAAAAAAATTATTAATGCGTTCACGTCTGTTTATTGTAAGGATCATTAAGATATTTGTTTTATTCACCGGCAAAATTTTGAAGATTTCTCATCCTATCAGCTCAGCATTTAGACTTACATTGACCAACTTATGAACTTTATAGCTTAGGTATCTGTAAAAATTGAAAAAGTTCAAAAATTATGTTTCAAAATTACCTTTACACCTTCGACCTTCCATAAAACAGATGGCAACAAAAATATATGATTACTATTTACCAAATATTCCCCCCTTACTTTCTACAAAAACGGAGAAGGGGAGAATGGGGATGAAAAGGACATTTTGTCTTTATAAGCTTATAAAATAAAATAATGGCATTAAAAGATATCATTTTCAAATTTGCGCCTAATTCTCGTCTAAAACCTTCGCTTTGATACTACTAAAACCTTTTATTCTCAAGTACAATAATTTAAAATATATACGCATTTTCATAAATTGGGAGAAATGTTTCTTTTAACCCCATTGTAGGAGTTGAAAGGGACACACATAAATGAAACATTTTTATGAACTTTTTTTCTTTTTACTCGCGATTACATTATTCAAAATGGACAGATAAATATACACAAATAAATTTAAAATATATTTCAACGTATGATAAAATAAAAACAAAAAAAATAACATGTTTAGGCCTACTTGATAGAAAACAAATTTTATCAGTCAAAAATTTTAAGAAAGATTTAGCTCTAGCTATCTCACCACCAGTTATGGGGTTAGGTAACTTCACCACAATATCATTAATATTCGCGTCATTCATAACAATAGTATCAGTAAATACAAAATGGTTTGATTCTGGGTTTTTTTTTATGTACTTTTTATTCATTAAGAGTGCTTTTCTGGAGTTTGTGTCTACAGTGCTACAAGAATATCATCATGATTATTCCATTATATTTCGCAAATTTTATTGTCTTAATATTTATATTGATATCATATTTATCAAATAAGAGAAGCGTATGATCAGTTTTAGAACAACTAGAATATTTAGTTAATGCACAATTACTTTTAAAAACTTCTGCGGTCATTGACCAACTTAAATGAGCAACTCTAAGTTTTTGGGATAGGGCACCTCCGAGCATGAATTCCTTGAAATTCTTCCTTGAAAAAATGAGTACTGTTGAACAGAGTTACCTGATGTAGAAACAAAACACAAAAGGGAGACAAGTTTACCACGTTCGGCTGATGTTACGTGAGAAAATTGTTTTTCACTACGTTTCGCTACTGTATTAGGTGATTTGTGCTCGGTCATTAAGCCTGTTTTATCACAGTTATATATTATGTTCTGTGTAAATTTATAACGATCCATAAGTAACTAACAGTTTTTTAAAAAATATCAACATTAGCTATGTTAAAACTTGTACTTCTTGTTAAACTAATGACTATAGGTTTCTTAAGAGAAAGTAATGAATTCCGTTGCATAAAATCTTGAAACAAATCAATTCCAGCTTTCTTTGTTTGCCAAGATAGGGACATATTTGGAAAGTTTAAAGCAATCGAATACTCATATGCACAGTTGTCAAACCATAGTTGATATTAGATGCTTCGAGCAAATATGAAGTAAATATATCCCTTTCAACCCCTCAATTTCCGTCCCTTTCAAACCTCAATTTCTGTCCCTTTCAACCCCCTACCCACCTAGCAAAATTAAAAATGTATTCAAGCATGAGAGTATTTTAGCTAACAAAATATACTGATATACACATAAAGTGCATACTTTACAGTGCTAAATAACATAAATATTATAATGTTAAACACTATATTACTTTTTTAGAGTAAAAAGGAAAGCAACATCAAAATTTACTTTTTTATATCAAAAACAGGTTTTGTCTTCATCACCTACAACGCTACAATCGTTGATGTTAGTTGTAAGGATTATTAAGACAGAACAAGTATCGTCATCGATTGAGAAAATGTTGAAACTTTGTACATTTTATTTTCTTCCTGAAATTTTGACTGTCCCTATCATCCCTTGTCCCTTTCATCCCGTCTCCCCTACTTCAGTTGTCAACAAATAGTGCTAAAATTACAAAAAAATTAATATCTCCAAAATAAACTGAGATGCAATTTTCAAACAAATTGCATTTAAAAGTACATTTTTTTCAAATACGCCGATATCAAAATTAAATATGTGCTATGATTAGAAGTTAAAAATATTGCAGTAGAGTATTTAAAGGCACAATGATACATCTGCTCCGTTTTATGGCTGGCTTATACAAGGGGAAAAAATTATTATTTGGAGACTACACTTAAATTGCTGGAAGAAGAAATAGAATATCAGGGGCTAAAAATAAGTAGATAGACGGCATTAGATGAAATTATATTATCCCAGTAAGTTCAAAATTCCTTTCCAAAAAGTATTGAAATAATTATGAAATGTAGCAATTATGTATAAAGACTGTTTGCTTTTATATCAATCTTATAAGTTAGAGGGCAATTTAATATAAAATGCAGATTAATTGATAAAGATTTTTGCCTCCCATAAGTAAAACGGTCATGCTAAAATTGCTGATATATATATTTTTTTATCTTCAGGTCATTTTGACAAGCCTGGTTTTAACTAAACGTGTCACCTCTTTGCTAAAATACATTTTTGTTCAAAATAAAGTTTAGTGTTTATTTGTTATTATAAAAAAACTGCACTTATTTCGTTTAGATAAATAATCCGAATAACAGAGATGCAAAATGTTTTTCGGTATTAAATATTCACTCTTAAATAATATTTAAAATTGGGCTTCATAAATCTTAACTAGTATTATTCTGCTCGTTAGATACAAATATATTTTTTAAATATATCTTTTATACCAAGGATTCAAGTTAATGTTTGTGTGAAGTTTCTTTTTTATAATATTTACAGTATCTTTTCGAAATTAACTACCCTGTATGAAAATACGAATAAAGTACGAATAAAATACGAAATACATTGTTTACTAGAATTAATACATTGACATAAATATTTCTAGTAAGTTTGTATATGTTCCAGAGATAGTTAAATTGAAGCTTTTACATTTTTTTAAAACTTTCTATCCTTTAAAGATATGCTTTTTTTAAATGTCAGCATTTCTAGAAAATATAAAGGTTAACTTAGTGAACTATAAAAAAATAAGTAACATTCTAATCAAAATGTGTGGGTTTTCTTGCTGTATTTTTTACCTCAAGCAGCGTGTTCTCTTTTATTTCCATTAGTTGCATAAAACATTACGTGAAAAGGACTTTTTTATTTAAACACTTATCCCGTTTTAGAAAAGAATTTTTTCTATTCACAAGGGAAAACAAACTAGATTAACTTTTAAGAGTTTTCGTTGCTTGTAGTTTTAAGAGTTAAAAAAGAAAGAAAAAAAAAAACTCAAACTACCTGTTACTAAAGTTGAACACTCGAACCTTTTACTGTAACATTGAAATAGCGTATCTTATTGAAATTATCTTGCAGAAGTTTTATATTTCTTATTATAATTTAGCATTTTATTTGTAATTGTCTTACGTTTTTAAAATTTTACTAGTACTAGTAACAAGTGTTGCCAAATTAACTGATTTTTAACTTTGATATACATTACTATTCGTAACAGTAATATTTACGAATACTTTTTCATTAACATATTTAAAAAAAATCAATTAGTGCTATCCTGAAATTTTGGTATATTTTTGAATTAAAAAATCAGCTAAATTGGGAATAATGCAAGTAATGGGCATACATTGCGTTATTAGTAAAATGGTTTAACCTTTAGTGATTTTGCAAATACCGGCGGTAATATATCTCAGAGTAACACCCCAGTAACACCAGGTAATATACCCCAGTCTTTTAACACTTTCCAACAAAGTTGAAAAGTTTTTATGACTTCGGTTTGTCTGGCCGTCTGTCCGCGCTCTAACTCCCGTAAATATACTCGGATCCTTCTGAAATTTTTGGATGTTAGTGACCTGTACCATAGCACGATCCTTATTTCAAATGAAGTTTGTAGTATGCTTAGTTCATTTAGAGGGACAGTCAAAAGTTTTCCATTACCTGACGGCCTATGGGCAAAAATCGTTTAAAATGATTTTTAATGATGTTACATGCTTTCAAACATGATAAAATTGTATGCTTTTATCAAGTGCACTAAAATATGCATCCTATAGAATATGCAGTGCAAAGAATAGTTATTATTCATTTACAGGGCCACAAAAGAGAATTCCGTTACATAATGATATATGGTAGAGGGAATTTTTTTCCGGCGTATATTAATTATGTTAAATTATTTCAAGTATAATCAAATTTATATACATCGACGAGGTTTACTATAACTTATCTCATGTATAATACGAAGTGCATAGCATTTACAGGGACACACAAAAGATTTCAGATACTATGTTGTATCCGAAGTAATGTACAGTAACAATGATTGCTGGAAATACATTTTTAGTTAAGTTATGTGCTTTTATGTTTCACTATATTTGTGCTTTCTATATGGTGTGTATAAATGCTGTAATTCATATACAGGGCTACACAAAAGAATTCTAAATGGTTACTGGGTATGATTGCAAATTGCTAAAAGGTGGTTTTTAAATGAGTTATGCCTTTTTAAGCTGAACTGCATTTACTTTACTAAAACGTGATACACATGGTCACGTAAAGAATTGGATACATGACTGTCTATAAATGATAATTTCTGGAAATGTGATTCCAGTAGTTTTAAGAGTGTTTTACTTTGACTTAAACTTTAGTTAAATAGTGGCGTGTAATAAAGGTACTAGGTTAATTACAAGGTTGTACAAAAGTATACAAGTATGTTTCCATCTATTAATATAAATTGTTGAAAGAGAATTTTCAACCGGTTATGTGTTTTCTTGCTAAACTAAATTTCCCCATTATATAGTATCAACCTACAGATCAAATACAGGGCTGTTCAAAAGAATTGGAATTCATATTTGCTATGGATGGTAACTGCTGAAATCAGTTTTTTTAATATTTTATGCTTTTTCTAAAATAGTTACTTAGTTCACTTATATTCCTTATTTCCCTAATAACGAAGCTTTGTTAAAGCATTCAGGAAATGTTGGAAAGTGTTTCATAATCTATGCTTAACGCGTGATTTTTCTTAATTTTTTTCAGAATGTTATTAGTCGCGCTCGGTCATTTTGCTGCCCACTCCCCCACTTGCAGAAAATATAAAATGAGAAACATTTTTCAATAATATTCAGATATTATATTTCAATGAAATTTTAATTTAGCAGTTTACATATATTATATATTTTATTCATGAGATTTAGAATAATAGGAAAAAGTAAAAATGAATTGACATTAGGGATCATTGCGCAAACTTTTCCACCAATTTCCACTTTACTTATTAAAATGTACTTGGAGTAAAAACGTAGCTGTTACTTTACTATGGTGGTGGAGAAATGTTTAAAGTCAGCTACATGGTAGTTCTCCATTGTATTTGAAAGGGGGTATGATTTAGCAGAAGATAATATATATGGGCGGCGAAAAAGACCGACAATCGACTACTGCCGGGTTAAAAATTTCGCCAAGGACACTCGTCACATATAGGTTAAAGGGAAAAAGATATATATAAGTATATATATATATATATATACAGAGTGTCCCAGAAGTAATGGGACAAACTTTAAGGGGAGATATGGGACATCACAAGGATTCAGAATTACATAGCAACCCATGGTCGGAAACGTCATGGGAAGGTAGTATGACAGGTACAAGGGACGAAGAGACACAAGACTGAGATCGTCTGAAATAATTTATTGGTCAACGATATTATATTTACTGTGGTAGAGGATATGTAAAAATGTTACAAAAGTCGTTCAAAGTTTCCACCATTGCTAGCGATGCACGCATTACACCGTCGAACCATGGATTGGCGGGCTCGCTCAAATACACCTGGATTTTGTTGGATATCCGCAGCAGTACAGTCGAGTCTTGCAACCAGATCCATATCAGAATACACAGCCGTTACGTACAAAGCACTTTTCAGTGCATCCCAGGGAAAGAAATCTATGCTGCTTAAATCAGGAGACCGTGGTAGCCAAGAGCGTGGGTCTTGTGAGCAACACCACCTAGCGGCGAACGAGGCCGTTTCCGACCATGGATTGCTAGGCAATTCTGAATCCTTGTGATGTCCCCTACCTCCCCTTAAAGTTTGTCCCATTACTTCTGGGACACCCTGTATATATATATATATATATATAACATATTATTAACACAGAATTATCCAACCCGAGCTTCCAGGATTACAGTATATAGGTGAAAACCACTTTTTAAGTATAATAGGTTGTTTAAATTAAATATTTCGACGTTGCCCATTAATATCATAAAAAAGCATTTTTATATGAAAAATATCAATTATATATTAAAAAAATCGAAGTTCATTAAAAGCAATACTTTTGTAGCAGGACTTAATAGCCTAATAAATGGCCAAACAACACTGCAGCCTATTTTATTATAATATTCAGCGACTTTAGCGCATATTTTGATTACATGTCGAATAAATTTCTGTTTTATTTGCAATACTTTATTATTTTACTAATTTATCGATGGAGTTTTAATTTCGTTGGATATTATTCGGAATTAATTCTGAACTATTTATATATTTTTAAGTGCATAGGTAGTGATTATTTGTAAATAGGCTGCACACGATAGTGATAGATTAAAACAAAATTCATGCTTAAAAGTATTTTAAAGACCATATAGACAGTAGCTACTTCAACAAAGCTACATTTTATGTTAGACATAATTTTTAGAAGGCTGAAGCATTATTGTTTTCAAGATTTGCCGTTTGTAGAATCGTTCTAAAAGTACATGAAAATTTTCAAGAAAGTCTTGTTACAGTTTTCAGGGGTCTATTGTATAAAAACAATTTAACACAAAAAAAGAATGAAAGTTTTTGCGTCCAGTATAGATTATGAAACACTTTCAAACACTTCGAGAATACCGTAACAAAAATTCTCAGTTTAATAAGGTTAAAAACAATTTCGAAAACACATAATACATTTTAAAACAAAATTTACCATAAAAAGACGGAAAAATATTCGAATTTGTTTGTGAAGCCGTGCAAATGATCTATACATTTGTATGTATACTTTCAAATTTCCTATTCAGCAATTTCCGTCAATAAACGGAAATGTACTTTAGATTTTTTTTTGTACAGCCCTGTATATTATTTATATAATTTATACATACCAAGTAATATTAAAATTAGTTAAATTTAAATATGCGTGTTATAAGTAAAAGCGCATTTACAGCAATTATTGTTGCTGTAGTTACAGCGATTATTATAGTCAGTACTGTAGACATATTGATTTCTGTATCCCTGTAATTGAACAATGAAATTTATGCAAAACATATTCTGCAGTAAACGTCTTGTAATTCCTATACTTCAGTGTTATACATAAATTTCTATATATTTAAAATAGGGTAATGCCATTAAAACACACCGAATGTTTTTCATAAATAGACTGTAATGCAACAGAGTTCTTTTGAGTGTTCCTGTAAACAAACCGTAATGCTACACATGCCTTAGTAAACCCCGATAGCATATATCCATTTTGTGGCAATTTTTATTTACGCGAGTTTGAATATGTACAGACGGCAGACAGATACAGGCGAACAGGCAAACAGAATCACAAACACTTTTAAACTGAAAGGCATTTAGATTAAATTATATATATGAAACAAAAGATTAAAATTGCACATATTTGTATTACAGTCCAACCGCTATTTAACGAAGTAGCTAAATCCCCCCAAAAATTTCGTTATATGGAAATTCGTTAAATAGAGAGTCACTTTTTAAAATACTTTAAACTACATAAAACGTAATTTAAGTCCATAAACACTAAATATAATTTTAAAAAGTAATTAGTTACACTTTTTTTTTTTTATAAATTATATCTATTTGTTTTATTTATTTTACCCATCAAAAAGAAAACTGCAAGGGAAATTAGAATGAAACAAAACATTGTCTGGAAATACATTGTATTTTCAGTTAAAAAAATAATTTTACATTAAAATCACGATACTTTATTGTAGTTAATAAGATGTTTGGAGGAATACCAAATTTTAAAGCAGTATTCTTTTTCTACACGTCTTTATCCACCTCATCAAGAATATATATATTTTTTCTTTGGTGATCAAGCACTTTCGCTTTGACATTTTTAAGCTACAAGAACCGAAATTATCAACACGATTGATCATGATCGACAATCTAGAAAACGGGAAAGTATAGTTTAAGGATATGGGGCAACTCTATTGAGGGTTAAAACGGAATATTGAAAGTTTGCACTTCTTGGATGGAAAGCAAAGAATCACTGCAATTTTACTGCTCTCGGTGAGTTAGGTGCTTGGTAAGAGCTGTTCATGGTCACTGATCATCATAAAATGTGTTAAGAGAAAGAATAAGTTTGAAAAGTCCAGTAGTATTTTAAAAAATAGGGAGAAGAAAAAATTTGATCACAAGGAAATGTTCGTTAAATAGAGAATGCACTTCGCTATGTGGAGGTTATTTTACGAAGAAATTTGCAAAATGTTCTTGGTTCCAAGTAAAAGTTCGCAAAATAGAGGTTCGTTAAATAGTGGTCCGACTGTATTTAGAAGTTAAATAGCTAAAAATAATTGAAGAAACGAAAAATGGACCGTAAATCCTATGTAGAATGAAAAAAGAACATGCAGTTTATATCGGATGTTTTACTCAACAGAAGAAAAGGGCACAGAAATTGTTTCGGACATTTCGTTCATCTTTTCTATGTCATTCTGTAAAAAAGATCGCATCTTGTTCTATAATGTTTGTAGCGAGGAATTTGTGGTGGCGAATATTTTGATTATTTTAATTAGCCTTTATTGGGTGGATCTAAGTTCTATAATCCATGACTTGATGTTAGACATTCTGGCTTTCTCTAGTATGTTTTTTCTAGATGAAATTGTTTAATGTGGCATTTTAGATTGTTTTGCACGGTATTGAATTTTTTTTATAGAATATGTTAAGTTTCTTTCAATTTTTTGCGTTGTTCTGATGATTTGTTTTCTTCTAAATCTCTTAATGCATGAAAATGGCCATGAATGCTCTGTACAACACTGAAAAAAAATATAATTCTACAGATGCAAAGTTATAGAAATATGTATGATTACTAAAATTTTATCTGTACACTGTACAAGAAAAATAAATTTAAAAAACTAGTTTCTGTGAAGCTACAAAAATCTGTAACTTTATAAAACAGTCTACTAAAATTACAGTAATCTTACTAAAATTTTATCTGTAACCCGGGTTGCAGTTACACAAAAAGTTCTAGGCATCCCAGTTTTCTAAAAAATTCTTAGTAACCTTACAGATTTATTTATTTACAATCCAAAAGTGTATCTGTTACACGAATTTTTGTTGTTGCCGTTATATAAGAAGTTCTTGGAATCCCAGTTTCCTAAAAACGTTTTAGTAAATTTACAGATTTTTTTTTACAATGTAGTAATAAAAAATTTCTTTCTGAGGGTTGTTCTACAAAAATTTGAAAATATTGGATACCGAATCGTATTCCATTTTCCTTTTTTCATGTCTAATGTTGAATCCTTCTTCTTTCAAGATATTATTTACTCTCCTGAAGCGTTATTTACAAGATAGATATGCAGTGTGCTTTTAAAACATGTCTTTCGGACAGGAAAATATTTACTTTAGAATTGACAGCACCTCAAAAACCAATATTCTGGGTTTAGAAAGCGTACTTATACTCTATAAATGTTACTCAAACATGTTTCTGAAAATCAGTGGCAATAAAAGAAACCTTGTTTTTACTAATGCTCTCGAAAATAGATTATTTTCCACGATTTCTAAAGGTAATCAATACTTTTTGAAATCGTTATTAACTCGGAAGGTGTGATTATATATTTTCTACATTAAGGAATCCCTGCTTTTTTTCACAGTGTAAAGCACCGTTTCCAATCAGAAAAAAAAAAAAAAAAAAAAAAAAAAAAAAAAAAAGCAGCATGGAACGTGGTAGGAGATGGGTAGGTGACAACTAGTGTGTGGCAGTTGTCCTGCGTTAATAAGGTATAATAACTACGAACACCAGTATTTTAAAGTAATTGTCTTCGCCGCATACAATGGCATAATTATCAGAAATTAAAGGTGGATAAATAAATACTAAGGAATTATTGGTGCCCTAGCATTTGCAGCCCTGATTTACGCAGGACATCTGGCAACACTGGTGACGACTTGTGAAAATTATATACTTGTTGGTTAATATGAGTATTACATGCACCTGCTCTTAATCCTCTGAGAGCTTTCCTGATTTTATCAATTAAAAAATGCTCGTATAACTCATGTTAACATTATTATTATTATTATTATTATTATTATTATTATTATTATTATTATTATTATTATTATTATTTGGTTTGGTACCAACATACCTTTCAGCATATATCAAATAAGATGTTTTCCAAATCATAATTTCACTATCAACAATTTTTTATAGCTATTTTAAATGGTAATAGGAAATATTAATCTTTCTGCGAGCACGATATAAATTGTTTCATTGGCGGACACCCATCCTAATTTTTAAAAAAACAAATTTCTCGGTACGTTATGATGCTGTTACAAATGAAGAGATATTGTAATAGAAACAAAATAGATAAATTAATTGAGCAGTTCTACATTTTAATCGGAAAATAATTAGAAATGATATTTAAATGCAGAAGAAAAACCGAGAAAAATAAATTTAATGAAAGTAAATAAGAATTGTTACTGATAAATAAGATTATTTCATCAAATATATATAAATTATGAGTTAATGCATGCAGAAAAAGGAAGGAAAATCTATTATTTAAAAAATAAATATTGCTACAAATAATTTAGTTTAATCCAGTGTTACCAGATTGGGGACATTGTTAATTCAGATTATTTGATTGTCACCACTTTTTTAAAATAATGTAATTCGCTTTATTTTTCAGAATTTTAAATCTATTTTAAAATAGGTAGAATATTTCTATTTCAAAAAAATTGTGACAATCAACAGTCTGGGGACAAAAAAGACCACAATCTGGCAACACTGGTTTAATCTACTTTTTACATTTGTTAGAAATTTCACATTGTTAAATATTTTAGAGTTTTATCATATTTACCAATGAAAGTTTCTGGTGCTAACTGATTCTTATGAATTATCTTTAGATATTTATTAAATATATTCCCATTTTTCCAAATTTGAGATGATAGTGTCAAAAATTCGACTAAATATTTGTTGTGTAAAGATGAAAAAAATACCCTTATCGCAATATATATTACTTTCATCATTACAGAAATAATTTTTTTTATCTTAATTAATTGTTTAATTTTCCTACTTATTCAAAATCCAAAAATATTCCGAATAATGCTTTGGAAATCGTAGAAATCGATTTTATGAAGTGAAGAGTAAATTGAAGAGTAAAAATTACCTTTAGACAGTTTCGAATTCATATTTGAGTACAATTTAAGAAATGCACTTTATATCCTTGCGTAAAATTTGCTAGTCAACGCCCGCTGAACAGTTAATGCGGTTACTCAGTCAGCTTCTGAATTCCCTTTGCCTATCTTAAGTCTACGGACTATTGATGCATTCGTATATTTAAAATATCTTCTTAAGAAATTAATATTTTAACTTCCTTTTTCTATTTACTCTTCTTAAAGGATGTTCCTTTTTACCGTACTTTTCAAAATATTTCAAAAGTATGTACTTAATTTTACACTAAGTTTTAAATTTTTACTCCCAGTTCGTTAGTTTTTAATATATAAAATATTTAATTACGTATGTATATATAAAATATTTTAAGAACTAAGAAAAAAAATAAACATCTTTTAAGAAGAGTACAAAGAAAAGGGAGCAAAATATATTGTTTTCTCGACGAGATAGTTTAAATTTACGAATGCCTTCTACTCACATAGACATAAGATAAGCAAGGGGGATTCGGAAAATCACTAACAAACAGCGTTAAGTAAAAGACGTTTAGCGCTTTAATATCAGAATTATGTTAGTTCCCTTGCTAGGATATTTCCAGATGAGAGGAAGGTTGCCGAATCAGGTTATTTCTGCATCTTCTAAGGATCAACATTTTAAGGAAAACGTAAGTACTTAGAGCTTGTCTCCGCCATTTAGTAAATAGTTAAATGAGACTTCACCCCCACCCCCCGCCTCCTTGTCCATAGATTTAAGAAGCTGGTCTGCCGGCTTTGTTGGCAATAGCGTATTAGAAATAATAATAATAACAACAACAACAAAAAAAACATATTGAATTCCTCTGATAATACAATGTTCACGTTTTGTTTTTTAATTGTATACTTTTCGAGAATAAAATTTAGCCGGCATCATCTGTGCCCATATAAGATATGACAATGTAGTTTAAATTTGAATTTAAAATTATTATTTCCTTTTAGATACCAACTGCCTCTAAGGAATCTTTTCAATTTATTTGAGAGTTTCATGTAATAATAGTGCAAATAATTTAAAATTGTTAGTTTATGTGTTTTCATGTATATATAAAAAAAATTAAAAAAAAGAAACAAATTACTGATGATGATTGGAAAATTTTTATCTTTTCAAGATGTATGCTGCTATTTTGAATCCAGTTATTTATATGTTATAACTGGATTCAAAATAGCAGCATACATCTTGAAAAATAAAAAATATTTTAATTAGTATATTAATTAAACAAAACTAAATTTGTTTATTCATTTATCCTCTCAAAAATAATATAGTTATTTTCTTTATTATTTTCTTTATTTATCTTTATTAATCCCCTTTTCTTAAACGTAACATTTGTATTCGAATATTTTAAGCAGTTTTAAATATGTTTATTATTTACACAACCGTTAAATGCTTTCTAAAAAATGAGATAACACAGATTTTCTTGCTTTTAATTTTGTAAATCCAATAACCTTATTCCAAAATAAAATGACTCTTTCATTAAAGTTATATATTTTTATAAATCATATTATATAACGACTCGAAATTTTCGGAAGAAACGCGTAGCTTAACATTTAAAACATTTGAAAACATGTATCTTATCGAATAACCAGTTTACTACGTGAAACGTTTCATTCTACCATATTTAAAGTATTAAAAATAAAGTTTTACTAAAAAACAAGGTAAAATAAAGTCTACTTCATATTAAGATATTTTTAAATGAAAAGTTTAATTTGTTCGCAATTAATATAAATTTTCAAATGTTTTTGTTAAGAAGTAAATACAATTCTTGAATTTTCAATAATAATGTATTTAATTAATCTTACAATAAGAATACATTTAAATGTACTCACTCACACTAAAGTTTTACACTTCAAATGTTATGATTGTAAACTTTGATAAAATACTTACCTTTAAAACGCTACCCTAAAATGTTTCATTTTTAATCAAATGTTGGTACTTTTTCACAAAATGCTTGTATTATTTACGTACGAGAGAATTTCTAAACATTTAGGTTGACATAAGGTTACTTACGAGAGAATTTCTAAACATTTAGGTTGACATAAAGTAGGAATTTCTTTTGCTGAAAGGTAATTTTCAAAATAAAATGCGCGTTTCCTTAAAAATTGTCATTTTTAAATAAAACTTTTTATTAAAGAATTCCTAAGTGGCTAAATAAAAATAAAAATGCCTTAATGCCTTAGGAATGGAAAATTTAAACCATATTTCCTTTAACTTCTGGAATACTTATTGAACGTATTTGATAGATTAAAACTATTGAACTGGAAACAAACACACACAAAAAAAACTGTACTTATTTTAAAAATGTAATTAAATGTATCTTGTTTCTGATAAGATTTTTTTTTTATAAAATGAGTTTTAATTTACAGTTTAATTAACGTCTTTGAAAATTAATCTTATGTAAATTCTCGAATTTCATTCTCTCAATCTTTTTCGAGATGAATTTTAATTAATCTTACAATAAACACGATTAAGAAATAAATTTTGAAATTAATATTTCACGTCTGAACAGTTACCGTTATTTGATAACATTAAATTTTAAAAATGCTTCTCAAGTTGTCCCTTTGGTGCTATTCTCTACATTTTTTGAATCTCCTATCTCATTTTGAATCTATATTGAAAAAGAATATTTTATCATTAACAAGATATTTCAAAGTTTTATTTAAAATCCTTATCAATATGATAGTAAAAATTAAATACTTTTGTAAATTACCTTTAATTAAATGCTCATGTAAGTAAATTATATTAATTAAATTATTAAATTAGAAAAAAAGTTACTTAGTGTATGCAGAATAAGTTTTTATGCAGAAAGCTTCATAGGATTCACATATGTGTAGATAGTATGTACTTCTGCTGAATTTGTAATAATTTATCAATATAAAAATAATAACAGCAATTTAAAAATATATCGGATCACGTAATCCATAATGCTCTCATGCGATTTAATGTTGCCTTTTAAATAACATTAAATTTGTAATTTTGTTTAAAAAAATTATCTCATTTCACTCAATAAAATCATGTAATTAGAAGCACTGAAGTAATAGTTATCTTTATATAATTTAAAACTTTGTGTTTCTTCAGATTCAGAAATTGCATTCCATTACTTTTTTAAAGCCAACACATGTTCTTTACTGATTCTCACGTTATGACAATGTTGGCAACGCCATAAACTATAGCTATCGATTTCTTAATGTGTAAATTTCTTTTTTTAACTCGTATGATTCCAATTTGTAAATCATCGAAAAAAAAATGTAATTTTTTTTTTTTTTTTTTTTTTTTTTTTTTTTTTTTTTTTTTTTTTTTTTTAGAAAACTGTAACTTAATATACGTTTTTTTTTTTTTTTTTTTCCGATTTTAAAGTCTATTTTTCAAATCTCTTTTAGCAATATGATAATAAATAAACATGTTGGCTTCCGTGAAAAAATATAGTTAAAGAAATATTTATATAATAGATGATTATTGATATAAAGTTCAGAATAGAAAATAAAAATAACATATTGAGTGTATGCAAAAGTAATTTACGCTTTCAGGTTGTAATTATATGTTTATTTAGCAAATATGTAAAAGTGGTACCTTATTTAATGTATGTTATATAAGATGCCACAATCTTTGCCCATCTTTCAGACAATTTACGGATTACCTGTCTGAAGAAGGCGTCGTCTTTCAAAGCAATACATTGGTCAAGCCAATTTTTGATTCTAAAATAAAATGTAAATCGTACTTGTTGAATAGTTGGCTGCATCGACCGTAATAATTAATAATCCAAAGGAATAATGTCTGGCGAATATGGCGGGTGCGATAGAAATTCCCAATCCTGTCCTTTTAAATAGGTTTTAACGAGGCTTTCAGTATGGGGTTTTGCGCTGTCATGTTGCAAAATCAGTTTTTCCGTGTCTGTTCTTCCATTCCGGTCTATTTTATTAAACAGCTTGCATTAAACGTATTAGTTTTCATCGGTAGACTTCACCAGCAAAGGTTTTTGAAGGTTGCAGTAGCTCATAATAAACAACGACCTTCATATCACACCAAAAACAGAGCATAATCTTATCAGAATGAATGAATATTAAGCTTTGGCTGTGGTGGATAAGCTTCACCAGGTTGTACCCAAGCTTTTTTCCGTTTAGGATTCTCGAAGTAAATCCATTTTTCCATCTCCAGGCACAAGTAGATGAAGAAACCCTTTCTTTTTTATCTTTGAAGAAGCATTTCACAATTGATTTTTTGCAATTCAATCTACCTTTCATATGGTATATATATGGTATATATATGGTATATATATGGTATATATATATGATACCATATATTCATATGGTATCCAATTTCTAGATTTTTGACCCATTCCCATTCCATGCAGGCGTCTACTGACAATGGACAGATCAAAATTCAACGTTCCTGTCAATTCTTGTGCGCTTGTGTTGTCTTTATCCAATGATGCTTGCAATTTTTCATTTTACATTTTTTTTCGGTCTGCCTTCACATTCTGCATCTTCAACATCGAATAAACCGTCTTTAAACTGCCTGAGCCACCTGCTTGGCACATACTATAAGAAAAAGTATGTTCACCCTAAACTTCTTCAAGTCAACGATGACTTCCAGAAACACTTTTCTTTAAATTGTAAAAGTAATAATAAATCTGGCCGCAAATGGGGATTATGTAGAACAAAACTATCCATTTTAAATGGAATAAAAAAGTACGTTGCTTACACTTTAATCAAATGTCATATACTAAGTTTTAAAGTTAATGAAAAGACATTTCAAAAGCATGTATTACCAGATTCACACAATGCATACAAGAACACTTAAGTTATTGATTAGAAAAAGTGAACTTTCTTATGCATATACCCAATAGGTTTTGAGTAATAATAATTAATTTTTCATTTAATTTTAGTAAAACATAATTTTGTATTATAATATGTAAGAGTTAATAAAATTGAATCATTTAAAAATTCTTAATGCTGCATAGAAAGAATAACCACCATGAATTTCTCAGTAACGAAAAATTTCAAGAAATTTAAATTACTCTTTTTGAGTGTATTATACAGAAAATCAATTAGACGAAAATTCATGCAATGAATAAATAATTTAGGATTATATAATCTTTATTATGTTTATATAAAACACGGGGAAAATATTCATACAAAAATAAACTAGAAATAATTGTAAAATTAATTCGATTCAGAGAAAATGCAAGCAAGAACGTAAGTAAAGTGATTTTGCTGAAAGATGCAGAGAATGACAATATTTCCACATGAGTGCATTAGTGAAACGTCTTTGCTGAATTTGTAACACAAACACAATTGTAGAACAGAAACAATTAGAATATTCCATGGATGATTTCTCCCATGATCTTGAATCATAAATAAAAACGTTCAGCAGCAGAAAATCAGTGAAGTATTGAATCTTTGAGCATGATACTCAAGCTTTGAAATAGTTATATTTAGTAGACTAAATTACATCATTGGACTCCATTCGGCGAAATTTCGATGTAAATGCAGTAAAAAGAATTTGTCAATGTACTTTGGTTGAAATAAAGCTCAGAGCTCATGGGAATCACACAAAAATGAAGATTGTCAGAAGTGTGCATCCTGAAGTTCATTACAAGCTACAGACGTTTTTGGGTATAGCAATGTATACGATATCGCCCTAAGTCGTTACACCAGAATGGCATTTCAACTTGGAGGTAGGTCGAGGGACAGATTAATTGGATAAGAGTTATCATAACATAATATTCTTAACCCTCTGACTGCCGAGCAAAAGTGCTAAATTGTAATGTTGTTTTCTCTGGAATTTTTTAGCGCTTAAAAAGGATAATTTTTCAAATTTAAAAAAAATTAATTGCGTATAAGAAAATTATCCTTGATAATATTAATCATTAATCAATCCCTCAAAACTGGATTATATCTGTTAAATTTTAACAATTTAAATAATGCTTTTTTTGCAGTCAAACCTACAGCTTAGTGATGCCATCCATCAGGTCAAGGCGTGAAGGTGAGAATTTCAAGTAGAGTGTCGTCTTGAATATCAATGAAGCATTTCCATTAAATGAAACTTTATAAGCATAGATTACTCGAGATCGTCACCCATAAAAATTATCAAGAGGTCTATTTGTTGATAGACTTACTTAATCTGATATTCCGCCAGCGTCTCCTAGAGAGAAATAAATATCATATGATAGAATGATTTTTCTTTCAACTAACAAATTAGATTGTTGACCACACTGGAATCTTCTATCTGGTTACCATTGGACAGGAAAAAAATTCATAGGGTTAAAACGATTGTTGCCACCCAATGCGCCACCAAAGGAATTAGTGAGTGGGAGAAAGACTCTAATTAAGATGCAACATTAATCTAAGTGAAGAATGTGGTTGGCTTGGAGAATAGTAGGAGAGCTGTTGAACATTTTTGAGTAGTTATTTGAGGCACCCTGAAAATTTGTGCAGCACTTCTTTTGTAATGCCTGAATACAAAATAGAATGTCTGGCTGAAGGATCGTGGCCCAAAACCTGTGCCAGACACGTGTCAAGTGCCATTTTTTGACACTACCCCAAAAAAGTATTTGAGGCTCGCTGAGATTGAAACAGAATAATATTTATACGTAGAAAAAAATATTTTGAAAATGACAGACACTTTAGTCGGCACAAAAACTGTGCCAGACACGTGTCAAGTGCCATTTTTTGTCTGGCACAGGTTTTGGGCCACGATCCTTCAGCCAGACATTCGATTTTGTATTCAGGCATTACAAAAGAAGTGTTGCACAAATTTTCAGGGTGCCTCAAATACCTTCCCTAAAATGTTTAACAGCTCTTGGACTAGAAGAGTTAGTTTAACACAATATACGTTTATTTGCTACCATAATGCAAAATAATGCGAAATGTAATTCGTTTGTGATATTGTAATTCAATGTGCAAATTTAAAGAAAAATAGGCACCATTATCGCAATTGGCAATTGGTTGTCTATGCTTAGCGAAATGAGAAATTTCATCAATTTTATTTCGTGGCCAAAAAAATACATTTTTTCATAAACTAAAAGTGTACACATAAATTATGAATGTGCACATTCATAACATTTAAACATATAAAAATGTATAATATATAATTATTATTAAACATTTCCTTTATAATAATAAATTAATATCATCACTAGTTAATAATTATTCGTGATGATAATGCAATGATAATTGAATATTACATATTTCCGTAAGTATCTTAAAAAGAATTTAGAAACCATTTCACTTTCAGAAATTGTTTGAAACTAAATGCAGCCAGACATGTTAAAGTTTAGTAAAACATGTCGTAACTTTACCCTTTTAAATCTAACGCACTCCGTAGGTTTCTCACGAAGTTATTTCACAGCTGCTGTCTGTTAAAGCTGGCATATTTCTGAAAAATGTGATATAAATTGCTTACGCGTTTATGAAAATATCTTAAGTGAAAGCGATTCAACACTCAAGATTATGATATATTTAAGTTACTAGAGAAGAAGTTAAAAGAGGACACCTCTTTATAATCGAGCATAAGCCATTTATTTTGTATTTAGTTATGGTCTTTATTTTAGAAAAAAAGTTTAGATATTTACCTGGGCTACGTAAATTTATAACAATCATAATAAAGATGAAATATTTGTTTTAATAATCGCTTTTTATAATATCTAACATAGGTGATATTTTAATTTCTACTTAATACGTATAATTAATAATAATTTCGATCCAAAAAATTGTTAGAAGATTTTAAGTATTAGCTAACATTAGATAAACGATTACCCTAAACGCTGTAAAAAAATCAATTTTACTTAATCTACGAAAATAAAATAAAACCACATGCAGGCATAACCGTAAATTAAGAAAAGAAAAAGAAACAACGTATAAGGGCACAAATAAAATGTGTTTAAAAGCATACAGCTGTTTCAAAACCTCTAAGGTTTCCTCATCAGTGCTTAAAATAAAAGCTAAATTAAAACTAAAACATTGTGTAAAAAAAGGGGGGAGGGGTGGACAGAGAGTCAGAAAAGCGTACCTTTCAGCTCTACTGCCAACGGTGAAATGCGATTTGCGCTTTGGCATTTCACCGTTGGCAGTAGAGCTGAAAGGTACGCTTTTCTGACTCTCTGTCCACCCCCCCCCCTTTTTACACAATTTTTTAGTTTTAATTTAACTTTTATTTTATGCACTGATGAGGAAACCTTAGAGGTTTTGAAACAGCTGTATGCTTTTAAACACATTTTATTTGCGCCCTTATATGTTGTTTCTTTTTCTTTTCTTAATATATTGGCACAAAGTACAATCCTTCCTCACTTTTTATGTAACCGTAAATTGTCTTTGGTCTGACCAATGACAACGCTTGATAATATGGACAAGGAAGCATTATTTATAAAAGCATATGAATGTTTGGACAGTTTGTTGCAGATTTTTAAGAGTGCAATGTTTTTCGATGAGCATATCACTAATGATTACGAACGGTGTTTTATGGAATTTTGTTTTCAATTTAAAATATGTTTAAAAAGCTAAATGTATTTTAAATTAAGTCTTTTGACTATATAGATATAAATGTATTTCCTGTTGTAAACATTAATTTATTTATTTGAAAAATAAAATAAAAAAACCAATTAAAATAAGATACTTAAATTTACACTTTAGTTTTAAAAGTATTGTATTGCAGATGTTGTTTATAGCACTTTAATGTATTAAACAATGATGGAAAATATAAGTAGACATATGCGATTGGAAAATGTCTGTCTAGAAACTAAATTATACTATTTAGAAATAGCGGCAATCAAACGTAAAAAAGCGTGCAAGCACTGCACATGTTTTCTTTATATGGATTTAGTGGTTTTATATAAAATTAATTTTAAATCATGAAAAAAAAAAATGTTAGAAGTATTTTTAACATCTTTCACTATGTATAGTATAAATTACGTGTCGTACTCAAAATATTTGATATGATATTGACGAAATATTATTTGTTTTCCAGATGGAGTTTATTGCTCTTTGCGCAATTTAGGCTGGTCTAGATAAATTTTATTTTCAAATGTCAAAAAATAGCAGAAATTATTTTACAAATAAATTTTGTTGTTTGCACTACAAATTGTTGTTAATTTTTGTCGGAACTTCTTCGTAAAAGGTTCATGACAATGTAGGTAGAAAATTGATTAAAAATATTATGTTATGTGGTATATTATAGTATTAAAAAAGAAATGTTTAAATGAATAAAAAATCTACGTTTCTTGCGTTAAAGTAACGCTATTTTGATTTTACATTTTGTTTTAGCTATTTACCGCTAGATAGTGTTACGAAGATGAAAATTAATAATGGTATTTGGACAGCTTTTCATTTATTTATTTTTTACAAAAGATGTCTATTGAAAATGTAATTGATATTTCACGACATTTATTACCCGACTGAAAAGAAGGGTCATGTGTTTCACGCGTATCTGTGTATGTGAATTTCTTTATACCCTCCCAATTACAATTATAACATCCCAACGGCTAATGGATTTTAATAAATGAGGTCTCAATCAATTCGTCTTAACGGCCCGATGGTTATAGGTTACGTTTTGTTTTTATAAATTCAAAATGACGGCCGTAAAATACACAATAGTGGTAGTGATGAAAAAAAAGCAATTACGCACTCTATTAAGTGGCATATCATTGGATAGGTCTTTCAAAATGAAGACGATGATTCATTGACTATTTTACAATAAGAAGCTCCGTTACAACCTGGAAGTTGTGTATGTAGGATCTCTAGCTTTACTGCAACTCTAACCATCATAGACATCTATAGACCTCATCAAAACTGTGTTTATACATAGGAACTAACAATTGAACACAACTTAAAAGTCACCAATATAAGTAAAAAAAAAAGGCAAGTAATATAAACAAGTAATATAAAAAAATATTTTAAGTCAATTCCTTCTTAGATCAATAAGAGAACTTTTTTACTCCAATTCTTCTTTCCTCTTGAGTGGTGCTTAAAATGCCTTGATCAAGAAGAGGGCTCTCACGGTCTTAAAATACCTTGATCAAGAAGAGGGATCTCTTGATTATTGAAAATTAGTTAGTTTAATTTAATTAATGAATTAATATTTGAAAAAAGTGGATTAACATCAAGTGTCATCCACTAAAAGTTAAAAAAAAATATATTTGAGAATGATTGGATCAATAATATGTATTTTATTAACGACTGAAAATTTGAACAAGATATATATAGCGATAGTGTGAGCTAATAGTAGGAATGGAAAAAAAAAGTTTCACATTGTAGTCCAGGCAATAGGGAATTTTACCTAGCAAAATTAATGGTGGTTCTGGAAATCGGCTTACCTTATGTTTTTTCGGTCGCTGAATACGAGTTTGTAACTTCCCACCAAAATTTTCCCCGGCACCCCCCCCCCTCAAATTTTGGTAAAAAGCCCCCCAAAAAAGGTTTTTATTAAAAAGTATCAATTTTTTATTGTTTTAGAGGAAAAGTATCTAGAAATTCAGAAAGTAGACAACATTTGCAACAAATTATATATATGACATTATGACTTAGGATGAAGGGGAAAGGGGGACCTGCCTCGGTACATGCGCGCGGTGCTGCGTGAACTAAGTTGCGAATTTTCACGTAACCACTCACACGTTTACATTCGCCCTCCCATCTCCCCTCCGAACTTTCCTTATATGGTTTACTTTAAGTTTTTTGGGTCGCTGAATCCGAATTTTTAACTTACCTCCAAAATTTCCTCCCTCCCGAACCCCCCCCCCCCCAAAAAAAAATAGTTGTTGTTAACTTAAATTTCTTATTGTTTTAGGGCAAAAGCATTACGAAATTCAGAAACTAGACAAAATTTGCAACAAATAGGACATATGACATTATGACGTAGGATAAACGGGAAGAGAGGGGGTTGCCTCGGAACATTCCCCGCGCGCTTTTCTCAAAAACAAAATTTTTTTCAAAAAATCAATTTTTTGGGGGGTTGTCGGGTGAAATTTTGGTGGGAAGTTACAAATTCGGATTCAGCGACCCAAAAAACAAAAAGTGAGTCGAAATTCAGAACTAGTATTAATTTTTCCAGTTTAAAGCCCCTATTGCGTAAATTTCATAACTTAGTGCACGTAGCGCAGCAGTGCATTTTCAGAGGCAGCCCTTCCCCTCCCCGTTCATCCTACGTCATAATGTCATACATCCTATTTGTTGCAAATTTTGTCTAGTTTCTGAATTTTGTAATGCTTTTCCCCTAAAACAATAAGAAATTTAAGTTAAAAACAACTATTTGGGGAGGGGGGGTTCGTGGGTGAAAATTTCTGGGGGAATTTATAAATTCGGATTCAGCGGCCCAAAAAAACTTAAAGTAACCTTATAGAGAAAGTTCGGAGGGGAGATGGTGTGTGTGTGTGTGGGGGGGGGAGAATATAAACGTGTGAGTGGTTAAGTGGAATTGCGCAACTTAGTTCACGCAGCACCGCGCGCATGTTCCGAGGCAGATCCTCCCTTTCCCTTCAGCCTAAGTCATAATGTCATATATCTAATTTGTTGCAAATTTTGTCTATTTTCTTAATTTCTAGATACTTTTCTCCTAAAATAATGAAAAAATTGATTTTTTTAATAAAAACCTTTTTTTTGGGGGGGGGGCGAGGGGGGTCATTTTACCAAAATTTGGGGGAGGGTTGCCGGCGGAAATTTTGGTGGGAAGTTAACAATTCGGATTCGGCGACCCCCAAAAAACATATAGTAAGCCTTTTTCCAGAACTACCATGAATTTTGATAGGTAGAGTCCTTATACGGTCTCTATTGCCCGGACTATTGATGTGAAATAATTAATTAGCTCGCTTTTTACGCAGTCGGGTTTTTTTTACTTTTTAAATTTAATTGTTTATTTGTTTTACATATAATTGTTTGAAATACATTATCATATGGAATGCGTCGCTCATCTATGTGACTTAATAAATATTGGAATTTTACATCCTTGGAATCTTGATTGTGTCGTTCAAACATTCCAATTCTAGTTTATCTTTCAGCGGGCACGCTCTAATATATTGCAAGAGTAGACGTGTTTCTTAGGACTTAATGTAATTTTAAATATTTGAATGTTCTGCTCAAATATATCCATTCTAGCTGACCTTTCAACAGACACACTCTAATATGCTGCAAGAGTAAGAGTTTTTTTTTACACATTTTATTAGCAAAATTTTATTTTAAATTCTAGTGCGATATGCCAAATTAAAATGCATGAAAAATAAAGTATTTTGTAAATTGTACGACTCCGCGTCACCGAAAATGCTAAAGTAGATGTTGGATTAATGACTTTTCTTAGAAAATATTATAACATAATGTATTTTATATACACAAAACTTTTTAGACTAGATCATTATCAAAATAATTTTGTTTTTTTTTTCTGTACATTTCAATCTACTTAGATTTCATAAATTTAAAAATCTTCAATCAAAAGAATTGAGTGAAAAAATCCATCTGTGTAGTACATTTACAGAGGTTATGCCATTAAAAATAAACTAACCACTAAGTAATTAAAAATTCACTATGATTATTTCGCTTTATTTTCCAGAAAGAAGTGAACATGATAAAAAATGTTATTTTGACTGATTAAAATTCACTTGTTATAATAGCAACACTTACGAAAAATAGTTTTAGAAACCTCAGATATTCATTAATGAAATCAGAGAATCAATATTAATAATTCATTAATGAAATCAAGGATATTTAATAATGAATTTTCAAAAGTTAGCTTTTCAATTTGTTTTTTGATTTAAAATGTTATATAGAATGAGATAATTACAGGTTATTCGGTTTACCTAATGCAAGTATTATAATGTTTATTAATACTATTTCTTCTCTGTAAAAATGCACAAACATGCAAGTTTGTTTTCTGTATAGCAAGCTTAAATGAAATTGTAGGTAGAATTTTTAAAGAAATTGTAAATGTATCTAAAATCCTCGTTATATTAAAGATTTACTTAAAGTGGCCATTCTTTACTATACAATAGTTTAAAGGTATTCTAAACCCTTTTTACATAGAATCACATACTAAAAGTCCTTTTATCTTTATGGAAAAGGAAAATACTTAACACTTAACGTATCCTATCAAATGCAACTCCTAGATGGCTTTATTTAAATTTTGTATTAAAAAAGAGATAAATTTCTGAAGAAAAAGTTAGAATTGTATTTTCTTTTATGACTTGACTGTGTCAGGGGTCGAGACAAAGTCATTTTGTAAATCGATTATTTGAAATGAAACATTTCGAAAAATATAGAGGAATATCGAGTAAAATATCCTATGTCATTATTAGCAAGCTCAGAAATAAACAACTTTTGTTGTTTTCATTATGACTTTATGCTGCTTGGTAACAGTGGTCCTAAAACAAACAAAGAAGATTCTAATTTTTTTTAATTGGTTGTGGAATACTGTCAAACAATTTCTTAAACTAAATTATATTATTACTATTTTTAGGGTTTCGTTCATCTGACGAAACCCTATTAGTCTCGCTCCTCTGTCTGTCTGTCCGTCCGTCTGTATGTCCATCACAGAGCCCGTTCTCAGAAACTATATATGTTAGAGTTTTGAAATTTTGCATACTTATAGATGAACACCTCACATCAAACGACAAATCCTAGAATTTCGAAAAAATCTTATATTTAACCCCCTGGGCTCTAACTTGTGTATTTTAAGCTTTTCTTTCTAACTCAGCCCCTAATTAACTTGAAGACTTAAAATTTTGTAAAATTATAGCTAAACACTTGCGATCAAACGACAAATCATAAAATTTTGGAAAAATCTTATATTTAACTCTCTGGGCTCTAACTTGTGTATATTAAGTTTTTCTTTCTAACTCAGCCCCTAATTAACTTGAAGACTTGAAATTTTTCAAAATTATAGCTAAACACTTGCGATCAAACGACAAATCCTAAAATTCTGAAAAAATCTTATATTTAACCCTATGTGCTCTAACTTGTGTATTTTAAGCGATTTTTTATCATCCCCATATTCACCCGGAAGGCACTTTTTAAACTTTTCCTGACACCCCTTTAACCACTCTTTCATATTATGCACAATAGAGTTACATATTTTAGTCCCATTATTACCGCCAGGGGGCGCATACCTATCTCGGGTGCTATGAGCCCTTTTCCCTCGACTAATATATCTACGGATAGGTTGTAAAACGAAGTTTCGTTGGGATAGAGGTTTGTGTAGAATAGAGTGCGCTCTCTGGTTGCGAAATGTGAAACTAACTGATTTTGAAAAAGGATAAAGTGTTTTGAAAGGAATATTAAACGAAACCCTCTGTGCGATCTGTGATCACACTTACCCACTTGTTTTTTATTTAAAATGATTTTTTTTTAATTTAAAATGATTTTTTTGATGAAAAAAATTAAAAAGGATTTCTTAGATAACTACTTGGTAAAACAAATCTGGGTTATAAAGACAAATATAAGGAATCAGTAGATAATTACATATATCTTGCAGCTTCTCACTCAAATAGAAATCGACAGCTTCATAACTAACATCATCACGCTGCCAACAATTAATAAAAAACACAATTTTGAGAGGAAGATATTTATATGTTTCGAAAGAAGTTTTCGTGCATATAAGCATTAAGAAAATTGGACTTATACAGAAAAGTTGAATTACTAAAATAATGTCCAATCATAAATATTAAGATTTTTTATGCAATTTACCAAATCAAAGATGCTTGGATATAATGTATCATTAAAACCTGTTTTTTAAACAGAAATTGCTGCTGTGTTTTTGGAAAAAAATGGTACACTTTTTTTACTTATAAGTAGAGATATATGAAGTTACCCAAAGGTTGTGTGGAGCTACTCCTTTCTTTTACCTCCATAAATCATCTGCATTATTTATATCGTAGATAATTTAAACTGCAGGGTTCTCTAATTGTTTAAACGTTATAAACTTCTTTCATAATTATTTAATAAAAATAATTAACATTAATTTGCTGTCTTGTTATAAGTTTTTTATTTTTTTTTTATTTTATAAGTGTCATTTATTATCTCTAGAAAAAGTCAAAAGACAGTTTTGAGAAGCTAAGTTGAAATGAAAGAATGTAACCAGACGGGGAAAGTCTGACAATTTAACTTATCTATAATTATAGGCATGAATCGTATTCCATTTTATTAATTATTTTTGTGTAGATTATGTTTTATTAGCAATTACTTATCAAAACCTTTCAATCCATTTAGTTGTATAACAGATGTCTTTCCATTTTCCTTAATTATTAAATTTGGAACAAAAATAATACAATATGCAAAAAAAAAAAAAAAAAAAAAAAAAAATTACAAATCCAAAATAATATTTCTAAAATTCTTGCTCACAGATCTTTTTCTGAGTTAATGCGTCTAAATGTTTATAGGATATAAAAAATACTGCTGACATTTTCAAAAGGAAAACAAAAACACACAAATTAAACACACAACTTAGGTGTTTTCACAATGCAAAATAATGCTCAGACCTCGCTGAAACATGTTTAATCTCTGTGATAATGGCCTCCAATAAATTTGCGATGGTTGCAATAAATGCTTCAGGTATAGGAATGTGAGAGTTCTTTTGGGAATTCCAAGTTCCAAAATAGTCTCTATCGTAGGACAGGATGTAGTTTCATGAGACTGATCATAAAAAGGACAAATTAGAACAAACACAATAATCATAATTTTCGGAAATTCAAAGTGACTGAAATGGGGTTTCTAAACGTGTCGATGAAAAATAACTCAACGAGATAAACATGAACTGGGAGAATGTCCGATAAATTATTAAATGGTTAAATTGATACCAGTCTTACATTTACCAAGTGTATCCAAATTTTACGGTGGCAAAAGAAAAAAAAATGGAAATCAGTAAAACTGGAGAATCGTAATGCAGCGGCGGGAGGTTTGTGATCAATGATTATTTTGCAAAAGTGTACACTCGTATTGGACTATTTTCGACTTAGCGATAGTATTTTGTTGAAATACTTTCTTAGCCTATCATCTACTATTGCAAAATTTTCACTCGGTTATAGTTTCGGATGGCAATTGGAACAACCCATTGAAACAAGGAAAGAAAACTTTTTTTTCTTTTAATTGAGGAATAAGCCATGATTAACCCATAAATGGACATTTAAAACATCTTGGTTAATGTTTTCCTTAATTGGTTTCAAGAATACCCTGTAAAAATAAAAATGATGTTTCAGCAAATATCTGCTTTATCACCAAGAAGATGAACCACTCAGTAAAGGTGCACATTCCGCAAACCAGATATCTTTATAGCGCAAAAACTGCCTTTTGACTTAAAACTTAAACGAATGTAATATTTTGTGTGACAAATCTTTGAAACATTCGATAACGTTTAAACTAAATATTTTTGGGGAATTTCTGAAAAAAAAACGTGCACAAAAATATATCAAAACTGTCTATGAATCTGTGACTTTTTACTTAGATTTTTCTCATTTGTGAAATTTGCAAATTTTTTGAAACTCATAAATTGATGTTATGTTTATTAGTAATACGATTTTTAGTTTTCTGATTAATAAAGTTGTTGAAAAGAAACAATCTTACCGTTCTCTTTCTTACTCCCTAAAATAAATCACGGAAGTCAAACTTTCTTAATGAAAGCATTGCATGTTCGGATATCACTGTCAAAATTAATGAATAAGTCAGCATTCAAAGGATCACCTTCAAAAGTCAATTGATTTATAAGTTATCCTACTAGACCTTTCAGGATATGTTTAAATAAAGGAATCGAAAATGCTGCTCATTGGGAAAGAAACTGTGTATTCAGAGTTAACACTTTACCATCTTATGATCCTCCTATAACGGTGCTTTAGTGTACCCATGTTCATAAATGAACAAAAAGAAACTCCAACACAATACTTTAAGAGACTTAAAAATTTATTGTAAAGAACTTTTAAAGGAGGGCCGTGAAAAAGTTCAGAGGGTCGGGGAGAGTTTCGATAACTGCCCAATGGCAGAAGCCCACAGCGTAGCTTAATTGCAGCCTACATGGCTCGAGGTCAGGAGCAAAAGTGAGACAGATTTTGTTACAATTACTTACAGATTGGCAATCATTAAATAACCATATGTAAGATATTTGGCGAAAAACAAATTGGGTAGACAAAACAATCAAGAAGTTTTACATTGAGTTAAAAACTGCGCCATGGCGGGTTTTATAGGGTTACAAGAAATAAAATTCTTGCGGTAAGTGAGAGTGTCTAAAGAAATAGCTAACACGTGATATTACATGCACGTTACAGATTTAACGACAGCAGAAATTAGTCAGCAAGGGGCATATGGCTTTTATCCGACAAAATACAAGGGTGAGCATTGATTATTAATGCAAGCCAAGAGGCTGAGAAAATATGCATTACATATGGTCGACAGCGATGCGAAAGACATTCACTTCAATTTTATTCTTTTATTTTATCTCAACGGAAAATCTCTGCGGTTAATATATATTTCTGTCTGTGTGAAAGAGAAAGAAAAAAAGAAACAGACTGATAAATGATACATGCATTTAAAACGTACTTTTAAAGTATAATTGAAAGTTACAGTAGTGTGAGGGGGGGTGGGGGGTGGAATGAATGAATTCCGACATATGAAATTAAGTAATAAAATGTCAAATTTAAACAAAATATTTAATTTGAAGGAGGGGGGGGGGGTGGATAATGACAATTTATAATGAACCAGTAAGGTTAAATGTTGATTTTTGAGGGGAGAGGAGGTTAAATGAATATATAACGGGAAAGCCGTTATATATATCACCCATTACCACCAGAAAAAAAACTGTGAAACTTGTAGAACATTTTTTTTTTTTTAATTGAAGATTACTTTGTCTACCCCATACTTATAAGTATTTAAAACAGATATAACATAATACAAAGATAAGTCTCCATATATATATATATATATATATATAAATTAACTGTGTGCTTGCAATTCTTTAAATGTTTGCATAAAGCAAAACTTTTCAGGTCATGATAACTGGCGCCTTTTTAATTCTATTCTTGGTATCACTAGTCCCAAACAGTCTCCAAGAAAGAGCAAAAAAAAAAAAAAATCTTTTTTTTTACAGGATCCTTTTTTTAAATAGCTCTATTATATTTGTTTTAGAGGCTGGTACCAGCATTTTTCATAACCAAATAAGAGAAGTAGTTTTTTTTTAGTATCTTGTTATATTTTCTTCTCAAAATAAGATAAACATAATATAAATGTAAGCAACAAAAGACACAGATACAACTTTAAAATTAAATGGAAAATAAAAGACATTTGTATGTCCTTAAATAATTGTTAAATGAAGTAACAATAAAAATAAAAATAAGAAAAGGTAAAAAATTGGTTTTCGTGCACCCAGCACAGGACCACAAAAGAACGGGATGCCTATAGCATGCCTATGAGTGTGTGTAGCCCTTATTCTTGTTAAGTAACAAGTGTGATGGCATCAGTTTACAACGTCAGCCCTAGGGGAGGAGGGAGTTATGAGACCCATACATCAAGTGATACATAGGTCCCTGCTCCCAAAGATCATATTGATCTTCAAAGGAGCATGCGTCGATGTATCATGTAAAAATTATGTTTATTGAATTGAAACATCAATTCGAGGGTTTTTGTCTCTCTACACAATGAAGTTTGGACCCTTAGGGCCAAAATTTTGAACGGGAACAAAACTTCAGAGGGAATAAATTCAAAAATAATAAAAAAAACGAGATAAATATCTCACATATCAAGTTAAAGGTCAGTCCGAGTGTGTGGAGAGGGTGGTGACATGATCGGGTAAGTATAACAACTGCAATTGTTTTTCAAACTAAACTCTAAATTTGTATTTCTTACAATGTATCGAGAAGGATATTAACTTTATGTGTATTGTATAACATTAGATAATGTTTTAACATTTAGTGTAACTGCACTAGGTTACTAATGCTACAAAAGAAAAAAAAAACTTTTTTTTTTTTTACTGTTATTGTGAAGTTATGTTATTACAAGAAACGACATAATATCTAATACGTGTTTACTGTCTAAGTGAAGTTTCGCCAGAGATTATATTTAATCTCCAAATTTAAAAGAATAAGTATAATTATGTACATGTAGAAAACCAAAACAAATTTGATGAAAGCAATATTCAAATTTAACCCTAGAACTACCGGAAATTTTACTCAAGTTTTATAAAAACATTCTACACCAGAATTTTTACTTAAAACTATTTAATTTGTTTATTTAACTTATTATTGTCTGATTTATACATTTAGTTTGTTTTGAAGAAATTTCTGGTTTGATTAAATATTTTGAATGTACATGTCGGGTCCATTGGACCCTTCTGGTAGACAGAGGGTTAAATGTAGCATGTGAAGGATCAGCATCCTGTAAACTGGGCATTCTTTGTTGTGAAACAAAGTGATGGTTATATGAAATGTCATGGCATAAAAGAAATGGAATATAATAAGGGAAAATTAAGAATCTGTTAAAAATTAACTTTTTAATAAATGTTTAAATTGTGAATATCATGTGAAGTCAAAAGTAGTTCCTGGTATAATGAGACATAAAAAGGAAATATCTTAATGTGTAAAGTTGAAACCTAGAAACAAAATGTTTTCAATTTTGTATAATGTATGTTTTTTTTTTTTTTTTTTTTTTTTTTTTAAACAAAATCTTAATGAACTAAATTGTAAGTGTATCTCTATGAATAAAAGAAAAAAAATGTGTATTTCAATGAACGAAGCAAAGTACAACTATCTCACAATGAACTAAAACAGTGTATGTCAGTGAACAAGAGTAAATTTAAACGACTTAGTTGTATGTTTGCGAACACAGCAATCTAAGTGCCTCAATGAACAAAGGTGAAAAAAATATTCCGATGAACTAAAGTGAACAAGTATTTCACTGACTTAAAGTGCAAGATTAATACAATGAACTATAGTCTGTGTAAACGATGAACGTTGCTATGAACTAATGTGTCTAACAAAAGAATATAACTACTAAGAATTAAAGTGTCTAATAAATTAATAAAAATCGCTATGAACTAAAATGTAAAACAAAACAAAAAAATAAAATCAAACTATGAACTAATATGTGTAAGAAAAAAAAATTCTATGAACTAAATATTGTCACGAAGAAAAGGATAGTGCAATTGGTCCCTAAAGTATACAACGAATTGGTAACGCAATGAACTAGTGTAAAGTTTCTCTATGAACTAAATAAACTATGAACTCAGTTGTGTAAACTATGAACTCAGTTGTATGAACTTTGAACGAAAAACTCATCATGTACATATGGAACCAAGAGCCTTCTATGCATTGTATCACAAGTATAAAAATGTTTAGCTTAACGTTTTAAAACAAACGCACAAAAGTAACTTTTTTTTTTTTTTTTTTTTTAGAAAAGAGAAGCGAAAAGGACAAATGTAACCAGGAAATGCTACTTATGTGTTAAAAAGTAACTTAAGAAACTGAACTAAGATTAACAAGTAAAATTGTATCCAAATTTCTGAAAGTAGATAAAAATGTAACTAGTGTAATGAAGAATGTTTAAAGTTGTATTACTGTGTACACCTTCAGCAAAAACTTCCTAAAATGTGAAAATCACAGTGTCTGATGACCCGCATCAGAAAAAAATTTACTAATGTTCCATTTCATCATTCATTTGGCTATTTGTGCGCTAAACAATCAAACGAACAAGCAACCCACTGTACACTTGTGTTTATCTAACAACAACAAAAAAAAAACAGATAAATAAAATTTAATGTAACTGAAAACCTCAATTAAGTATGAATAATAATGTCGAATACTGACATATGTATATAAATGTATACGAAAAGGAAAAAGCTTAAAAAGAAATGCTGTAGATAGTAACTTCTTCACAGTAATGTGTGTTTTTTTACAAATGAAACCTGTAAAATGTATCTTATATTGTTTTTATTTTATTTTATTTTTTTACTAAAAAGGAAGTTGTATGAGATGGTTTATGGGAATGTATTGCAGATGTATACCTTTTTCTCGCTTTTGCTTGATGAAATTTTTTAATGGTGGACATAAATGTGCAAATGCTGTGTGGAAAACGTCAAAGTTGGTGTTGTTGCTTTCATTATTTTTAATGCAATTAATGCATTTTGGAGGATTTTTACACTGAGAGTCACTGTGTAGCAAGGCACAGACAGAGCATCTGATGTCATTATAACACGAAATTGCAAGATGATCATTGTATACCTGACATTTAAAACAACGTCTAACATTTATATATTTTTTAACAGTGTACGGTTTTGATTGTATAATAATTTCTCTACGCATTAATAATTGCCTAGCATCTTGTGGTGCAAGCTCAACGATCCAATTAAAGGAATAAACATACAGGAACTTGTACTTTATAACAAAGTGAAAATAAGGTTCGGTTGTCTGAATTAAATCTGAAATACCGAACAGGATATCAGGAATGTTTACATTTTCAGGGATGTTACCAATAATGACACGAATAGTTTTTGTTATATTAAGTTTAGCAGGGGATAACGGATTTAGAGAGGAATTGCTGACATCTGTAACTTTTTCACTGTTTTTAACTTTAGTGAGCAGGTCGAGGCTAAGATATGTGTCTTTTTTATCATTTTCCAGTTGTGGTAACTTTTCCTGTTTAGACATATAAAAGGGGACAGTTTGTGTTGATCTATCTAGGGCAGATGGAGGGAATCTGTTGTTGATATCTGCCACATGATTAGTCAGAGACTTACTGAATTTAGTACGTTTCACTTTACCTTTCTGTTGGGCAGTAATTTCATGTAGTCTCTCTAGAACTTTCTGATTTACAAGAAGTAAATTATCTTTATCCTGTTTTAATTTGGAATAATCATCTTTTAGAATATTAAAGTTTTGTATAAGAACCTGAAAATTAAATTTAATGATCTGAAGGAAATCCATAATATTTTCAGACAAGGATGCATGAGTTTCGGTCTGCAGTGAATTTTGAATTACTGTGGCCTCCGTAGTAATGGAATCCGAATACCTTAATAATATTTCTTCGAAATAATCTACCCATGGAGATACAGAAATGGGGTGATTGAAATCACTAGCAGAATTTTTATCTTTCGATGCCATATTGTAAAAAAAAACTTGTAAAGTGTCTGTTATCTCCAAAACCTTTTTTTATCTGGTGTTTATTTAATTTCTGTTGTTTACTTTTTTTTAACAGGTAAATTTAAAGAGGAGGGAGAATTCTTTTTTCTTTTTTTTAAAAGGGCAAAACAAATAATGTAAACTGAATAATAAGAGTATTCCAAAAAGGGGCAAGTATGCAAAACAATAACTATCAGAACTGAAATGTATGCACATAAAATAAAACAGAATAAATTGAATGTTTAAAGTATGTACAAAAGAAAAAAATTAAGGGGGGGGGGGGTAATGCAAAAAGTTTCATCCACAAGATTTTTATTAACAATATCAAATTCTGTTAAAAATCAAATGGATAAGAATGTCCGAAATACAATAAAATAAAAGTTATCAGAAAATTAAATTGTATTTTTTGTTTAAAACAAAAAAAGAAATAAGGTCAGAGTAGATCAACACATTGAGAATAAGTGTGCAATTATCACATTGAAGTGCAAATGTGCAAACGCTGTGAGCGTAATATGCATATATATAAATAAAAATAAAATAAAGAAATACTGCAAAATTTCGAGCAGAGAACAACTGTTTGTTGCTTAGCGACAAAATAAGAATACCTTCAAAATATGCCAGAGGGGTTAAAGGGTTAAATTCTCGATTTTAAATGCATAAAAAAGCACCATAAGAAAAACAGAGTAAAAGATAGGATGCATATGGAAATTCTCGAACAAAGATGAGAAGAATATCCTGATTTAAACACAAAATTCTAATAACTGAAATATTAATAAAAAGTACAATAAAAATATCATTTCAACTAGCAAATGCACTTATGATGATTATTATTAATCTTTTCTTAGAAACAAAAACAGCCTGGAAGGAGAAAAAAAATGAAACAAGAATGCAATCTCTAATAATTATGTCTTAACAATTAGATCAGAAAAATTTCTCCGTTCAAGCTGACAAATCAAAATAAAGATATAAGAATGCAATTGTTAACACAGTACAAGTATGAATAGGGAATAATAACATGAACAGAAACTGGTAATTTACTGAAATTGAAAAGACAGAAAAAAACTAAAGCAATTTACAGTAATTAATTTAATATAAAATCATTCCCTGTTCAAACTTACATGCAAACTGACTTCTTAAATTCTTCCTTTTTTTTTTTTATTAATGTGACAAAACTTTTCTCATATTGAAAACTCACTTATATCTGTCACGTTATTTGTCGACAGCATACAGAATTTATTTTGAGCATGCAAACAGAGCGAACTGAAAAAAAAAAACAACGCCTTCTTTTTTTTTAAATTAAAATTTAAATGATTTCAGTAACAAACTGAAACGGACAAATTTTGAAAACCAGTAGATATAATTAACGTTCTGTTTTAATACTTCCATTAATCTGTTATGACTAACTGCTAGAGGTCTGCACGGGCCGGAATTTCCAGGCCCGTGCCCGGCCCGGCCCGGCCCGTTTGCATTTTTACAGTTCTCGGCCCGGCCGGACACAATTCCTACAAAAAAAAAAAAAAAAAAAAAAAATCCGTTTTTTCTCAACATACAATTAAGATTCTTTCAATAAATACTACATACATATTTATGGGAACATTTTACAATACATTTTACATTACCATGATGTTCGCAAAACAGAGAGCACACAATAGTAAACATTAACGATTACTTAGTGTTTTAGTCATCGTGACTACAGACATTTCAAAATGGAAATAATGATTCATTAAAAGATTAATGTAGTTCAGAATAAAGGATTAAAAACATGATAATTTTTGAAGCTGTATAATGAAAAGTAGATTTGTGAACATATTTTTCTCATTTCTAAGGCTTTTCTCAAATCCAAAGGAGCCACATTTCGACACATTTATGAATACTTTTCTTTTCGGAAGCGCGTAAGAATGGCAGGTATTCTTATTCAGAAGCTATGTAAATGTCGTTTTTTTTTCATAGATAAAAGCAATATATCTTTCTGAAAATACTGTCAAAGTTAGCGTTATGAATTGAATTTCCGGAAGCGATAGCACAGGAAAGGGGAAAAACGTACATTCACGTGACAGGAATCTCTGTAGGTAATTTAACAAATATGGAAAAAGCTATTCGTTTCCAAATGCCTTCAATAGGCAGGCCTGTCAATTTTATGCCTTTATAGTTAAAACTTTTGTCAGAAAATGTGTCTGACAGCTTCGCATTGTTGAGCAGTGAATATGAGAACCACCTTAAGGTATATTTCCAAAGATACTGTTAAGGGGACAAGGGACCTTAAAATCCTTAAAAATACTTTTTTTTTATTTTTTGTAAATTTCACATAAATATTATTCAAGGGTACATTATATGCATTATGGCATGTATTTATCACAAAAAAAAAAATATATATATTTTTGAGAAAAAAGGGAATTTTACGCGTCGTCATAGAAATCTTCGAAATGCCCCCTGCGTCTTCCCTATCAATGAAAATCCCCAATATTTTTTTATAAAAGTTAATAAAGTATATATAAAAATATAAATAAATTAGAGCATCGAATTTTATATATTTGAATTTAAAGGTAAAAATAAATAAATAAATAAAAATTTTGAAATTTTTTCGAAAAAAATTCAAAAAATTTCAATTTTTTAATTTTTTTTAACTTTTAAATTCACATATATAAAATTTGATGCTCTATTTTATTTATATATGAAAAACAAACTTAAAAAAAATATTGGGGATTTTCATTGATATGGGATGCGCAGGGGGCATTTCGAAGATTTTTAAGACGACCCGTAAAATTCCATTTTTTTCTCAAAAATAATTTTTTTTGTGCTAAATGCATGCCATAATGCATATAATGTACCCCTGAATAATATTTAAGATGAAATTTACAAAAAAATAAATAAATAAATAAATAAATAAATAAAAAAAAAAATAAAAAAAAATTGAAAATTTTTGAAATTTGTTCGAAAAAATTTCAAAATTTTAATTTTTTTTTTAAATCTTTGAATTCAAATATATAAAATTTGATGCTCTATTTTGTTTATATATATAAACCAAACTTTTATAAAAAAATATTGGGGATTTTCATTGATATGGAAGACGCAAGGGGCATTTCGAAGACGTCTAAGACAACGCGTAAAATTCCATTTTTTTCTCAAAAATAAAATTTTTTTAAAATTTTTTTAGTGATAAATGCATGCCATAATGCATATAATGTATCCTTGAATAATATTTGAGGTAAAATTTACAAAAAATAAAAAAACTTATTTTAAGGTCCCTTGTTCCCTTAAGAGAAGTTCATTATCACTATTACTGCAAAACACAGTGACTGTTCTACACATCCTGAGATCGATTAAGACCAGTTCCGTCCCGGCACGAGTCTTCTGAAAAAAAATTAAACTCGGAATCAGATATCTTGTAACTGCACGATGATGATCTCTATGATGGACGTGTTACATTTCTGTAATGATGTTGTTAAACTCGCATCGGCTCGTGACGCACATTTATACATCTCGAGAAAATCATATTAATTGAAAATGGCTCGTATTTTATCTGCTTCGCTTAAATTCTTATATCGGCCCGACAGGCCTGATTAATTTTTTTGCCGGCCCGGCCCGTTGAAAAAATTGTTCTAGTTCTGCCGGCCCGGCCCGTTTGAAAATTCGCCTTCATTCCGCCGGCCCGGCCCGCGGGACGGGCCGGGTACGATCCTCGGGCCAAGCCCGGGCCCGTGCAGACTTCTACTAACTGCTTTTGAATCTTTTTTTTTTTTTTTTTTTTTTTTGCTAGGGCACTTAATAAATTTTTGAAGACACCGAAAGTAATATCATCAGTAATGATGTAGATGCAGAGTTGTTATGATTTTCTTTAAATAGCACAACCTCACGCAATAATATTTTTTTTAAAGAATATGATCGGTGCGCTGTAGATTATAAAATACAAACCGAGTGAGCACTGGGAAGAAAAAAAAATTGTTTGCATATTTCACTTTAAAGTTTGATGACGCAAATATCGTTTGATGATTGCTTCACAAATCTCATTTCTAATGCAGAATATTTTTTATGACAGAATAACACAAACAGAGATGAACTTGTGGGGTAGGATTATTATTTTTTTTTTTTTATTTGTGTGATCACTGCACAGTTTTTTTTTCAATGAAACGATTTTCACAAACATTGGTAGCACCGAACTTGCATCTTTCAACACCGGTGGAGCAGATGAATCTTTCCTTTTATGTATTTTTCACAGCAAACATCTGACAACACCAATTACCGTCGATGGGCGCACACAGAAACATAATTTCACAAACGGCTGGAACAAGGTGAATCGGCGACCACAGGGCATCTTTTATTATTATTATTTTGCGGGGGGAGTCACAGTCGAAGGAGGTTGCATCTGATATTGCAGATAACAGGATCAGGAGCGTTCGGGAGGCACACAGTCATCCAGCAGCAGAGTAGAGTCAAAGTCCGGTCAAAGCAGAGATTTTGAGGGGTCTGCGAAAAAACACTGAAGTCCATAAAAGCACAAATCCAGAGGAGGTTTTGAAGGGTTCCATTTACATTAACGTCGAATATGATTCCGGAGTCCAGATGGAGAGGTAATTACTGCAAACAGCTATGTTTTGAGGGACGGCACACCGGGAGTTGAGCGCTGAGTACGAGAAGAACCGCAACGTATATGGGGAAAATTTGACAAAGTTGTTTCGCATCGCTGATAAGGGCAAAGGGTGAAAACTTCTCCCCGTATTTTTTTTTTTTTTTTTATTGTTGGAGAAAACTGGGCAACGGCGCCAAATTTATATAACGTGCTTTAGTGTACCCAGGTTCATAAATGAACAACAAGAAACTCCAACACAATGCTTTAAGAGACATAAACATTTATTGTAAAGAACTTTTAAAGGAGGGCCGTGAAAAAGTACAGAGGGACGGGGAAAGTTTCGATAACTGCCCAATGGCAGAAGTCCACAGCTGGACTTAATTGCAGCCTACATGGCTCGAGGTCAGGAGCAAAAGTGAGACAGATTTTGTTACAATTACTTACAGATTGGCGAACATTAGATAACCATATGTAAGATATTTGGCGAAAAACAAATTGGGTAGACAAAACAATCAAGAAGTTTTTTACATTGAGTTAAAAATTACGCCATGGCGGGCTTTATAGGGTCACAAGAAATAAAATTCTTGCGGTAAGTGAGAGTGGCTAAAGAAATAGCTAACACGTGATATTACATGCACGTTACAGAGTTAACGACAGCAGAAATTAGTCAGCAAGGGGCATATGGCTTTTATCCGACAAAATACAAGGGCGAGAATTGATTATTAATGCAAGCCAAGAGGCTGAGAAAATATGCATTACATATGGTCGACAGCGATGCGAAAGATATTCACTTCAATTTTATTCTTTTATTTTATCTCAACGGAAAATCACTGCTGTTAAGATATATTTCTATCTGTGTGAAAGTGAAAGAAAAAAAGAAACAGACTGATAAATGAAGCATGCATTTAAAACGTACTTTTAAAGCATAATTGAAAGTTATAGTAGTGTGAGGGGGGGGGGGGGTGATGAATGAATGCCGACATATGAAATTAAGTAATAAAATGTCAAATTTAAACAAAATATTTTATTTGAAGGGGGGGGGGGGAGAATAATGACAATTTATAATGAACCTGTAAAGTTAAATGTTGATTTTTGAGGGGAGGGGAGGTTAAATGAATATATAACGGGAAAGCCGCAATACCTCCTATAATCAACCACAACCTCCTAATAATAACATCTGACTGTTGATAGTCTTTGGATATGCCAATCATAAATTCTATAGATAATTGAAAGAGTGATTGACCTTCCCCACTACTTTTGAGCTCACTTTAGTAGTACGTCCCATTGAAATTATTAACTGAAATTTATGTTATAATCTGGCACTGTCCAGTTTTCACATCAGGTAATTATTGGGTTTCAAGTAATATTAATGTTTTAAAGAAAAAAAAAATAAATGGTCCAATAACTGGGCTGATTTTATGTAATACCGATGGTTTTAATTTAATATTTATATTACAAATTAAAATAATGTTGTATTTATAGGTTAATAAATAATTCTTTATTTTAATACTGCTGAATAATATGCAAGTGTTCAATTTATATAGTCTATAACATTTTCTTCACTGATGCAATTATTTTTTTCTGTTTTTTCATTCGAAAAATTATTTTTTTTATTTAATAAAACAACAACAAAATGAAATTAAAAATATACATAAATTTGTATTTTAATATTCTAGGAATAAACATTAAAAACATTTGAATTAAAAAACTTCATTAACTATAACATTTTCATCGCTGATGCAAATTTTTTTTTCTGTTTTTTAATTCGAGAAATTTCAATATACAAACAAAAAAATATATGAAATTGAAAAACATACATAAATTTGTATTTTAATATTCTAGGAATAAACATAAAAAAAAATTGTAAAGTTTAAATATTAAAAGTATGTTTAACTAAAAATTATATATATATTTCATTTTTTAACTGAAAGTAAAATTTTATTTTTGCACAGGGTGTATTGCCATAATAATGTCATAACTAAAATAATCACATAGAAGCACACATTAAAGCATAGTATGTGAACAAATGCTTAAGTTTAAATAATTTATACTAAATTACATTCCTAAATTCAAAGAATGGCTATTACGAGGACAAGTTAGTAAGTAGGTCACAAAAGCCAATAAAACTAGTATGTATGGCCATCACAAAACTTTCTTCTATATAAATAACGTCAATTAAATCATTTAAATAGTGCAATATTTAAATGATTTAAGTGCATCCTTTTAGCACCCATTCATATCAAAGTATATCTGAATTTGAAGCTTGATGAAAATTCGCGGGAATCTATTGCGGAAATCACAAAAACAGCTTAGCAGCGCCAAGTATTGAGCGATTTACACTAAACTGTATAAAATGTCATTTCATGTCAACGACTAACTGATTCTAAAGTTTGATAAAAATTCGTGCATTAGTTCTTGGGATATACCTATAGTGGATATTCTGAAAATAGCAACATAGCAACGCCACCTGTTGGGCAATTTACACCAAAATCTACAAAATGTCAATTCATGTCAAGGATTAACTGATTCTGAAGTTTGGTGAAAATCATTGCATTAGTTCTTGAGATACAGCTATAATGGAAATCCTGAAAGTGCAGAATAGCAGCGTCACCTATTGAGCGATTTGCACCAAAACACAAACAACACTAATTCATATCAAAGTATACTTGAATCTGAAGTTTGTTGAAAATCCAAGCATTTGTTGTTGAGATAGAGCTATTGTGGAAATCGTAAAAAATGCGATATAGCAGAGCCACCTGTTGAGAAATTTACACCAAAATGTACAAAACTTCAATTCATGTCAAGGTCTGACTGAATCTGATGTTTGACGAAAATCCGTGCATTAGTTCTGGGGACTGAGCTATTGCAGAAATCGTGAAAACGGCTGCATAGCAGCGCCACCTGTTGATCGATTTACACCAAAAACTATTCCGCACCAATTTATATCATTAAAACTGATTATATTTTTTTATTAAATTCCGTGCATCAGTTCTTGAGATAGAGGGCCCACAAAATTTGTGTCAGATACAAACAGAGAGACTCACAGATAGACATTTTGTAAAAATATGTTTTTCGGAATCGCTGAACCCTAAAACGTGTAAATCCGTCGAAAACCGCAAATCGAAAATTTTCACGAATCCAATACTTGCTTCTTGTATAGATAGAAGAAAGTAAAAAGTGAAACCAAGATACATATTTATAAGGCATGTTTATATCTCTATATAATCCTCATTTACATTGATACATTTTCCCCATCTCTTCATGAGTTTTCTAATACCTGCTGCATAAAAGTCTTTGGACTGCACCCTCAAACATCTGTATACATCACATTTTACGTCTGCATTAGTCGGCTGTAGGCTAAACTATGTGAGCACCCTGTTGCAGTTGCTATTGCTGTCTATTGTTGTTCGCCTGTCAGCTATATCCATTTCTTCAAACTTCCGCACAATTTATTCTGTCGCAATCACCACAGGACGACCACTTCGTTTTTCGTCAACAACGTTTGAACGCCCCTGCTCATCTTGTACAGTCGTGGAAAAAAAAAAAAAAAAGTAATCACCCCCTACTAACTCCTCAGCAAATTATCGTAGAAGAAAGTTACTGGTACCGAACGATTGGAAATAAAGTCTACTTTTAAATGATGTATATAAAATTTGCTTAGGGGAGCATCTACATATTAAAACGAATCCAAACTTCATTTTTTTAAATAACAATACCCAATTTTAAAGAGATATTTCAAATCTTCGGTTCAAACTATGCCTAGACACCGAATTTCAAGTCATTTGAATGATAAGTTTTTGAATTATAAATATTCAAAATTTAGTGCTTCTAATGTTAAATTACATTTTCATATTTTCATTTATATCTCCGGAAATCATGCTCCTAATGTGCTAATTTTTTGTGTAGCAATAATACTAATATACCCAAACATAAATACGCTAAATTTGCAATTTTTATAATTTCATGATATGAATTATGAATTATGAAATTAATATTTGAAAAAAATATGAATTGCAACCTATAATTTTTTTGATGGATTTAGATTTATTAAGTCCTGCTTTATGGAAATCCAAAATTTCACATTTTTCTTCCAAGTAGTTTTCAAATTATGCTTAAAAAACGGCAAAATGATGGTTTAAGGGGCCGTCTATGATAGAAGTGACTAGATATTTTGAAATTTCTTCTGATGTCCTGTAATCTAGCAGGCTTCATTGACTTCTTAAGGTGCCTTGATCAAGATGGGGGCTCTCTCGGTTAACAATCGAGTTACGAACTTCAATTTGGATACAGCCCTTAAAATACGCTCGTTTTAAAATAATTAATTTCTCAGAAATGTATGGTACGAATTGCATAAAAATTTGTTTTTAGGCTAATTGAAGGGTGTAGAGCTCATTTATGCTGTCAGAATTGTGTACTGCTATTGAAAAAAACAAAGTTATGGTTCGTTTTAATATGTAAATGGCCCCCTAAGCAAATTTTATCTATATCATTTAAAAGTAGACTTTATTTCCAATCGTTCGGTACCAGTTACTTTCTTCTACGGTAATTTGCTGAGGAGTTAGTAGGGGGTGTTTACTTTTTTTTCCACGACTACAACTGTTGTCTAATAAATTCGAAATTGACATCTTACAGATGGAAAGTGCTGTTTCATATTGGCATATTTGGAAACAATTTACTACTAGTTTCCGACCTCTTATATCGGTTTGTGACCTACTTACTCATTTTCCCTCGTACTATATTTTCTTTCGCTCATAGAATTTTCATCAGTACCTTACCAGTATTTTATTTCAGAAATCTTATTCTTATATTTTTTTCTCCAGACTGAAAATATAGCTTCGATTAATCGAAGATATTGTAATATTTTCTGCGAGTAAATAATATGAAAAATTCTGTTCTACATGAGTAGTAAAAGTGTTTGGAAAAGAAAGCCTCAAAATTTTAAAATTTAATGTGTTTAAAATCCTGTATAATGTAATAAGATTCTTAGCACAATTTGTTAAAAATTTTGTTCAGGATAAAATTTAACATAAATACATTTTCAGCAACATGTATCTAGATTAAGAAAACCTTTAGAATTCAATATTTCTAGAACTATTATTGAATAAAACAAATATGAAATATTTATTTACCTCGAGGCTTTACACAATTTTATGATTAAATAAGAATTGTTTCAGAAAGTATGTTTTAAAACTTATTATAAGTCTAGTTTTTAAAATTGGTTTTCTTCGCAGTATAAAACAGGATATTGAAGGAAAGCTGAACTCCTTAACTCCAGTATTTTTCAAATTTAATAAAGTTGTTTCTAAACCATAAGTAATACATTTTTTACTAAACTGTTTCAAAATTGTTTTTGCTTTGAATTTCCAATATTACGTCATTACATGTATTATAAGCAAAATTTAAAACGATAAAAATTAAACATATAAGTTTAAGATTTTTTTAATTCTGTTTATTTTTATCAAATTAAAAATGAAATCTTTAAGAAACTTCTGTAACTTAAAAAATTATAATTGTAATTTTTTAAGACGACGTTTGTTTATATGGAATATTTAGAAGTACTTTTTATAGTTTTATGAAACAGAAAAAATATTCTTTTATAGGGAAGACCGGGGCTAGTAGGCGCAGTTTTTAGTTATTGATTTTTATTATTTTTTTGTTTACGTTTTTTATGAAACTTTAACTGTACTTTTAAAGAACCGGCATTGGGCTATAAATACCCCGAGTTTTGAATTTGTAGCTTTTGTAGTTAATGTTTATCGGAAGCCTAAAGTAAAAGGAAAATTGTGCGCCAACTTACCCCGTCACGGGGCAAGTTGTCTATACCTATGGGGTAAGTTGGCACACGCTTTATAAAAATTTAAATGAAACTCAAATAAGACACGTAGTTAAGAGAAATCAATTTCATTATTACCAGTAAGTTTAAACAAAGGCGTTATCGCCGTACAATGTAAATTCTAAATTATACAGACATAAAAATAAGGAATAAAACATTAACATTGAGTAACTTCTATCCTACTCGATAACATCATCAGAGTTACAGTTGTCACAAATAAAAAATCGAGTGTCTCCGTTTGGGCAAGGCCCGTGTGCCCAAAATCTTGCATTGCAACCACTTTTTTTGGTGTTAGTGTTTTTCAAGCTACCAGCATACACCAGACACCGAGCCAACTTGCCCCGTGTTCAATGCGCCTACTAGCCCCATAATAAGTTTCTTCACAAAAGGGACACGTAACCATCTAAGCATAACTAATCCAAGTAAATTACATATGGGGTAGGTACAGTTAATCATACACTAAGAAAAATTGCACAAGTTAAATCGCAATTATTAAACAAGTATTAGAAATAAGAAAAAGAATGAAGCAACAAAAAATTACTTTATGAGCGCAAAAAGCAGAAAAATCGGAATAAATGTCCACTGCACGTAAGTAACGCTGCCAAACTACAATGAGGATTGTAAAACGCAAGAAGAAATGTAGTCTGTGACTGGTTGCACAATCTATCCTCAAACAGGCCATTTATGGGGACTGCGACTACTTACCCCTGTAGCCAACTAGCTCCGGTCTCCCCTAAGTTACGAAAAAAATCAGTTTTCCGATACAAAAAAAATATTGTGATACTTGAAATTTATGTAATATACAGAATGTTTACTTTTTTAATTTGTGGGCCATGTAAATAACATTCATAACATAAATAATAAAATTAGTAATTTTCTCAAAATGGAAGCTACTGTGATAAAATAAACATAGAGTTAAAAAAAAAAAAAAGTCTACACAGATAATGGATTTTCATTTCCATTCAGAGTTACTGCTTGCATATTTTATTACATATGCCACATGCTAATTGTTTAATCAAGTTTGGTATCTTTACTGAATAATGAGATAATGTAATTATTCCATTATTCATAAAATATTGTAGGTATGCTAACGAGCTTAGAAAAATATCATAGATTGATCAATAGAAAACCCGAAATGGTTCTAAATTCATGTGTAGAAAATTTTAAAATCCAATTTGGAGAATTTTTAAAATATTACTATGATATTAAAGACTGACTGTGTTTTCTTTTTTTTTCTTTTTTCTTTTCTTTTCTTTTTTTTTCTTTTTTTCGTATTACACAGATGCTTCTCCTATTTGAGTGTGGAACGTTGGACGATGAAACTGGTTTCAGTTGTTTGCATGAATCCTAAAATATCATAGAAGCTTACAGAATTTAAACATTTGAATTAGCTTTGAAAATTTTAATTTTCTTGTAATTTAACAACATTTGTAACCGTGGCAAGTAAGTTAATTATGTTTTTCCGAATAAAACAGGGAAAGGGGAAAATAGAACAAATTACTATTAGGCAGCTTTCATTACAAAAAATGAGAAGCTGCTTTTTGAAGCCTTCCGACGGAAAGCAATTTAGATAACTTTCGGTATACTTTCAGCGATTATGAGCCCAGACCTCAAAACCACCCTTTATTAAAATATTATTTTATATATATGTGTGTGATATTTGACATGCGATAGCACAGAAATTCATGAACCAATTTATATATGACTGAGAAAATATATAGGACATACCAATGTCTCGACTGAGTTTGCTGCCCTACTCCATCCGCAGTCTTGTTTATAAATGATTGTCAATTGAAGATTTCAAATTAAACAAGAAAGAAAAAATCGTGCGTAAAGCATAGATAATGAAGCATTTTCCAACACATTTAGAATTATGTAACTAAACTGCACCGTTTAAAAAATTAAAATATGACGTCTAATTCAACCATATGGAAACGCATAACACATTTCAAAACATATTTTCAGCTTTTCCCATCTACAATTGTAAAATTATCCGATTTTTTTCAGCAGCCCTCTATATGGCATATAGATTTGTATCTATTAACTACATGAATTAAAAATTAGTTCACTTAAGCAATACATGTACCCCAGTTAAAAATTCCCCTTCAGCAATTTCATCTAAAATGGATAACGTTACGTGAATACTTTTGAGCAGCCCTGTATATGAGGTATATAATTTATATATAATGAGTAACATGTAAAAAATTAATTAAATTTAAAAGCGCATACCGAATTTTAAAACGTACATTCCAGCAATTATTACTCAAAGACTGTACTCTAACCGATTTATTTTGTGTATCCCTGTAAATGAATAAAATTTGCTATTAATGCCCTGTTCTAACGTGATCGTAGTGAAATTCAGTGATCTATATTACTTTCAATACATTTGAAATAACATAATGTTATTAAAATACTCTGAAAACGATTTCCCCCCTTATACCATAATGTAATGGAATACTTTTGAGTGCCCCTGCAAATGAACTATTAATCCTACATACTCCATATAAAATACCAAACATGCTTTAGTGACCCTAAATAGCCTTTACCAATTGCATGAAAATCCAAGTGTATTTACGGGAGTTAGAGCGTGGACAGATGGACAGACGGACAGACAAACCGAATGCATAAACACTTTTCAACTTTGATCAAAAGTGTTAAAAAGCTGAAAAAAAAAAAAATCAAAAAGTTGTTTTCCTTAAGAATCCAGCCTAGTTATACCGGGTGTCCCAAAAAGGACTGACTGATTTTACAATTCAATAACTTGCAAACGGTGACAGATATTTAAAAAATTCTTGCAGGAGGTTTATGCATAAGGTCAAAAGTTTTATTACAGTGATTTTCAATTTTAGTTCGATTTACAAACAATAGATGGCGCTGTAAGCAATAGTCGCTAAATTCAGGCTCGATTTTTGGTACTTCGTGGCCCGGATAATACATTTTCATCTCCTTTTTCTGCATGGAACAAGATAAAGGACCAAAAATCGAGCCTGTATTTAGCGACTATTGCTTACAGCGCCATCTATTGTTTGTAAATCGAACTAAAATTGAAAATCACTGTAATAAAACTTTTGACCTTATGCATAAACCTCCTGCAAGAATTTTTTTAATATCTGTCACCGTTTGCAAGTTATTAAATTTTAAAATCAGTCAGTCCTTTTTGGGACACCCGGTAGGTATTACAGAGAGTCTTTTGTTTCGCATCTCTCTAAAAAATGGCTGAGATAAAGCAGTTTAAGTATCTTGGTTAGATGCATCTTGAAAAAAGGTAATCGATAAAAAATGAAGAATTTTTTTATAAAAGGACTTATTTTGTGAGTTTTGTTGAACAAAATATCTCGCATTTTTTGTATCATAGTTGCAGCAATTGTTCCATGTCTCAAACCCTTTCATGTCCTTCTGACACCCTATAATGCTGTCTCATACCCTTATACCACCTCTCATATCCGTTCCTTAGCACCTTCGGGACGAGCGTCTTTTACAGAATTTTTAATCTTTTATCACCGGTTTTTGAAAAGAGTAATTTTTTCCTAATTGAATCGGAAAAAATGCTTGGATAAAAAAAAAGCAAAATTTACAATAAAAGTTTACTGGTGAGGATAATTACGGATTCTGAGCACCTTACGCGGCGCATATAGCGGCCACCCGTCCCCAAGGGTTAAAGCTTAAAGCTACATATTCATATTAGCTTTATAGAAAAAAAGTACGAATAAACGAACCTTTAATGCTTAAGTGTGCGCACAACATGATATAAAAACATTTAAGATACATTAAAATTCCTTTAAAACCAAAGCGTAATCAGCCGTCACCAGAAGAGAGAATTCACATTCATATATTTTCATATTTATCATCATGAAATTCTCACCTACTTGGCGGGAGGTATCGCCAGAGTTGGCGATAAAAATAGGGCGCCATAAATGAGTCCAAGCTGGTAATAAATTGTAGAAAATTTCGAAGTCTATTCTCGAAAAGAAATATTAATTGTAACCTAATTTTTTAAAAGCAATCAATATTTATATTGTTCAAATATGTGAATAAAAAGTTAAATCTCTTACCAGGCACTAATTTTTGTGTTATGATTAAAAAGCTACCAGCATAGCAATCTATTTTGTAACGAAATAAATGAACACAATATTAGAAATTTCAAACTTTAAAAGTACATATATCTAAAATTTCTTTAAATTGTTAATATTCTATTTGTACCAGTCATAAATTTATATGATTGTTTGCGGCAGAATTATAATGGTACAACTTTTTTTACCTATTATCAATTAAACTAGCAGAAATTTAACAAAATCGTGATTCGTTTTCCAGATTTTACATATATATATACTAGAATTTTATTTTAAATGCAAATTAGAAATAATATAGGTATATTAAATATTTGTCTTATTATTATTATTATTAAAATATAGATTCAAAACTGTGTTAGACAGCGATTGGTAATTTAAATTTTGAAGTAACGTTTTTCTTTCGATCAGTTTTGTAAGAATATAATTACTCTAATTGTCTTTAATTTATTAATATATAATTTCATAAAATCAGCGTTTTTTTTTTTTTTTTTTTTTTTTTTTTTTAGAAAATTTGTCTCAAGCAACTCTAGTGTATTTATTATAATAAACATCATGCTAAAACTTCGATAGATTTTGCTGTTATCTGCAAATTCTATGTATCTAATACTGATAAATTGAAATTAGAATAGCAAACATTTTACAATAATATGAATGTTCAAACATACTTCTAAGTGAAAATACCAAGTAGTATCAATGCAGTTAAAATATTTACATTATATTTGAGATATTGGTTTAATATATTTAAAAAAATATAAATTCTTATTATGTAAAAATAATAAGAAATGTAGAAGTAAATATTAAGCTAATATGGCTTTTCATGAATATTTATGTTATTAAATCGTATAATTATTGTGGTGGGACGTAAAAAATATATTTTGTTTTCAGAACGCTTTCGGGCGAAAAGTTGCCTAGTGTAATAAGAAGAAAAACGGCATAATTTTTTTAAAAAAATCGGTTAACATCTTCCATTCGCGCATCGTACTTAAAATGAATGAAAAATTGCAAAAATCACATCTTTTTTGTAATTTTTTTAAGTTAATTAAAATTAAAAGAATTAATACGCTTTAGTTTTTTATGCTTGTTTAATGGGTGGTTATAACCTAAAAAATTAAATTCTAAATTTCTTCATTCGCACAACATCTTAGAAGAAACATAAATTTACCAATTTTTCGCAATGCTGAATGTTGCACTTATAGCTCGTTTGCTAGAACAAAACGACCCAGAACTCAACAAGTGGTCATGGTTGGACGTTGAGTTCCACCCGCACCTTCCCCAAAACAACCATTCAATTATGGGTGTGGCATTTACATTATATCAAATGATCAGATGCACGTCAACTGGCAAATCTTAGTAAATGCAAAAAAGATACAAAAAAGATAACTGTGAGTGGGAAACTCGCGTTCTTCAACGACCACTGAGTTGTAAATAATAGAGTTCTCGGAAATTGATAAACACAAATATAGTTCTTTTGAAAACTAGGAGTTTGAGGAAGATGAGTGTACATCGACTAAAAGCATATGATAATTAAAATTAACGATACATCGCTAAGCAGTGATCAGTTAGGAGTTTCTGATCAGCCAATAGCTGCCATAGCGTCAAGTGTTCTGCGAGACGTTGGGTTGAAAACTGACACAGATACTTTTTATGTGGTGGATAACTGTAAAATAAAAAGAGACACGAGTCGTTTTAGGACGGATTTTAAAAGACAATCCACCCTCTCCCCCTGAAGAAAGTTGGCGTTTTTTTTTGTTTTTTTTGTTGTTGTTGTTTTTTTTTTGCAAAACAAAAATATGACACATTGTTCGTCGAAAAATTTAATGCCCAGCAATTTCACACTAATGTGAAATAAGAACACTATTCGGTTATCCAGGATTCTGTATGAACTTATACTGGACATGTATCTCCTTCCTTGAGATCATGAAATGATAAATGTCAAAGCATTATTTCTTGTTTGTCTGAACTATCAATATCAATAGAAAAACTAGAAGTAGTAGTGTGTGATGACACTCTAACGTTCACTGGATGGAATAACGATGTCATCCATCGACTAGAAAACCAAGTAGGATGTCCGCTACAGTTGAGCATATGTCTCCTGAATTTTAATGAGCCTTTTTTTTCACCATATTTTGCAACATATTGACGGTCAAACTGCAGGGCCTAAATCTTTTAGTGGGCGAATCGGCAAGCAGCTAACTTTCTGTGAAAAACTCCCTGTGGTCGATTATGAAGCCATAAATTGTTCGATTCTTGATGTAGACAGGAATTTATTGAGCAAACAACAACAGTATTTGTTGGACATTCCAATTTCATCATGGGACATTTTCCAGAAGACATGGCAAGTTGGGCCCTTGTCCTTTGTCCAATTCCAGATGGCTAACTGCGGCAACCGAGTAATGAGGTTGTATATAAGTTCATCAGGCCCATCCGAAAACTTAAAAGAAATAGTAGGCTTCATTTAAAAATCAAACATGCCTGTGTGGTTTGCCATAAAATAAGCAAATATTTTACTGATGGACAAATACATGTCATTAAAACAATTTAACTTCACGATATTTATCCAACGAATTACTACATGTTGTAGACACAGTAATATTTCAAAATGCTTTCTTTGCGCACCCAGAGAATGTTATGTTTGCAATGATTGTCGATGAACGAGAACATATTCGTGAGTGCGATTATAGAATGATCCTAAAAGCAAGTCAAACCTCTCCCAACGAAGAAGACTGTTAGAAAAGTCGTACCACCGAAGGTAAACAGTCAAGCTTCCTATTACATTGAAATTATTGGAATTCGTGTCCGATGTGTCCTTTCCCAAAGCTGCGTGACCTAAGTGAAGATGATGTTAAATCACTCATCAATTCTGACCGTATGCTCATGAGAAATACAAAAGTTTCTCTGTCATGTCGAGGCTGTTGTGTGCGTCAAACTTGTGACAGAGGTCTTGAATAAAGTATATGGACACAAAGCTAGAAATGGCTATATCCGAGCAACACTGAATTCTGATTAGTTATGCCTCATTTCTACAACAAATCAGACTTTAAATGTGTAGTATATGTAAAAAACAAAAAGTAAGACGCAGAGTAAGCCAGACAATCCTACTCTATAGAAAATATTTGTAAATAGTTGTAAATACCTGTACACTCGTATTTATAAATACCAGACCCAACAATTGGGTGGTTGGTAGTGTAGGTTGTGGGTGGAATACAACGTGCAACCACCTCCATTTGGTGAGTTCTGGGTCGTTTTGTTCTGGGAAAATCGAAAAAGAGTTGTGCGGTGTAAATTACGAAAAATTGGTAGATATTTGTTTCTTCTAAGATGTTGGGCAAACGAAATAAATAGATTACTGATCAGAATTTAATTTATTTATGTTATTTAAACCATAATGCAAGCACAAAAATCTAAAGCGTGTTTATTTTTAAAGTTTTAATTAACTTAAAAAAATTACAAAAAAGGCGCGAGTTTTGCAATTTTTCATTAACCTTACTTACGATGCGCGAATGGAAGATGTTAGCCGATATTAAAAAAAATTTTTGACGTTTTTCTTCTTATTACAATAAAAGAACCTTTCCGCACTAAAGCGTTTCGAAAGTAAAAAAAAATATATATATATATAGATATATCTATTTTTTTTCGACCCACACTAATATCTATGTAATGCTTTTGCAAAAGTTACATAAGGAATTGTTTCAAAAACAAATAGTACTGACTAAATGCACAGTTGCCTTTTTCTATGGCATTCTTAATAAAAAGTATGTAATATTTCTTCATGATAATGCGATAAATCTTCGTAAATAAAAACTAATCCGACATTATAGCAAATTCTTATTCACTTAATATTTTTTTTTTATTACATGTCTGAAGCTAATTGACATGATCTTTATTTAGTTGGTCCGATTGGAAACAAATATTAATCGGATTATGATAGGAAATAAGAAGATAAATTATCTGTTCATCATGTTATATATGAAGTAGAATAAAGAATGGTTTTTGGTATTAAAAAAAATAAAAGTTCAGTCAATGAATTTTCACAATTTATTATTTTCTTATATATATAAATAATAAAATCTTGATATATCCGTACATTGTAATTAAAAATTATATTATTTATAATTTTTTCATAGCGGTTTACGTTATAAATAAATAAATAAATAAATAATTATGTAGAATGATGATGTGCTATATGTTAATTTATTGAAACATTCAAATAAATGAATGTTGAAATAGAGATCTGTACGTGCCCGGGTTTGGCCCGAGGCCCGTAACCGGCCCGGCGAAATGGAGGCGAATTTTCAAACGGGCAGGGCCGGGATGGCAAAAAAATTGAACGGACCTGCAGAGCCGGGTCGGACCGATAAAAAAAATTAATCGGGCCTATCGGCCCGATGTAAGGATTTAAGCTAAACAGATAAAATACGAGCCATTTTCAATGAATATGACTTTACTGAGAAGTATAAATATGCGTCACGAACCAATACAAGTGGAACATCAATACATATATGCAACATGTCCATCGTAGAGATCGGAATCGTACAATTACATGATGTCTGATCCTTGGTTTAACTTTTTCAGATTACTCGTGCCGGGACGGAACTGGTCCTAATCTTTCTCAGGATGTGCAGGGCAGGCATTATGTTTTGTGAAACTATTAATAGCGATAATGAACTTCTGTTAACAGTATCTTTGAAATGTACCGTAAGGTGGTTCTGATATTCACTGCTCAACAATGTGAAACTTTCAGGCACATTTTCTGACAAATTTATAGCTATACAGGCATAAAATTGACAGGCCTAACTATTGAAGGCATTTGGAATCGAATAGCTTTTTCCATCTTTGATAAATTACTTACAGAGATAAGAGATTCTTGTCACGTTGCTGTACGTTTTTCTCCTTTCCTGTGCTATCGCTTCCGGAAATTCGATTCAAAACGCTGACTTTGGAAGTATTTTCTGAAAGTTATAGTGCTTTTATCTAAGAAAAGAAAACGACATTTACGTAGTTTCTGAATGCGAATACCTGCAAATCTTACGCGTTTTCGAAAAGAAATGAATTCACAAATGTGTCGAAATGCACCTCTTTGGATTTGAGAAAAAACTTAAACATGAGAGAAATATTTTCACAAATCTACTATTTATTATACAGCTTCAAAATTTATCATGTTTTTAACCCTTTATTCTAAACTACCATATTTTTTTATGAATCCTCATTTGAATTTTGAAACCTCTGTAGAGACGATGACTAAAACACTGTAAGTATTCGCTAATGTTTTCTATTTTGTATTTTCTGTTTTGCGAACACATAGTTATCTAAAATATAGTGTAAAATGTTCTCATAAATATGTATGTAACATTCATTAAAACAATCATAATTGTATGTCGAGAAAAAACGGAATTTTTTGTAGAAATTGAGTAGGGCCGGGACGGGCTAGTTTTCACTGATTTTTGTACGGGCCGGGATCGTGCCGAACTTTTAATTTTTACACCGGGCCGGGGAAGGCGGGCCAAGATAGATTTCGTTCGGACAGGGCCTGGAAATTCCAGACCGTGCAGACCTCTATGCTGAATTAAAACAAACTTGACTTAATTCATTGAAGATACTTATTTTTACAATACGCTATAACTAGCTATTCAAACCAGGATTAATACTTAAAAACAGTAATGTATAGGGAGGTAGGGGAGGTATGATACACTTGTTTTTTACTAATTATTTACAACCCTTAAAAAGCTATTTTTTTTTTTTTAATTTTATGTTTTCTTATAAAGTGACCTTTTATTAATTTATTAAAAATACTGTGAATAAAAAAAAAAAAATAGTCATATAAAAAATATATCCCAATTTATTTTGAATGGCAACTACTGTATCAAATCTCCCCATTACTGAAGAGGATTGATACACTAGCAAGGGAGTTTTGATACAGTGTTATGTAAATTGAAAAAAAAAGCAGACAATTCAATTTATGCGTCATACAATTTTTTATGATAAATAGTGAAATATTTAAGTAAAATATGAAACGAAATGACATTGACATATTTTCGTTTCAGAAATGTTTTTTACAAAAATATTTAAACTATTGCTATTATTTAAACAATCCTATTAACACACTTTTTAGAAAATAAATAATGAAAAAAAAAAAAAACCCTAGAGATCTAGCTGCAAGGAAAAATGAAGTGAACATTGCTGATTTGCAAATAATTTAACATAAATTTAGCACATTTAAGATTCCTTTAAAGCTTTCAGGGGCAAAGCATTTTCAATGATAAAGTGTTGAATAAATGAATGGCACCAGAATTTACCAACAAATTTAATTAGAAATAAGAAAAGGGATATAATTAACTTTCATACTAAAAGGAAAATATTTTACCAAAATTCTGGTTCTAATGTGGAGTTTGGGAATTAAAATTAAGTGGTTTCATGAACATACCACCAACCCTGAAATGGTTAAAAGAAAAACTTATAACTCTTTCATTTTGATAAATAAAATCGGCTAGATTTAACGTTTTTTCAATTTGCCCTTCGTAAATTATAGAAACATTTTCCCTTCCAGGCCATTTAAAACTTTTCCACTCTACATGACGAGCAAAGTGAACTAACCATCTATCATCGCACTGCTTTTCTATGTAACCTACATAATGTCTTTGTAGAGTCTCTTTGTTCTTCAGTAGCTTTTGCTGTAAAACAATAATGAATATTACAGTCCTATATTAGTTTGCAAACTTAAAAAAAAACTATTAAATTTCAAATATGCACACTGTTAAAACACTATTCTTAAAAATAAGTAAATTGTACTAATTATTGAGCACTTCCCGATCTGAAAATAGCTCCGAGTACTTAACACTTAAATTTGAAAAACGCATACACAGGGACTCGAGAGTAAGTATATATAGAAACACACGTACACTATAAGGAAAAAAAGCTGAAATTACAGAGAACCGACAAATCACCATTTTTAATTACGGCAATTTTGAATTGCGAAGAAATACAATTTTCGGAGTAAAGAACAACGAATTTACTATTTTAATTCTTGAAATTTTGTGTATGAGCCGCCCCGTCATTTGAACCCGAGTCCTCTAGGCGGGAGATCAGTATTGTACTGACTGTGCTATAAGAGCATACATTTATAAGAGCATACATTATATAACAAGTATAAGTATACACAACTTCAAAATATCATGTACTAGTTTCTGAATTAACTGTACTTAAAAAAAATCGAGTACAAAGAAATTTTCATTTTTAAGTAGATTGATGCTTCTTTTTGAAGCAATTGTACTTAAAATATATGAGTACATAGAAATGCTCATTTTTAAGTAGATTATTTTTAACAATGTACTTCTTTTTGAAACAATTGTACTTTAAAAAGTACGAGTACATGGAAGTTCTCATTTTTAAGTAAATTATTTTTGAGAGTGCAAGTGTATCATTTCTCCCTATTATGAATTATTGGATTTTCAATCACTTTGTACAAATGCAGTTGCAAAATGGTTATCTACTTTTTAGTAAAACTAATCCTAACAATGTGCTTTATAAATAAAAAAAAAATTACAAGATATTATCTTCACAATAATAAGAGATATGAAAGAAAATCAATCAATGAAAAAATTTACATTGACATTCGAAATACCTTCAAAATTAAAAGAAAAGAAAAGTTGTCAGTTCTTCACTGATTAGTCCAGCTAATGATGGCTTCAGCAAATAAAAGAAGCCTTCACATGTGTTAGAATGACGTTAGAATGACATTTGTTGTCTCTTAATGTCATTTGTTGAGAAAAATTGTCAATGTATCAACCCTCCCCTACCTCCCCTACAATAGACCGGAGCGAAAAACAAAAAAGTTTGGAAATCGAATAGTGATAGCGCGGAAGAGTTGCTACTCGTTAATACAAGCACAGGGAATTTTTTATTTTTTGAAATGGGACAATATCTTCCGTTTGCTCATCGCGTTCAAATTTTTCGGATTTGAACAAAAATTGAACAAATATACGAACACGGCCACGTTTTGGTTGGTTGGTTGGTTGGGGTGCGGGTGGGACTCGCAGTGCAGCCATTTTCCCGTGATGAGTCCTGAGTCGTCCTTAGAAGGACGGGCCAAGAGCTGCAAAATTTCGACCTGTCTTACCTCTCCGGGGAAAAAGACGAAGGGGGAGAGTATTTTGTTCGACTTTTATCCCCAGGTTAGCCTTATGTACAAAAAATTAGGTTGATTACACAAAATTTTCAACTCATGTAATTTGGGTTAATTCCACGAAAATTCCATGTTCATCCCCTTTAGGAGTGGGGCGGTAGAAGGAGATAAAAGAGGAGTGTGTGGTATTTTTCCCTCCATTCTACACCTCAAGGTCATTCTGTGTACAAAAAAAAAAAAATGTGTTCGATCGGACAAAATTTACACCTTTTACAATTTTTCGTATATCTGTGCAATTTTTTCCAAATTCGAAAACGTTGAACGCGATGCGCAAACGGAAGATATTGTCCGAAAAGAAAAAAAAATCACCGTACTTGTATTGACGAGTAGCAACTTTTCCGCACTATTACGATTCGATTTGCAAATGGTTTTGATTTTCAATCCAATCTAATATACAATATCTATAAAACATTGCATTAGGCCTTCTAGAACCAATTGCTTTTTTGTCCGTAATGGATGCAGTTTATTGCAAAGTTTCATGAGTGACCAAAAATAAGAGACTGCTTCTTCTTCTTCTTCTTCTTTTTTTTTTTTTTTTTTTTTTTTTTTCAAAGTCCAAATTCATTGTGACCGTGATCCGTAAAATTTGTTTTCATACCTCATTTTTTTCAAATTTCAGACAAAAATATATACCAGAGAGTTAGTTAATATTCTGATCCCGCACGTCATAAGTCAAATAAACGATGATATCTAAATTCAAGCCCTACAGAACGGGCATCCAGAGCTGATGGCTTCTCTACATCAACATCTTGACTTACATAGCTACATTCGTGTTTACACAGCTAAATTTTGAAATATATTAATTCTGGAACATAAATTGCTCATCATAATCCATGTGTGTTGTCTTACATGTTCAACACGCAAGCGCATATACACTACTAAAAAAATTAGGGGAGCAAGCCAAAAAGTGAAGATAACAGTGCAAAACAGCAATGTATGGGCATAAAATGGATAGTACACGTGTAGCAATGCGCATTACTTAAAAAAAGACGCAAAAAAATGGTAAGGGAGCTTTTATTTTTTGAAAAGATGAAAAGAACATAAAAAGATGGTTTGGGGCAACAATTTGGTTTCATGTAAGTCATAAAAAAAGTATTGTTTAGAAATGATGCAAGAGCTTTGGCGTGTGGTCTCCTCGAACAGCTAAGACTGCTGCGCACCTGTTTCCCATGGACGCGATGAGGTTATCGATAAGACTTTGGGGAATACTGTTCCACTGCTCAAGAATTGCAATCTCCAAGTCCTGGACAGTAAAAGGAGGCCTCGGCCTTGCAGCAATGCGTCATCTGAGTATGTCCCAAACATGTTCGATCGGATTTAGGTCATGAGATCATGCTGGCCATTCCATACGCTGTATTCTTTTAGCTTCAAGCATGTTTTCTACAAGAAGAACTGTATAAAGTGTGGTGTTATCATGCATGGAAAAAAAGAAATCACTATTTAATCCAACATAAAATACAACATGATGTCTCGGTATCTCGTCTGTATTACTCCGGACCGTCAAAGTGCCATTCCGAATGATATGCAGGCCCGTACGTCCACCTATGCTGATTCCAGCCCAGAGCATCAACCCACCTCGTCTGTAATGTGATATTTCACGGACGAATGTGGGATTATTTTGTGTGCCTCTTTCTCTCCATGCCAAAACATATCAGATGTCACATCCAAACTGAATCGGGACTCGTGTGTAAACAGCATTTAACTCCAACAACATTGCCTCCAAACTCGATGTTCAGTTCCCCAATTCCTTTGTGCCGCACAGTGGCTTGACGTTAACGTAATACAGTCCATTGGCAAACGTGCATAGAGACGATCCTGATGAAGCCCATTTTGGACTGTTTGACGGGACACCCTTCGTCCTTTGGCAAAGAGCAACTGTGTTTGCACTGAGTAGCATTGCCCGTTCCGTCTCGACGGGCTGTTACCAGGATATATCTGTCATCAGTTTCTGTGTTAGCACATTTTCTACCTTGCACTTGTCAATGACTACCATTCCATGTGTCTTGGAATCGATTCCACAGCCTTTCATGGACACTTTTTGCGACTCCAACAGCGTCCACTACACTTCGTTGTGTTTCCCCAAATTCAACTGTCCCGATAGCACGCCAAGCCATAGATTGCGGTAAATCATGCTGTTGTGACATTTAAGCCACCTTTTCTCAAAACACAAGCTAAGTAATTGAATTTTACAACTGAGGCAGTAAAACAGACGTTTCTGCAAAATCCCGATTTCTGCACTTATCACCTTTTTCCAGTTTTTGACGTCATGAACTTTAATTTACGTGTGCAGTTTTCTTTATCTGTTTTCTACCGCAATTTAAATTATGGGTGCTTTATTTTATTTTATTTATCGGTGTAAATATTTGCGTAAGTTTGTTAAAACCATGTGCTCCCTAATTTTTTGAGCAGTGTACTTACAAGGGCACCACCAAACATGATGCGCAGAGATTTTGATGATTTCAAAGTATGATGTAGGGGTCATACCACTAATTATTCTAATGAAAGGATTTCTTCAAATGGGCTTTAGTTTTTGAAAAATTTGAGGTTAAAGTTCAGCGCATATTTGAAATGCCCATTAGTATGACTTTCTGTGCGCGAATTCGTGGCTCAGCGGTAGCGTGCGAGCTTACGGACCAGTACTTTGCGGGTTCGATTCCACCCCGGGGTCCTTTTTTTTAAATTTTATTATTTACTTTTATTTACTTTTTTACTTATTTATTACAGGCTTTAGCTAATGCAACAGCATTCTTTTTGTACCACAATAGAATATAATCGCGTGGTTCAGGTGCAAATTCTTCAGGTACAAAATTCTCACGCTCTTCATGAAATCCCAGATACTATAAAAAAATATTTAAAATTCAATTGTTTGATTTCGATTTTTTTTAACAATGAAATATAACGAATACATATATATATATATATACACTTTTTTTTTTTTTTTTTTTTTTTTTTTGCTAAAGTAAAAAATCATATCTTTGTAAATTCGTTAAATTCATCTTCTTCATTCAATATCAATTCCTCGGCCTCAATAATTTGTCGATCTTCTAATATTTCTAAAACTGCACCATGAAATTCTTCAGGCATACCAATAGAAGCACATGATATTTCATCCGGTGGAGAACTTTTAAACAGATCATCATTTTGTAACAACGTCTCGCAATATTTTAATGCATTTGTAATTCGGCCTTTTTGTTTCTCTTCCAAACGAGAATTTTCCGCATCAGCGCTGGTTCTTTCCACAACACAATCTTTAGCATTCAATCTGTCACAATCTGTAGTCTTCTTTTAATTTTCATACCGAAATTTTCCCTATATATAACAATATTTCAAATATTCTAACTGTCTGCAAAAGAAGCTAAACGAGATCAATAAAAAAAAATTTTATTTATTCCAATATTACCGAGAAAAGGAAAGCAGGCGATTAAAAAATATATTTATATGTATCGTAAATTTTATCTCATTAACAGACGATTTTTGCAATCCAGTTGAATTTTTATGAATCACGTAGAGAGTGTTTTTATTTGCTATAATAAAAAAAAAAAATATTTTTAAATGTAATTTTTTATTTGTGCAAACGAAAAATGATGTTGAGGTTGAACTTTAAAGATAAATGTATTTTACAGAGTATAAAAAATTTGTACAACTGGTAACAAACATGTATTTAAGCATCACTGCTTTAATATTTTATTACTCTTTCGGAGATATGCATTATTTGAATTATCTAATCCGAAATACGTTTGAGAAATTGCACCTGAAAATTATTTTGCATAATTTATACAAGAAAAGGATAAATTTTCCTTTTAAATTACATAAAGTTAAAAAAAAAAAAAAAAAAAAAAAAAAAAAAAAAAAAAAAAAAAAAAAAAGATAGAAAAAAGAAAAATCATTTTATCAGAATTGTGCTTAAAATAAAAAATGTAAATAATAATTAATTTGAAAAAAAAGTTTTAGGCATAAATTAGTTTTGGAGTTTTGTAAGAAATTTTTGTAGAAATTTTAGTAGAGTTTTGTAGAAATATTAGTTTAAAAATTGAAGAGAAAAATGAATTGTCATGAAAAATTCGAAAATATAAATGTAATTTATTAAGAAAATATCAAAGTTCAAAGCTGTAGAATGCCCAATTCTGCTTAAAAATTTTAACGTATAAAAAATATAAAAATAAGTAAAAAAGAAAAAAAAAAACGCCTCGAAGTGGAATCGAACCAGCAATGTCATGATCCGCAAGCTCGCACGCTACCGCTGCACCACGAATTCACGTTCAAAGAGTCACACTAATGGGTATTTGAAATATACGCTGAACTTTAACCCCCAATTTCTCAAAAACTAAGGCCCATTTGAAGAAACCCTTTCATCAGAATAATTAGTGGTACGACCCCTACAACATACTTTGAAATCATCAAAATCTGTGCGCATCATGTTTGGTGGCGTCCTTGTTAGTCTACGATAACTTATACAGAAGTTTAAACCATAGCTCAACGGCTTCATATAGTTACTCCGGTTGACCCCTTCCCGGAACCTTCATGAACTTCTATTTTTTTACTTCATGTCGATCGGGATTCTTGAGTGTAGTTATGTCATATCGCCCAATTAATTTTTTCAACTTCGTAATGTTGCCAAACTGCGTCCTCTTTATATCCAAGATATCTCATACCTCGCACTTTCTTGGCCGTTTTCTTAAATTATTAAATTGAACCTGGTTTCCTTCCTATATTTTGAATATGATTTTCTTCGCCTCTTCTCTCACGGATTCCCGTTCTTCCATAAATACTCGATTTATTCTTCTTAAAAAAATCTTTTGATGTCTTTTATGTCACTTTCCTTCATTTTAAATCCTGTCATGAGCTCAAAGAGACTACAATTGGTGCTTCGTGATATTGTGCTATTGATAATTCTTTGTAATTTTAGCAAACATTTATACCACTTAAATTCGTCACTGCTAGATAATATGGAGAACACTGATATCATTTTCTGTGTATCCTTTCCACTGGTGCAGTTTTTCTTTGTATACCAGATGTTATCTTGAGATGCTCGATTCTTTCATTTGTACACTATTATTTGAACTCGCTTGTAGTAAAAATAGTCCGTTTATTAGATATAATTTTAGTTATATCCGCGAAAGTGGTTTGTTGTAGTTCCAGTTTGTCTAACAATTCCTTGGCCGACGTTGATTTCACTGTGTAAAACCACGTGAACTTCGTAAATGTATCTAGTACGAAAAAAAATTATCGGTATTTTTTATTTCTGAGTGACAATGGACTTATTTGGTTGGTATGGTATGTTCTAAAGTTCAGATTTCTTTTGGTATCAGGTTTGAAAATCTTCAGCTTTTCTTTTCTTCCAATTACATAATATATAGTGAACGCAGTTTGCAATTACTGTTTCCACTTTCTTCCTAAACCCAGCTATATAAAATTCTTGCATCACTAGTTCTTCCTTCTTTGTTTCAGTGAAGTGCCGTCCTTCGTGAATTTTTCATATAATTTCTCGTTGAATTTCTTCTGGCATTACCATCATTTATTGTCCGTTCTCGATTCTGTATAATACCTCATCCTTTACTACGTAATTATTGGACGATCTCTCTTAAACTGGTGACTTGATACCTTTTATAGATTCATTTAGCCTTTGCGCTATTGCTTTTTTTCGATACATCCCCTTTTTATCTAGTTTTAATCGATGTTATCGGTACTTTTCGGCATAATGCGTCTACATGTTTCATTCTTGTTGCTACTCTATATTCTATATCATAGTCATATTTTTCGATGAGTAATACCCAGCTTGTTAATTTAGGTGCAAAATATTTTTATTTAAAGTTTTTCTGGAAACCAACGCAATCCGTTACGATTTTGAATTTATTTTTCATTAGGAAATTACTGAATTTCTTTAAAGCTTCTATTATCGATAGTGCATCGAGTTTATAATTTGAATACTTCTCCTGTGTTGAGACATTTTCTTGCTCATACATTACAATGGATGAAATCTTCCATCATCTCATTTTCGTAATAAAATTGTACTAAAACCCTGGCTGCTCGCACCTGTATAGAGATCCACATTGCATTCTTGTTTATATAATTGCAGGAATGGGTGTTTTGATAATGTGTTCTTTAAATCGCTGAATGCCTTGAGCTGTTCTGTTTCAAATCTGTAAAAAAATCTTTTCCTTAATAAATCTCTGAAAGTTTTGGAGATTTTACTTAACTATGACAAATTGATAACATTGACAGCTCACATTTTTCACACTATACAAGTACATCATATATCAATCAGCAAAATTACATCTGTAAAAGGATTAATTTAACAAGATTATATACATTTCTCCACTTATATAATTACATCTTCTTTATTTTTAAAATTATTTCATTTTTTATACGAACAAAAAGTATCTTCATATAAAAACTGCACTTTTTTAAAAATAAAATTCTATGAATAATATTTTTCAGCCTTCCTTTAGTAAAAGGCACGCATCAGTAAAAAAATATAAAAACCATCTGAAAAATTAACAAAGGGAAACCCTTGGGAATAAAAAGGTATATTATTTTATAATTCTCATTAATAATTCTCTAATATGTTTCATTCCAAAACAAAAAATATATATATTCATAAGAACTGCCATTCAATTACGATTTCTTCATTTTACAAAAGTGTCTATTATTCTAACTTTTTTACATTCACAAGAAAACTTCGCAATTGTTACTTCATATTTAATATATACCATATATAAAAAACATCTGAAAAATTAACAAACGGAAACCCTTGGAAATAAAAAGGCATATTATTTTATAATTCTCATTAATAATTCTCTATTCTGTTTCATTCCAAAATATATATATATATATATATTCAAAAGAACTGCCATTCAATTATGATTTCTTCATTTTACAAAAGTGTCTATTATTCTAACTTTTTTACATTCACAAGAAAATTTCGCAATTGTTACTTCATATTTAATATATACTATAATATATATATATATGTGTGTGTGTGTGTGTGTTTTAAGTATGAAAAATACTTGTAAAGATTTCTATAGTATCTTTTTAAAAGTTTCTGAAGGATGTATATATGTTACCGGGCAAACCCGATTTCAGGATACATTAGTTTATCCTAACGCACTTAATATAAACTAGTTTTTTGTAGGTCAATCTAGGGTATTCTAACCCGCTAAGATAAACTAGTTTTTCCAAGGCCAAACTAGTTTGGCCTAACGTATATAGTATAAACTAATTTAGCCTGCTATTCACTGGTCTGAACTAATTTATTATAGACTAATTACATTTGGCATACTGTTAATGATCCCAGTGACCGCCCGTGCGCCAAGCGCTTTGCAAAGTAGTATTGACATCAATTCTGTATAATATATTTTATCCGATAAGGGGTGGGACACTATCCCTTATCTTCCCATTTCGCCTTGTTGGTAATTACAAAATGTATGTATGTAATGTATGTAATGTATAAATCACTATCCCCCTAGAGTATGCAGAATCTTAAAATCGTAGGTTGCTATCTTCCGTAGCCGCAGTGGGCGGAAAGTTCCGAAAATTGCACTAAAAATGATTAAATTATAAAATTTAATAAATAATCACAGATTTAGTTGGTCTGTTGGAGTATTACAAGTTCCTTACAAGTTACTATTTTTTAAGAACAACAAACATGCAGTTTTTTAGAATTATATGTTAAGGGGCTGTACATATATAATTTTATCAATTTAGGGGTGAGGGTGGGTGGGTCTGGCACTTGAATAGTTAGATATCTCTGGGGGGGGGGGGGGGGTTGTATTTTGATATCGTTTTCATTTTTGATCCAACCAATATTATCCTTTCATACGTAATCTTTTGCTACATCAATATAGACTGTTGATTTTTTTTTTTGTCTGTTATCTGTTTTTTTATGAAAATACAAAGGTAATTATTAAGTTAAACTATTTAATGATTATAAAATAATTCCATTCCAAAATATCTAATATTCCAATGTTCGACAGTCCTATTCTTCTGCCATATAATTTTTAAGCATATAATTCTTGAGCATATAATTCGTTGTTAGAGAAACCAGCTTCAAAATGATGCTTGCCGTATTTACAAGTAAAAAAAAAATCCTTGACGGCCCGGCCTACAGGCGGAGGTAGATTCCGAAGTTAAGTATACTAATTTCACAAACAAAAACCAAATCATGATAAGAGATAAACCCACTTTAACAATTTTATCTGGCCGCTATTGACGAGTTTTTATTTCATTTTTATATTAACTGGTTTTATCAGAATCATGTTAGGGCGGTATTCAAAAAAATATTTTTCCATGCTCAACAACTCGAAATTTTCTGGCATAACTCCAGATTCATTTTTAATAGGAAAAATATGAAACTTGTTGACGTGAATTTTGAAGAGATTTATAAGCGACCCGTGTTTTTAATTTTCGTTCAATTAATTAAAACTTGATACATAAACAATTATTTTCTCAGTAAGACAATATTTTTTGTTTCTAACACAATCGCTTCGGGAAATTCCGTTCAAAATGCCCACTTTGACATCATTTTTTGAAATATATTCTGCCTCTAGAAAAAAATCGATCATTACGGTACATTATATAGTTTCTGAATAAGCGAATCTACCAATTGAATATGTTTGAGAGCAAAAATGAATTTAAAAATGAGTCAGAAAATAAACAGTTTGGATTTGAATACTCCCTTAATACGATGATTTTTCCAACAAAATCCGCTTCGGGAAATTCGGTTCAATAGGCCCCCTTTCACAGCATGTTTTAAAATATATTCTGCCTCTATCAAAACATTGACCATTACAGTACATTATATAGTTTCTGAGTAAGAAAAGGTGCCAATTGGAATCCTTTGAGAGCAAAAATGAATTATAAAATGAGTCAGAAAATAAGCAGTTTGGATTTGAATACACCCTTACTAAGATGGTTTTTTTCTTCAAACGCTATGTATTTTTAATTTGTTTTTGCTATAAGAATTGGTCCTATCCAAAACTTGTCTATATAGATGGTGTAGACAATATTAAGAAGATATATGATAAATTCATGGGGATTTTATAACTTTTGAATTGAGGAAGTTATGGATTTTTTTCTTCTTCAAACGCCCTTTTTGTTTTCGTTTTTATTTTTTTTGCGGTACGAATTGGTCCTATCAAAAACTTGTGAGAATAAAAGTTGTAGATAATCTTACGGAGATTCATGTTAAAATTAATTGGATTTGATATCTTGAGAATTGACGAAGTTATGAATTTTTTTCTCCCAAAAACCCTATTTTTGCGCCCCTTGAGCCCATTTTTAACTTTATCAATAATCTGTGATACATAAATTTTTGGCCCTATTTTTAGAAGTAATAAAAACTTTAAACTGATTTGATATGTATAAAAATTAAGAAGTTATGGGGAGTTTTCCGTTTTTACAAAACCCCTCCCTATTTCCATCCCCTTGGTCCGATTTTGCCCATTAACGAACTTGACCGAGATTTTATACCCCTTGATTTTATGTATAAGTTTGGAAGAGATTGGTACAGAATTGTGGAAGTTGTCGTGTCCAGAAGAAAGTGATATATATACATAGATAAATACATAGATAGATAGATAGATAGATAGATAGATAGATAGATAGATAGATAAAGTTCTTTACTGAGGGTGGTTTTGGGCTCTAGGGTCATGATCGGTGTAGATCTGCAAACATTTTTCAGAAATTCCAACATAGGAACGACATCAATAGGTAGTATTTCATACGAAATCTACCTAAAATAGGGAAGAATGCTGTCCACCTGTTTTGTTTACAAGAGATTCTACTTACAAATTACTATTTTTTAAGAGCAACAAACATACAGTTTTTTAGAATTATATGTTAAGGGGCTGTACATATATAATGCTATCACTTTAGGTGGTAGGGGAGGGTCTGGCACTTGATATCGTTAGGTATCTCTGGGGGGAGGAGGGTTGTATTTTGATATCGTTAGTATTTTTGATCCAAGCAATATTATCTTTTCATACGTAACATTTTGCTTCATCAATATAGACTGTTGATTTTTTTGTCCGCTATCTGTTTTATGAAAATACAAAGGTTTTATTAAATAAAACTATTTAATGATTATAAAATAATTCCATTCCAAATTATTTAATATTCCAACGTTCGCCATTCCTATTCTTCGGCCATATAATTCTTAAGCATATAATTTGTTGTTTGAGAAACCAGCTTCAAAATGATGCTTGTCGTGTTTACAAGTAAAAAATGGGGAAGAATGCTACCCACCTGTTCTGTTTACAAGAGATTCTACTTACCCTGTTCTGGGGAAAGTGCAAGAAAACAAATTTACTGTTAAATGTATTTTGTAACTAAAAGCTTTTATTAAATACTTTTATACAGTGTTCCTTTAAAATATTTTTTGATATAAGTTAATTCAGACATTATAAAGGTATTTTATTAACTTCTTTTCTTCATTTAAATCAATAAAGTATGCGAATAATCAATGTATAACTATACCTGCATATTATTACAAACGTATAACAAGTTGGAAATTGCTCGTCAAACGTGGCAAATGAGGTGCGTTCGTACTATAACTAGTTTTATAATTATTTTTTGCACCCCATATTGTACTGAATGTATATTTTTTTGCACTTCATAAGTGCATAGTCTGTAACATCATTAAAATGCATTTGCAATAATTTTTTCCAAATCCCAGTAATGTAACAGAAAACTTTTGACTGTCCCTGTCATTAACCTATACATCCGATTTTCATAAAATTTGAAATGGCTCGACAAAATTTTGCAACAATAACATATTTAAAATTTCAGACCATTCGGAAAGCTGTAACATAATTAAAATGCACTTGCAATAATGTTTCCCATTGGCCGTAATGTAAAGAAAAACTTTTGACTGTCCCTGTAATTAAACTATACATCCGATTTTCATAAAATTTGAAATGGCTCGACAAAATTTTGCAACAATCATATATTTAAAATTTCAGAGCATTCGGTTGGATAGTTTTTGCTCTGTTATATGCGGACGGACGGACGGACGGACGGACAGACGGACGGACTGAACGACGACTATAGGTGCTACGTATTTATATAATTACGAACGCACCTAAAAAAAGGAAGTAAAAAAAATATAAAAATAAAAATAATTTTTAGTCACTGATAAGATATCATTGGGGAGGGGGGGAGGTTCGAGAAATTATAACGTGTGATATCGTAAGAGGGAGAGAGATTCAAAAATTGCTAAAAAGTTGATAACGTTATATAAGTATAGCCTCTAATATCTTCTGCCACTTCATCGGCATCGGATTTTTAAAATTTTGACGCATTTTGGATGATTTATGCATAACTGTTTACTGCTTGCACAAAGCACAATCGATACAGACTGGTTTTGGCGCTCTGCCAGAAAAGTGGAACACCCGTATTTTCACACCGATAAACAAATCGGAGCGACCAGTAAATCACGTGACCACAGTCTGTCGTCTGGCTAAGAGCTGTAGTAGGCTTGCTCCACAAGGATCTGCGAGTCGAAACCTTGTAATTACCTCGTTTAAAGCAATATCCTTTTAGTCGTGGGAAGCATCCACTTCCTGTAGGCGATCCGAAGCCCAGCGTTGACTTGACCTGTGCGTTTTTTACACTTGCTTACACTGCAGTCGCTTTCTAAGGAATTTGTCTTACGTTTTTGTACATTTCGTTGTGATTTTCCAATAGGAGATATTGGTAATTATTAAAAATGCCAAAACCTTTGCTGTCAAAATTTTGAAGTCGACAAACGTTGTAATACCCTATTTTTGGAACATCGAAGGACTTTTTACGCATGAGGACAAAGATGTTTCGCTCACAAGAGGTGCAAAACTGGTGGAAACAAAGAACCATGCTTTTCAGTTATTGCTTTGAAGATTGAAAATTTATACATCGATTACTTCATTCCTACAGTTTCACATAAACGTGTTTGTTATATGATACACGCATATCATTGATAATATTGATCAATCATGAAAAATATAACACGTGTGGGAAAAAAGCAAGATCACGCTAGAAAATGATGAGAACATTAAAATGGAAGCAATTTTTTTTACAGATCTACCTGTAAATGCTTGATTTATAAGGAGTGTGTCTGTCCTTTAAGAAAGCAAAGTTCATGCAAAAGAGCTGGCATTCCTTATTGACCAATGCATGAAAAGAAAAATGTGCATTGGAAGTGTTGATGTTCCATAAACAAAATGGCTCTAGAAACATCAAATGCGAAACGAACAGAATACTTCTCGATCTGCCAAACATGCGTCTCCTGCCTCTGATTATTATATACTTATTTTACATTTTGGTGTTGTCCATGCTGCTAAACAACACTAGCGATGTCATAAAGATAATCTTATATAAGTGGTTTAGAACTGGATAACTTTTAACACCACTAGGAGTTCGCATTACTTTATGAGATATAGTAGGATAAAGAAATTCAGCAGGTTAATAAATATCATATATTGAAAAAAAAATTCTATTAAAGTGCAGAAATAAAAGTTATTATTTCCAATAGAATTGTCTACCGAAGAGAATGGAAACAGGGAAAAGTTGGTTTGGTCTTCAAAGCTTCTGGTCCATCTTAAGAAAGGGGATTTTTTTCTCTCTGTTGGAAAAATTCACTTTGTACGATACCTTTACAAATCACTACGATTGAGTTAACAATAGAATATTTAACATTTTTAGATGTGAAAATGGGAAATTCCGTATTTTACACGGTATTTTACCGTGTATTTTACATATTCAATTTTACACGGTGTGTAAAATTGGAATTAGTATTGATAGGTTAATCGTGTGAATTAGATTATGTGCTATTCGTCAAAGGTTTGTCACAGCTAACATTTAACGCAAAGCCCTATGAAAATCGAAATACCACAGTTAAAAATAATTATCAATTAAAATTTTCAGGTACATTTTGTGTTGCATTTTTTTAATTGAGATATGTGGGTTACATTACCTAAAGGATAGCAGAAGAATTCATAGTGAAGACATTATACACACATTATATGGGAAATTTAAGAGTAGGTGTGCTAAATACCTGTGTATGATAAAGAAAAAAAAAATAAAAAAAAGCAATTTAACAAATTACAACGACAATTTGGAAAATGATTTATTCAAAGATTAAAGTTCAAGACATTAAAAATCGTACGGAGTTGATCATACATGACGTACGCCATGAATTAAACATTAACATTCCTGGACCCACCATAAACAAATTTTAAAAGAAATTTCAGTTTTCCAATTTCCGGTACTGTAAAGCTTTAAACTTCTGCGGGGTTATATTACGTACGCCATGGAATAAACATTAATATTCCTGTACCAATTTTAAATGGCATTTCATACATTACGTACACCATGGATTATACGGAGCTGATCATGCATTGCGTTGGCCATGGATTAAACATTAATATTCCTGGACCAATTTTAAATGAAATTTCATTCTTAAACTTCTAAACATCTCACAATACTACTTTTTAACCGTCGTATATAGAAAAAAATTACTTTTAATGGTAATTTGTTTGAAAGCAGTATCTCAATTTGTTTCTGAGTTATTATTATTTTTTTTTGTAGTTTTTATGACTTTTTTGTCATAGTGGCAACAGAAGTATCCATCTCTGTTGAAAGTAAAGGGGACATACAGATTACTGTATAGACCAATCAGAAAAGGAATAAAATGCGGATTCAACTAATAAAACGCTTCAGATATGTTTTTGATTTCCTACCCTGACAGAGGACCATAACCATTTTTCCAAATGGTTAAAAAAAATAATTAAAAAAAAGACACTTCAGTCTTTTAGCATAGGGAAAAGAATAGGAAGATGTGGGAAATCGGCAACACTATGAAGGGATAATATGATGGTGTTTTAGTATCGAATATCGGCCAGTTAGGAAGCGGGAAACTCCATGAAATTAATTGTAGGATGAACCTTCTTCTAAATTGAAGCTTCATAGGAGTGTGGGGCAATGTTTCACGATGATCTGGCTGATAAAAGCTGAGAAAAACAGATTTGAAGAAATTTTGAACTTCTCACAGCGTCAAATAGTGGTTGGGTAGAAAATACGAAAAAACTGAGAAAAGTTGGAATATACCCCTCAAATTTTCAGGGGCTATGCAACCTGAACCGCTAGCAGGCTTTATACAAAAACTGGTATATTACCGTCAAGCACTGGGCAAACATCTCCAAGCTATTTAGTACGCTTTGGGTTAGGCAAAAAGTCGTCCTCGCTGTCCACATCGGCATTCGAGCTTGGAACCTCAGATACGAGCCAATGGGAACAGACAGGAATAAGAGATCTGGACCGGACGACTACATTACGAGACTCACACTGAACAATAGACTTGGAATTACGCTATCTGTGTACCGCCACCGCTTCCCACCTCCACCTTTTAGGAAACAGTGATGAATAATGCAGACATTTTGTAATAGTGTAACATCACTCCATTTTTGGATGCGAGATCAGTTGGTTCTGTCTGTTAGAACATCAGTGGGCTTTATGTATGCAAGATCACAAGTTCATTAAGCAAAAATACCAGTTTTTATATGGGGCGTCCAACTTTTGTTACGTGATTTCAGATTTATCATCAGCAGGCTGAGTATTGGTTCTGTGTACAATGCAGGCATTTTTTAAGTATAATTTAAAAAAAATTACAAGTTAAAATTTGTCAGAACCAATAATTAAATTTAATTCTAAATTTAAATTGTGATTTCTCAATAAATCACAAATATTATTAAAATTCCTTACGTAATTTTAAAAAATATCAGTCTTTGGTTTCAGACAAAGAGAGTCTACTGAAGTATTCAGACAGGTAGTCTTCTGTCGTATCACATATTGATCCAAACTCGACGAACACATGGCCTTGTTTGATCAACATTGAATAGAATTCCCTTGAATAGCAAGCTTTATCAAAAACTGCATCAGGATACCATGCATGGTAATCATTAATATCAAACATTTATTTGAATATTACGAAGCAAGTAATATAACAGGTGCCATTTTCTGTATAATCAAAATTGTACAGCAAGTACGCGTGCTTTGCAGGATCGAAAACAGGCTCTGAGGGGTCAGCATTTGAATTGAAAACCCAGCGTGGGCCCAACATCATGCTACATCCAAATCATAAAGCTCGATTGAATTTAGCTGCTCTGGATGTAGCATTATATACAGGGTGTTATCAACACACTCAGATTTACTTACTCCTCGTGTGAACATTGTGAGCAGTGGTTTAAATAACACATTGGTTTGTCGAATGAATTGCATTCATATAAATGTGAAGGATTGTGACATCTTTAAGCTGAAATACAGCTTCAAAGACCAACAGACATTCGGTGCTGAAAACGTCCTGAAGTTTTCTAGTTCAGTTATTCCTAGTGCTTGCAACAATGCGTTTTAGGTAGCTTTCATTACAAAAAACTACCTATTGCAGCCGTTCGGAGGAAAGCGATTGCAAAAAATTTTGGTATATTTTCATCGATCATGACCCCCAGACCCCGGAACCACCCTCCGTTCAAAATTGATATATATATATATATCAATCAATATATATATATATATATATCTGACATTTGTCACACTGTAACTATCGTATTTATGAACCGATTTGGATGTAATTCGGTGTGTACATAGTACATACCAATGTCTCGACCGAGTTCGTTGGCCAGCTTCATCCGCCATTTTGCTTCAAAATGACGGCCATTTAAAATTAAAAAAAAAAAATTATAATTTGAAATGTGGTACCAAACAATTGGAAATGGAAAAATATTTTATTCTTATGTACTTGACATTTATACAAAGATTCCGGAGCAGTTTTTGTTTCGTCTATATCTTAAAAAATGGCTGAGTTATAGCATTTTGAATTTCTAGCGTGGCTGACATTTTGAACGATAAAGGCGTATTTATGAACCGATTTGCATGTAACTTCGTTATACATAGTACATACCAATGTCTCGACCGAGTTCGTTGGCCAGCTTCATCCGCCATCTTGTTTAAAAATGGCGGCCATTTAAAATTTTAAGAAAAATTTAAATTTGAAATATGGTACCAAAAAATTGAAAATTGAAAAAATATTTTTTCTGATGTGTTTGACCTTGATAAAAAGATTCGGGAGCAGTTTTTGTTTCGTTTATATCTTAAAAAGTGGCTGAGTTATAGCATTTTGAATTTCTAGCGTGGCTGACATTTTGAAACGTCCTAATTTTTGTCACATGATAACAGTCATATTTAATAACCGATCTGGATATACCTTGGTGTGTACATAGTACATACAAATATCTTGACCGAGTTCGTTGGCCAGCTTCATCCGCCATCTTGTTTCAAAATGGCGGCAATTTAGAAAATTTTTAAAAATTTAAAATTAAAAATGAGATACTAAAAAATTGGAAAATGAAAAAGATTTTTTTGTACGTGTTTGACCTTAATACAAAGATTCCGCAACAGTTTTTGTTTCGTCTATATCTAAAAAAAAATAGCTGAGTTATAGCATTTTGAATTTCTTTTGTGGCTGACATTTTAAAACGACCTGATTTTTGCAACGCGATAACAGGCGTATTTATGAACCGATTTGGATGTACCTTGGTCTGTACATAGTAGATACCAATGTCTCGACCGAGTTCGTTGGCCAGCTTCGTTCGTTATAATGTGCCTGCTCTGGTCAGTCGCCATCTTGATTGTTCTAAAGTACTATCTGTGCCTACAGGCACACACCTAGGGGTATTTCTTGAACGATGCTATGGCCAAGGCAATTTTATAGCTCCGACCAGCTGGTACGGCTCTTTACGTGATCTGTTTACGGAACATAGCAAAAAGCAAATTAAACAAATTGCCGAAGACATTCCTGTTCAATTTAATTTATATGTTATATGTCATTTAGACTGTACATTTAAAGGCCTCAAATATGTTTAAAAATGAAATAGCGTGTCATATTTTGCTTTTTTAAATTTATGTAACAATAAATTCGTGCTCTAGCACTTTGAAACTTAAAATTTGTGTTTATTTATTGTGTTTTAAATTAAAAAACAAAAATGATTTTTTTTCAGCTTGTTAATATAAAAAAAAAAAAACATTATAGTTGGACTTTGTACCGACGCCATCTTGGATTTATATCCCCCGGACAACCAATGTGTTAGATGGCCGCCATCGTGGACGTTTACAGAATCTGATAAGCGCTTGGACCCCTTTTTCTAACTAAGATTATTATTACCTTAGTTGGAAGACGTCCAACGTCCAAGTGACCTTTGCACCGTCCAGATTCTGACGTCACGCCTGCGTATCCCGTCCAATTTTCAGCCTGCTGATCACGTGACAAGTCTGGACTTAAACTTTTTTTGAAGATTTATTCGTGACGTAGTCTTCTGTTATTACGTAATTGCGAAAAAGGGAGAGAGGACAGTGGGTCAGTCCTGCTCGTTCTGAAAAGTGATCTCGCACTTGTAACTAGCTGAATGAGCGTATTTCGAGTGTTTCTGGAATGTTATATATATATAGAATATAGGACTATAACTCAGAAACTATGGTCCTAAGCAGTAAAATAAGAACAATTGTATCTTAACTGGGTTATATATAAAAACTCCTTAGATTGGATAGAAATTTTCGAGATTAAAAACAAAACATATCCTGTTTAAGGCGAAAACTTGTGTAAACAGTGTCCAGTTGGGTAGGAGAAATCCAGGCGGTAAATCTGAACGTTAAAAAAGAGGCGAAAACACAGAATTATGTATAGTTAAGTTTAGGGTAAGGAGAATAAAAAGAGAAAAGGGCTAATCAAGACTAAAATAGCAGCAGAAACTAAAGGGAAGGAAAAGGGGCGAGATAGCGTATAAAGTATTTCTTAGGAGTAACAGGTGGCCTTAAATTACCAATAAACCGTTCACGGTTCGTAGTGGTGATCCCCCCCCCCCCCCCCAATAGAGACAATTATCAAAAATAAGTATATGTAATGTTTTTATGTAAGGAAGTAAACGTCGTGGTCTTATAAAATATATATTTTAAATTTTATATATTAATATATATACTTTCGTTTTCTGTCTATCCCTATACATATAACATAACGTAGAAAAAGAAAATTGTAGCAAGAAATAATATTTCGCGCTCGTAAGAGAAAAATAAATTTTTTTAATCACTTTAAAATATTAAGAAAATATATCACTTGAGATATTTTTTTTCTACAATCTTTTAGAAAGAGATCAAACCCACAAATTAGACAACATAAAACAGGCAGCGTTTCTCTTATAGCTTCTAAAGGTTTTAACGTATGTTCTAAGCGTAGTCCGATTAGTTCTTAATTTGTCTTTTTTGAATTTCAGGCTTTTAAAAAATAAATGGAACATTGATAGTGTGAGGATAAATAAAAATGTGCGTTTTTTTAATAGGCTTAAAAATTAAATCTCTCGAGTAACAAAAGTTTCTCAAAATAATGACATTAATTTTCATTTTGTAATCCGTTTATCAGATATAATATATCTTACTTAAAACCTACATACATCAGGTATAAAAGAAGAATGGAAGCTTATTAAATAGAAATTTTTGTAAAATGAGTTTAAAACTGAAAGCGCTGTAACTAATTTTCAAAGATGTACTTCTGTAAAAGTAATGTTGATTTTTAAAGATAAGGTATGATTTTTTCCGAAGTTGTTTGTCATGCATGTGCATTAGGAATTTTCAGACTGAACAATACTAATATTTTTCTTGTCGAATTAAGATACATATTTAATCTTTTTCATATTTGTCTTCTAATACTTTAGTTTAGAGATATTAATCATTTAAATAAATAAACAATTAAATTTTAAAAATCAAAAAACCCGACTCCGTAAAAAGCAAACTAATTAATTATTTCTCATGAATGTGTAACTATTTTTTTTCTACTAGGGGGCTCTACCCTCTACGAGCTACGCTCGTCAACCCCCCGTTCAGACACCGCAGACTCTAACAGCACGCTAATTTGATCGGCTTTAAAAAGATTTCGGAAGATTGAATTATAATTTGAATCTGACAATTATAATCTGACGTAATTTTCACCAAACTTTTCTTTCTCTTTTTAATATTCACGTAAAAATACTTTTGTTAGAAATGAAATATTATGATCATCTTAAAATATCAAATAAATGTCTCGCGCAATTTTTAAATTTAAACTGTTTTGCAATAGAGTCAAAACACTGTTTTAAAAACTAGTGTCGTGGAGGATATTTTCACCTTGTTATTAATAAACTTTATAATGTACTTATAACTACTTAAAAGGTGGGAAAAACATATCAAATCATATAAAAATAGTATTTAATGCAACCCGAGATCTTTCGAACGCACACGCGTTCATTTTCAAAGGGAAAAAAAGATGATTGACCGAATAGAAATACATTTTAAAAACAAAAGAACAACAAACGAAATGGACTGAACTCCGCTTGCGCATGCGCACTATTTTTGTTTTTGTTTTTAAAATGTATTTCTATTCAGTCAATCATATTTTTTCCCTTTGAAAATGTACGCGTGTGTGTCCGAAAGATCTCGGGTTGCATTAAATAATATTTTTATATGATTTCATATGTTTTTCTCACCTTTTAAGTAGTTATAAGTATATTATAAAGTTTATGTTTTGCAATATTATTTTTTGTTCATTTTACGTAATAAGTGTAATGTGACGTAAATGTGACGTAAATTCTCCAATTTAAGACTTCTAACGCATGTTAATGAATTTTTTAATTTACAATATTCTTTCTCTTTTAAAATTCACGTATAAATAGTTTTTATGACGTAATTTTCAATGAGTTCCTGCTTCTTATATTTTCTGTTTATAATAGTCCCGTGTAAAATAAATTTTTAATTTGAAGCAAGCATTATTGTTTGCGCTGTTTATACAGCTGGCAACTGTTTAAATTAATACAATTTTCTAAATTATGTAAAAAATATCTCTCGAAATGTTAGAAATTTGAATTTAAAATATAAATAAAACCTCAAAAAATGAGTCAAATTAAAAATCTAAATAAAGTCTGCACATCGGGAAATTTTGACGCATAAAATTATCTAAAAATGATTAAATTCCTATGTACAGTTTTTGCTCCTATAAAACTTTTTGAATGGAACGATTTTGTCCAACTTTGGCATTAAATATCTCTTTAAATAATTCTTCTATTTGAAAACTGCCTGCATCAGCGTGTTTATCAAACATTTCTCTATAATACTACCGATTTTCATGTTTTTGTAAGCAACAGTTTTTTTAATATTAACGAAGAAAGGCCATGCTTAAGCATTCAGATTGGATGCCGATTTGCCGGGACTATATACGCAGATTTCCATTGGTCCATTTCCAAATCAAAACTTTTTTATATATATAGAAGGATTCCTACTATTAGCTCACACTCTCGCTATATATATATATCTTGTTCAAATATTCAATCGTTAATAAAATACTTATTATTCATCCAATTAAGCTCAAATAATATTTTTTAAACTTGTAGGGGATGATACTTGATGTTAATCCAATTTATTTTCAAATATTAAATCATTAATTAAATTAAATTAATTAATTTTTCAGTAATCGAGAGAGCGCTCTTCTTGATCAAGGTATTTTAAGACCGAGAGAGACCTCTTCTTGATCACGGCATTTTAAGCGCCACTCAGTAGGTAAGAAGAATGAGAGAAAAGAAAATTCTCTTATTGACCTAAGTAGGAATTGACTGTATTGAAGTATTTTTTTTTTTTTGATTCACTCATTTTTTTATATTACTTATCTATTTTTTTATTATTTACTTGTACTGATGACTTTTAAGTTGTGTTTAATTGTTAGTTCCTATCTATAAACACTGTTTGAACCATCTTAGACATCTGTAGATGTCTATGATGGTTAGAGTTGCATTAAAGCTAGAGATCCTACATACACAACTTCTAGGTTGTATAATATTTTAACGGAGCTTCTGACTGTAAAATAGTCAATGAAACATCCTCTTCATTTTGAAAGACCTATCCAATGATATGACACTCAATAGGGTGAGTAATTTTTTTTTTCGCCTCTACCGCCATTTTGTGTTTTACGGACGCCAATTTGAATTTATAAAAACAAAACCTAGCCTATAACAATTCAGCTGTTAAGGGAAATTGATAGAGACCCCATTCATTAAAATCCATCCAGCCGTTGGGATGTTTCGAGGGTATAAAGAAATCCACATACACAGATACACGTGAAACACATAACCCTTTTTTTCATTCGGCTAAAAATACATATATATATAATTTTTTTCGTGTTCGTAGTTGGGAAAATTGGCTACTTCTAATTATTATTTTACATTGGATACAAAAATGGAATATAGTGTTGAATAGATCAAATGAAAAGGGTACAAGTAAGTATTGATGAAGGATTTATTTTTAAATTTCGTAGGTTTCTAAATAAGATTGAAACTTTGTATTCTGTGAAAAATAACAAAAAAACCATTTTTCTGTATTTCGTTACATGTCTCTTTTTATCATTTAGAGTGGTGTGGAATTCAATTAAAACTAGTCCTCTTTCTATGACATGAATGAAAGTAAATATTTGTGATATTTTATATTTAAATTCATTTAAAATTGCATATTTCCAAATGGTTTAACCTGATCTGTAAAATGTTCAAAAGTGAAGTTTCAATGTTTATTTTTAAAAGAAAAATTTAAATATATATTTTAATTTATGAATACTGAGGTTTCTTAGAATTTTTTAGTTTAGATAATAATTTTCTAAATAATTCATTTTTATGTTAATTTTTAGATCTAAAAATAATGTTCTTATTTTATATAATCAGATATAGCAATTTAACTATATGCAACGAGTGTTATGATTTCGCTAAAATGAATTGAATAATAGCAAGCATACAAAAACAGGCACTTAGTGTGGATAATAATGTGTAAAACATTTTCCAACTTTATAATTAGTTTTATATGTGCTTGTTTCCAAATCAATAAAAAAAATCTGCAGAATATAATTCAATGTTACTAAATACTAAGGAAAAAAAATCGTCACTCGAAAAATATTATCTATTTATGACAGCTTACAAGATATAAAACTGAAATAAAATTTAATTAATTGCTTACATTTGCATTACATTTGCATTTACATTGCTTACATTACATTGCTTACATTATTGAATTAAATTGCTTACATTTTGAAACATTCTTTTGACAATTTTCTTTCTATAATCTGAATTTGGATGGATACTTTAAAACAAAGATTGAAAATATTATTAAGCGGTAATAATGCTTGGTATTGATAATAACGTATGCCTTTGTTTTGTAATGTAATTGTGAAAAAAATCAATGCAAAATTTTCATAACCAATATTTGCGTATATTAAAAATGCAAAAAAAAAAAATCTTCTTAGCAGCACAATAAAATTAACAAATGAGCAAAGCATTTTGAAAAATCTTTGTCTTGCCTCTTCTGGTTTAAATAAGGCGTGCTACCAATTTCACAGCAAGAGGAAGACAGCCTTGCTGATGCTTTCAAATAGGTAACACATCTCTTTTGCATCTGCTGAAGAAAGACAAAGCTCCTTTGAAAGGCTATGCTCATTTCTTAATTTTATGGAGTTGTTAAGAACATTTTTTGGATTTATTTACGCACCACACTAGTTTTTTTTACTGTTTTATTACATAAATACACTACATTTATACTAAAATTTAAACTATATTACTAATCTATTTTACACACGATAAATTAATGATTTTTCCACTTGATGTTAATTCATGTAATATTGCACCTGTGAGCAACTGTTTGTCAGAATATAAATACGCATTTTATACATTGTCCATTATACATTGATAAGCGTCCTTTAGGTGAATTTTAGAATATTTTGGAATTTTTTGTATTCACTGAAAAGGTTATTAACAAATTTATCGTGAAACATAATAGAAACTAATAACCAAAATTTATAAATAAAGACTCTGAGTGTGTATTTCAACTTGTTATGTTTATAATCATGTCTCAAAATGTTTTTGCTACACATGTTTAATTTAAAACAAAAAATTATTGTGTATTGCGATTTATTTAAATTGAAAAAAATGTTGAATTGTTATATCATACAATATTACTACGATGCACATTTTAAACAAATCTTTCTTGAAATTATTACCAAACAAGGACTATGTAGCTGTATACCAAACAATATTTTGAATGAAACCAAGTAAACCATAATTATAAATTTAATATATATTCTTATATTTTTCTTGATTAGTTTATCACGTTTATTCTAATTGGTAAATAAATTAGATGAATAGTAATTTTCCAATGGTGTGAAAAAAGCGTCCAGACTAGGTTTCAAACCATGGACCCTTTGACCTAACCCATTTGTGCCTGGCGTCCTAATTTTGGAAGGCTTTCTTTAAAAAAATTCCGTGACAAATGGGATTATGATATCCTTTCAAAACTTTGTAAAATATATCTTTAGTATGTTTTTCAATACTTTTCCATAAATAGAAGTGCATTTTTAAGAATAAAAGGGGGAAATAAATGTTTGTTGCAGCAGAAAGTTGGATTTTCTGTAAATAAAATGGCGGGTAAGGAAAAGTAAGATATTTCATTTATTTTTTTATCAATCGTTTTATAAGTGATATTATTTATAAGACGAAGCGTTATTTTAGAATACGTATTTTTGCATTTTTTGAGATTTCTATCTTTTTTTTCGAATTTGAACCTTTATATACCGTCTCAATTTTGGGACGCTAGGCACGAAAGGGTAGGAGTTTTCTCCGTTAGTGTCTATATATTAAACTTAAGTTTTATGCCATTTATTTTGTTACAAATAGTTACATATCATTCGGATTGTTATTTGGCTATAAAATAATTATTTGGATTATTATTTGGCTATTCTTTTTTATTACTATAGGAGGGTAGGGGCTGGGCTCAGTTCAAGAAGAAGACACTCACCCCTCCCCACACTTATCTATTGACTTAGTAAAAAATTATATCATACCGTTATGTTTTGTACTAGTTTAGTATTTGACATCCTGAGTTTACTAATATATATATAGTAGAACCTGGATTATACGACGTAATTGGGACCGAAACTACATCGGATAATAGAGCTTTCCGGTTAATCGAGAATTTATCTATAATCCTGCAGTTTAATATGTAAAATTGTGATCGAACTGCTATTAGGACTATTTAAACTGCTTGATAAATATATAAATTCAAATTATACAGGAAAATAATTTTATTTGTTTAGAATAGGGACGTGTACACACGGGGGTGGGGGTGGGGGCAAGAGTACAATTATACCGGATCGGATCTTGCGGGAGCTCAAGCTAATTTCAATGGAATTCGAAGAAAAGGAAACCAAAATACTTATCTCCAGTCGTGGTTTGGAAAGGAACACTTAAATACACAAAGAATGTAAACAAAAAAAAAAAAAAAAAAAAATAAATAAATAAATAAATAAATAAAAATCGTTGGAAAATATTCAGGATATCGACATCGGTTTACGGAGAGTTCCGATTAAACGTGGGTCCGATAATCGAAATTCTACTGTACCGTACACACTCGTGTGTAAAACGAATAATTTCTGACAATCTTCTGCAAGTAAATGGGAGGGAGGGGGGGGGGGGTAGACTTTGAATTACAAAAACCGAAACAGGGTCCACACCCTATTAAGCCACGCCCCATTTTGTAAGGACTCTACCGCAAGTAATCGCATAAAATTATCTTCTAGCTAATGAATCGTCAAGAAAATTATTTTTATGATATTACTGGTGGTAGATTATTTAAAAAATGGGGCGTGGCTTAATAGCGTGTGACCATTTACTATAATTAAGCACAATATTGAGTTGAAAAAAAAATCAGGCACTAATGGATAAAGCTATAAATCCTCTGCAACTAAGCCATCCTGAATAAATCTGTCGGACATAATTCACCGAGAGAACCTTATTGATTATGACATCTTGTTTGACTTTTGAATCAGCTCAAGCGATTAAATCGCAGGTAATGGGTTTCCAAAAACTTTGATTACGTACGCTGTAAATTAAAATGCCTGAAATTAGGACACTAAAGTGTCTGAAACAGGGTGTTCAATTTTCAAGTGCCTCATTTTTTCAGACAATTTTTGCGTCTGCATTTTAATCTGTCTGAATCGCGGGATAGATTGAAATGCTGTCTGAATTTTAACAGGGAATTTGTCTCAACAGAGAGTCTGAATTTCATATTTCAGAACTTTTTTTTTCTTTTTTGGTTTGTAACCAGCTTTATAATCATGCATCAAAATGTTTTTGCTACATATGCTTAATTAAAAACATAAGCTAATTTTTAGTGTGTATCGCTATTTACTTGAACTTAAAAAAAATATATATATATAATTTTAATTTATAATTTTAATTTGTATATAATTAAATGTTATCGTGATGCACATTTTAAACCAACCTTTCTTGAATTTATTATTAAACCATATTTAGAATGAAATCAAGTAAAACATAATTATAAAGTAAATGCAAATTTTAATTTTTTCTTCATTAATTTTACCACATATATTTTAAATGGTAAATAAATTAGACGATTATTAATTGTACACTTGAGTAAAAAATCGTCCATTCCAGAATTCAAACAAGGGATTCTTTGGCATAAGCGATCAATGCTCTGCCAACTGATCCAATCTGAACAAATCTGGCGGACATAATTCACCCAGAGAACTTCATTATGTCATCTTGTTTGATTTTTGAATCAGCTCAAACGAACAAATCGCAGGCAATGAATTTCCAAGGAACGTTGAGCACGTAATTACATTTCATAAAATACATAGTGCATACGCATGAATTTTCTGAAAATAATTGTTGTTTATAAACATTAAAATAATTTTAAAATTATTTAAATTGTTTCACAGATAATCTTTAAACAAATATTCACGCAGTTCAAAAATTTTATTTTAAATCGAACTTACTTATTCATTTTTCTTTTATATACTTTAAAAGAATCTTTTAAAGTGCATCTAAGAAAAATTGAATAACAGCTCTTTTGACTTAGAGAGAGAAAAAAGATATTTTAAATGACTTATATCATTCGAAAGAAGAAAATTGTCCAGAAATTTAATTTTTCTTTAGCGGCATTTGTGAAGATTTAAAAAGGTAAATCGTGATCTTGCTTTACGAAAATAGAATCTAGGATTCACTAAATTAGATACATTTTCTAAAAAAAGGAAATTCAAGTATCTTTTTGAGATTTAGAGGAGATTTAATTTTGAAATGCTTCATCTGTTACTTCAGTAGTGTAATAGAAATGAAAAAAATAGAGATCTTTCAGAATGTTGATCTTTTGTGTAATACTTAAATGGTGTCTCTTTAACATTCTTCCTGAAATTTAATTTGAAAATGTTTTCTGTTTTTCACTGATCTTTCTTATTTCGTATTTAGTTTATTGTTCAAAATTTAAAAAAAGAAACATTCGTAAATTATTTTTTAAATTTCTTTGTATAAATATAATTAAACCGATTGCCGATTTGAAAACCCTTTTTAAATTTTTAAAACAAAAGAAAATAAAAGCACACTTTTAAAATAGTTATTATATAATAATTATTAAAACAAACAATTCTGAAAATTATAGAGGGTGCTATTGAAAAGAAAAATCTATTTTTTTCTTGAGAACGTTGTCATCATACATTATGTACAATTTCACAAATTAAAGTAATATATATTTATATTACATTCATTTTTCAACCTTTCGTCCCTCCGTGGTCGATGGAATGAGTACCAGCGTTGCTTGTAAATTAAACACCGAGGATCTTGCGTTTGGGACATATGATGCAAAGCATCTCAGGGGTCAGAATAAAAATAAATAAATAAAACAGAGAAAATAAGTTAAAACTGGTGTGAATGACTAAGAACAAACAATCTTCTTGAAACACCATCAAAAATTTGTAAATGCGCGGAATGGTTAAATAGAAAGAGGCATTTACAAATTTTTGATGGTGTTTCAAGAAGATTGTTTGTTCTTAAATAAAACAGAGCTGTACACTGGAGGCCATTAGACTCAATAATCAGTGCCGCATATTTAGTTTAGTTACATGTATTTTTATTTGTTCAAATATATTTTCAATTTTTACAGCTTTATGTTTATTCGAATACATTTACAAAAAGTTGTTTGTACACTAGGGTGGAGTGAAAAAGGCAAATTTTTTTTTTTAATTTCAACTTTTCCTGACTCATCAAATGGTGCTGTTTGGCTAAAAAGACACTGTAAAAAAATTCCAGCGTAATCACTCATCGTCTTCAGATTCCACACAGGGGGCCAAAGAAAGGAACATTAACTCAAAAAAAAAAATCTTTTATTTAATTTTAATGTTTACGATAGCTTTATTTTCTAACTTAAAAACAGTTCTAAAAATGAAAAAGAAACCAGAAGACATTTTACGTTAATCAGTCTTCAATTTTGTATTTCACATGAGGACCGAAAAATTTAACTTTGGTGTCAAACTTTCCTTTCGTTACTTGATTGCCCTGCGAATGTCTCCATTTCTGCCTTCTGCTCCACGTGTTACCAATGATGCTTGTGTTACTAGTCGCACACGACTATCTACTGCTTGAAAATGAGAAGGGAGCTTCTCAATTTCAAATTATGAACCGTTTCTGATCATACTTGCTATGACTTCGTCTCTAAGGTTCATGGTAGCTGGTGGTTCCAAAGGATTGTCCCAGGGAATCATCCCAAAATAGTACTTTGCTTCGAAATGTAAATTTGTAAGGTTAAATTGGTGTATTTTCCCCTTCCAGTCAGTTTTCTTGCTTTCGGTACTTTTTGGGGTCCCTTTTTTCGAATATGTGATCATTCTTCTAACAGTATTGCTAACAGACTGCTTTTAGAGTGAGAAAAACAAGAGTTCCTCTGAATAATTTTATGAACGATTTACTTAAAACCTTCTGGCCAGAATGAGCTTTTTTTATCATTCTCTGCAGGTGACGTGCTCCAACTAGCTCCTGGGATTTTCTTTATTTCAAACCAGGATGGTATGTAACCTTTCATGACACAATCTACTAGGGGCTTAAAGTTTTCTGTTGGTTCGGCAGTCGACAGATACAGGCACAGGATTCTGTGGCTGTATTGAACCATTTTGAATGAGACATCATTCTGGGACTTCTGTATGTTATATATGGAAGGCACTCGCCCGAGGATACTGCCCTAGAAATATTAAACAGATATTTTTGTCTGCACCGAGATCTTTTTAATAAAATTTACGCAGAGCAACTGGAATAGAAATAAAACTTATATCAAAAAAGGTTTCGTACATTTCCAGAGATTTTCCTATTGTTTCGGAAAACTGGTGTTGCCAATTGCACTTCCGTCAATCTTCTGGAAAAGGCGGCATAGAGGTAATTCAATAGTATGCAATAAGCACATAAACCAGTGTAATTTGTGGCCAACAAAGATTCCAAGCAGCTGCGCCATATTTTATCCCTACATTGACGTTCATTGCATCACAGCCAACGGCAACCTGTTCCGAAAGTGTAATCGACGTTTTCGACTCAGCTTAATCCATTTCATAACTTTGGATGGTGTATATTTGAATACAATCCATGTATCACGAAGCATGGATGATACAATGATAGCAGCTGTCCTACCCGATTCTCCCGTTCTGTCACAAGAAACGGCTAGATTTGGCAGTGATATTCTCATTTGGCCTGTCTTACAGATTGAGGGAGTATCATAAATATTAGATTTCCGACATTTGGCTTCATGACAAACCCAACCGTCTTTATCTTCAGAGTTATCTTACAATTCTGAATCAGATCCTAAAACGGTGTTTTTTTCTAAATCCGTAATACTTTTATAAGAATTATTATATATATTACATTTTAAAAGCATTGTAGCAGTTCCTCTGCTTTAGATTCCTGATTTTCCCTTCCACATTGCCTTTCTCTAACACGCTTCAATTTTTGAGTTGCAGAAATGTTAATTGATCCTACTTTTCCCTCATGCTGTTGGTCTGCTAAAAAATTTCGTTAAGTGTTCATTTTTTATCCATAGGAAATGCTTCATTAAATCAACTTACGTGGGTAGCACTGTCTCTTTCAATTGTACTGGAGATCCAAAAACACTACAAAAAGTTTCATTTTCAGTTAAGGTCATGTTTAAATTAAACTTCCGGATTGTCTTGTCCAAAAAAACAAAGCATAAATTAATGTCTACATATTAGTGGTTGAAACAATGACAAGCATCAAACAAAGACAACCGTCGCAAAAACGAATCATTCCACATAATAAATGTCACGTGTCAGTCACTGTTTTATATTAGAATACGTGCTGTACATTTTAAAGTTTAATTTGCTATTTATCTACGAAATGCACTTTCTAGCACTAACATCTGACAATAACGTTTTAATAAAGCCATTTATTAACGAAAACGTAAGTAATTAATATTAATTTACAAATTAATTAATTATTCAATTAATTAATTATTATATATTTTTTTAAATGCATTCACAACATATTAAAAAGTCTATAAAAATATTCACTTGTCGTGAGGTACCTCAAGGTGTCAGTATTTTGAGCTGAATTTTGGTGACAATTTGTTTCAGTCAGTTTGGCACCATATAATGACTCAGGCAATATTAAATTCGAGAAAAAGTTTTTTCGCTCCTGTGCAGTGAACACATACATTTATTACACAACTATTATAATTTATGAGAACCCATTTACAGAAAAATCACTTCAACTAAAATCACTTTAGAGTTATTTATTGCTATGACTGTTATTTATGAAAACCCTTATTGATATTTCTTGAAATAATAATTTAAAAGCATTTATCCATCACAAATCAACATTTCATTTCCTGTTGCAACAGAAATATACACACAAGACATAAGCAATCCCATAAATTCGTCATTATTGTGAAATATGAAAAAGTTGCCGTAAATGTGCATGCACAATTTCAATTGATAAATGATCAGATTTCTGTTGTTAGTTCTACTATTTCTAACAATTTTAAATTGCCTAGATTAAACATAGAACAATTTAATGGTGATTATAAAAACTGGTTGTCATTTAAAGATTTATATTTATCATTAGTTCATAATAATGACAGCATAAGTAATATACAGAAGTTTCAGTATTTAAGAGGTCTACTAGGGGAAGAGCCAGCCTCTATAATAAAACATATTCCTATTTCTGAAAACAGTTATTCAGAAGCGTGGGAAAAATTGCTGTCGAGATATGATAAGAAAAAACAAATTGTTTCTACTTTAGTTAAAACATTCTTGGGCATTCCCCCCATTACTCAAGTGAATGCATTTAGCTTACGCTGTTTATCAGATGTATCAGATAATAAAGTAATTAGAGGCCTTAAATCAATCGATGAAAAGGGATCTGGCCGTGACTTATGGCTTTCATATTTTATTACAAAAGGTTGATTCTAAAACAAGGGAGGAATGGGCAAAATTGACCTCAAGCGAAGACTTTCCGTCTTTTGATCAATTTATTCAGTTTATAAATGATAGATGTTCATCTTTAGAGTTGTATAAAAGTGAAAATGAAGGTTCGCATAAATAAGGGAAACAATATAACGTCAATAGATATTTTTCCAGTGGCATTAGCAGATGTTTACTTTGAAAATTTAATCACTCACTTTACAATTGTGTTAAATTTAAGGAATTAAGCATCAGGGATAGGAAACAGTTTGTTAAGTAAAACAAGTTACGCAGTAATTGCTTGTCTGACAAGCACAGCTCCACCCTATTGTACACATTCCGGTTTCCGACTGTTACAGAAAAAAGTGGAAATATTTGCAATAACAGTAGCTGTAGAGTGCTTTTTGAACGTAAACTTTGCAATAATTTCTTTCTATAAGTGCTGGGGAGATCCAGGTCCATTTACCGGAACCAACTTAACTACCCAAACACACCATGAAGAATGGGGGAAATAAGTAATTGGGTAATGGGGTAATTACCCAAGAGAGTAAGAGAGGTTAACTACGCCTCAATTACTGAACCTGAAATACCTGAATTATTATAGTGGGTATTTAAACATTACAATTTATAGACAAACATTTGTGATCGTAATTATATAATACTGGTCCTGGCTATTCCTGATAATTAAACTAACCTTAATTATCTTAAATTGAGGCGGGAGGAAACACATCTCCAAAACGCCCCAAGCTCCGTTGTGTAATTTTAGTGAAGGAATAGCGTATAGACCGCGCAGTTATATCTAAATAAAATCTATCTAAACTACGCATAAATAGCCTCATAAAGCAGACTGTCATCTGAAATAAAACTTACATTAAAGTAAAACAATGGACTCATGTTGTATTGAAAACATAGCCAAAAGTTAACAATAAACAAAAAGTTTATTTACAGTAATGTACATATTTACAAAATAATGAAATAAACAAAATAGAATTGTGTCATAAGACACCAGCGTTCCAAAGAACGAAAATGAATTAGTAATTACATTAAATTTACTTTTTAAATTACCATTACAATTAATACTTAATTGCTTGAGTACCATAAATTTTACCTCCCTAATATAACATAAATTATTCACACAATGGGAAAACAAATATATTGAAAAGGACTAACCTTCTGTAGAGAGGGATCACTTGTGATTAAGGTCACACTTGAATCCTTGACACATTGAATGACTTTTTTTTTTCACTTACGGTAAAGATCACTAATTTAAACACTTGACGACTAAGCAATGTCCGAGGACAGATTATCCATAGGGCCATCCCTTAACGGGAAAACACGACCCAAAAATTCAACATCGTCATTCAGGAACTCACACTGAACTCTATTTTTAAGACTGCATAGTTTTACAACTGGCATCGATCTCTCAGACGTCATGGTATAGGAATTTGAATCGAACTACATTTTAAGTCATCATCATATAGAAACTTTAATCGATCTCATTTTAAGTCACCAACTGACATCGATCTGATATTTTTACGTCTTCATGGTATAGAAACTTTAATCAATCTGATCGTAACTTCTCCCTTTAGTTACGACATCACCTCGTGATGACAATGTTGAGGAAGTTCCTTCGCCCCCTCCGTCGAATGATCGGTCAGCCTTGCTGACACCCATTTCTTCCTTCAACCTGCAAACCTCTGATTCGGTCTTGCTCTTTTTTCCGGGGTATACCATACTCCGCCCCTTCAGCGTCAGCGATCTTGGTTTCTGGCCCCCGAATCTTCGCCTGTGTGGCCTGTTTTATTAGGTATCATAAATAAAGTAGTACCCCGTCATAAATACGACTTGACATTTTATGTCAAGCTATTGTTCGGCTTGTAGACTTCGTGACTCGCTGAAAAGATCCCCTCTACAGATAGGACTCCTCGTGTCGCCCTACTCTTATAAGACCTTATAGCATAAATACATATATGAGTATACTTATATTAAATAATAATAATAATAATCAAAATACCTATATGTAATACACACTCTAAATATATATGCATTTTATAAAATAATAATAATAATCAAAATATGTAAATAATAGTATTTTTTTATGACAATAAAATAAAATAATAACCTGCTGAAGTGGTATCAAGGGTATTTATGTAAGTTACATGATACACTTCCAGCAATAAGACGTAATGTAATGTTTTTATTGCAAAATATTAGTTTAAAAATATCACCTTGCAGACGAGAATAAGTACATACTACGTCTACGTACTTAGTATTTAAATTTGAAATATTTAGAATTTACTCCAGTAAGCTTGTTAACCTTTAACTGTTGTGACTAAAATTTGTCACACAACTGATGTGATGCGGTCTCTCACACCAATAATGAATAAAATGAATAAAAAAATAACTAAAATGGTTGAATTTACACAAATTTTGTCCTAAGAATATCATTGTACTTCTCTTAGGACCATGTGAATTAAACTGCATGAAAAAAGTATTTTATTCATATTATTTAACTTCAATACAGAAAATAATACTTTTTTTTTCAAAATAAGCAGAAGTTTGTTAATTTTGCTAATTAAACATAATAATTAACCGTGTACAATTTTTTTTTACAAATTATCGTCCCAACAAAGTATGAAAATTGAAATACAGTGTTTATTTTAAAACCATATTTACCCTACGAATATGCAAGAGTCAAAATACATCATTTTTGCAGTCAATTCATATTTTTTGTGTACATTCAATGTATACTGACTTTTGGCAAAAAAAGACAATTATAAAATGTTTTTCTCTAAACTATTCTTTCGGTAATAAATATTATGATTAACTCCATCAGAAATATTTACATTTTCACCATCAGAAAGTTCCGAATTCGTATCGAGATCTCTTCCGCATCATCAGAACTTTTAATATCGGAAAACTCTTGATCTGACCAGTTGTTCATAATGTCTTCTATTTCTTTCTGGCCGAGGAAAGTAGAACGTTTTCGAGGTTTCGACGACTAACATCACAAAAAAAGACACCAAATAAATGAGAAAAAAAAAGAAGTGTAACTAATCATGAGTATTATTCTATAGTTTCAAATAATGACACAACTGATGAGATGTGGTCTGACAGACCCCAGCGTAACGAATAACACGTTTAAAATCAATTTACAGAATTATCGCTTTGTGTGTGACCTTGTCAATCTGGTAGAAGAAATTACTGGTACAGGAAAGTAATATTTGCACATTTAAGTGGTGGAAGTGTGTATAGCTGGGAGACGCAGGGCCTGTGAGACCGCGTGACATCAGTTAAAGGTTAAATAAATATTCCCAACATTGTGAACTATCTGTAATACATAGTAGAACATTGGTGCGAAGTGCAACTATGTGTTTTCAAATTACAAGTACTCCTATTATAGCTTAAGGAAGGATCAAGATTCCGTTAATAATGTCCACAAATGAAATTCTACTGTTTAAATAATGTACCGTTTAAAAAAAATAAAAAAGAAAAATTTCATACTATTGAAATATAAGATGTGTGTTAAACTTTACTCATTAAACACAACTATTGTGTTTAATGAGTATGTATCTCTATTTATTTAAATCACAATCTCTACGATATCTCTATTTATTTAAATCACAATACAATGAGCAAACACTCTGGTCGCCATCTTACTTCACAACAACATTCTTATCTATTCCGTTCACTTCACATTTTCAATCCAGTAGAACTCGCGACGCCCTATTACGAGACTTATAAATTCTCAGTTTTTCTGCAATAAACATTCTCCCCCGGATTGAAATGTACAAATTTCAATATATCAGAATTTTACAATAAAATAAATTTACATAGAAATTAACAGAAAAATTTCAACAGCAAACAGGTATACAGCACATAACAAAAAAATCAAAATATACAATAATTTAATAACTATTTTGTTTTTAGTTATGAATAGGAAGGACAGCTATTTTTGCAATTGAACGCTTTACTTCGCCTGATTTAGTGCGAACCTTTACTACCTTGACCTTGCCATCCGACCCTGTGTAAATTTCACTAATGTGGCCTAACGCCCATTTACATACAGGCAAAAAATCTTTTTTTACTAATACCATTAATCCCACTGTTAAATTATCTTTTTCCACTACCCATTTAGATCTCTGCTGTAACGCATTTAAATATTCTAACCTCCATTTTGTCCAACTGTCTGGACGACCCTCGTAGTCTTCTGCCAAGGGTTTAATCGATTTATATTAGTATCAATTAACATTGGTTCAGGTATAGCATTGATGGATATCCCGATCAAAAAATGACCTGGAGTCAAGACCTCAAAATTATCAAAATCGTTAGATAAAGGTGTAAGAGGTCGAGAATTCAAAATGCCCTCTATTTGAATAACTATAGTTTCAAACTCTTCGTAATGAAACCGTAAATCGCCTATCGCTCGTTTAAGGTGATGTTTAACTGATTTCACATCTGCCTCCTAAAGTCCTCCGAAATGGGGAGATTTAGGAGGTATGAATTTCCAGTCAATCCCTTCAACAATTAAATAATTTTCTAAAATTTCATCTGGAAAATTTATCATTTTGTAAAACTTTTTCAGTTTGAAATTTGCCCCCACGAAATTCCTAGCATTATCCGTAAAAATCATAGAGCATTTCCCACGTCTAGCCATAAAACGCTTAAGAGTGGCAATCAGAGCATCTGAGGTTAAATCCGAGAGAAGCTCTAGATGAATGACTCGAGTTACAAAACATATGCAGACACAAATAAATATTTTGTTCAATGAACCCTTGCGCTGATTTTTATAGGTAACATAAAGTGGACAACATAGATCTAAACCGGTACAATTAAATACTGGTGACTCATTAATTTGTTCATCAGGTAATTCACCCATTAGGTGAGAGCATTTAGTTGGTTTTACCATAAAACAAATAACACAAGAATGCACCGTTTTTCTTGCCAAATTTTTACCCCCTAGAGGCCAAATTTTAGCTACAAAACTATAGCTTTTGTAGATGGTGTGTAAGATGTTGCTACTTCAGCCATATCACTCGATAGCGTCACCTAGTGGCTCATTTGAAAACTAAAGCGAGTTGGAAAACTTACCCCTATGTAAAATGTGCCCCGGTCTCCCCTATTTTTTTCCTCTAGAATTTTTCTTTTCCTTATTTCAAAATAGCCAAGATATTTAAAATGATTTCACCCATAAATTTTGATATCTAATACTGTTTTATGCATATGACAAGTAATTATTAAATAATGGTTAACTTCGATCTTTTTACAAGACTTTTGTCTATCACGTCTGATCCAAGGAACACCTTCAGAATCAAATATGAGGCCTTTATTATGGCGTTTATAATTTTATTTTAAACATTATCATAAAAATATTTGTTAAAAAATATGTATAAATGAAAACACTCCTATACAAATCTAGGTAATGAAGAACATTATTCAAACCTGAAATTGATTCCTTACTTTCTAAAAAGTCTATTTTTTTTATCAAGCATTTAAAAAGTGATAATTTGATGCCCAATATGTCCTTGCATAGCAAGTAACTTTAGTCGATGCTTAAAGAATCTCTCATTATACCAATCACTATGCGAGAGTTCATAAAGCTTTGCAACATTGAAAAATATATACTTTTTTCTTATTTCCGAATGCAATATTTACAAAATAAGCATTTTTGAGGGATTTTATAAACGCTTCTGTACTTATATACATTAATAAGCATTTATACAAAATGTAGACAAAATATGCAAATGTACGTATTAAATTAAATATAATAGAGAACCAAGTAATTTGTTATTCGTTCTTGACATTGGTACTTTCAAATCACATACAATATAAATTTTTTACGATCATTTAGAAGTCAACATCATTCAGACACAAATTTTAATTATATATTATATCTTACAAATTTTATTAAAAGTATAACAAATCACATTATCATATTAACCACATTATCACATAATCATATTAACAAAACATTATTTCGGTAAGTTTTCACTTTTAAAAAGTTTTCGGTATAGTTTGGCATAAAGTCTATCACATAAATAATGCACTATTTCAATATTCTATTTTTTGACGAAATAGTTCAGCGAAATTTGTAACATTTTAGACAAAATCAAAAAGAACTTTAATAATTATTCTAAAGTTCTTTTTGCGTGATTCGTTTATTGTTTTTATTTTTTGTTAAGTTCTGTATTTCAAGAATATAGTCAGCATTTAGAAGTTTAAGTTAGCATACAAATCCAAATTAGTTCGCTTTTCCCTCAGCGTTTTCTTTCTTAAATGTATTTATTTATAATTTCGTTGTCAATAAAAAGGTTTAAGGAAAAACGAACTTTTTTATTTAAACTGTTATCTCGTTTCTTAAAAGAGAAACATCTTTTTGTTTCTTCACAGAAGAAAGCAAACTAGATTAGGTAATCTCTTTAAAATTTCTTTTTTATAAATATTTTAGTGATTAAAAAAAGCAAATCAAACAAAAGTTTTCTTTGGTTTCTTTAATTTTTTTTTTTATCTTTATCAATTTCTATTTCAGAAAAATTTTCTATTTCTTGTCTGATTTATTTGTTACTTAAATATTACAGAATTTCAATTATCTTTCCATATTTTTCTAACTAAATCAGCATTTTTATCTGACACAACATTGTGCTTTTATACAACGAAGAATTTTCCCTTATTTAAGAAACGTAATAAACTTTAAGAAATAAAAATTATGTTTTCAGTTTTCAATACGAAGTTTTAAAAGTTTTTAATATGCTGTTAACAAATGATAAGAAAAATAAATCAGTTGATTGATTGACGGTGAAAATTAAATCCAATATAAATCTTGATGTATTTTAGGTTCATATCCTTTGATTTAACAGACTATGATAATCATTCTTTGGTTGTTTAAGAAATACAGAACAATTCCCTTACTGATATTTAAAAAAAAAAAAAACAATCCCACCAAAAAATATGCCCATATATTTTACCGATATATATACATGTGAGACAGAGAAAAAACAGCAAGCTTATACGAAAAGTATGAACTCAAGGAAACGTATAAGGACGGGCTATGTGTATGCTTAACAGGCTATGGGAATCATACTATGGTAGTTTAACAAATACAAAACAATTATTTTACTGATAATAATAAAGAAAATCATACCAGAAGAATACGCCAACTTTTACGAAAATTTTCTCCGATATATATTTGTGGTAATGAGAATGAACAGCAATGTTCATATGAAAAGCATCAACTCAATAAAATGTATCAGTCTCGGTCTGAGATAAATTCACGATTGAATACGAATTCACGATACATAGGAATGGAATACACGATAATCGATAATGGAAGTATTCTTTATTAAAAGGATATCAACAGAGATCGTTTGGAAAAAGACAGAATGCACGGTTGAAAAGTTTGTCAAGTTTAGATACAAAAAAGAAAATTAAAGGTGCACTCCTCAATTCTCATTTATTGAATGAGTAAACGACAACTATTATTGTTTGGTATTCATCTGTTTACGTATTGAACTCCTATTTCCATATTGTATGTCAATTTAAACGTTTGTATTAATCTTCATATTAAAATGCGATATTGTGGTAAATTATCAACCGACTTTCTCCGTTCACTTAGCTGCCAGTTTCACAGCAATACGAGTATTATTTTAATTAACATAATTCTACAGATATCACGGAATTTGAAAAATCCGAGTAATGATGAATATTCTCAATGATTATGTTCATATACGCAATTAAGTTTTTTATATCATGTTAAAAAAAATCTTCTTTTTTCATTATTTTTAAGAAGTTACGGTAAAAACATCATTACAATTTTCCTCTTTTGCTGGGCAGTCAAGGGGTTAATTCCATATATATATATATATATACAGGGTGTCCCAAAAAGGAGCACCTAATTTTAAAAATGAAACAAAAGAAATGAGTTATTAAAAATTTTCTTGCAGGAAACTGATGTGTGAAGTCTGCAAATTTGTTTATAACACTTTATTATGACAGTTCAAAATCTGACCAACAGAGGGCTCTAGAGCTCATTTTGATGGCTGTATGAAGAAACGGAGCATGCGTGAAGACCAGACAGAAATAGGTGTGATCAGTGAAAGTTCAGTAGTAACAATTTCAAGGGAAACAGTAGTTGTCGTTGCGTAAATTCTTCAAAAAGGTGTGTTCTTTGGAAGAGATAATTTGCATTGTTTTAGAATATCACCAATTGGCTGAAATATTCACATCAACAAGAAGGAACTTCCAAAAAATTTTTAATGCAAAGAAAGGTCCACAGCCGACATGTTATTGTAATGAATGGAGGACATATTGAAAATATTCTCAATTAATTTTTAATTATTGCTGATGAATGCAGTAGCCGCTGTGCTATCTGTCGGTTAGAATTAGAACTATTATAATAAAGTACTGCAACAAAATTTCCGCCTTCACACATCCATTTCCTAGAAGAATATTTTGTAATAACTCTATTCGTTTGTTTCTTATTAATTTTTAAAAATAGGTATTCCTTTTTAGGACACCCTGTATATGCTTGAATATCTATACAGAGTTAGTGAAACTAAACTTCCACTACTCAAAGGGCCCTGGAGGCTGTTCTACTAGTCCGAAAAGAAAAATATTTGGAAACAGACAATTCGGGGGATGCGCTCGAGATTTCAGATATAAATAAAATAATACTTTAAAAAATCGCTGCCAGATGGCACAGCCAGGCAGCACTTGCAGCAACATATACAAATGTCTCGAACAATAAAAGGATGAAGTTGTTAGTGCCACAATCAGATGAGTATTACAGAATGCCAACTTTTCCGGAAAGAGCACTGCTAGTCAAACTGTACTACCTCAGCGCTGAGAATGCAACGGTAGCTGTGAGAGGGTCCCGACGTTTCGAGAAACAACGACGTGGACCGATTTCGGAGCGTGTTTTCAGACACATGATGGTGAAATTCGAGCAAACAGAACAGCTAGGCATTTTGTCGAGAAGAGGAAGTCAAAGGATCACCATCGCCGTCGTAGAAGATATTGCTACAGCGGTCGTGGAAGCAAGCACTGAATCACCAAACGGAATTTTCAGGTACAGACTATTTCATGTATACTCGATATGCTCTATTCCACTGTCCGGCCTATCATGCGTAGAAATATGAACTTCTAACCGTATAATATTCAAGCAGCTCAGCAATTGGTACGGCGCGACCCAGACACTCGCAAAACATTCGCTCTACAATTTCTCTCGAGAATGGCGGTTGGGGAGTCTTGCACATGGAAAACTTTGTGTACGGACGAAGCCCACTTCCATCTTAATGGACAGATGAATGCCCACAATTCTCACATCTGGGTGATAGAAAACCCCCACGAGATGCACACCAAACCCCTTTCATGTTACGAAAGTGACCGTATGGTGCAGGTCCATCGCTACATTTATTATCGGACTATACTTTTTGAAGAAGTGACACTTCAAGGATGTACCACATGCTCTGTTAATGCGCAACGGTATCATGACATGTTACAGACCTACGTCATTCCTACTCTTTTACTGTATTCAGCAACGAGGCTGCCTACAAGAAATCATATTCATGCAAGATGGAGTATCACCGCACATCGCAAAACGAGCCCAACAATTGATGAGGGGGAGATTTACAGACGCACGTGTTATCAGCCGATGTTTCCCAACGGCTTGGACTCCGCGATCGCTCGATCTCACGCCTTGCGACTTCTGGTTATGGGGATTTTTAAAGACAGCGTTTACCGGGAACGTTTGACAACTGTGTCCAATTTCAAGAACAGTACTCGCCGCTATATTCAGAACATTCATGTTGACTCTCTCCGTTCAGTGGTAGAAAGCACGATTTTCAGAATGGAATGCGTTGTTGAACATGATAGTTCGCATATTGAACAACACCTCTCTGGAAAAACAGAAATCCTCTGTCATTTAGAGAGGTGTTTTTGCTGTAATAAATTTTAAATGCAATATTGTAATTATATTGTTGTACTTATTGCGTTCCTTTTGTGTAAGACAACTTATCATTCTGTATTTCGGGATCTCAATTTGTCCTCTCTTCACACGTTACCTCTAAGCGCCATCTAGTGGCGATTTTTCAAACCATATTTTTTCGAAAATCTCGGGCGCATCCTCCGAAGTGTTTGTTTTCCAAATATTTTTCTCTTCATGCTAATAGAACGGCCTCCAGGGTCCTTTGAGTAGCGGAAGTTTAATTTCGCTAACCCTGTATATATATATCAAGTAAGGTTTAATTAAAAAGAACAAAATAAAAATATATGTTTGATTAAAAAAGCAATAATCTTCGTCATTCAAATATTTTTCCTTATGTTTCTAAGAAAGAGAGAGAATTTGTAATAGAATGTGGTAACCTTTGTACTAGTTATATGACTTATTAAGGCTGCTTGCACTTCCTAAAATTTTATCCAAATTCAACAACTGATGGCAAAGCTAAATTTGTTATTTCAATTATCTAATATTGCAATTATTTCGAAGTATAATCAGCTATATCACAATGAAAATGGCTTTACCGCTATTTAAATATATTTTCGGCATAATAACTTTCTTCAGAAAACTAAATAAGAATAAAGACGTTTCTCGATTTTATTTTTTAATAAACTGACTTTTAATTGTTTTCATTTTTTAACACTTTCCAACATAATTGAAAAACTGTTTATGGATTCGGTTTGCCTGTCTGCCGTCAGTCCATGCGTAAACATACGTGGATTGCTATGTAATTTATATATGTAAAAGTTTACAGTGGTATATCCGCTATTGAGAATAGAGTCTGTAGCTTTAATATTTCGTTTACAAGGATATTCAAAATAGTTCCGTTGCAGTATGGTAAATAAGGAAAACTGTTTGTTGTACTCGTGTAAACTCGTGTAAATGATATTACACAAGTTTGAACACACATTAAATTTATAGGCATTAATAAAATTCCCTAAAACATGCTTTCCGTATAATATGGATTCTAAAAGATTAATTTGTAAGATCACTTAAGCGGATTAAGTTAGAAAATACGTTACGGGAAAACATTTTTGTAACTGTTTTTAACATTTTTACACTATTTAAAACATAATGAAATTTATAAACACTATTAAGGTGCATTAGAAGATGCTTATTCCAGAATATGACGTGAATAACAGTTATCGTTTATTTGTAGGGACACAAAATATTTTCGTTATAGTTTTGTATATGAGCAATAAAAGTTGACAGTCCATTTTCCGATGTGATATGCGTTTTTATCTTTAACTGAATTTGTGCATACAATGTAGAGTTTAAAAATTCTATAAATCATAGATAGGGCTTCAAAAATAAATCGCAAGCATACTGTGAATGAACATGGACTATCTAAGGATTTTCTTAAAATTGAGTTATGCGTTTTCCAGCTTCACTATACTTAGTTTACAAAGGTAGATTTGTAAAATATAAATAAATGCATATACATGGCTGTGGTAAGAAACAGAAACATTTCTTTCATCAAATAACAGTTTTTAAAATCACGTTTACGGATGTATCGTGTGTTATTTTCCTGAAATAGTTTTCAGTTTAATATTTGGAGTGTACAAAATAATGTAACAACTATAGATAATGTAACAACAGGTACGTTGAGGACATCTGTTGGGTTCTTAGAGAACTAATGAGGGTGTTGATATACCGGGTGAGCCAAAAGTTCATTACAACTTTAAAAATTCATAAGGGCTCACAAGGTAGGAGGAATTATTTTAGAAAAAAAAAAAGTTAAAAAATTACATGTAGAGGTTGCTGACGACCCGAAACACAATGCACAGGACAACAAGATTGTTCTAGAATGTTCTGGGGGTCACATTAAACATTTGTTATTAAAGAACAAATGAATGGTGCGTATGATTGTCCTGTGCATTGTGTTTCGGGTCATCAGCGACTTTGACATGTGATTTCTTAACTATTTTTTGCTGCTAAAAAACATCCGGCTGCCTTGTGAGCCTTTTTTTTTTTTTTTTTTTTGCAAACCGCACTCCTTTATCATAATGTCTTCCTTTTTTATGAGCTTTTAAAGCTGTAACGAACTTTTGGCTCATCCGGTAATAATCTTGTACAGCTGTAAAAATCCTGATAATTATTTTTATTCGCGATTTTCTGTACATATAATACTTTTGGGGTGTTGTGTATGGAAATTTTAAGACATTATTGCTACAGTGCCTTATTCACATCACTCTGTATAGTACTATAACAAGGAAATAAAAAAAAAAACATGTTCAGATCTGATTTAAAGATATTTAACAGAATCTAATTGTATATAATTAAAAGCAGGACAAGTGCGGGTGGAGACCTGAGCATATCGTACCGTTATGTCAGACATGTTTTATTTTCATTACTGAGGGTATACCGAAAAAGTTTGTTTAATGATTTCCAAGATTTTTTCCCATTCCCCTATTGTTTTAAACCACAGTTCAGATATTAACTTACTCTATCGTCCTTATCTAGTTTAAGTTCACTCTTCGGATCAACGAAACTGTGACAATATTAAAAATATTTAATATTTATCGTTAATCCTATAAGACTTCATTCTAAATAGCAATTTTCCACAATATAAAAAAATCGGTCGATTGAACGTATGTTTTCCGTTATTATATATCTTTAAAATACCAAAATGTCCGCTTTGACTTGTCCATTTTCCCAGAAAATTGATTAATTTAACACAAAAGTAACCAGAAATTCTTAAAATCTAAAACTAATTTTTCAATGTAAAGCTAAATTTTCGTCAAATCACATTCGTACTACGGCAACTGTAGTGCATCGTACATTTTCGTATCAGAAACTGAATTTTTAAGAATATCCCTTTTCTTTTAAAGCATGAAAATTTGGCAAAACTCATCTGAAATGTTTCTGGGATTCGCCCGTGAAAATAAGAAAATTTATTCAATTGGCGGAATTATTTCCTTCAATCACTGGTTTGTTTTTGGAAATTGCTGCTTGTGTTTTCAGATAAATAAAATAAAAACACTGTACTAAAAGTAGTGTCGTGAAGGAATTTTCACGTTGTTATTAATATAAAAGTTAAAAAATATGTATAATTACTTAAAAGCTGCTAAAAACATTAAACATTAAAGGGAAAGATTCCATTCCTTTGAAAATGAACGCTCGTGCGTTCGAAAGATCTCGCGGTTATATAACATCTTTATATGTTTTTAGCAGCTATTCAGTAATTATACGTATGTTTAAAGGGGCCTCAGGACTCTTAAAGCTTCAAAATTTTCGAAATTGTATTATTATTATTTTTAGATGTTAAACTCATATTTTTTCTGAACATTTTGATATATTTTTTTTTCTTTGAAATTACCATTAGAACAGAAGTTATAGTTTTTATAATTATACCTGCCCAATAGCTGAAGCGAAAATTTTAAGTCATTTTTCTCCAATGATGTTTTTTGGCTAATGCGAAGGTTATCAAAAAAAAAAAAAAAAAAAAAAAAAAAAAAAAACTTTTGAATATTTTTTTATGAAATTTTCAAAACGTATGTTTCATATCAGATTGTATACACTGAACCTAAAATTTCCAATTTTTTGTTCAAAAAAATTATTTTTTATTTGGTTATATTGTTGAAAGTTTCAAAATTTTGTATTAGCTAAATACAACTTTGTATTAAAAATATAAAAATTCTTTTTATAAAATTTATTTAGGTTCACGAATTTATTAGTATTCATATTACAATACGAAGTATAAGTAAGCGCGGAAAGTTTTATTCTAGTTGCAATATTTATTTCATAAACTTGCGCGTAAATCTGTTATACCAATTTTCTGCTCGTCAAATATCTGACACCTTGGAGACCCCTATAAATGCTAAATCTGAATCTTACAATTTTTTAAATACATGCAATTTTTTAAAGAACATGTTTATATATTTCATCCCAATTAAAATTGTGCTTTAATCATATACATTTTAAAATAATAAATGTTAAAAATAGTCATTTTTTAATTTTCCAAGGGAGTCCCGAGACCCCTTAACTTTTATATGTATTTTTAGATTTTTGGACGAAATTTGTTTTTGGAATTTAGGTCAACGCCAAGTACTACCCTACAAGTTCGACAGTGAGTATGTGGGAAATAAACATACATCTTTAATGCCGTAACTTCGATTACATTGAATTAGGAGCTCATCACTTTTATAAAATGATAGAGCCGTTTACCTTGCTATCTGGAATCAATTTAAACTTGGTAATATGAGCTGTCTTTAAAAATATATTTGATTTTGAAATAAAGACGGACAGACGGATTTTTATTCTTCTGCAATAGATCTACATAAAATTGCTTATTAACGACTTTCGATTTTTTCCTTTACATAAATATAGTGCAAAATTTCAAGATTCTTCATCAACGGAATTCCATATAGGTTTTGCGTGCGAGTCTGCTAGAAACAAAATGTTATGTTAATGCCGTAAAATTTTATTTCATTGAGTTAGAGCATTTAAAAATTCACTATATTTACAATGGGACCGTGAGCCTCGTCAACTGATAATTATTTCAAATCGATAATTTCAGCAGTTCCCGAATCAAAAAGTTTTTGACACGCAGACAAATAACATCATCCTTTTTTATGTACAAAGCCTAGGACGAAACGAATGAGTGAAATTCCGTCTATTGTTTCTTTGCGAGAACTAAAATTTTTAAAAAAAGATATAATAGAGCATAAATTACTGTCTCGTGAAGCATTTTCGTAATCTGCTGCAGTTAATTTTCCAAAAATAATTTAGAATCAAATATAAATATTTTTTTTTATTAGAGAATTTTCCACAATAGTAATGAGATATATAAATTATCAAAATCAGGTTTTAATTTTTTCTTGTAATTACTAAGGCTTTTTAAACATATGCTTCTTGAAATCGCTTGCAGTATTCTTTTGTTGTATTCTCTTATTTGATAGATAATTAGGCGTAACACCACTTTAAACCCTAAAATTTGATGTAGTATTTCGGGAATTGTAATACATGCGAGGCGTTTATAAAACAATATTCGGATTCATTTTTTCTACATATATTAAAGTAGAAATCTATATTTTTCATTGGTTGATATTTAAAAAAATGGTAACTTTACAGCAGATGAGCAGGAGTGCTTCGAAAACAAGAGCGTCAAGTGAATAGACGCCTAAAGTCACCGTAGACTTGTCCTATAATAATAAAAAATAATCATTTTTTTGTTTGTTTAAAGCTTACTGAAAAACTTAGACGTTTAAAATAATATGCATTTTTAGTGAAATGTCATCGATTCAAAGTAAAACGTAACCTAAAACTGCAAATTTTCTTATTAAAAGTTACAAAGAACAGGAAATTATTAATATTTCGTACAAATCTTGCATATTTCACTAGATAAATACATAAATATTGGTTATTTTTCAAACAGATCAGGTTTATTAAGAAGATTTCTTTTTTCAAATAAATCAATCAATAAATAAATAAACAAGAAAAAAATCATGCATTAAGTATAGATTATGAAACACTTTCCAACACTTACTGAATGCTTAAAAAAATTTTTGTTACTTATTTATGGAAATAGTGTAAATAAAGTAACTAAGTAAACATTTTAGAAAACGCATAAAACATTTGAATACTGATTCCAGCAGTTACCGTCCATATCCAAATATGCATTCCAATTCTTTCGAAGAGCCCTGTATTGGATCTGTAGTTTGATACCTATACTATATAATGGGGAAATTTATTTTAGCAAGAAAACGCATAACAAATTGAAATTTCTCTGTCAGCAATTTATACTAACACATAGAAAGATACTTGAATACTTTTGTACAACTCTGTAATTTACCTAGAACCTTTATTACACGCCACTATTTAGCTAAAATTTAATTCAAAATAAAACACTTTTAAAACTACTGAAGTGGCATTTCCAGAAAATATCATTTATAGACGGCCATGTATCCAGTTCTTTCCGTGACCCTGTATATAATTTTATCTATATTCTAAAATTATTTCTTAGTAAACTAAATGCAGTTCAGCTTATAAATGTATAACTTATTTTAAAAACTGCTTTTAATTAATTTACGCTCATACCTAGTAACCCGTAGGAATTCTTTTTTGTAGTATGTGTGTATTTTGTGTATATGAAATATCGTATTTATACACACCATATAGTATCCATAAATATAGGGAAACATAAAAGACCACATCATATTTAAAATTGAATTTCCAGCAATCATCGCTAACGTACAGTAATTCGGATACAATATAGTATCTGCAATATTTTGTGTGTCCCTGTAAATACTATGCACCTCGTATTATACATGAAGTAACTTATACTATAGCTCAGAGACTTTTAACAATTTCAATATATATGAAATAATTTAACATAATTCAAATACGCCGCAAACATTTCTACCCCTATACCATTATGTACCGGAATTCTTTTGTGTGGCCCTGTAAATGAATAATAACTATTTTTTGTACCGCATATTCTACAGAATGTATATTTAAGTAGACTCCATTAATGCATATCAGTTTTATTTTGTTTGAAAGAGTGTAACAGCATTAAAAATCATTTGAAACGATTTTTTCCCAATGGCCGTAACGTAACGGAAAATTTTTCACTGTCCCTGCAAATGAACTAAACATGCTACAAACTTCATTTAAAATAGGGATCGGGCTATGGTAGAGATCACTAACATCCAAAAATTTCAGAACGATCCGAGTATATTTACGAGGGTTAGAGCGCGGCCAGACGGACAGACAAACCGAAGTCATAAACACTTTACAACTTTGTTGGAAAGAGTTAAAAACGAGAAACTAGTTGTTGGGGTCACCGTAATGCTTACCCATCATGGTATGCATGATATAAAATATAAAAATAAAAGATGTGTAAACTATTTATAAAATGCATTGCAATTCCAAAATAAAATTTAACCGTATATTTAAAAATTTTTAATACATAGTAATACTCTATTACTGAATTGAGGGTACTATTTTATTACCTCGTCGACCTATTTCCTGAAATTATATAAATCTCAAAACTACTCGCAAAATTATACAAATTGCCATAATTTTTATTGTAAATAATGAAAGAACAAATAATGTAGTAAAATATTAATAAAAATACAAATAAAACATCAAATTAAATAAATAAAAACACTTGATTACTCAACAAACACGTGTAACGTGTTTAATGTCAGGTGAATGTGACATTTACCATATGCCATTATTGGCATTTAATCTTATAGTTTGATGAGAGTTTTTTGATCGATGGGATAATCAAGTAGTAACAAATTTCGTAAAGAAACATCTTTATAACTCCAAAAATAACAATCATATTAACTACCAGTTAACTGCGTCGGATTAAGCGTCTCATTTCCAATTAAAATATACCTTTGAATTAAAATTTGAATGAAATACAGGGTCATGGAAAATCGAAGAGTATGAAAAATATAATTACAAATATTTTCGCAAATAATTAGCCGATCGACTTCATATGTTATGCAACATTATTTATTTATTTATTTATTATTATTATTATTATTATTATTATTATTATACTTTACATTTACTCCTTAAAATAAGCAATTTCGAAATTTTTCATATACCTTTTATAAGAACGAAAATTTCGAGACTCCGAAAAAAAAAGTTCCCGATAATCGAGGCTACTGATATTCAATAGGCTTCTTCTCATTATTTCAAACTAAGTACACACCACATTTCAAGTCTCTATCTCAATTTGTTCGGGAGTAAGAGCGTTTTAAGACACACACACACACACAAACATACACAGACAGACCGACGGATTTTTTTTTTCTAAAAATATGTTTTTCGGAATCTCGAGTGACTGAAACGTGCAATTCTGTCTTTTTTTTTTTTTTTTTTTTTTTTTTTTAATAATTTTTTTCGATTACAAGACTTAACATATAATATGTATGGTGGGTAAGTAATACTAAACCTAATACATTTTTTTATGAAAATTTTAAAAATAAGTCGCATTTAAAAAATAATATTTAGTATCTGTAAAAATTTGATACTCTCTACCAATTCTTCTACAGAAAAAACATCTTTACGTCCGCAAAATATTGATTTATTTTTGCTTGACCGTAGAAAAGTGTCTTCAACGTATGCTATGCAGACTGAAATTTCTTTCACTATTTTTCTTGAGTTTGCTTGTTACGTGACATAGAATTCAAAGCACTCCTTAATCCAAAATGCATTGCCAAAATATGTTCTCAGAAAACGTTTACTGAAATAAGATTTCCTGAACAATCTTTTAGAAAAATAAGATTTTTCTGCACAAATGGTGTGAACGTGATCCGCATATTGAAGTTATATTTACTCTAGCAGATTTATGAAAAAAAAAATATTTCTAAAAGTTATCCATTCTTTGCAAATGATTTTAACAGAAAAATTCTTCATTTAATGCAACTTTAATTAGGTATCCTTCCATTGATAAATACCCATTTACTAGTGTATACCGGACAGCTTTCATTAAAAATTTAACTGAAGGTGCATTTGATGCATGATTTGAGATTTCAATGTGTGGCAGTAAAAAGATGGAGATTTCATTGGATTTCTGTGTGAGTCATTACTAGCTACTGTACACATGGAATCTAAAAAAAAAATAATAAACGTGATTTAATTTTTTACAAGTTGGAAATACCTGTGCAATGTAAATTGTGAATGCGCTCATAATATTATAGGAATAATGATTAAGCTCATGATATAGTACTCTAATTAATTTTTAAAACGTTACACATTTTAAATTTTTATATTCTTTGGTTCTTATAACTTATTTTTGGAAATATTTTAGTCATCATCTGACAGGTGAATAAGTAAAAATTTTATTCTTCAATCGCCAAAACTCACCGGATTGTGAAAATGTGAATTTTATGAAATTTTGAACTTTTTTGGTACTAAAAGCAATCAGGCGATCTGTTAAAATCCAAAATATAATAATTCCGTGCATTATGGCCTTGGAAGAAAGAAGTTCTTTTTTTACTTGTCACAGGTTGCAAAATGTTTTTCTAAAATCAGTATAAAATGTGGAGTGTAAAAATTTAAAAGAAATAATACATTAATAGAAGTTACTTAGACATTCGTAGAAGTTCAAGAAGCGAGTACCAAACTTGCATTAATAATTTGTTGCAGAGTTAGTTAGGGCTGTTTTCTTCTTTTTCCACAACTTTATTAAACATTTAATACGTTTTATATGCACTTCTGAATCTGCGTTTCTACTACACCTAATAGTCTAAACATTATGACCTTCCTCACATTTTGCAATGAACTCACCTCAATGACGTGGAGGGCACGTGATAAGGTGAGAACGGCATTTAACTGGTACTTGGGAGTCTGAAGAATCATTTTTGCGGTTACTTCTCTGTGTGGTTCTAAAGTCTACGAATCTGAAAGACGGTGAAAAAAGGGTGGTAACGGTCCGAAGGCTCGGAACGAGTATTTTCAAAACTGCACGAATCGTGGGTTTATCGCCACCTGCATTTGTTAGAACTTATGCAAAGTCGATGAAAGTCTGTTAAACCAGCAGTATATGCCATGGCGCTGGACATCAATGCGATATGAAGGATAAAGTTTATCGGAGATTTTTCCTCTTGGTAAAACAAAATTGGCTCAGCTTACAGCCCAATACATTGCAGGTTAAAGTAGAATTGTTTCGGATTACACAGCTCACCGAACATTGTTGTACATAGAACTAGTCAGCAGGCGTCCCACTCCTATGCTTCTGTTGGCCAAGCGTCATCGCCATCTACGTCTACGCTGGTCCCGGAAGCACCGTGACTGGAGTATGGATCCGTGGAACAGAGTTACCTTCTGTAATGAATCAAGAATTGTTATTTAGCACGTTGATGGCCGTGTCAGCGTACACCGTCTTCCAGGCGAACGGTCGATCCCTCAACATACATCAGATCATACACAGACCATTATTGGTGGTATTTTGCTTTGGGGGACGTTCTCATGGGCGTCTCTAGAACACGTTGTTGTAGTAGAATAGACCATGAAAACTGTGGGGTATCTGAACACCATTTTGGACCAGTTGCACCCTTAAATGGCGTCTGTCTTTCCACCTGGAAATGGAATCTTACAGCAAGAAAACGCTCCATTTCACAAAGCCCGAATTTTGCTGGAGTTGTTCCAGAGACATAATTCTGATTCCAGTTAATGTCCTGGTGGCTTAACTCAACGGATCTGAATCCGATAGAGCACATTTGGGATGTCAAGAAACGGTAATTGAAAGTTCAAAAACCACCATGTCCGAATATGCCGGATTTTCGTGACCTCTGCTTGGACATGTCATGCAATCTGCCTACGGCCATCTACCAAGAAATTGTGGCGTCTATGGAGAGGCAGGTTGCAACTGTTTCGCGGGCTAATTGTAGGATAAGACGTTATATGATAAATGGCCATAATGTTTGCCTCTTCATTGTGTATATAGAAACTTAAAAATAAACATTTTAAATTTTGTTTTATGCTGTTGGTCATTGAAATAATATATATATATATATATATATATATATATATATATTTAAAATTTCGATTAAAAAATAAATATTTCTATAATAGCGTCTGTTGTAATGTACAGTCGTGGGAAAAAAAAGTAAATACCCCTACTAACTCCTCAACAAATTATCGTAGAAGAAAGTTACTTGTGCTGAACTATTAGAAATAAAGTCTACGTTTAAATGACGTATATAAAATTTTGCTTTGGGGGCCATCTACATATTAAAACGAACCTTAACTTTGTTTTTTTCAATAGCAATACACACTTCTGACAGCATGAATGAACTCTACACCCCTTACCAATTAATCTATATACAAATTTTTATGCAATTCGTACCATAAGTTTCCGAGAAATTAATTATTTTAAAACGAGTGTATTTTAAGGACAGTACTAAATTAAAGTTCGGTACTCGATTGTTAATCGAGAAAGCCCCCTTCTTGATGAAGGAACCTTAAGCACCATTCAAGCAGTCAATGAAGCCTGCTAGATTACAGGATAGCATAAGACATTTCGAAATTCTATCATAGACGGCCCCTTAAAACATCATTTTCCCGTTTTTTAACTATAATTTGAAAACTACTTGGAAGAAGAATGTGAAATTTTGGATTTCCAGTACTTAATAAATCTAAATCCATCAAAAAAATAGTAGGTTGCAATTCATAATTTTTTGGAATATTAATTTCATAATTCATAATTCATAGCATAAAATTATAAAAATTGCAAATTCAGCGTATTTATGTTTGGGTATATTAGTATTTTTACTGCACAAAAATTAGCACATTAGGAGCATAATTTTAGGAGATATAAATAAAAATATGGTTGGTTGGTTGGTTGTATGTATGACGGCCAATTATCTGCACGAGGGATATGGGCCCAGGGGGGAGTGCCCTTCGTGGGGGTCTTTCTAAGGGAACCTAACCCGTATTAACGCATGGAAATCCATGGCTCGAAGAAAACCACGAAAACTCCGAACGATTAGGCCGACGGGCGCGATTGGGATCGAACCCATCACTTCCCGTCTACCAGTTTCGAGAGCAGAACCTCTCAGCCACTGGTGGGGCTCAAATAAAAATATGAAAATGTAATTTAGCATTCGAAGCACTAAATTTTGAATGTTTATAATTCAAAAACTTATCATTCAAATGACTTGAAATTTGGTGTCTAGGCATAATTTGAACCAAATATTCGAAATATCCCGTTAAAATTGGGTATTGCCATTGAAAAAAACTGAAGTTTGGATTCGTTTTAATATGTAGATGGCCACCTAAACAAATTTTATACACGTCATTTAAAAGTAGACTTTATTTCCAGTCGTTCAGTATCAGTAACTTTCGTCTACGATAATTTGTTGAGGAGTTAGTAGGGTGTGTGTACTTTTTTTTTCCCCACGACTGTACATATAAGTGTTGAAATATTTAAAACTCAGGATAACGATTATGTAATCATGAATGATAGTTTATAGCTTGTTATTTAAATACTAGTATTTTATAGATTGTTGAATATAGATTTAATAATTTTTAAATTATTAAAATTTACTACAATATATTTTCCAATATTATTGCATATTTTCCACAAAAATTAGCTCTTAAGAAAGATTAAATTAATTACCTATTGTATTTTAAGCGCTATTTATTCTCCTTAAAATTATTTAGGTTCACTGTATTTGAAGGTGATCATTTAAAAATATTTTGTTTCTGAATGTCGTACTCATCAACTATTGATATATTTTTATTTTTATGCTGAATAAAACTATATATAGCACATTTTTCTATGTTGTATCCCTCACTCCAAGTGTAAATTATCAAGTTTTGGTAGTAGTGGTCACCCACTGTATTTTATTTGATTGTTCATCGAATAAATGTTTACAAGGCGTCTCAAGTACTGTATAAATACAATGAAGCTTGTATACCTTTTCATTGGATACGACATAATTGTAATGTAAGAAGTACTGCGAAATGATCTTCTATTAATGAAGTCGCTTAATTTATCAATACACCAGCAGTCATGGAACAGTGTAGCACCAGAGAATCAATTGACACCACAAATTTTATTAGTATTCCTCATCTAATTTCAGGACAGAATTTCTGAGATTTGTTAAAAGCAAAGAATACTAATAAGTTTTAGTGGTGACAACCGCCCAACTGCTGTGCCACTGTTCCATCACTGCACCAGCCTAACTTTTAAATGTACATTAAGGTGGAGCGCATAATAAAAATTTTTGAATTCAAAATCATCCCGGTGTACGAAAGTTGCGTATTGTATTGCTTATAATGTAAAGCAAAAATCCGCCCTCTGAATTAATACATTCATGCGCCCCAAAGGGCACAAAATCCCCAAATTTTAGCTGAATTACACTAATTTTCCCGAATTTTTATAGCTATTAAAATATATTAATTTGTTATTGGCCGATACTGGACACAATGCCATTATACACCCTTACCATATGTAAAAAGTTTCAAATCCCTACAAAATCATCTTCATGCACCGCAATAGCGTTAATGCTTTATGAAATCTGTTAAAATTTGATTTACTTTACGTTTACTTGAAGATACTTTTACATAATAAAATTCAAAATTTAAACAAATTTTTATTAATTTCGACCATATATATTCCTTTTCCATATTTACATTTAACTCGCAAGTTTTAATAAGCACTAAATAATTATAATAGTTAGGAGTAATACGAGTTTTTAAACACCTGGAGTTTCTATATTTTAATCGCGTTTTTTGTATCAAAAGTCTCTATCCTGGAACGTGACTCAATTTGAGTCCGAATGTATCCATCCCTTATTTCGGAGGCCTCTGTTACAAATTTAACAGTTGTCTTAGTTGCTTGTGTGTTACTTGACAATTTCAACAATCTTCAAAGAGTTTAAATACATGTACCTAGTGCACCATTCTGGAACCTTTCAATTTCCTCTGTCCACAATCCCCTGGTAATTGGAGTCTCGATTCTTTCTTTCACATCCCTCTCTAATTTTTGATTTCCATCAATTAAATTGACACAGTCTTCTGCTGAAAATTTTATTTTTGGAAACCTAAACTTTCTGAAATTCCTGTTATGTATATATCTTCGCTGCTGCCTTTGACATCATCCACGATGCTGATACATATCAGTGTTACAAGAGGCCACTTCTGTTTATATTGACCATATTAAACCTGCTAATGGTATGGGTCTAACATCATAGGGTAAATTATGGAACATTTGAAAAGAAAAGAAATAATGAACAATGATCTAGTGGTGATAGGGTGTGATAGGATGTGATGGCTCTAACGTCAATACTGGTGTGGATAATGGAGTTATTAGATTGGTGAAAGTTAGTTTGGTACGCCTTCTTCAGTGCCTTATATGTATGTAACATATAAATGAGCTGCGAATCCATTATTTCGTTCAACATCTGGATGGAGAGGCTTCTGGGCCAATCTCATAATCAAAACCTATAGGTAAATAAATCACTTAAAACGTGTGAAAATTTACCATTAGTAAAAATTACCCTATAAAGTGAAATGAAATTGCAGTTGGCTTTTCAGAACTAAGTAGCGAGCAAAGACTAGTTAACGAAGCATGCTACGTTGTTTCAGTAGGTGAAAGTACTCCAGAATTTTCATTGAATCTTTGTATCTTGCGAGAGTATGTGATGGAAGTTTATGTATCTGTTTGGTTTCTGATAAAGATAAAAGCATGTTGTTCAGATGGAAGTAGGCATTTATGAATTTTAATAAATAATTCCAGGTATCCGGAGTCAGATTTGAGGGATATTATTAAGGTTGTGATAAGGTTGTGTAAGTTAGTAGATGATAGGAAGCACAGTAGGGAACTCGCATTTAGACTCATAAAAGCAGAAAGAGACGAGAGCCAGCAGAGAATACCGCTACAAAACAGGGATGAAAGGAAGTTTTGCGTTCAGAAAATAGATATTTCAGCAACAGACTTATGCCAATTTAATTGATGGGAATCAAAGATTAGAAAGAGATGTGAAAGAACGAATGTAGACTCCAATTACTAAGATAATAGAGACGGAAGAAATCGAAAGGTTCAAGAATAGTGCACTAGGTGCGGGCACTGAAATTCTTTTTAAACCTGTTGAAATTGCCTTTTCACACACAAGTAACTGAGACAACTGTTAAATTAGTAACAGAGCGAGTCAGTATGTAGGTATGAAAGATGAGAAGGATAAATTGGGGCTCAAATTGAGTTATGTTCCAGAATGAGGGCTTTTGATACAAAACAAGATTACAAAGTACAAACTGAAAGTTTTTAAAAACTTGTATTACTCTTACCTTTTACAGTTTTTCCGTGCTTATTAAAACTAAGAAGTTAAATGTAAACATGGAAAACGGACATATATCATTTTGTAGTCGAAATTAATTTTAATGTCAAACATTTGTGTATATCTTGATTTTTATTGTGCAACAATATCTTCAAGTAAACCTGAAATAAGTAAAATTTTGTCAGATATCAGAAATTTTTAACGCTGTTGGGACGCATGAAGATGATGTTGTACGGATTTGAAACTTTGTACGTATGGTAAGGGAACATAACAGCATTGTATCCACATTCGGTCAATAACAAATAATTTTCTTTTTAATAGCTATTAAAAAATCGGAAAAATTAGCGTAATTTAGCTAAAATTTTGGAATTTTGCGCCCCTTGGGGCGCATGAAGATATCAATTCAGGGGGCGGAAACTTTTTTTAAATAATGAGCAATTTAATACACAACATTTGCATACCGGGCCGATTTTGAATTCAAAAAAATTATTCTACTCTCCACCCTAATGTGCATGCTTAACTTCTGAAAAAATGTGTAAAATATATCTTTCATGTCATCCACTATTTTTGTCTTCAAGTAAAGTATTAGAAATTAAAGAAAAAAAGCAGTTAAAAAAGTTTATAACATATACTTAATGTAAATTTTAAAAAAGCAGAGCAATATTTTACAACATTAATATATCTTATTATAAAAACTACCACATGAACTTATGGGCGATACATAGAAATATTAATTTAAGTAAATTCCGGAAACTTTCAGTTTAAATGTTGCTTTTCATATTAAATGAATTTTAGAACCCGACTTTAAACTGTACGAAAATTTTAATATAATGAAATTTCGGTAAATTAAGAAAGTTTTAAGCTTAAAACCCATCTTGATTGAAAAACATATTTCATAATCCGAATTTTAATTACATGAAAAATTCCAAAGTCATTTGCATAAAATCTTTAGAAACAAAACATTATAGTTATAATTATTTGGACTTAACGTTCTGAAATATGTGCATTAGTAAATTTTAACAATTTAGATAGACGTTTCTATTAGTGTTGTGAACATAATACGACTGGTTTAACTTGCTTTCAGTTAGAAAAGTTTATACTCCAAATGACGAACATACTAAGGAATTTCGGTACATCACATTAAATGTAGAATTATATGGATTTAACTTTCTCAAATATCCTCCTGATTAAATTTTAACAGTTTAGTGAGAATTTCTCATTAATTTTATATACATAATATAACCGATTTATCATGATTTACGTTAGGAAAGTTCGTTATCCATATCACGAATTTTCTTTGACATGCAAGTTCTAGCTGATAGGAAATAAAAAGAGCGCACATTTTAATTTAGATCTTCTGATATTAAAATAATGAAACTTTAATATATGATTATTACGTATTTTTAAAATAATATGAATTTATATTTAATTTATTGAAATTTTCTGAAGAATGCCAGAGAACTATTTAATTCCAAATACATGTAGATTACCATTACTACATCATCAAGCAGGACGGTCGTTCTGCCAAGCCAAGCTGAAAAAAAATGCTAACCTCGCCAAACAAACAAACGCCAAGAATAAAACGCAAGACACCGTAAACTGCTTATTATACTGATGACAACTTCTCCATGTTAAATCAACCAAACATGCCAGCGTAAAATTTCCCATATCAAAAGAACCAATCATCGCAGAAAAATAAAACAAAAACCAGAAGGACCTAATGGAAAGATCTTCAATTTGAGACCAAATGCATCTTCATAAATTAATTATAAACAGAGATATAGATTTTTTAAAATAACGTCGAGATACTGAAAATGACCGATTTATTTTCTTCGTCACAATTTATGGTTCAATCAAGGTAGAGACTTAAATAATGGACATAAAAAAGTAAGCATTTTTGGACAGATATTTACTCAATCTACGTGCTTTTGTAAAATTCAGCTTTAAAAACACAAATTTTCTATTCTTAATTAGCGAAAAACTGTTAATTAATTCTAAAGTTTATAAATTATGCCAAACAGCGATAAACCCGCCAAATCATTTTAGAAGTCTTTTAAAAATTTTTATATTATCCTTTTGCATTGATTTCATCGAAGAAAACTATGGCCGAAATCCAGATTGATTTTTCGCTGTTAGCGAAATGAGTTTGACCAATCAGAAGCCAGAATGTTTGAGAATTTTTGCTGCATCTGGATCCCGGCCTATGTCATAAAAGTTTTGTGTCATTTTCTTAGTGTCATGGATGACGTGCAATGTTTACAGAAATTTAGGCTGGGATCCAGATGGATTTTTCGCTGAGATTCACCAATCAATAGCCTGCATTGCTGCAAACAGCGAAAAGTTCGCAAAAGTGCAAGCTTCTGATTAATGAATCTCGTTTCGCTAACAGCGAAAAATCTATCTAGACTGCGGCCAATTATGTTGAACACAATTTTGCATTTCCACATCCAGGAAGGGTATTGATGTCATAACAACAGTGCGTATTCGAAACTATTTAAGGCATTGATTCTGAACTCCTTTGCTATACATTTCAATATTAAAGAAGTTGTTGTTTCAATAGTTTTAGTATTTTTCTCTATTGCTAACTCTAAAACACGAATATCGAAATTTAACCAACAGCGCTCAGAAACTATAGCGCCTAGAATATATAGTGTTGAAATCGGCTAACCCTGTAATACTTAAAAAAGCGCTAAAATACTGTATCCCTTAAATGTGTAATGATACTGCTGTAATATGCAGATCGCAGCGACATCTGCAGGATATTTTCTACAACTACAAGAAATTGCTAGTCTATACAATGTAATAATAGTAATACGAAAATCCCACAGATGTCGCTGCGATCGACACTTGAAATTTTTGCAGTATCGTCGCACATTTAAGGGATACAAATTTTTAGATCTGTTTGGATAGCATATTTCCACACTAGGTATTCTAGGGGCTGTATCAGAAACAACACCATAACAGAAAGCCTTTATACATAAGAGTGGTGATATATGCACAGGAGGCATGCTCATTTCAAGCTTTTGTCGAAAGTACGGCAATCCGCTTTCTTGAATAGAGGATATTCAATCTACGTTATGATCACATGGTCAAGGCAAGAACGTCTAGCGTAAAGAAGGGAAGGATCCGTCTACGTAATGTAAATCCCCCCTAGCCAATGAAACAGTTCATGGGAGAAAGCAGTAGTACACTGTTAAAAATATCGTGAAAAATTACCTCTGTTTTTAAAGGCTATCTGTATTCTGACCAATGAAAACCCTTTATAGGCGTTTATGTAGCGTTCTCATTGGTCAGAAAATAGAGAACCTGTAAGAACCGACGTAATTTTTCACGATATTTTTAACAGTGTATTTTCCTGTTTCCCTTCTTATCAGTTAGGAATTCTTTGGGTAAATTACCGGTACCACGTGACTTTTTCAGCATCGAACCCATATTTGGAATATCCTCCATTAGAAGATACGCGCATGGACGATCTCTATTAGACTAGGGAAATAAATCAGCATGCATTAACCTGACGATAATGGCATGCTCGCAAAGAACTTTAACGATTTGTTTTTATCACTTTTACCAATAAACATTTATTGGCCGTATGTCGCTACTTCGTTATAGAGACACACTTGTTCCTAATTAGATCCCGGCCTTAATGTATCAAAATACAGAGTTTGCTTTCTGTACTATTCCTGAGCTCAGTTATAGCGTCTAGAAATATAGGCCGGGATCCAGGTACAATTTTGCAAACAGTGAAAAGTTAGCAAAAATTCTGGCTTCTGATTGGTCAATCTCGTTACGATAACACAGAAAAATCTACCTAGATCACGGTCATAGTGTGGAAACCGGCTATTCCAGTAATTCTTTAAAAAGTGCTAAAAATTGAATCCCATAAATATTGAAAAATACTGAATGACAAATGTCGATAGGAGCAACATTTTCTAGATCTTCTCTGAGCGAAACGTTTTCTTTTGAAATAGTTATGTTGGAATTACCATATGTCGCTGTAATCGACATTCGTCGTTCAGCCTCGTTCAACATTTATGGGATACAATTTTTAGCACTTTTTTAATAAGCCGATTTTTAAACTATATCTTCTAGAAACTATAGCTCCGTTATAGCGTCTAGATTATATGTTGTAGAAATCGACTATCCCAGCAATACTCAAAAAAGCGCGGAAGTATTGAATCCCTTAAATGTACAACGATGTAGAATTCCAAACAGTCATTTGCATCGACATCAGCAGGATATTTTTTAAAGAAGAAAGAGACATGTGTAATGCACCGCTACAGCGTCTAGAATACATAATGTGGAAATTTGCTATCCAAGAACCTCTAAAAAGTGTATCCCTTAAATGTGCACTGACGCTGAAATCCAGGGAGATTATCGCAGCGACATCTGCTATATATTTTCAAATTTCAAAGTAAACATCGTATTATTACAGCGGGTTTGACGCCAAGCACACAGGTCAAATGTAAGTTAATAAAACGTTTAAAAAAATGTTACAGCGTCTAGACCAAATTGTCTTGGAGTTTTGGGAAATATCCTGCAGATATCGCTGTGATCGACTGATTGGATTTCCACACGATATATTCTAGACGCTGTAGCGCCGCGGTAGCCTGTCCTTTTTCGTTTGCCTCGAAGTAGATGACGTCATTTGAAGCTGTTCCTAAGTGTGGCCAGCTCATCACGTCACACGGAGTTGATTATCTGTACACAGCAATGGACACAAAAAAAATCGGCGCACCGCTTTGTACTAATCATCGTGTAAAGATGATCCAACTCCGTGTGACTTTTAAACGTCATGAACTGGCCAATTATGTCATAGGTCACGCTAACACCCTCCCCCTTGCGTCCGCCATATATAGCTGCATCTTGCACTGGAGACTGCTAAATGGGCCGCTATCGGTCAAAATCAAGAGAGAAAAGGGCAGAAGAGGGGGAAAGAACTCGTTTTTTTATGTAGTTTTTCACACGGGAAGATTGACATGCCTGCTCCTCTCCTTTCATAGCTTCAAGGTGGTGAAATAAACAAACGTCCCCTAAATATTTGAGAAAGTCTTGACACGCGTCACAAAAACATCACACAAAGCAGGCAAAGCAAAGGAACAAATTCATTCATTGGCTCGTGGATATGAACGAGCCAATGAATGATTTTTCTTCTTTGTTTTGCCTGCTTTGTGTGATATTTTCCTGACTTGTCAAGGCTTTCTCGAATATTTAAAGGACGTTGAATAGAACGGGATCAAGATAGATTTTACGCTATTAGCGCGATGCGATTGATCAATGATTGCCTGCATTTTTGAAAACTTTCTTATGTTTGCAGTAAACAGTCTGGATCCCGGACATTAACATTGGTTGGTTAAGACGATTTTGAATAAAATCAAATCAGAAAGCCAATGTTTTTAAACTTTTTTGGTTAGTTTAATCGAAATCTTCCACGTCTATTAATGAAAACTGAGTTACTGTAATTTGGACAAAAACTTGAATATGAGTACACGACTTGTGCATACGTGTCACCACTCTTACATATAAATGTACTCTGTTATGAGCATGATTCTAAGCGCAGCTGGTTAAATTTGAGTACCTGGGTGTTAGATAAAGCAATAGTGGCCCACCCCCACGTGATCTGATATATATGTGTTCAATAAAACAAACAAACAAACAAGCAATAGTGAAAGGTACAGTTGCCATGGAAACAACGACTTCTTTAATTCGTATATAAAATTAATGAATAGTTGTAAATGATTTAAGTTTAAAATGTAGGCAAATGCTCTGAAAATATCAATGGCTCCCATCTAGTATTTTACAAAAGTAATTTAATATATTCACATGATGTATAAGTTCATGCAACTCTTACCTAATGAAAATTCTGCAACAAGACTTATGTAGGTAGATCTTTTCAATGATTAATTCAGAATTCTAAGAACAAGACGAAGTTCTTAAGCGCCCTTCCTCACCCCTCCCCCCACTCAAAAAAAGAAATACGATAGAAAGGTATAAGTATTTGGATAAATTTAGTATTTCTGTGATCTTTTGTCAGAGTTTAGAAAAGGTGTCTAGGTATTAAAAAAAAACATATAACAAATTTGACGAACGATAAGACTATAGATTTCAGGCAATTTTTAACTGCAAAAAAATTTTATTCTAATGTTTATGCGGCTTTAATAATAGACTATTAAATATAATCAATTTACGGGAATTTTTATACGAAATTATATTCTCACATTTATGCAAATAAGTATGGATAAACAGACTTGAGTAAAATTACATATTTATTCTTTCTTCTCTATAACACGATCTAAATGAAGATGAAGTTTTATGTACAGTTTATATCTTTAAATTTTTAGATTTTTTTTTCAAAAATGTTTCATCATCATGTCTAGAATTGCTAGATTTACTTCTTTAGACAGCTCTTCGATTCTTTATATGCCTGCGGGGCTTCATTCTCGGATTTTCCGTAGGTATTTGTAAAGATAAATTTATTTTGCAAAACCGTCAGCAAAAAAAGTTAGAACAAACAATTAACTGACAGACTAACTGTAAATATATATTTTATTTTGACTCTATTTGATTTTTACTAAATTTTCATCCTTCATAGAAAATTTTAAGGCGATATAAATTGAGAAAGACTGATACTTTGAAAGAAGAAATTGACTTTTGTTACTTTTAAATTATTAATTACTCTAAAAAATGAATGATAGGTAAACAAAGTGTATACTATTGTGTTTGTTACCTGCTTATAAAGGCTATACAAGGACTAATTTTAGCGAGTAGAATTATTTCAATTATATATAATCTGTTTAAAAAAAAGAACTGATATCTACTAAAAAACAATTTTTCAAAAGTAAAAGAAAAGCCAAGCAGAAAAAAAAAGAAAAGAAAAAAGGGGAAAGTTGTGGCTAAAAAATAGTGTGATATCAAATTTCCAAGCTAATATTATGGTACTTATTTAACATTTTTTATTAAAAATTTACCATATAAGTCGAGTAACTAAGTATGCGTTGATAGAAAGCCTTTTCTCCTTTACTAAATACATCATAACGTGTTTCTGAAAATTAATTTTTTTTAATTATGCATGATGGGCTTGGCGGCCATCTTTCCATATTTTACACAAATGTCTAAGCAGACAAGCTCGTAATATGTTTGCATTATTAAGAATTTTGAACTTCTAGTTTTGGCTACATACAGATAAATTAAGAAAGTCTTTTATTTTGAAAAAAACAAACAAACAAATTGATTTTTACTGCTTTAACTAATTAATTAACCCCCTCCGAAAAAAGAGAATCATAAGATGAAACCTGAAGTTACTTCAACTTTATTTTAAGACACAAATTTCTAGGCACTCATTTCCATAAATTAAAAGCATCAAATGTTTGCTTTAGCAACAATTTCGAATTTCCGATCTTAACAATGTACTTGTGTGCTTAGAAAATTGTGTAAAATATGGAAAGATGGCCGCCAAGCCCATCATGCATAATTAAAAAAAATTAATTTTAAGAAACACGTTATGATGTATTTAGTAAAGGAGAAAAGCCTTTCTATCAACGCATACTTAGATACTCGACTTACATATGGTAAATTTTTAATAAAAAATGTTAAATAAGTACCATAATATTAGCTTGGAAATTTGATATCACACTATTTTTTAGCCACAACTTTCCCCTTTTTTCTTTTCTTTTTTTTCTGCTTGGCTTTTCTTTTACTTTTGAAAAGTTGTTTTTTAGTAGATATACAATTACATATGCTGACATGTCAATTTCATGGATAAAGTTATTCAGGTAATTAAATGTGAAAAACACATTTACAACATTTAGAAATGAAAATTTACAAACAAACGTATTTAAAAATAAAGTAATTATTTTTTCACGTAATATAGGGATGTACAATTTTATTAAAAAATCTCTCGAAGAAATTTGCAGCTAAATATTAAATTTAATCAGTATAAACAGGGCGTCGCAATTTAAAAAGTTACATAAAACATGCAAAATCAATTGAAGTATTTTCTGAGTTAAAAAAAATCAATAAATATATTCACCTTGATGGAATAATAAACTGTTCAGTAAATAAAATATTGATTTATATTTTTTTATTAATATCCATCAACGTTCTAAAGACTGTGTTTTTCTGTATATAAAATTGCTTTCAGAAAATACCTTAAATTTGTTTGTGAGTGAAATCGCTAATTCCACACTCTGATATTAAACAGGTGGTAGTAGAATGCATTTTCATAAAAGAAAAATCTCTTGATATTAGCATTTTTAATTCACCTTTTTTTCTGTGTACCCTTCTAAAAGAATGTTTATACTTTTCTTAACTTATCAAAATATCTTAAAACTATATTCTTAATTCAAAATTTTATGTGTTGAAATCTGGGGATTTCTGAGTAACTTTTTAACTCTTAACATAAAATAAAAGGTACTTTTCGGTTAGCTGGGTGTCAGTGTTATATATACAGATATGTGTATATATAAATGTATGTATTAAAATGAACAAAGTGAAATTGAACAGCTAAAACCAAGCTATAATATTTACCAAGCTAAAATTACCTATTACTTGATAAAGAGAGTACTATTAAAATGCTAGAATAAGGTTGTAAAACTAAACTAAAAATAACATACTTATATTCTAAAAAAAAAAAAAAAAAGTTTGGTGTATGTGTATGTTTTTCCATACATTATACACTAAAAACATAAAAAATAAAAATACCATTACGGAGGGTTGAGGTCGGGAATGCTAAAAAAATTTTAAAACCTTATATGTTTTTATGTGTGTGAGCGTGTATAAGTGTATGTATTGTATATATTGCTTATATATTGTATAGACATATAAAAAAAAAAAAACGGGGTATCATGCATTTAACATAATAAATTTTCACATATTGCATCATCATTTAAGGATATATTTTACTACCTCAATATTCCTCATTGCTTTTTAAATTTTCACATTTATTTACATAATACAAGGCTAAATTTTAATATCTCAAATATTCCTCATCTTTTTAAATGTTATTTATATTCTCATTTTTTAAATTACGATTTTTTACCATTAAAACGTTAATTTAATCAATTGCCCTTTTATTTTTTTAAATAATTTTTTATTTATTTATTTATTTATTTGTATTTATCTATTCCTTTTCTTTATTTTATTTTGTATTAACATAGTACTTATTAAGTTTATTCCTATTTTTTCATTCTAGTTTAACTATAAATTAATCCAAGTCTTTTCTTGATTTCTTCAATTATTTTCATTCCCTTTTTTTAATTAATTTTTTTTTTTTGGGGGGGGGGCTTAAGATGGCAACACTAAACATTCTTGTTATTAATCCAGTTCCAATTTACATTTTTCTTTTCTCACACCAGATGGCAGCACAGTTATGGGTTTCACTCAGATGGTCTACTGGAGATCACATGTTAAAATAGTCTTAACTTTGTTTTCCATGCTGATATGCAGTAGTTTTGACTCTTAGTATGTCATTCAGGTATTGTGCTCTAACAATTTTTAATATCCTGTATGAGGTGTATCTTTCTTTGGATCTCTTAGCTTTTTATTATATATTTTCTGTAATGTTTGCGTTATAAGGAGCTAAATTTTGTCATTTTAGGCTTAATGCCGACAAAATAGGATGAAATAACGCATCTTCTATGAATGAACTCACAAGCTCCTCTGATGATTCTGTGAGTCATTCATAGTTTCTTATTTTACATACTGGTTTCTAAATCATCTTTAGAACTTTATCAATTTCTTCATATATTTGTGATTTCAAATTTATTATAAATGTATGTATATTCATATACATTGTAATGTATATACATATGTAAATACATGCATGTTGTATATACATATACATTTACATATATATATATATATATATATATATATATATATATATAAATGTATATATGTACAATATGTGTATATATATAGATGTTTTTATTTACATATATGTATGTATATAAATATGTATATATAGCACTGGCACCCGGATAACCGAAAAGTACCAAATAATATATATATATATATATATATATATATATATATATAAGAAATATTTTAATTCCCTAGAAAAAACAGACGTCGTTTAAGAGGACCATTCCATGAGAAATGACAAAATGTCGCGCACGTGACGCTTATATAAATACATGTATTTATTAACTTATATGTTGTTAAAATATAAATTATACATTAAAATAAACTAGTCAAAATTAAATTTAAAAAATCAAAAAACCCGACTGCGTAAAAAGCAAACTAATTACTTATTTCTCATCAATGTGAAACTATTTTTTTATATTACTTACCTTTTTTTTTATTATTTACTTGTATTGACGATATTTAAGTTGTGTTTTAGTGTTAGTTCCTGTCTATAAACACTGTTTTGATGATGCCTATAGATGTCTATGATGGTTCGAGTTGCAATAGAACTAGAGATACTATCTACACAACTTCCAGGTTGTGTAATATTTAAACGGAGCTTCTGACTGTAAAAAAGGCAATGAAACATCGTCTTCATTTTGAAAGACCTATCCAATGACATGCTACTCAATATGGTGCGTAAAAAGTTTTTTTCTCTCTACCGCCATTTTATAATTTACGGCCGCCATTTTGAATTTATAAAAACAAAACCTAGCCTATAACCATCAGACGGTTAACACGAATTCATAGAGACCTCATTCATTAAAATCCATCCAGACGTTGGGATATTTGGAGTGTATAAAAAAATCCACTTACCCAGGTACGCGTGAAACACATAACCCTTCTTGGCAGTCGGGTAAAAAACCCTATATTTTCATATTAGCATAGCTGTTTTATTTGAGTATACAATAGCATTGCTAAAGCGGCAGTAACACGCAGAAAAGCTATTTCACACGTGATATGAATGGCCATTTAATAGGTTTAAAAATAATCGCCTAATTTTAAATCCTAAGCCTTTGTAAGCTGCCTGTTTTTAATAATAAATAACTATAAAAATTATAGATAATAAAAACCTCCACATATTAAGTCCTAGACCTAAGTAATCTATCCGTTTTAGGGCCAATCCATGAAAAACTTACAAAATGTCCTAAGCGCGACACTTACATAAATACCTATATCTATTGTCTTATAAATTGTTAAAACATAAGCTATAGATTAAAAATAACAGAAAACTCTAGGTTTTCATATTAGCATGGTTGCTTTAGTTTGAGGATATAATAACATTGCTAAAACAGCAGAAAAATATAGAAAAGCTGTCCCACACGTGACATGAGATTACACTAGAAGAGTTTATGAAAAACAGAAGTCAAAAATATTAATTTCCTGATGAGATATTTTAAATATACAAATGAATTCTACGCCCATAGGTTTAAAGTTACTAAAGAGAATTAGATAATTCACTATCTTACAACCTCAAGGAATTAAGGTTATTCTTATTTTAGTTTCATGGTGATCTTATGGAATAGAGAAACAATGATGAGAGAACTTACTAAATTATATTTTCTAACTATGGACACCCAAACCTTGATCTGCTATTAGAATCTGATTCTCCTTGACTCCAGTCTGGAGTCTAATCTCTACACTGTAAAAAAAAAATCCGACCAGTTTTCCTGTAGGAATCGGAAAAATAGTTACCCTTATTGTACAGGAAAATTTTCAGACCCAGATAGGAATAAAACCCATAAAAAAAGTAAATATTCAATAAAACGGAATTTTATTGATTTTATTCAGATGTTACGGATTTTATTCCGAGCTGGGTCGGAAATTTTTCCGGTACGATAATGGCAACTATTTTTCCTATTCCTACAGGAAAACTGGTCGTATTTTTTTTTACAGTGTATTGAAGAAGTCTAACACCAACGTTTTCTAAAACAGTACAATGAATAGACATAGAGCAATCAATTCCGATTAACCTTACACATTTATGATCGATGGTATGAAGTTTGATACTAATTAGAGGTTTAGAAAAGTAATATAAACCGTGTTTTGTGGTTCTGCTGTGTTGGTGATAAATTAACGATTCAGTGTTTAAAGGAAAATTTCTGGAATATAAGCTCTTTAAATAAAAGGATGCATTATATTGAAGTTCAGATTTGCATTATATCGTGGCCAGCAGAACAGCGGTTCATGTTTTTGTTCTGCTAAACTTAAGATTACTTACCGATTTGTTTATTAACGTAAATTACATTTTGGTTATCATATAACGTGTCTTATGTAGAGTACTAAGTCAAAAGCTTGTTTAAAACAATCGAATGATACCACATTCGTCGCTGCATTTTGAAAAGTGGATGTTGACATCATCGATAATTTTGTATGATAATAGAATTCGTATTTCCCCAATTTTCATTTTGTATGTTCTAATACATCTATTATTTTATTTGTTTTTAAAATGGCATTAATAGGATGTAAAATATTTTTATGACGAAGAGATTGTTTAATATAGAGCACAACAAGTTGACGCTTCTAACAGAGAAAACAGATAGAAATTGTGTCAATTTAACGCCATCATAATTACACTTCTATATTTTATTAATTAAATTTCTAATTTACTTTTTATATTTCATAATTCAATTTCGCATTTAAAACCAGATAATGGTAAGTAAAAATATATCAAAACATTTCTTCGCTTGTACCCTCTCGTTCTGAGATACAATGAAACTTTGAAAAAATCCTTTTATGCTAACTATTTTAATTATTCTGCATATAAATACCGCATTTTTTAATTTAATAGAAATTCACACGCTTAAATGTGGTAAAAAGCAATTTTGAATTGCAATACACTTATAGTTATAGTATCACTTTTTAGTTATAATACACTTATATAGAATGTTAGAAAATATTTAACTGAACCATCATAATGAGTATAGTCGATCATGGAATTTTTGAGAGAACGACGATTGGAAAAATTGATGGTATTGGCTTTGCCTTAAATAATTAATTTTCCCTCTTAGGGTGTAATTTATAAGATTTTCTATGGAATTTTTAATCAAGCATTGTGTTTTAGCGTTACATGACTATACAATGTCAGATGACCTGTAGAAAAAATTTCGAATACTATTTCATTCTTCGTCGTGTGTCTTCTGTGTGAATAGAAAATAATGAAGTTTACAAAAGAAATGATATATTGGGGAGAGTAGAAATATTTGGACCGCCGCACACAGGTCCCAAATCCAGTGGCCAAAAATCATTTCTGTCTTTCCTAGTGGTTGTATGTTATTCATTTTTAATTTTATAATATTCTAATTCATATTATATTTTGAATTTAAAAGAAATGTAATTGGGGCTCCGAGGGACTAGATTGGGTGGCCGGATTAGAGGGGGGGGGGGGGGGGGGCAAGTTTTTATTAAATTGAAAAATTCTTTTTTTTTTTACAGGATTGAGAAATTTCCACTTTTGGATATGGTGAATATTTTCACTTTTTTAAGACAAATCATCTAATTGAGTCTCCCCTGAAATTTTACTACCCCCCCCTATCCCTCCTTCCCTGAAAATATACAGGTTAAAATCTTATTTTTTTCTCTTTTTAATGTAATTGAAAAGTAACAATAAAGAGTATAACAATCAATAAAATACATAAATAGTATGATATGATATGAATAAATACGATTGCCAATAATAAGAAGCCTGTTGGTAAATTTGATTCGCAAAAAGACAAACTTTATACTATTCAATATATTCCAAACTTTTATGAGAAACTAAAATATAGCCTTAAATGTTTCAATATTTAGGGGAGACCGGGGCTAGTAGTGACATTTTCCATATTTTTGATATTAGCCGTAAGATTTGAACTGAAGCTAAACATTTTGTGCATCATACCATTAGAGTAAATCTTGCGTAACATATTTATAAAACTACTATTAAAATTATTAACGTTTTTCATATCATAAATTGAATTCTGCGTAACCTCGAAATTTGTAACTACTAACCCCCGCTACGGGCTAGTTGTGACATGCTTGGGGCACATTGTGACACAAAAATGACGCATACAAGTACATTGTAGCGTATACAAATTATGTAAGAAAGGCGATTAAATGGGATATCTTAAATCAAGAATGAGAAATTTATTCATTTATAACCTTCTTAACACAATAAAACAGTTTCATGTTTTTATAATATTGTAAATCAAATAAAAATAAAATAGCTAAATTGTTAACACTTGTAAACTATTAGTCCTTTATAAAGATACTTTTAGAGACACTTAGCAATCAAAAGAAAAAAAAAACTGTCATAATCAAGAAAGAAATAAAAAGTAAGCTAACACTAATCCATGGCCATATTAATCTTTGACTAGGTAGCCTACTACATCGTGTAGGCCTATATCCTATATTTTTAATCACTCATTGTCATCGCTTCTTTCAGCATCTAATTTGCAGTTAATGCAAATACAATAAGGTTCATTTTTGGTATATTTGACATCCGCCCATCTTTTACATGTCATGCATTGCACCCAGTCTTCTGCGGGTCTAGAAATTTTGTATTGCTCCAAGCAAACTAGACATAAGCAATTTTCGTCATCTTCAGAGCTATCCAATACTTGCTTCTCCCTTTTTTTCAATAACCTAGGTGTAATTTTTTTATGCACTGCTTGGCCTTTCCATACAGTTTCTTTTTTGCTTTATCTTCTTCAATTTCTTTTTTGCGTTCTTTTGCTTTTTGTTTTGATTTACTTTTCTCTTCTACAGGTGTGCTTGTTAGAATGGCAGATTTCAAACATTTACAAATATATCGCTTGCCTTTTCGAGGTCCTGCTTTAGGGAGTGGTCTTATGTCTGTAAGGCTTACCACTGATACATTGCTATTATCAATTGTCATATAGTCATCTAATTCAATGAGATTTCTTACTTCTGAAGACGGTCCTGCAATCTCACAATGATTGATTAAAGTTATTGTTGAAGTGCTTGGTTTATTAACAGTTTCATATTTACAAAAAAAAAAATTTCATTGTCATTCTGGTCCTTAACGCTCTCATCTCTGATGGATAACGGTCTATCAGTTACTGAGGAACATAGGAAGTTAAATTTATGAGGAAAAATTATGCTGGGGAAAGTAGTGACACTGTCACAACGTGCCTTTTAGACTCCGTCACAACTAGCCCCCGGTTACGCCATTTTGAACTTTATTCATTAGTTTCCGAAATGTTGGCATGATTAACAAATGAAATACATAGAATAACAGCTCAAAATATAAGCATTTAAAAATTGGTAGAGAAGTTTACATGCCCCAATATCGCTAGTGGAAATGACAATTCCAACGTAGGTCGCAAAATTTACTTTTACTATAGACAAAAAGATAAATATTTTTATCTCGAAAACAACGCAACGCTATACTACAAAAACATACGCAGCACACCGAGACAATCAACTTCTTCACTGACATGACGCGACAGGTGCTGCAAGCTATTGGCTCAGTCAGGACGCTCGATGGCTCAACTTGCCTCTGGCACAACTAACCCCGGTCTCCCCTACTTAGCAGTAAAACTACCTCCAAAATTGACGAATTTCATTTGAGCTAAAATTGACCTAATTATTTTTTTAGAATTACTCTGGGGTGTATAAAATACCATTTATTAGAGCAGACGGATGAAAGAATTACTATATTGGCATGACTAGCAGGAAAGTTAAGTATAGAAAAAAATGTGCCTATAGCTGATATTAAATATAATAGAAAAACCACAGCCTTAGCAAGATTTTATCAAGAAGAAACTATCCCAGTAAATTTCAATTAAAGAAAATAATTTTCCCGTCCATCTGTGCTATTCATCAATCATAAGAGAAACCATAGAGGTAACGTGCAAACACTCAATATGTAACGATGAAGCATCATTTCACTTACCAAAAATATGGCTCGAGCTACTCAATGAGTAGGAAAATAAAATAAACATCCACATACTTAAAAATGTCGCTACAATATATGAAAGAATACGTGGAAAACTGAATGATGGTTTTGTCATAGACCGTGTAAATTTAGAATAGCTTTATTTATTTGTTTTGGAAAATGACTCCGGGATGACTCGAAAATGACTCGAAACATGTCAACAGTCGAAATAAATGTAATTTTACTGGTTTTAAAGTTTTAATTTATACCTTTTAGCATTTGAAATTAATACATAAATAATCAATCAGCTAAATTTTGCCACACCCCTCCACACTTACATACGTGAAATCTCTCCATTTGCCCCTATAGCAAGGAAAATCAAAAAATATCATTACTATTATTTTAAGTTTTCGACATCTATTCACTATGAATTATTAATAAAATCATTCAATTCATTAATTAGATTACTGTCAAAATTTTCGGGAAAAAGCAAGGGAAAAATTATAAAAAAATAAATAAAATAATCATATATAAAAAAATATCCCCAACTCTTAAGGTCACTTCCCGCAAATTAAAAAAAATTAAATTGGCAGTGTTATTCTAATTGGAATGTTGCATTATATAAACACCGACAATTTTGTGTCAGTGCGTCAACTAGATTGATTTTAAACATGATTACTGATTCTGTACTAATACTGGCAATATCCAATGTCCAACTTCAAACTGCTGGCTCTCACAAAGTCGCAAAAAGTCGCAATAAATCTCTTGGTATATGATTTTAGAAAGTCCAGTCTACATTTTGTGCTATAAACGTCCGAGGAACTCGGAAGGACTTTTTTATATATCACTTTTTACGTACAAAAATTACGTAAAATTACGTATTTAAAAAAAAAAAAAAAAAAAAAAAAAAAAAAAAAAAAACCTCTTTATTTTTTTAATTTTTTAGATTTTTGCAATCGAAAAATCAAATCGCATATGTAATTTAATGTTGTTTCAGATAAGTGCAAAGAAAAAAACGGCAAACTATTTGAAAAAGGCCTTAGTTAGGGTGTGAATGCAATGGATTTGCTGAAATTCACGCAACAGCAGAAAACGCTCAAAACTCCTAACTTCACATAAGTAATGCGAATTTATGTGAGCTTATAAAACCAAAATATTAAAGAATATAAATCTTCAGATTTTCCTAAATACTGTAGAATTTATTTCATTTCGAAATACGAAACTTCGATTTTATGATTTTTGGCCACATAATCGCGATTTGACGCCTATGCGCCGCTTTAAATGGACCACTGAAATTCTGCACTTAATTACATAAATCTACCGCTGAAATCCTATTCATCATAATAACGTCATTCAAGATTAGAAGAAGTACGTGCCTTCTACGTGCTGTTTCCAGACAATTTTTATAAACCTAAAATTAGCTGTTTCGATCCCATTTTTTTCCTACTAAACACAAGAGAATACATTAAAACTAAGGGTTTTTTTTTTTATGTTTTCATGTACGTATCTAAATTCATTGGTTTATTGGCATATTTTTCACGCGGATTACTTTGCTTTCGTTTTTGTTCTTAGTCATAATATTATCTGATTTAAAAAAAATCCCTGCCGGCCCGGCCTACAGGCAGAGGTAGATTTCGAAGTTAAGTATACTAATTTCACCAACAAAAACTAAATCATTATTAGATATAAATCCACTTTAACAGTTTTATCCGTCTGCTTTTGACGAGTTTTTATTTCCTTTTTATAAAATAGATGGTTTTATCAGAATCATGTTAAGGCGATATTAAAAAAATATTTTTCCATACTCAACAACTCGGAATTTTCTGGCACATTTTCAGATTAATCTTTAATAAAAAAATATATATATATATATGAAACATGCTGACGTGATTTTTGAAAAGATTTATAAGCGACCTGTGTTTTTATTTTTCTTTCAATTAATTAAAACTTGATTAATAAACAATTATTTTCTCAGTAGGGTAATATTTTTCGTTTCTAACACAATCGGTTCGGGAAATTCTGTTCAAAATGCCCACTTTGACATCATTTTTTGAAATATATTCTACCTCTATCAAAAAATCGATCATTACTGTACATTATATAGTTTCTGAATAAGAGAATCTAGCAATTGGATGCGTTTGAGAGCAAAAATGGATTTAAAAATGAGTAAGAAAATAGACAGTTTGGATTTGAATACACCCTTACTTAGATGATTTCTTTTTTCAACCGCTATGTATTTTTAATTTGTTTTTGCTGTAAGAATTGGTCCTATCCAAAACTTGTCTATCTAGATGTTGTAGACAATATTAAGAAGATATATGATAAATTTATGTTAATTTTATATCTTTTGAATTGACGGAGTTATGAATTTTTTACTTCTTCAATCCCTCTTTTTGTTTTCGTTTTAATTTTTTTTTGCTCTACGAATTGGTCCTATCAAAAACTTGTGAGTATAAAAGTTGTAGATAATATTAAGGAGATTTATAATAAAATTAATTGGAATTGATATCTTGAGAATTGACGAAGTAAGGCATTTTTTTCTCCCAAAAACCCTATTTTTGCGCCCCTTGAGCCTATTTTAAATTTTATCAAAAATCTGTGATGCATGAATTTTTGGCGCTATTTTTAGGAGTAATAAAAACTTTAAACTGGTTTGATATGTACAAAAATTAAGAAGTTATGGGGTTTTTTCGGTTTTCACAAAACCCCTCCCTATTTCCATCCCCTTTGTCCGATTTTGACCATTAACGAACTTGACCGAGATTTTATGTCCGTTGATTTTATGTATCAGTTTGGAAGAGATTTGTGCAGAATTACGGAAGTTATCGTGTCCAGAAGAAAGTGATAACACAATTGCTTCGGGAAATTCCGTTCAAAATGCCCACTTTGACATAATTTTTTGAAATATATTCTGCCTCTATCAAAAAATCTATCATTGCGGTACATTATATAGTTTCTGAATAAACGAATCTACCAATTAAATGCGTTTGAGAGCAAAAATGAATTTAAAAATGAGTCAGAAAATAAGCAGTTTGGATTTGAGTGCATCCTTAATGCAATGATTTTTCCAACACAATCCGCTTCAGGAAATTCGGTTCAAAACGCCCACTTTAACAGCATTTTTAAAAATATATTCTGCCTCTATCAAAACATCGACCCTTACGGTACATTATACAGTTTCTGAGTAAGAAAACGTACCAATTGGAAGCCTTTGAGAGCAAAAATGAATTGTAAAATGAGTCAGAAAATACGTACTTTGGATTTGACTACACCCTTACTTAGATGATTTTTTTCTTCAACCGCTATGTATTTTTAATTTGTTTTTGCTCTAAGAATTGGTCCTACCCATAACTTGTCTATATAGATGTTGTAGACAATATTAAGAAGATATATGATAAATTCATAGGGATTTTATATCTTTTGAATTGACGGAGTTATGGATTTTTTACTTCTTCAAACCCCCTTTTTGTTTTCGTTTTTAATTATTTTTTGCGGTACGAATTGGTCCTATCAAAAACTTGTGAATATAAAAGTTGTAGATAATATTATGGAGATTTATAATAAAATTAATTGGAATTTATATCTTGAGAATTGACGAAGGTATGAATTTTTTTCTGCCAAAAACCCTATTTTTTGCGCCCCTTGAGCCCATTTTTAACTTTATCAAAAATCTGTTATACATAAAATTTTGGCCCTATTTTTAGAAGTAATAAAAACTTTAAACTGATTTGATATGCACAAAAATTAAGAAGTTATGGGGGGTTTTCTGTTTTCACAAAACCCCTCCCTATTTCCATCCCCTTGGTCCGATTTTGCCCATTAACGAACTTGACCGAGATTTTATACCCTTTGATTTTATGTATCAGTTTGGAAGAGATTGGTGCAGAATTACGAAAGTTGTCGTGTCCAGAAGAAAGTGATATATATAGATAGATAGATAGATAGATAGATATATATATATATATATATATATATATATATATATATATATATATATATATATATATAAAGTTTTTTACTGATGGTGGTTTTGGGTTCTAGGAGTCATGATCGGTGTAGATCTGCAAAAATTTTTCAGAAATTCCAACATAGGAACGATCCCAATAGGTAGTATTTCATACGAAATCTACCTAAAATGGCGCTCCGCCTTAATTGGTCCAATTTGAGTTGTTTAAATTGGACCACATATATGATCCTAAATATGAAAAGAAAGTAATGAATTTCGAAAACGACAGATACAAATAACTGAAAAAAATATACAGTGACAGAAAATAGTTATTAAAGATATAGGAAAGGGAAAGGAAAGAGTAATAGAAAATAAGTGAAGTTGTCCGAATTCGGCTACTCTAATGTATGATTTTCATTTCGCATAGTTTTCGATATGTTTTTTGTTCATAACTGGAATCAGATACTAGTGTATATTTAAATGTTCTCTTTTGACAGTTTCAATAATGTTTCACAGAAAATGTAAACTGACTAATTATGTAGTTGTATATTTTGAGCTTAAGTTGAATAATTTATTTAAAATATTTCGGAATAATACAATGAAATCTGAATACCATAAACGAAAATCAATTCTCATATCATGCTAATATATTTTGTTGATTTTTGTTTACTTTTCGCCGACACAGAAAATACAATTAGCAGATGCTACAAAAACGAAAACGATTAGCTACATATTTATTTTTTAATCGTGAATTGATGTATTTGAAATAGAAATTTTATATTGTATACAAAATGCAGTTCTGTGTGAGGACAAATAACTGTTGGCATCCAATGTGAGTGCAGTGTAAATAAGTTGTACGATTCTTGATTAAAATGTATACATAATGGCTTTATAGCCAAATAATAATTATAGTATGAATCATTATTTAGCAATTCAAAATTATGAATTTCATTTTTAATTGAATTATGCAATGTATAGTTTAAAATGGTTTAAAAAAATAATTTTATTATTTACGTAAATAGGTTATTTAGAGCAATGCCTTGTCGGTACCGAACATGAGAATACTCTGGGTACATAAGTATAACATAAAAAAATTATGTACAACGGTGATTGTACAACAAAATAAAGACTATAATATGTACCATTACTTTAAGCTAGTCATTATCTTCTACGTGCTGCTTTATTTTTTTTTTTTTGAAAGGAACGAGTAAACCACCAAAAAATATTTTAAAGTCATTATGATTGAAATATATATATATATGTATATATATATATATATATATATATATATATATATATATATATATATATGTATGTATGTATGTATGTATGTATATATATATATATAGAAAATAAAAATTATAATAATTGTCTCGAAGATTTATTTTCCAGTACAACTATTGCAAGAGTCACAGAGTTGAAAAGTTAGTAACTATTTTATTCAAAATATCCACCACTTTTTCAGAAAAGTAAGCTTCACTTTATTTAAAGACGGACATTTTATGCTTAAATAAAGTAAAGTGTGATAGCCGATAAAAGCTGCAGATATTTTGAAAAAAAAAAAACCCAATCCATGAATGACGACCACTCATTAAATTTCAATATTTCTTTAACTGAAAATACATAGCACGTACAAGTAACATAAAATTATGAAATCATGTCAATCCATGCTTATAAGTGCGAACTTATACTTGTTCTGTAATTCCAAATAATTATATATTTCCTTCTAGAAGATAATATAACTAAAAATTATTCATACAATAAAATGTATATCAATCAAAAATTAAAAAAAATATCGCATTTTTTTCTTAAACACAATTAATTATTAAAAGGCTAACTGCCCAAACCGAAAAATATTCAAATAAACAACCTTTACATTACCGCATATAAATTCTCATTTTTTTTTTTTTTTTTTTTTTTTTTTTTTTTACATATAATGTAAAAATGAATACGCAAATTATTAATTTCAAAAAGATTAAACAAACATTTACACAACATTTACATACGTATTTCACAAAACTAAAAGAAGGTTCTGTAGTATAGAAAATTATTTTCAAGTAATATTTTAAAAGATTAAGGCACATTTATTTAAAAATTTAATATCGCTGCTTCTATTCTAGCCAAATCATTTTTGAGAAGGAATTGCTGAAATGCTTTTCGAAATTCTGAACTAATATCTTTGAAAATTATTCTACCGGGAAATATAAACTGCTTAAAATGTCGTTTATTTTTTAAATTTGTTATCTGAAGTATTTATTTTTTAAAAGATAAAGGGCATTTATAGTTATTCACTGTAAAATAAAATCTGTGAAGTTACTAAAGTTTTTCTAGGAAACTTGGATTCCTAGAACTTTTCATGTAACGGCAACAACAAAATTTCATGTAACAGACACACTTTTGCGCCGAAAATCAAAAAATCTGTAAGGTTACTAAGAATTTTTTTGGAAACTGGGATTCCGAGAACTTTTCATGTAACTGCAGCCAGGGTTACAAATAAAAGTTTAGTAAGATTACTGAAATTTTAGCAGATTCATTTGTAAAGTTACAGATTTTTGTAGCTTTACAAAAACTAGTTTTGTAGATTTGCAGCTTTTTTCGTACAGTTACAGGTGAAAGTTTAGTAAGCATGTAACTTTACATCTGTAGAACTACAGATTTTTTTTTACAGTGTTCGAAATTATTTATAGTAGTAGTAATTGTTTCAAAATTTAAAATTATAAATTGCATTTTAAAAGGTTTATCTCCATAGTGTATGTGTACATTATTTGACTTTTCTAATTATAGTAAATAGGTAAAAAATTCCCAAGACACCATTGAATATTTGTCAGAAATATCATAATCGTATACGTGAATACGTTTTCTAGTTTGTTGATATTTTGTCACCATAAACAAATTTTACCTGTTCAAACGAGTTTCATGTGTATGTGAATTTATATATATTTATTTCAAATATTTCGGCTATACCACTGCGCAATATTCTTCAGGTGATCTATATGAAGAGTACTGCATTCCGCATTACGTTTAAATGTAGCTATTTTTTCTAGAACAAATACTAACTGTCATAACTCAGAACTACGCAGCTACGAGACGTTCTATTCTACATAAATTTACCACACTGTAGTACGAGTTCAGTCGTAGCACATTTTGTCTACACAATATCAGCAGAAAGTATTGAATAGAATGTATTAAAAGGGAAGGAAAAATATTCTTGGCGTCCGATTAAAATAAATTTAAAAGATAAAAATGTAGAAAAAAATAAAATGTATGACGCTCATTGAAAATGAAATAATACATTTCAAGTAGAAATAAGTTAAATTGAATAAAAAGCAAATTAGAATAGATTAATATGGGATAAACTTTTTAATTTCTAATGTATATATATGCAGAGTGTCCAAAAATGTTTCTCGGGGATACCTTACCTCATAACTTTTGATTTGAGAATGTGATGAAAAATATTATTACATATTATTAAAATACAACTAAAAAAGTCTTTTAATAACACAAAGAAAGTTAAATATGCATAAAGTTCTAACTCAAAGCGTCATTATTAAAGTAATAATTAACACTAAAAGTAAAATGTATGACGCTCATTGAAAATGAAGTAATACATTTAAAGTAGAAATAAGTTAAATTGAATAAAAAGCGAATTAGAATAGATTAATATGGTATAAACTTTTTAATTTCTAAACTTTTTAATATGCAGAATGTCCAAAAATGTTTCTCGGGGATACCTTATCTCATAACTTTTGATTTGAGAATGTGATGAAAAATGTTATTACATATTATTAAAATACAACTAAAAAAGTCTTTTAACCCTAGAACTACCGGAAATTTTACTCAAGTTTTATAAAAACATTCTACACCAGAATTTTTACTTAAAACTATTTAATTTGTTTATTTAACTTATTATTGTCTGATTTATACATTTAGTTTGTTTTGAAGAAATTTCTGGTTTGAATAAATATTTTGAATGTACATGTCGGGTCCAATGGACCCGTCTGGTAGACGGAAGGTTAATAACACAAAGAAAGTTAAATAGGCATAAAGTTCTAACTCAAAGCGTCATTATTAAAGTAATAATTAACACTGAAATTTTATAAAATATATCGAAAGGTTTGTTCCTACATATACTCGTGATATGATGATGTGTAATGGTGTCAGATTTTCTTTCCACAAACCATAATATGATGTTTGCTTTCTATTGACTTTTTGAATTCTCACATCTCAGCATTCAACAATGCGATGCTGCTTGCCATAAACTGGGACAGAATACTTAATTTTGTTTGTATTATATATATTTTTTTAGTTGCAGTTTACGAAAATGTAATAATATTTTACGTCATGTTCTTAAATCAAAAGTGATAACGTATAGAAACCCTGACAATATTTTATAGACATCCTGTAGATATGTATATTTTTGATTGATGGAAATTTCACTATTCAAAATAAATTAAATGTTATTTTAAAAAACTGAAATATGCGATAATAATTTTTATCTAGATTCGTAATAGATTGTTGTTGCACAACTTTTGTGAAAGCAATTGTTTTGTTTAAGCAGTATAAAAATCATCTGTCGACTTAATTAAATTTAGTGCTCAAATTATTTTTTTTCTATCAGTATGAAATCTCTAAAAATTTAGCATTAGCTATAGTCGCATATAGTTGAAAATCCAGTGTCGTTAAACCTTGCCATATCAGGCGTTAACAATCAAACCGTTTAAGGAATTTGAATGAAATTTGAAATATGGGTAGTTTGAAGCATGCGCACGACAAAGTGGTGAGGAATAATTAGAATGCTAAAAGTTACGGTTACAGTGAGAAAAGTTTGAAAATCTTAAAAGGCAGTTTCGAATCTTAAAACTACAAGCACAAGCAAAAGTTAGAAATGGATATGAAACATTTCTTGTAGCACAGAGCCAGTGAATTATAATTAGGCTAAAAGTAGTAGTGTTGACAACAAATAAAAACAAGCAAACGACAGAAATACAAAAGATGAAATTCGAATTAAAATATATCCAAGTGTTCCTATACACAGACGATAGACCTGCTGTAGAATTCGATCAACAATGAAGCATTTATTATTGCATAACAAATTTCATGCTTAACAGTGTCCTTCCAATCATACAGTTTTAATGGATTCAACATGCAAATTTTGATTTTGTAAAACCACTAAAAGTGGAAAGTCCTTGTGGTTAGTTCATGCAAACATAGTGACCCAAAAATTCCATACAGGTTGTATCAGGACTACTTGTTCAAATTTGGTAGGGAGGTAAAAATAGCAAAAGAAGACAATGTCATATAGGAAAGTATGGTCCGGAAATGAACGCATGGAATTGTAATGGCTCTGTGCTTCCACTTTTTCTGATCACGCGTAAAGCTCTCTGACAAACCCAGTCGGTCGTCATTCAACAATGTGGCTTTATAAAAGTAACATGAATCATTCAGCGTTTAATTAAAATGCAGATATGCATCTAATTTACGGTGTGGCAGGGGAAAGAAATCGGAGGAAATGTATCCAGTGTGCTAAACCAATAGGTGCAAACCTCAACAATAAATGTTTGCGTGCATTCATCCTCGTCCGGGAAATGCCAAGCATTTTCCACAATGTTAAGCAAGCCACTCAACACAGTTGTCGTAAGCATTGCTTCAAATTGTCGGAATTTCGATCACCTATTATAACAGTGTGCAAACGGTGCATAAATAATAGTGTTTTGACATACTTGTTGTGCTTCCTTTACATTCCCTACAGAGCAAATTTTGACTTACTATGTACCTGACGTTTGTTTGCATACTTCGGTATGTGTCATCGTCTTGTTTTTGCTATGTCTTACCTCCCTGCCGAATTTGAACGATCAATCTTGATACACACCTTAAATCGCATTATAATCAAAGGGCTCTTGAAATGTATGCTGTACATACACAATTTCCTGTTTGTTAAGTTACCCTTTTTAGTGACACAGGTATCATTATATCACTACTTATGTTCAATGTTCATTATCTTTAGACAAGAAAAACTGCATTGTTGTTTGATAATTTTTTATTGCAACAATGCTACTTTTATTTAATTCGATGATCATATTCACAGTCTTAAAAATTTCCGATAATATTAAGAAATTAATTATTTTTCACAAACTTCAAGATTATTAAAATAAGATATGCTACGGGTTACTCTTACATTTTCTGTTCTGTTTTTTATCCTTCACAGCAGGGTTCAATGCAAGTTTTCAAGAAATGTAGAATTTTAAAAATATATGTTTGATTAATAGACAAATAATAGAATAATTACAATTGTATACTACTTAACTGTTGCATTTTTACAAAACTTCCAGTTTGACTTATTTTCTTTAAGATATCACTCTATTTAAAATATGAAATTTTAAGAATTCTGTTTTTAAAGTCAAACAAGACATTATATTAAAATAGATTTTATTAATCTATATTATATTAAAATAAATACTACATATTATGCTAAAAATTTTAAATATAAAAAAATATCCTATAAGGTGTTGATCAAGCCGAAAGATAGACGCCGAAAGTATTTTAAATGCAAATATTATTATTCTCGGTAATTACTTAGGTTACTGATTACAAAAAGGCTTAAGGAAATTTTATTCGAGAAAATCATCTTCCTTTCCAAGCGCAAATATTAACTTTGGTAATCTGGGATTTATATAATATGAAATTTACTCTTATATGTTCTCTTTGCAGTTATTCCAGGTAATAATTTTAAACACTTAATTATTTGCATTAAATAAAAAAGTTACAGGAAGATAATGTAATGGATTAAACCGTGAATACTGCATTCTATTTCCCAACACATTAAAACGTAAAGTAAAAATTAAATAAAGTCACGAAGTTTTTTTTTAATCATCGTAGAATAATTTTACTTCTTTAAGGGGACAAGGGACCTTAAAATCCTTAAAAATAATTTTTTTTATTTTTTGTAAATTTCACCTAATTATTATTCAAGGGTACTTTATATGCATTATAGCATGCATTTATCACAAAAAAAAATAAAAAAAAAATTATTTTTATGAAAAAAATGTAATTTTACGCTTCGTCTTAGAAATCTTCGAAATGTCGCTTGCGCATTCCATATGAATGAAAATCCCCAATATTTTTTATAAAAGTCTGTTTTATATATATAAATAAAATAGACCATCGAATTTTATATATTTAAATTTAAAGGTAAAAAAAAAAAAAAAAATTAAAAATTTTGAAATTTTTTCAAAAAAAATTTCAAAATTTTTCATTTTTTTTTCATTTTTTTAACCTTTAAATTCAAATATATAAAATTTGATGCTCTATTTTATTTATATATATAAACCAAACTTTTATTAAAAATATTGGGGATTTTCATTGATATGGAACACGCAGGGGGCATTTCGAAGATTTCTAAGACTAAAAATCCATTTTTTTTCGTAAAATTCCATTTTTTTCATAATTTTTTTACAAATTTTTTTTGTGATAAATGCATGCCATAATGCATATAATGTACCTTTGAGTAATATTTAAGATAAAATTTACAAAAAATAAAAAAAAAATTTCAAAATTTTGAAATTTTTTCGAAAAAATTTCAAAATTTGTAATTTTTTTTTTTAACCTTTAAACTCAAATATATAAAATTCGATGCTCTATTTTATTTATATATATAAATCAAATTTTTAAAAAAAATATTGGGGATTTTCATTGATATGGAATGCATAGGGGGCATTTCGAAGATTTCTAAGATGACGCGTAAAATTCCATTTTTTTCACAAAAATAATTTTTTTTTAAATTTTTTTTTGTGATAAATGCATGCCATAATACATATAATGTCCCCTTGAATAATATTTAAGATGAAATTTACAAAAAATAAAAAAAAAAATTGAAAAATTTGGAAATTTGGAAATTTTTTCGAAAATTTTTTAAAAGTTTTCATTTTTTTTTTTTTTTTTACCTTTAAATTCAAATATATAAAATTCGATGCTCTATTTTATTTATATATATAAAACAGACTTTTATAAAAAAAATATTGGGGATTTTCATTGATATGGAATGCGCAAGCGACATTTCGAAAATTTCTAAGACGACACGTAAAATTGCATTTTTTTCTCAAAAATAATTTTTTTTTAAATTTTTTTTTGTGATTAATGCATGCTATAATGCATATAATGTACCCTTGAATAATATTTAAGGTGAAATTTACAAAAAATAAAAAAAATTATTTTAAGGTCCCTTGTCCCCTTAGAATATTAAAATGCATTCAAAAGTATCTCACTAGAATACTGAAGATTATAAGACAATTTGAAAATGATATATGTAAAGAATTAATTAGAGTAAATCATTACGACATTATTCAGAGTACATATGTTAACAGGTCAGGAAGCATATATAGATTTTCGGCAACGTTTGAATCGAACTTTAAAAAAATGTCCGTTTTCAAAATTAAATAAGACTTCTTTCAAAATATTTCATCTTATAGAGGTTTTCCTAAAACAGCAAAAACAAATTCAATATCGATTATTTCAACTTTTAACTAATTTCAACTAATTATTTTTAACTAATTTCAACTAATAATTTTTAACTAATTTCAACTAATAATTTTTAACTAATTTCAACTTTTTTAAATTCTAATTGAAAATAATGCAATATTCGATACTTACTAAAAATTCCATTACGATAAAATAATGATAATTTAATTTATTTTCGATAAATATGCAATTTGCGTTACTATGAATGTAAATGATACCTTGGTTATTGTCGATAATCCGTTCAAAAACAATCGGCGAAATCCAAAACCGACGAAATCCAATGCAATTATTTTCACATGATGCTATGTATATCCAATTAATTCGTTCTAAAAAGTCCAAAATATGTAGCAAAAATATATTTTATAGAGAATAAATATACTGTTTAATAAAAATCCAGGCACTGTTTCTGGGGTCACTTCCCTTTTTGGTATTTTGGCTGTAGGACAAACTACAGAGTCAGACGATCTATGTCTCTCAAAAAAGTGGTCTGATTCTGTCGCCTCTTTAAGATTTGCATAAAATAGGGTAAGACATTACCATTAAACATTTTACAAGCACGACTTGAAGAAGATGTCCTTAACATATTGAATATCACGCTAGTCACCGGTGACTAGCACCGATCTTTCCGTTTATAACGCGTCAGTCATCGGTGACTGACACTTTTAGATTCTGTAAATAGAGTCTTATTTCGTGGCCTAAACGGAAAGACAGACAAAATAGAGTTGGCATTCAACGTATTAATCTCTGATGAAGGCTTATACTACCCTATCTCTTCTTCCTCATCTGTAGCCTGTAGCACTTCTAGATGACGGTCTTGCAGCTCTTCAATGGTGAGTTCTTATCTGTCATCCACCAATTCTTCCACATCCTCAATTCTCACCTCCAAACCCATGGACTTCTCAAAATCGCTAATCGACGGCAACACGTGTGTAGGGTCTTCTGGATCTGGATACCACCTTTGGTCCCCTGGTGGACCACTCGCAATCAATAAAGAAATGCCCAAAAATACACTGGAAATAAACTATACCTAGACGCGCAGGGTGATGCACACACGACGGAAAACAGCGCTACTCCGAGCAGGAGAATGCCTGGTCGCTCCCTTTGTCTACAGAAAATTCAGCGATGTCACTAGCGTACACCGACGAAAACCGAGAAAAGTTTTCGCGGAAAAAAAATCGACGATAACCGATGTCAACGAAAACCGAGGTATTATTGTAGGCCAAAATCCTGATTGCCTTAAAGATCGGAGCTGTATTGAACAAATGATGATCTCTAAAAACAAATTCAGTTGTTTCTGTTTACCTCATACCAGGCTAAGACTATGGAGACAGCCGACATGAAATCAGCTTTAAAAAAAATTAAGATTATTATTTCACGCCTTTCTATCACTACTGCTGATATGAATTCAATTTTTTAGTTACAGGTGTTTTCTGTTTGTTCCCAACGTCTTCTAGGAGAAATCAGATGGTCTTTGGCTCACAATCCTTACTATTAAAATATCATAAATGATTAATGTTTAATCGATACACTAACTGCACTGTAAAAAAAAAATCTGTAGTTCTACAGATGTAAAGTTACATGCTTACTAAACTTTCACCTGTAACTGTACGAAAAAAGCTGCAAATCTACAAAACTAGTTTTTGTAAAGCTACAAAAATCTGTAACTTTACAAATGAATCTGCTAAAATTTCAGTAATCTTACTAAACTTTTATTTGTAACCCTGGCTGCAGTTACATGAAAAGTTCTCGGAATCCCTGTTTCCAAACAAATTCTTAGTAACCTTACAGATTTTTTGATTTTCGGTGCAAAAGTGTGTCTGTTACATGAAATTTTGTTGTTGCCGTTACACTGTAAAAAAAAATCTGTAAAGTTACTAAAGTTTTTCAAGGAAACTGGGATTCCTAAAACTTTTTATGTAACGGCAACAACAAAAATTCCTGTAACAGACGCACTTTTGCGCCGAAAATCCAAAAATCTGTAAGGTTACTAGAAATTTTTTAGGAAACTGGGATGCCTAGAACTTTTCATGTAACTGCAACCCAGGTTACAGATAAAATTTTAGTAAGATTACTGTAATTTTAGCAGATTCATTTGTACAGTTACAGATTTCTGTAGCTTTACAAAAACTAGTTTTGTAGATTTGCAGATTTTTTTGTACAGTTACAGATGAAAATTTAGTAAGCATGTAACTTTACATCTGTAGAACTACAGATTTTTTTTTACAGTGTACATGAAAAGTTCTAGGAATCCCAGTTTCCTAGAAAAACTTCAGTAACTTCACAGATTTTTTTTACAGTGTGAGATTGGTGACGCATTTCAAATGCTACCAACAGCATCTTACATTGATGAGGATATTAAAATTTTGAACGACGAAGTAAGAAATAAGTCATTTAAATCAATACTTGAGTCGTTAGACCAAAATAACTTAATAATCCAAGTTTTCTGCTAGCATAGCACAAGTACATAATGGTCATTAACCACTAAGTGACGTTTGCATAGATCTCTCATTAACTTGACTGATTGCTTTTTGATTTCTTGAGAAAAAAGGACAAGGATCATATTTTACGATTAACGTCGTGTATAATTATTAGAATATCCAAAATGTATTATTAATCATAATAAAAATTTAAAAATCTTGTTTGTTTGTAAAAAAAAATAATAATAAAGGTAGTTTAATTATAAGATAATTGAAATTTACTTAAGTATCAGATTATTTCAGTGCAATATTTGTACATCGATTTTTTTTCTCTGGAGAACCACAGCAAGACGAAAAGGCTTATTTATTCAAACCTGAAACCGGCACCGAAGTTCTTTTTCTGCGACAGAAAATATTACATTTTTGTGAAAGAAAAAATTGTCTTTTCGTCACAAATATGTTGTTGACAATTGTGTCAGTATCAATGACAGTTGATTAAATATATCTCTCATAGACATTTCTAAAATTTGCAGATCTTCTTTAGTCGTCCATTATTGAATGTTTGTCTTTTAAGATGAATCAATTTAACTTCGTAGTTTGGCCACATATTGACATTGTTCTTGAAATTTTGTGTTTGATTCAGTTAACAACGTAAACTATCTGTCACGTACAGAAATTTCGCAACGAATTCATTCGGGATGACGGTTACAGTTTAATTTACTGCTAAATTTGATTTTTTTTTCAAGACGAATAGTCGAGCTTACATTTTTCCATTTTCTGTCATCTCGTTTCACTGTAAAATAAAAGAGGGTGTATACTGGGAAACTATTTCGTCACAAAGTGCCTGAAATATTCAAGAGAAAGATATTAAAATTATTTTCTCAATCATTTGCGAATTTCATAATTTGTCATTTGAACTATTTAAAATTAAAAATTACCTGTTTCGCAAATTAATATAAAAAATAATCATTATCATAATTATCAAAATGTGCTATATTTCAATTAAAAAAATGAAAATCTAAAATTTCACAAATATAAGACTTTTATAGAATTTTTTTATTGTTTTATCATTACTAAAACATAAAAAGTACACATAATGTTAAGATTTTTCCATGGATAACCAAAACTGTCTGGTGGAACCTCGTTTTGCAACCTCTTGCTTAGAATATATTCTCACTGAAGTTCCAACACAAAGGATAAGCTAGATGAAATTTTAAGAATACAGCACTTCCTGATAGATTACATAATGAGCATTACTTGAGGCAACTGGTGACTTAATATGTACTTGAAAATGAAAATGAAACAGCTATACTTTCTACTATTAACCAGTAAACACACACACACACACACACACACACACACATATATATATATATATATATATATATATATATATATATGTGTGTGTGTGTGTGTGTGTGTGTGTATAATGTTATCGATTAACCCTTTAAGACCGGGAACTTTTTTGTAGAACTGAAAAGTTTTAGTGGTTTCCCAAATTTAATAGGATCATATTTAATTGAAAAAAAATATTTACAAAAAATTCCGGATATCAGGTTATACCAAGGGAGGATCCACGCAATTTTGTAGGTTCAGGCTCGGCTCCAAATCGCACAAAAGAGGAGAAAGTTTTTCTCTTTCTTTTAGGATCCCCTACACAATTTTATAAGGCCAGTATTAAATCGTTAAGCTTATGGGACAGTTCTCCAACAATTAGGTGTGGCAGATGCTAGTATATTGTTAATGATAACATAGAAACAATAAGTTATACTAACTATTGTTATTGTTTATATTAAATATTAAGTTCTAAACTTGCCAGTACAAAAAACTGATATTAAAGTATGTACCCCGAATCCAGCTTAGAAATTATTTTCTTTGGGAAATGGAATTATAAACACTACGATGTATGAATCACCTTTGTTTCTTTTCTTTTTAAATTTAAAAAGGTGTTAAAATAACTTTAATTCTACTCCAAAGTTAACAATATCTAGAAAAATTCATACATTTTTAAAGGGTTTTTAAATGTTTTTATAGTCTAATAATCTTTTTTCTTTAATATAACATACATAAAATGTCCGTTATGCATTTGCAACAAAAAAAAAATACTTCATTCATTTTACAACGATTTCTAGAAGTCGCGTGATAGCAGCTGTGTTCTCATATTTCCGATTTCAGCCTGACTTTTATCGAAATTTTTAACTTGATCCCCGAACAACTGAAAACTCTTTTAATATTTTCTGGACCATTTTCCCAACAGTTCTGCCTTCCATTTTTAGTTATTTATTTTTTTAGTATAGCATAACAGCTGGTATTTCTATTTTTTTTTCTATTTCTATTTTGTACTGAAATACTACGCAAATATGGTCAAACAATTTTTAGGTTGAAACATTTGGCATATAAAAATTATGTAGTATGTTTTTTTTTACTTTCTTCTATCTTTACAAGAAGAAAGTATTGGATTCATGAAAATTTTCGAATTCCGGTTTTCGACGGATTTACACGTTTTAGGGGTCAGAGATTCCAAAAAACATGTTTTTACAAAATGTCTGTCTGTGACTCTGTGAGTCTGTCTGTCTGTCTGTGTGTATGTGACACAAATTTTGTGGGCGCTCTATCTCAAGAACTAATGCACGGAATTTAATAAAAATTGATATTCAGTTAGTGCCTAATACAAATTGATGCTGATTAATTTTTGGGGTAAATCGCTCAACAGGTGGCGCTGCAATACTGCATTTTTCACGATTTTCGCAATAGCTCTATCTCAAGAACTAATGCACGGATTTTGATCAAACTTCAGATTTAGTTAGTCCTTGATATGAATTAATGATGATTACGTTTTGGTGTAAATCGCCCAACAGGTGGCGCTGTTATGATGAAATTTGCAGGATTTACACGATTTCCCCAATAGCTCTATCTTAAGAACTAACGCACGGATTTTCATCAAACTTCAGATTAAGTTAGTCCTTGATGTGACTTGCTACTGATTAGGTGTTGGTGTAAATTGCCCAACAGGTGGCGCTTCTCTGCTGCCTTTTCCACGATTGCCTCAATAGCTCTATCAATAGAACTAATGGACCAATTTTCATCTAACTTCAGATTTCGTTGTATGTTGACACAAGTTGTTGTTAATTAGGTTTTGGTGTTAATCACCCAATAGGTGGCGCTGCTATGCAGAAATTTTCACGATTTTCGCTATTGCTCTATCTCAAAAACTAATGTACGGATTTTCTCCAAACTTCAGATTCAGTCAGACGTTGACATAAATTGTTGCTGATTAGGATTTGGTATAAATCACCCAATAGGTGGCGCTGCTAGGCAGCATTTTGCTGAATTTAGACGATTTCAGCGATAGTCATATCTCAAGAACTAATGCACGCAATTTCATATCTTTAGAATCCTCATGAGATGCATAGATTGCCATTTAATTTTGGCAGTGTGATAGCGAATTTTGAAGTATTAACATGTATGAGATAGAAGAAAGTTTTGGGATTGGTACATCCGACTAGTTTTAATTAATCGTTACTTTAATGGAAAATTTACAGTTGGTGTTCCTTTTTGTAATATTTTAATGAAAGCACAGATTTAACAACGTTTTTTTTTTTTTTTTTTAGTTAGTTCTACAATCATTTTTAAAGCAATGCAGCTAAATTCAAATTATGAAAATGGAGAAAAAAGACGAGGCGACAAGCTAAACTATTGCCTTCATGATAAATTTATACTAATAATATTAAGTAAAAACGTTTATTAGTTTGTTTGTTTGTACTCAGTGATTTCTACAATCACCGAAACAATTTAAAAAGTAATAGTGCACTGTTAAAAATTTGCAGCCTTCTGTCCAGTCATTTGGCCGTTTTTTTTTTTTTTTTTTCGAAAACGGTTACACAACCGCAATTTAACACTATTCTGACGATATTATTGGCCATTTTGTGGTCAGAATATAGTTAAATTACGGTTACGAAATCGTTTTTTCAATAAACGGTCGAATGAGTGGACAGAATGCTCCAAATTTTTAACAGTGTGGCAAACTAACGGTAATAGTCCAACATTGGCTATATTTTATGTTCGTATCCACAATCCTAATATGATGCAGAGGCAAAAAGTTCTAAAATTACAATCTCTATGATACTATCTCGACCAGTTCAAGGTCAGTTCGTGACTTTTAAGGGGTTTCAAGAGTCTTAAAGCTTGAAAATTTTCGATTTTTTTTTTTTTTTTTTTTTTTTTTAACGTTAAACTCCTATTTTTCCTGACCATTTTGATATAATTATTTCCTTGAAATTTCCCTATGAACAGCAGTTATGGCTTTTAGAATTATACCCGCGCACTATTTGAAGCGGCATTTCCGAAACTTTGAAATCATTTTTCTCAAAATGACGTTTTGGGGCATAACGCGCAGGATATATCAAATACGCCTCAATGATTTTAATGAAATTTTTAAAGCATATGTTTCATGTTATTTTGTAGAAACTAAACCTAAAATTTCATTCTTATTGTTCAAAAAATATTTTTTTAGGTGATTATACTGTTGAAATTTTCAAAATTTGTATTACCGAAATACAACTTTGTATTAAAAATATGAAAATGCTTAAAATACAAATTTATTTAGGTTCAGGGATACTTATTACAATCTGATGTATAATTAGGCACAAAAAAATTCATTCTACTTCTTAACTTTATTTTGTAATACTGCCTGTAAGCTGTTATACCAATTTTCTGCTGGACAAATGTCTGAAATTTCGGAGCACCCTATAAATACTAATTCTGCATTTTACATTTTTTTAAATACATGAAATGAAAGAACATACCAATCGTTCCAAATAAAGTTGTGCTTTTAAATCTCAAAAATTTTAAAATAATAATTGTTGAAAATGGTCCTTTTTTTCCTTTTTTTTCAATTTTAAGAGTCCCGAGACCCCTTAAAATGCACAGAAAGTGGATCATCTTTACACGGCGATTGGCACAAAACAATGATCGTGCCGATTTGTACCAATCAATTTGTAAAGATAATCCACTGCGTATGACGTTTTAAACGTCAGTACTTTATGAACAAGTTGGTTGCAGTACTTTATGAACAAGAAACATGACATTTGTCATGGTTTTTACTTTTTAGATGTAACTGGTCGCTAAGAACCGTGTTTGATATCCTAATTCGCTATGTCTATCGTTCAGTATCGGTGCTCGTGCAGATGTTTAGACCAATGTCAGACAGGCGTCTTTTTTGCTGCTTTTTTGCTTAAGTATTATCGTTTCACAATGCTATAGCATTGTGAATGGATAGTACTTAAGCAAAAAAGACGCCCGTATGACGTTGGTCTTACCGAGCACGACGCGTCAATCTCCCGATTCTTCCGAAACAGACTAGCTCGCTATGTGTCGGTAATTGGATAGCAGTAGGTGGCCACAATTCTCTCTGCCTAATGCATGATCTGTACTTTCCGTTTGCTTAAACACATTTACTTTGCACACAACACATTTAAACATGGATATAGTGTCCAAAATAGAGTTATTATTTCAACTGAGTGCTTAGAACCAAAGCTATACACAGATCACCGATCCTCTAAGTCGTGTGTTATTCTGAATGGAAAGGAGCGATAATGCCGGTTTCAGCAGCTTCTTACTGAGCGCTCCGTTATAGACATCCCGTTCGTCTTCGATTAAATTCACTCTCGTATCACTGATCTGACGCTATATGTTAAAACATGACACCAGTCTTACGTCTCCCAGGCTAATAGTTACGCGTTATTAGACCTTTAGTACACAGCTTTGTCTATATGCAAATAACAGTGTTTTGAATTTAATAGATCTTTTTATTCGTATATACCTAATTCACACCAGAAATTAAAATAGCAACATTTGCTTTAAATAATAACGGATTTTCCGCATTTAAATAAAGCGAAATTAACCATTAAAACTTTCTTGTCTAAAGTCAGATTCTTGAACTACGTAACTTCTAGAACGCATTCTATCAAGGGAATTAAAAGGTTAAAGGTTATGCTTTATAAAATAAATCTACCCTATATATATAAAATCCTAATGAAACGAATATATGAAACGGCTGAAATGTATCGATTTTTTAATCGACTGATTAAACAACTGATTTTGTTTCACGGCGATTTCTCCTAAAATATGGAATAGTTTGCGATGAAATTAACACCAAAAATCCGTGTTGATCCACAGATATCAAAACTGGTATTAGAATATTTAATTTCGAATTAGTTTTCGAAATATTATTTTTTTTTTAAATTTTAAATACATTTTTTCTAATGATGGCAACTCAAATTTTAATCATAACAGAAATTTTTTTTTCATAATTCAGAAAAGTTTACTATTTTAAATTACTTTGGCGACCAGTTTGGCCTCCTTTAAATCTATGCTAAGAACAATGCTTTTTTTTTTTGTATTTCGTTATCATTTTATTAAATACAAAACTTTCATTTAAAAATGAAACATTAAAATTGATGGCTTTCACTTCTTTAAAAAAAAAAAAAAAAAAAAAAAAAAAAAAAAGAAGAAAGAAAAGAAAAAGAAAATAAGAAAAAAATGAAAGAAAAATATTAGGCACAGATGTCATATACGCACCGGGGTTCCTAATTGGCGCACAAATAGCATTATTTTGATAGACATGGTAACCCGGATATTGTTGTTTATTTAATAATAAATGTTTATTTACTTTTATTTCTTTTTTTAAATTTATATAAATTATTTTGTTCTATAGTTATTAGATATTTTTTTGCGATTTCCTTTTGAAAATAATAGAAAATAATTAAAAAATACGGTACAATGTAGTAGTTATTCCGTCAACCAATTTCGCAAATTATATAAATCGCAAAAGCACTCGCCAAATTCTACAGATTGACAAAATTTTTATTTTAAATAACGAAAGAACAAATAAATTAATATAACATTAATAAACAAAAAAATAAAGCGTCGAAATAAAAATCACTTGATGACGTAAACACGTGTAACTTGCTAAAAGTAGAGTGAATGTGACATTTACGATCAAGCATTATTGGCATTTAATCTTATAGTTCGCGATAGATTTTTTGTCGACGGGATAACTAAGTAGTACCAAAAATACATATGTAACTGGTATACAAAAACGAGGTTTTCGCCAAAAAAAGAAAAAAAAAAGTCATGCCAAACATGCATATACGACATCTGGCGAAATATTAAATTATGTAACAAACCATGACATTTAATTTCAACTTCAAATCAATGTTTTAATTTACCACTCGAACAATAAAAATAATGGTAACTGGCGAGTTGAAAAAAAGATATTGGCGAGATTTGCACCCGGCTTTTTTTTTTATTTCGGCACAGATGTCATATACGGCCCCATATTGGCGTGATTTTTTTCTGACGCCAATGTCATATACGCAACGGGTACTTAACTGTCGCCAAAGTATCGTTATTTTGCTTGATATGGTAAGCCGGATGTTGTTGTTTATGCCGTTGATGCATTCCCCAAATTGGCGTTGGAAAAAAATCGCGCCAACATTGGGCGTATATGACATTTGTTACAAACCTTCATATGAAAAGCGAAGGGATCAGATCGATTTGTTTATGGCATTTGATGACTTGAACTATTATAATATAGATGAAATGATGCGGATAGAATAATATTTGACGACTTATAACCTGTGCCTGGATAACATTAAAGTATCAAAATGGTACCTAGAGTATTAAAAGAAAAGTGTATCGCCCGGGAATGTTGATGTTAGTCACACGATTAGGCTATTGTTATAGAGATTGTTTAAAAATAACGGTTGACAGACTCTGAACAAGAGTCTGAATACTTAATTCATTTTATTTTAGCTTCTTTTCAAATGTTTAACTGATCCTCTTTAATCAAAAACGAAAACAACCATTGGATGTCTTAACAGCAACTGATTCTCCGTTAAATTTTTGCAATCAAAAGGAATTGAATGGAAACCCGTTTAGAGGGAGATCTGCACAGCTTTTTCAGTATAATTTAATCTTCTCTAATATTTTTAAAACCCATTATATTAGCATGTTTTTAGACTTTTAGATTCTGTGGTGTCTGAACGGAGGTTGGCGAGCGTAGCTTGCAGGGGGCAGAGCCCCCTAGTAATTATATAAAATAAGGTATTTGGAGACATACTTTTTAAAATGAATATTTTTTTTCAACTAGATTAAATCATATTCAAGCTGGAGTAGCACAGTTGACATTTATTCCAACAGAGCGAAACCTAATTACATGGTACACAGGAGTTTCCGTGTTAAAACACACTTTCATCATGTAAATGCTATAGTTATAGCTCGGATGAATGAAACTAGCGCTGCAGTTCGCAGCCAAGTCCAACAAGTAAGAGTGAATTATGTCAGCCAGGTATCGTCCGGATAGCCTAACAGGTAAGGCATTGGCACGGCACGCCAAGTATCCAGGTTCAATTCCTGGTCTGGACATTTTTCGCTCTGTTGGAGTAAATGTCAACTGTTCTACTCCAGTATTGAATATACTTATTAAAATGTTTACTAATTTGCAATATGTTGCCGTAAAACAGCCACACGAGAGTGGTTTTTACTTGTATTGTAGATGTGCAATTGAAGAAAGGATTGGCGTATGTAATGAAAAATGTATCTCTGATTTTTTTTATTATTTTTCCCAAGTAAGAAACATTTTAGAGATTCATATATAATTTTTTCGAAACAAAATAAAAAATCGCGCATTTAAGGGATAAAGTAAGACGACGTAGTTGTTTTCGTTACGCTCAAAAATTCTGCCATGGTACAGTAGTTTCGGTGCGAATTTAAAGACGTTTTAAGTCCAAAAATAAAAAATCCCTGCCGGCCCGGCCTACAGGCGGAGGTAGATTTCGAAGTTAAGTATACTAATTTCACAAACAAAAACCAAATCATGATTATAGATAAACCCACTTTAACAATTTTATCTGGCCGCTTTTGACGAGTTTTTATTTCATTTTTATATTAACTGGTTTTATCAGAATCATGTTAGGGTGGTATTCAAAAAAATATTTTTCCATGCTCAACAACTCGAAATTTTCTGGCATAACTCCAGATTCATTTTAATACGAAAAACATGAAACTTGTTGACGTGATTTTCGAAGAGATTTATAAGCGACCTGTGTTTTTAATTTTCGTTCAATTAATTAAAACTTCATATATAAACAATTATTTTCTCAGTAAGACAATATTTTTCGTTTCAAACACAATCGGTTCGGGAAATTCCGTTCAAAATTCCCACTTTGACATCATTTTTTTTGAAATATATTCTGCCTCTGTCAAAAAATCGATCATTACGGTACATTATATAGTTTCTGAATAAGCGAATCTACCAATTGGATGCGTTTGAGAGCAAAAATGAATTTAAAAATGAGTCAGAAAATAAGCAGTTTGGACTTGAATACTCCCTTAATACGATGATTTTTCCAACTCAATTCGCTTCGAGAAATTCGGTTCAAAAGGCCCACTTTGACAGCATGTTTTAAAATATATTCTGCCTCTATCAAAAAATTGACCATTACGGTACATTATATAGTTTCTGAGTAAGAAAAGGTACCAATTGGAAATCTTTGAGAGCAAAGCTGAATTGTAAAATGAGTCAGAAAATAAGCAGTTTGGATTTGAATACACCCTTACTAAGATGATTTTTTTCTTCAACCGCTATGTATTTTTAATTTGTTTTTGCTGTAAGAATTGGTCCTATCCAAAACTTGTCTATATAGATGTTGTAGACAATATTAAGAAGATATCTGATAAATTCATGGGGGTTTTATATCTTTGGAATTGAGGGAGTTATGGATTTTTTTCTTCTTCAAACACCCTTTTTGTTTTCGTTTTAATTTTTTTTTGCGGTACGAGTTGGTCCTATCAAAAACTTGTGAATATAAAAGTTGTAGATAATGCTAAGGAGATTCATGATAAATTTAATTGGATTTGATATCTAAAGAATTGACGAAATTATGAATTTTTTTCTCCCAAAAACCCTATTTTTGCGCCCCTTGAGCCCATTTTTAACTTTATCAAAAATCTGTGATACATAAATTTTTGGCCCTATTTTTAGAAGTAATAAAAACTTTAAACTGATTTGATATGTACAAAAATTAAGAAGTTATGGGCAGTTTTCGGTTTTCACAAAACCACTCCCTATTTCCATCCCCTTTGTCCGATTTTGCCCATTAACGAACTTGACCGAGATTTTATGCCCCTTGATTTTATGTATCAGTTTGGTAGCGATTGGTACAGAATTGTGGAAGTTATCGTGTCCAGAAGAAAGTGATATATATACATAGATGCATACATAGATATATATATAGATAGATAGATAGATAGTAGATAGATAGATAGATAAAGTTTTTTACTGAGGGTGGTTTTGGGCTCTAGGGGTCATGATCGGTGTAGATCTGCAAAAATTGTTCAGAAATTCCAACATAGGAACGACGCCAATAGGTAGTATTTCATACGAAATCTACCTAAAACCTAGAACAGTTTTAAAAATTAAATGCTTGTATTTTCCCCTAAATGTTGAAATAGAACATGTTAACTATAAATATATTTTAATAAAGAATTCATAAAACTTAATTATATTTAATAATTCATTCGCGGTTTGGTCTGATAATACCAACTTTACCCTTTTTAGCTATTTCTTAAAAACTAAATCGCGAAGAAACGATAAAATGTAATTAAGTTTGTGATTTTTTTTATAAATTTGATTCATAAAAATACAACTTGGTTAATTCAGAGTGTTTGAGTTATATACATTTTCAAATAAGTACTCATATTATTGTACTGATATTATCACCTACATTTTTCGTATTTACACTCCGTTAAGTAATATATTTATGGCTATACCTCTTTTAATTAGTTCCTTATTTACATTTTTCAACAAAATTTTTGGTGCAAAATGTTAATATACCCAAATTATGTTTCTAATAAAATAATGTAATTTTGCTAAGTTCACTGCTCTATAATGAACTCATATACCAAATAGTTAGGTAATGAAGCATAAATAATGAGTATGAAAATATTCTTAATTTGATAGGCTTCATTTACCGTTAAGTAAAAAGACGGTTTTAAATATAATGTTTCACTTAGATTTTCTCAAGCGATAAAAATTCGTTAAATGTAATAATAGGCTTCCTTATGGTGATAAAAAGCAAACAACTGTTTCATAACATTTTATCTCTTTTTTTTTTTTTTTTTTTTTTTTTTTTTTTGTAGCACAATTGGACATGACTTGTTTGTAAAGTTTATCTATATCTTCCACAAATTTAATTATTTTTAAGCAAAAGATTATTAGTTAGGCATTAACTAATGAATATTTTTAAAAGTTTCATTCTGTTTAATATATAAAAAAGATAGTTTGGATTAAATTTATTATCCTATTAAATAATTACATAATTTTTTAATTATTTTTTCTTTTAAAATATGCATTAAATTTTAAATTTTATCGAAATACAGATAAAATATTTACATGTTAATCCATAGTATATAGATTTAAGAGAAATAGAATGTTACTGCAAATGTCTTCTGTCACCTTTAGTACCAATAGTAGCAGTCCTACACTGACTTCTTCTAATACTTTTTACGATCGTAACTAATACATTGTGTGAACATGCCAAAAGCACATTGAAATAATAAGTTTAAAATACAGCATTCGTTCTGAAATATTAGTTTTTAGCTCACAGTCTATTAAAGCCTGAAATCTAATGTGCCCGCAAGTTCTGCATGTACATAACGCGATAACTCTTGATATAAATATACGATTTGCTTAAAATTTTATTTCTAGGTTCATTCTGAGAAGGCGCTCCTCTGTTTAGTTTTAAGGGTCGTTAGTTAATTTTAAAGGTGTGCAACGGGGGCTAATCGCCCTTAATTTAAATAAATGGGTTTTTCATGCAGAATTATCCGATGTGCTTCAAATTTTATTTCTAGGTTCATTCTGAAAAGGCGCTTCGCTGATTAGTTTTGTAGGTTCACTGGTTAATTTTAATGGGGTGGAACGGGGGCTAATAACCACTTGATTTAAATAAATGGGTTTTTCATGCAGAATTATCCGATTTGCTTCAAATTTGGTATACCGGTTTATACTGATAAGGAGCATCTGCTGAATTATCCGATTTGTTTCAAAATTGGCAAGCTGATTTATTCTGTAAAGGTGCTTCCCTGATTAGATTTTAAGTTCATTGCTTAATTAAAAAGGGGAAAATGGAGGACCACCCCCCCTCCCACTTAATTGAGCTAAATGGGTTTTTTATGCAGAATTATTCGAGTTTCTTCAAATTTGGTATTCCGGTTTAGTTTGATAAGGCACTTGCCTGATTACATTTGGAGGTTCATTGGTTAAGTATGAAAGGGGAAACAGGTGGCTAATCCCCCTAATTTACTTTTCGAGGGGCATTAGACTTTAGAATAAGAGTATAATATAAAATCTGTGTGAATAGCCTGTGAACTCAAAGCCACCCGTTTAACTAAGCACATTTTTTTTTTTTCATTTAACTAGTTATGGAATCTTTGAGAATTTTGCAGTTTTACCATTTCTCATAATCTCATTTTGATGATATAATCGAAGAAAATCTTCTGCTCAAAAACATTAAACAGATCGAACACGATATTAAACGCGAAATTTTTAATAAGTATTATATTACTTAACTTAATTTACTTTATTTATGTCTTACCCTTTTTATCAGCCACTTTCTAACATAGTTAAAAAGTGTTTGTGATTTCGGTTTCCTTGTTTGTTTGTGCGCGTTCTCACGCATGTAAATAAGATACCCGTGTAAGTGATATATGTAATTGAGGAAGTTTACTTAAACTTCCTCAATAACATATATCACTTACACTGTTAAGTGACTACAAGTTGCTTATTATAGAATATGGTGTTCATAGCATTTGTGTTTAATTTACTGGAACACACAGAATAATTTGGTTACAATACTGTATTTGAGCAAAAATGGATCAGTGGAACGTAATCTCAGAAGTGCGTTTTCAATTTTGGCATGCGTTTAAAGATTTGAGTAATTTTCTACATATTTTTTTATCTGTATAAATTTATAGAACATATATACGTGTGATAAAAATAATTCGGATACATTTCTGCTAACTGACGAAAATTGCTGAAGTGGAATATTCAACTATGTTTTGCGTTTGCTAACATAAATAAATTTTTACATACTATGTTGTTTGCATATGCAAATCTATGTATATCTATACTAATAAAAGAACAAATCGCTCCGTCTGTCTGTTTCTGTGTGTGTGTGTGTCTGCGATGGCCAGCAAAATCTACGGCACGTACGAGGGTCACAATTTTTGTGAACATAGTCCAAGGCCTCTCCTAATGTACGTGAGCATCAAAGTATCAAAATTCCTATAATTATTTGAATTATTAATTTACAACCGTAACTCACTCTCATTAAAAAGCCATCTCAGTCGTTGGGAGACGAGGAAATCTGACGCATGCATTGAAGTCTTATAAACGCAAATGAAGAACGAAAAAATATTTCGGGGTATTTTATCATTATTTATTAATTAACATTGTGCAAACCGCTTAGTAAAGCTAAAAACGGAAGTCATGTTCTGAAAGACCGTACCCTTACGTCTGAAATGTCGTAATCAATTAAAAAGTATATCTCAATTAATACCTTGAAAAAAAAAATAAAAAAAGGTCGTTTTTTCCGAAAAACGTTTATGTTCCTTATTTCAACACCTCCCCGAGATGTAATTTTAAAGATATTTAAAAATGAAAAATATGCTTATAAAGCAGAAACCTTGTTCAAATCGATGGTGCAATTGGTTTTTAAAGGGAATTTTAACACTTTTAAATACACCAAGTCCTTTTAGCACACGGGTCCCTTTTGCGCATGATGAAGGGGTATTTTTTCTACGTTTAAAGTAACTAAACGTCAGTATTTAAACACGATATTTTTAGAGCATCTCAATAGATCAGATTTACATCACCGACAAAAATTTCGAAACGTTCGGACGGGTAGAAATATATTTTGTAAAATAAAATGTGTGAAAACTTTGACAAACAAAAATTAGAAATCAAGGCATTTCGGTTAAATGTTTTCCCTCTTAAATATGCATATTTTTTATGAAAATTTAAAAAGGCTTGGGACGATCCATTAAAATTTCAGAGAATTCCGACAGCAATAACCATCTATTTTGTTATATTATTGAAACCGATCCCCCCCCCCCCCAAAAAAAAAAAAAAAAAAAAAAAAAAAAAAGGAGAAGAAGAAAGGATTTACGCTTCGATATGGAACCTTAATTTACAATGTCCACCGTATTATCTCTCGCTTAATCGTCTAACACCTTAGTTTGCTATACGAAAGGTCTCTGGTTTAAAACTCGGTACGAATAAGTTCAAATTTGAATTTGTACATTTTTGCCGTTATAAGGATTTAATTTTTCTTCTAATGGTATCTATTGTGAAAAAAGTTCCGCATTTGTAAATCAATATTACAATAAGCAAATAAATAAGTAGAGTAAATATTGTTAATTTTAAAATAATTTAATAAATTAAAGAAATGAAAAATAAACCACACATAAGTGAATGGAATTATAAAACAAATTACTGCATTTTATAAATCTCATTGTTCAACGTATTTACTTAAAAAAAAAATTGCATTTTTTTACATTTTAAGGGCAATTAATTATTTTTGATTTTAAATCAGTTGAATTATTTAAGAAAAAAATTACACATAAATGAATCAAATAAAAGTCCTTCCGGCCAGTGCCGGGAGGAAGAGGTAGCTTTCAAATACCTTATTTTAAAAAAGCCAACTTATATTATTCAAACACACGAAACTCAATTTAGTGGAAACCGAATATAGGAGATTCAATACTAATTTTTATCAATACTAAATCATTATGAATGAGAATTTCACGAAATTAGTCAGCTTTATCCAAGCTGCTTTTATTTAAAGTAACTTATATTTGGCTGAGATGTTGATATATACTATCCACATGCTTTCTCACATGGAAATAGGCGAATACGTGTGTTATCGCGTGACAAATACAAGATCGTTTCAAAATGTTAGCCATACTAGAAATTCAAAGTGCTATAATTCAACCATTTTTTAAGATATAAACAAAAGAACAAATTTTCAGAAACAAAATCTGCTCCATAATCTTTGTATCAAGGCCAAACACATAAAAAAATCTTTTTCATTTTCCAATTTTTTAATACCTCATTTTAAATTTTAAATTTAATTTTTTTAAATGGCAACCCTTTTGAAACAAGATGGCGAATAAAGCTGGCCAACGAACTCGGTCGAGACATTGGTATGTACTATGTACAGACCAAGTAACATCCAAATCGGTTCATAAATACGCTTGTTATCGCGTGAAAAAAATCAGGTCGTTTTAAAATATCAGCCACAATAGAAATTCAAAACGCTATAACTCAGCCATTTTTTTAGATATAGACGAAACAAAAACTGTTCCGGATCTTTGTTTTAAGGTCAAACACATACAAAAAAAAATCTTTTTCATTTTCTAATATTTTGGTATCTCATTTTAAATTTTAAATTTTTTAAATTATTTTAAATGGCCGCCATTTTGAAACAAGATGGCGGATGAAGCTGGCCAACGAACTTGGTCGAGATATTTGTATGTACTATGCACACACCAAAGTACATCCAAATCGGTTCATAAATACGCCTGTTATCACGTGACAAATATCAGGACGTTTCAAAATGTCAGCCACGCTAGAAATTCAAAATGCTATAACTCAGCCATTTTTTGAGATATAGACGAAACAAAAACTGCTCCCGAATCTTTGTATCAAGGTCAAATACATACAAAAAAATATTTTTTCAATTTTCAATTTTTTGGTACCACATTTCAAATTAAAATTTTTCTTAAAAATGTAAATAGCTGCCATTTTTAAACAAGATGGCGGATGAAGCTGGCCAACGAACTCGGTCGAGACATTGGTATGTACTATGTACAAACGAAGTTACATCCAAATCGGTTTATAAATACGCCTGTTATTACGTGACAAATTTCAGGACGTTTCAAAATGTCAGCTACGCTAGAAATTCAAAATGCTATAACTCAGCCATTTTTTAAAATATAGACGAAACAAAAACTGCTCCGGAATCTTTGTATAAAGGTCAAATACATAAGAAAAAAAAATTTCCATTTTCAATTCTTTGGTACCACATTTCAAATTTAAAATTTTTTAAGAAAATTTTAAATGGCCGCCATTTTGAAACAAAATGGCGGATGAAGCTGGCCAACGAACTCGGTCGAGACATTGGTATGTACTATGTACATACCGAATTACATCCAAATCGGTTCATAAATTCGAGAGTTACAGTATGACAAAGGTCAGATATATATATATATATATGGATATATATACCGGGTGTCCCAAAAAGGACTGACTGATTTTAAAATTCAATAACTTCCAAACGGTGACAGATATTAAAAAAATTCTTGCAGGAGGGTTATGCATAAAGTCAAAAGTTTTTTTACAGTGATTTTTAATTTTAGTTCGAATTACAAACAATAGATGGCGCTGTAAGCAATTGTCGCTAAATACAGGCTCGATTTTTGGTCCTTTATCTTGTTCCATGCAGAAAAAGGAGATGGAAATGTATTATCCGGGCCACGAAGTACCAAAAATCGAGCCTGAATTTAGTGTCTGTTGATCGCAGCGCCATCTATTGTTTGTAATTCGAACTAAAATTGAAAATCACTGTAAAAAAAACTTTTGACCTTATGCATAACCCTTCTGCAAGAATTTTTTAAATATCTGTCACCGTTTACAAGTTATTGAATTTTAAAATCAGTCAGTCCTTTTTGGGACACCCGGTATATATATATATATATATATATATATATATATATATATATATCAACTTTTGAACGGAGGGTGGTTTCGGGGTCTGGGGGTCATGATCGATGAAAATATACCAAAATTTTTTGAAATCGCTTTCCTCCGAACGGCTGCAATAGGTAGCTTTTTGTATTGAAAGCTACCTAATAATTATTATTATTATTACATTTTTTTGTCCAATCTATTTATTTATTTATTTGCAATTTTAAGGGTTTTGTTTTTTAATCTATTCCAATAAAAACAATCTTTCACTTATAAAAACTCTCGATATATAGCGCCAAAAAAGCCGTCTAAAGATATAAAATGATAGAAACATGGCCAAAAAGTCTACCCATTCCGGTAATAATTCCAATACAGGGCCCTCACCACAAATAAGATAAATAAAACCTTCTTAGACGGAAACGCAACGACCAGAGATAAATTCCGTTGTATGCAGGCTTTTTAAACTGAACAAAGCATAATTGCATTTTTTTTTGGAGGGGGGGGGGTGAAACCTGTTTTTTTTCAGTTTATTATTGCAGGATTTCGTTATAAAGATACTTTAATCTATTAGAAAATAAATTTGCTGGATAGTACCTCTTTAAAAACCTATATAGTACATTGTAAAAAAAAAATCTGTAAAGTTACTAAAGTTTTTTTAGGAAACTGGGATTCCTAGAACATTTTATGTAACGGCAACAACAAAAATTCATGTAACAGACATATTTTCGCGCCGAAAATCAAACAATCTGTAAGGTTACTAAGAATTTTTTAGGAAACTGGGATGCCTAGAACTTTTCATGTAACTGCAGCCAGTGTTACAGATAAAATTTTAGTAAGATTACTGTAATTTTAGCAGATTCATTTGTAAAGTTACAGATTTCTGTAGCTTTACAAAAACTAGTTTTGTATATTTGCAGCTTTTTTGTACAGTTACAGATGAAAGTTTAGTAAGCATGTAACTTTACATCTGTAGAACTACAGATTTTTTTTACAGTGTAGTGTCTGCTTGTAATTTTATTATTTCTTTTTCAGTACTACTGTTTATGATGTATTTGTAATTACTTTTGCATCTAAAGATTTTAAATAAAAATTTAAAATATTGAAAACATAATTAAATTTTATTTGAATTCATCAATTAATTTTGAATAAAAGAGTTTAAAGTGAGAGACAAATATAAATTCAAAACTTTAACCTGTAGCTTTAAAAAACTTTCCAACAAAGTCGGGCCCTTACAATTTGCACCGCCTTTAAACCCCCGCCCTCTTTACGGACCTGCGATACAATACAAACTTCAAGTTTATCTAACCCGGCAGTAGTCGCGTGTCTGTCTTTTTTGTCGCCTATATAAATTATCTTCTACTAACACGTATCAATTTGCAAATAGAATAGTGAACTACCATTTAGCTGTTTTTATATGTTTCTGTACCACCACAGTGAAGTATCGAGACATCTCTGTTTTTCTGTTCAAGTACATTGTTACAAGTAATGTTGAAATTTGTGGAAATGTTGTCTACGCATGTTGCCTATGGATAGTTGCCTACGCAACGATCAATAACGTCAAATTATTTTTTCTTTTTAATTATTCCAAATATGATGAATAAAATGTATAATTTAAGCAAATTGCAAACAGTGTTGCAGTCGTAAAAAAACCCAGAGGGTATACGCTATCGGCAGACGCTAGAATAATGAGGTTCATGGCTAGAGTATACGCTATAGCTTTATTTGAGAAACAGAGGGTATGAAAAGCTTCATTAAAATATCCAGATGATATACGGCGTATACCTTCGTATACCCTCCACTCAGTATTGCCAGATTGGGGACTTTTTTAATTCAGATTATTTGACAGTCACCACTTTTTTAAAATAGTGGAATTTGCTTTATTTTCCAGAATTTTTAATCCATTTTTAAATAGGTCGCATTTTTCTTTTTCAAGAAACCGGTGACAATCAACAATCTGGGGACATAAATGTCCCCAATCTGGCAACACTGCCTCCACTACACCGCTGACTGAAAATTTATAACTTCATTGAAATGTAATATTTGGATATTAATCGAAAATCGTTTCACATTTTGTATTTTCTATATGCGGGGTGCCGGCGATAAAAAGACCGAGCGCGAGTAATAACGTTCTGAAAAAATACGAGACTAGTGACCGGTTAAGAATATTATTATTAGCCCGGGCAACGCCGGGCGGTGCAGTATTATATAAAGGTTTTCGAAAAATTATTCGGATAATTTTCTCACTTTAGATGTGTATTGGATTAAATTGTATTTTTAATGTATTATGCTTTTTCCAGGTTTTTCACGTAGACATTATGTTTTATCAAATTAAACGGTGGAGATTTTTTTTTTTTTTTTTTACATTATTCTGAATGTTTGGAGGTTCTATATTCTGTGCTTGATGGATGATGTTTCTTTCTTGTTTATAATAAATCAGTGCGTACCTCAATACGTAACAGATTAAATTAAACATTGGAGTTGGTAAGTAACTTAATTATTTTCAGCTATTCTAAAAATGATGATTGATACTACAAGAATTGCTGTATTATAAATGAAGAAATGATTTCTTTAAGTATGATTCAAAAACAAATTTCACAGATTAAAATTTTTAAATATTTAGCGTAATTTTTTTTAAAATTTTTAATATTACTTCTTAATACAATACGTCAATATTTAGAATTTATTATCTAATATTCCGTGTTCTTACAAATTATGAATAGTAAAAGGCAGTCAGCCAAAAAATAAAATGTACTACTTTGAAAATTGTTACTTATTACTAAATTTAAATAACATGATGTGTTGCAATAGAAAATGTTTCCTTAAATAATTTTCATTATACTTAATGTGGTAATAAAAAAATGAGAGGGATAGCAAAAAATTATAAAAATGGTAATTTAAAATTCCAAAAAAAGCTAGAAATATGTAACTATTTGTTTTAATAATTAGTAAATATTCAAATAAATATTAGTTGCTTAAATTATAAATCAGTTTTACACTATCTTTTATGTGCATTTTAATTCATTCACGACGTTTATAATGTTTTATGAATGTGTAGCAACATAATCAATACTTTACATTTTACCTCAGTTTAACACAATTACAGAAATACCTTTGAATAAATCCGAAACTATGCACTATTGTCAATATCCCTCTCGAATATTATCATCCCTGAAGTAAATAATAGAAACTTCGTTATCACAAGAAAAGTAACTCTCGTTACATAATTTTAACTATTAAAATAAACATTAGTTTACGTACTTCAAATTACCCTTGCAAAATTTAGATTTTGTAACTTCTATTCATTATGAACACATTATCTATTTGACGTGAAATCGTCACTTTCATAACAGATACGTAAAACAAATATATGAATTCATTTCGATTATTATATTTTATTATCTTCTTTTAACTTTCAGTTTAAAAAGTAGCATATAAATTTTAAGAAATGACAGGAAATATCTCTATTAGTTTGGTTGCATATTACCGCTGGCGATTCCACAATATAATAATAAAAGTTTATGTTTTAGAATCTGAAAAAATTTTGAAGTAAAATAATAATTATCTTCCAGCTTAGATTACACAAATTGAGATGTAAATCTACTTAAATATATTTTTTAATTCATTTGAAGAACAAATATTTATATTTATGATGCAATATATTTATATCGTCGGCACCATGTCAAACTATCCAATATGACAACAGTGTTGCCAGTTGGCTACTTTTTAAAAATTCAGATTTCTTGATTGGCCCCACTTTTTTCAAATAGTAAAATTCGCTTTAGTTAACCTTATTTAATGAAATATTAATTAAGGCGAAAACAAGGGGAATTTTACCATTTCAGAAAAGTGAGGCCAATGAAGAAATCTGAATTAAAAAAAAATGTAGCCCACTGTTTTCATATTCGACAGTTTGACATGGTACCAACGATATGTGTAACTATATATTTATATGTTGTTTTGCAAAATATTACAAGACCATATTTGTTATGATCAAGTTAACAGTAACACTTACGGAAGTTTTCTTGTTCCAAAAGTATAAACAGTAGAACGTATCGAAAAAATCGAAATTTCTTAAATCTTTTTGCGGTTGTGCGGAAAAATGGCGAAACCCCCTTCATTAAAAAGTCTGTGGAATCTTAAAGCAGTGTGTTGATATCTTTTGTCGTCTCAGTACACCAAAATTTCCGAAAATAGAACAAAAAATGATAAAAATTCAAAAGTTAATAAATGATCACAGATTTCGCTGATCGGTTTGGGGCAGTGCTTAGAAGTTACAATGTTTTAAAAACAACAGCCAAAGCATTTTTACAATTATAGGTTAATATGTTCTGCAGCCTCATCGGCATCGAATTTGGGACATTTTGACGCGTTTTGGAACTTTTCTACATAACCATGTACTGCTTGTACAAAGCACAATCCAGACAGTCTGGGTGTGGCACTCTGTCAAAAAGTGAAATACCGCTATTTTCAAGCCGAGAAAGTAATCGGAACGACAAGTAAATAACAGGACAACTCTCTTTTTTCTGGCTAAGCGCAGTAGGCGGGCACGACAAGCATTTGCAGGTCTTCGGTTTTTATAGTTTTTTTCACTGCAGTCGTTTTTCAAGGAATTTATCTTGTGGTTTTGTGCATTTCGTAGTCATTTTCTAATAAGAGATATTGGTTAATAAATAGAAAATTCAAGTTCTTCCGGAGGGGTATTTTCATTCTTCGAAGGATGTGTCCCCGTGCCACTCCCCTTAATTCAACACTCATTGAATGACATTGTGCTTAGTGACTTAGCCAGTTGCGTTTGAATGATGTTCTGCTCTATTAATGTTCAATGCCTTGTTTTGAAATTTTTGCTATTTGCTTTTCTGAAATAATTTCAAAATCACAAGTTTTTGTTTTTTCCTATCCCTTTTTTCGAAATTTAATTCAGATTCGTATTATTTTAAAGTACGATTATAAAGTTGCGATTTAACGTGGATCTGCTGAGGTGATGCTGTTGCAGAGATAAAAGATGGCTTTTTTATAATTTAAAGAAAATAGGTTCAAATGACTTCGCATTTTCATTCTTCTTGGCTTAATTTAACTGATTCATCATTTTTTTTTTAAGTTGGAGATACAGTTCACTTATTCCAAAACAGAGAAAAATATATTATTTATCATTTTTTTCTGCTCCGACTATATTTTAATTTCATGAACTCTGATCAGCAATTTTATTACACGTACACCGTTCATGATCGTAAAGGATTAGCACATGGGTGTTAATGCACCTCTTGGTAAATCCACAACAGCTTAAAACAGCCACAACTTCTTTATATGAATAAAAACTTTAAAGTGCTTATGATGTCTACTTAAATACAGAAAATGATAAAAAGACCTCACATTCATATTATAACAATTAATATACCGTTACACTGTATCAGAGAGAAGTCTCAACAGGATGACTAACTTTGTTTCGGGGAAGTTTATATTATAAAGATATACAGTTATTGTCATTTTCATTTTTTCTATTTTTACATTTCAAAGTCAGTTTGTTTTGAAGTAGTTTATTCTAAATTAATGAAAGTCAGTTGAACTAATTTCCAACGCCCCCTGAATACTGGGACTACATGGTTACACAGAAATGGCGGTTGTCGTCGGCGTATCTTTTTCGGAGTTTGTACAGTCCCTCTAATTGGAATGCCAATAATTTATAAATACATTCTCTATCTTACTTTTTCTCATATCAGACAAGTCAAAGTAAAGATTTAAGTAATGCTGGTTTCAAAATTCAGGGGGCTGTAAATGCGCTAAAAAATCCGCCAACGAAATCCGACATTTTGTGTGAATTTCTACGCCTACAATCCAGGAGGAGGTGTAATTTCTTTCACTTTAACACTTTCTGTTAAGTTTTGTAACATTTTATAAAGCAATTTATTTAAATTAAAGGCTTCAAAAATACATTAAGGGATCTCAGGACATTTAAAGCTTCAAAACTTTTGAAATTTTATTTTTTTAGATGTTAAATTTCTATCTTTTCTGAACATTTTAGTATGATTGTTTCCTTGAAATTCCCATTGGAACAGAAGTTATGGCTATTAGAATTATACCCGCTCAATAGCTGAAGTTGCGTTTCCGAAACTTTGTAGTGATTTTTCTCCAAATGATGGTTTTGGGTATAACGCGATGGAATCTGATAGATAATTAGGCACAGAAAATTGCATACTAGTTGAAAAATTTATTTTGTAATCCTGCGCGTAAGCTGTTATATCAATTTTCTGCTCGACAAACGTCTGACAGATTGGAGCACCATTTAAATGCTAATTCTGTATCTTGCATTTTTTTTTAAATACAGGAAATAAAAGAACATGCTTATGTCTTTCAATTCCAATAAAAATTGTATTTTTAAATCATATTCATTTTAAGATATTAAATATTGAAAATTTTCTTTTTTTTTTCTTTTTTTTCCGATTTTAAAAGTCCTGATACCCCTTAAATATTCAATTCTTTTATAACTAGATAAAAATAAAAATGCAATGGTGACTATTCTATTTAAGAAAGAGCTTGTTGAATTTCCGATAACTGTTCCTTTTAAATGTAAAAAGCAATGAATAAATTACTGTGAGATTAACATATGTTTGGATTTTTAAGAAATTCGGCTTTTCAAAAAAAAAAAAAAAAAAAAAAAAAAAAAAAAAAAAAAAAAAAAAAATGTTTACGAATAAAGAATCGGAAGTAGAATAGAGATAAATTTATATCCTGCAATAGAGTTTATTTTTCGTTTTACAGATTTAGCACATTATTTAACTTCTTTGTGGCTTGGAAGTGATTAATCGTGACCTCATAAATGTCATGCCTCTAATCTCGTTCACTTGAACAATTTATGTCTTGAACATAATAACATTTTTTAAGCGATTAATATAAATCGAAAGCTTTAAAAATTTATTGAAATTCATTAATTTATTTTGTCATTCAATAAGAATTCAAATTCAAAGCATATCATTGTGTATTTAAAATAGAGCAAATACCTCTAAGATTAATATATGGCTTTTTTTTTTTTTTTTTTTTTTTTTTTTTTTTTTTTTTTTTAAGTTTCAATATATTTCTTATTCTTGAAAAATTCATAGATAAATATTTTTAAGCAAAAATAAGAACGAAAATAATTCCGTCTTTACTAGTGTATTTTGTGCACACTCTTTTACCATTTTTTCAGTGTCAAAAGTAGATGATGAGAAAAATACGCAGTTTATTTTAAAGGGTTTCTTTATATTAAATTTGCGTCTTGTAAAACTTAGAGCAGTCTCTCTTTAAAATAATTAAAACATAAAATGTACTAATATTAAAATAAATTACAGTTACAACAGTTATTTAAGGCATTTTTAAATAGACAGAGCACAGTCCTATTTTAGTTTTAGCAATATTTAGATAATAATAATAATAATAATAATAATAATAATAATAATAATAATAATAATAATAACAATAACAACAAGAGTAATAACAACAACAATAATAATAATAATAATAATAATAATAATAATAATAATAATAATAATAATACATTTAATAAAATCTAAATTAGTGGCTAGAGATTAGGTTAATTTAAAATTTTAATGCTTTGTTTTACAACACAGTAGACTGCTCTAAATTTAAAGTCTTTGGGAAAAGATATTTTATCAGAATTTTTCAACAGGCAGTCTTATTAAATCACACGTCTGTTGATGCATCATTGTTGGCCATAAAATCCCTTGCTCGCTTGAAGCACTTCAAAATCCAAAATCGCAGGATACATAATAAACGAAATAATTTTAACACAATTGTATTTTAAGATGTTTGCCAAATAAAGGGGCAAGAAATGTATATTAGAAACAAGAGGGGAAAGAAAATTTAAATTAATATTAGTTTTATAAGTATTTTTATGAAAATGAAGGAAAGCCCTGAAAACGCTCAGAGAGTTAAATCGTTTATTTAAAGCGAATATTTTTATAGCCAAAAATTTCTTATTAAAATACTGGGTGCGTAAATCATGAGGGCCACATATTCCGGGAGAGAATACGGTTTATTCAACAACAGATATTATTATTTTTGGAACTTATTAATTTTACGCCTTTGTGTCCTTCACGTGATTAATCGTAAAACGATAAAATTACGTGAGACTAATATATTTGACGTCTTCGATTTAATAAAATCCTATAAAGGGATGTATTTACACGGGCAACACCACAAGCATCTTAAAATGTAATTTTGTCTTTTTCGTTTGCACAAAATTAAAATGCAATGTTCATCATTCTATTTAAAAGTTGAAATTTAAATTACAAATAACAACTTCTTCAAATGTAAGCAGAATAGAGTAAATGTTTCTAAAATTAACATAATCTTGTAGTTTAAGAATATAAGCTTTTATTCTAGAAATATAATTAGCTAAATATAAGAAATTAGAGACAAAATAGAAAATAATATATAATATTATATACACTCCAAAAAAGAAGACATGTAATCTTTCAGATGTAAAGCTATAGAAATCTGCATGCTTACTAAAATTTTATCTGTAACCCGGTGATAATTACATGATTTTTTGTTGTTGTTGCGGTTACATAACGCGTTCTGTGAATCCCAGTTTCCTAGAAAATTCTTAGTAACGTTACATATTTTTGTTTTATATTGTAAACATGAATCTTTCACATGAATATTTTTTGTTGCAGTTACGAAAAAAGTTCTAGGTATACCAGTTTATTAGAAAGTTTGTAGTAACTTTATAGATTTATTTTACGGCGTAGCGACTATATTTTGTCCTAGCGATAGATAATGCTATTATAATTTTGACATTTATAATTTTTACTATTTTAGTTTTTTCTGTCTTTGATGAAATTAATCTAATAAAAATTTATATCTCTAATCTCTTCCACGTTATCTATTTATGTTTATGAAGAACTCACTAGAATAAAGTTTTTGTCGAGTGATTTTTTTTTAACTTGAGTGATTGAAAAAGGCCTTAAAGTCTAATCACTTTCTTTATCATTCGATAATAATAACTAATAAATCTGCAGATCCGGAGCCTCCACGTCAACTATGAAACTCATTTTTTTTAACACACTTTGCGTAATATTAAACTTTATACAAATCGCAATTTAAAGTTTTGAAATTACATAAATATTTTAAGAATAAAAAATACTTCGAAAATTTTCAGAACTTAAAAATGTTGAATTAAACAGGTTGTTATGCAATGATATTCTGAAATTATGATGATCTGCGTAGTCTGGTAAAATTTTAGATTAAAAAGTGCATTTCTGCGGGTGGGCTCTGACCACCTGAACCCTCCGTACTCTATTTAAGTTTACAATCACAATTTTCTATTGATTGTGGGAATGGTTATAGTATATCCTAGATTTAATTTTAAGCTGTGATTTATAAGGATAAGCAACGGTTTGGACAAATATTTTATGTTATTCTAATGTTCAAATGGCAGTATTTACTTACCTGCTAACCACAAGTACCTGCATCTGATGGATAAGGAACTTATGGAAATGAAAACTTAATCATCTGACTTAGAACTCTAAGGGTTTTATAAATTTTGTTTCCGAAAAATAGTTTCTATTACCGTTTTGCAACCTTTAGATCTAAAATCTTATCTATATACATCCTAATCTACTCGATAGCATAATATTTATAACATCAAGTAAGAATAAAAATGTTTGGAGACTTTTAAACCTTATATGTATGGGTATTCATTCATCCTCGTGTCAGTGTCATTTGACTAAATGCCAAACTTGATTTGGTGCTATAAAGCATTTTTTGTAATAACCTTTTAATAGTATCCACATTCAATCTAAAACCATAGTTGTACTAACATTGTATATATTTCACGCAAACCTACGTTTCAGACCAAATTGCGAAATAATAATTAATCTGTTAATTCGCTAAGCCTGACTTATTTTTTAATATTTCATAGTCGAGATTATTTGAATGATTTTTTAATAGAACGCTAGCCATTATCGTTGACTTCGTTCATGTAGCTTTAAAATATAGATCAATACATTAATTAAGCAAAACATTTCACCCCCGATAATTAAAAACTTGTTTAATTAAACAACTCTTTATCACATTTTATAGGAGTCAATAAGAAATGTGTTATTTGTAGAGGTCTTGGCATTACTCAGTCATAAAAAAGTGACACTTTGTGCCAAATAATATAAACATTTTAGAAAATGAAATTGTAACCATTGAAAAAAGGAGGACCAAGTAAAATCATGGAAATCGACAAATCTAACACCTGAAAGAGCACCAGAATTACGTTAGAAAGCTGGAATTTGAAAAATCTACAATAGCGAAACATTGTTGGAATTCCAACCACCAGTTTAATTTTCCAGAGGCTAAAATTACTCAAAGATGTAACTCAGTTTTTGATCTAGACTTTTACGAAGCTCACTACATTCATAAACATACTTCCTCCTTGGTAAAAGATATCACCGGCACCCATTTTCTTTCACCAGTATAGAGGGATCCTGCGCAGTGACTCTTTTTCGGTTAGTTCTGTTCAATTACGTCATTTCTTTAGGATATATAAACTCTTGTTTCCGCTTTTTCTATCGGTCCATAAGCCAGTACTTGGGTCTATAACCAAGGGGTTCTTCGAACCCATTTTAATTCTTTTATTTTTTATTTATTTATTTATTTTTTTTTTTTTTTGTCGTTCTGTACGTTATTTGTGCGTAAAATCGCCGTTAAAGATTTTAGCTTTTTTATTAAAATAAGTTAATCATTGCCTATTTTCATTTCTTGTTTAAAACCCATTTATATGCAAAAATACAAATACATTATTTCAAATGTCTTTACTTGGTGATTTTTGTATGTTACTGCTATCGAGTAGATTAGGATGTATTTAAACAAAAGTTTTAACATGCTAAAAGTGAAAATAAGTACATTTAAAGGCTTATAAATGTTTTTTTAAATAAATGTAATGCATATAAATGTTTTTTAATAAACTGATCTACGAATATGAGAAGAGATACCTTGAAAAAAAAAAAAAAAGATAAAATAATTTATCTTAGCATATGAGCTTTTTTATTGACATTTTCCAACAAAGTTGAAAAGTATTTATGACTTCGGTTTGTCTGTTCGTCTAAATTGTCCACGCTCTAACTCTCGTAAATATGCTCGGATCGTTCTCAAATTTTTGGATGTTACTGACCTCTACCATAGCACGTTCCCTATTTCAAATGAAGTTTTTAGCATGTTTAATTCATTTACAGGGACAGTCAAAACTTTTCCGTTACATTACGGCCAATGGGAAAAAAATGTTTCAAATGATTTTTAATGGTCTTACACTCTTTCAAATATAGTAAAATTGATATTCATTTATGAAGTCCACTAAAACATGCATTCTGTTGAATATGCGGTGCAAGGAATAGTTATTGTTCATTTATAGTGCCACACAAAAGATTTCGGTTGATAATGGTATAGTGGGAATTGTTTGCGGTAAATTTGAACAGATTTCAGATACTTTATTGTATCCGAATTACTGTATATTAGTACTGATTGGTCGAAATGCATCTTTAATTATGATATGCGCTTTTTCTCTATATTTGTGCATACTATAAAGTGCGTATAAATGCTATAGTTCCTGTACAGGGCTACACAAGTGAATTCGTAAAGGATACTGAGTATGAGCATAAATTGCTTCATGCTGAGTTTTAAAGGAGTTATGCATTTTTACGCTAAACTGAATTTAGTTTACTAAGAAATATTTATAGAATGTAGATAAAATGATATACAGGGGAAGAGTTGGATACATGGCCGACTACGGGTGATAATTTATGGAAATGTAATTTCAGTAGTTTTAAGAGTATTTTGTTTTAATTAAATTTTAGCTAAATACTGGCATGTCATAAAGGTGGTAGGTAAACTACAGGGCGGTACAAAAGTATTCAAGTATGTTTCCATCTATTAGTATAAATTGCTGAAAGATGAATTTCACGTGTTTTGCATTTTCTTCTTAAAGTAAATTTTCCCATTATACAGTATGTATATCAACCTACAGATGATCAAATACAGGGCTGTTCAAAAGAATTGGAATACATGTTTGGCTATGGACGGTAACTGCTAAAATCAGTTTTCAAATGTTTTATGCGTTTTATAAAATGTTTACTTAGTTATCTTATTTACCTCATTTCCCTAAATAACGAAGTTTTTTTAAAGCATTCAGGAAGTGTTGGAAAGTGTTTCATAATCTATGCTTAACGCATGATTTTTCTTTCTTGTTAGAGAATTCATTATACTTGCTTTCATTATACACAGCTTTCATTATACTTGAAATCCCGTGATTTTTATTTTGCAAAATTTATTTTAAAAATCAAAAGTGATTTTTCAAAATTCTTTTGAAATAGTTTTATTTATCAATATTTATATTTAAAAAACGCCGATTGTGCATGCAAAACAAGTACGTTAGTTTATTAAAGGGTATTTATATACCTTTAAATTCAGTTTTTTTCTTTTAACTTTTAGCATGTTATAACTTTATTATAATGAAAATAAGAGATTTTCATGCGCAATTTTATAGCTTCTATTTAGACTAGAACTAACTATTACACAATGATAATATATTATAGAATTATAGAATGACTATTATAGAACGGCTATTATAGAACGACTATTATAGCATCTTACTGTTATAAAATGATAATCAGAAGAGTGGTCCGGAAAGAAAAATTGTAAAAACATTATATCCTTAAATTCAGATATTAATTAAATATAATAGTTTCGGTAAACTATAAATATATAAATACCATACATAGCCCAGTTGTAAGGGAGGAAAAAAAGGCCGAAATCGGAATTAATTAGGGGAAAGCTGGAAATTGTTTTAATCCCTTTAGTTTAGGTCTAGAATAAACGTTTTTTTTTTCTTTTTTTTTTCTTCTTTTTTTTTTAACCCTCTAAGTGTTTGGGGCGTATTATTCCGTTCACTAAGCTCCAGGATTCACAGCAATACAAGCAATATTTAAGATAATATAATTCTATAGATTTAATGAATTTTAAATACATTGAAGAATGATTAATACTATCACGGATTACATTCATATATGTAATTGAGTTTTTTTTATAATGTTGAAAGAATGATATTTTCTTAGCATTTAAAAGAAAATGCAAAGAAAACAACATTACAATTTTACCCTTTTGCAAGTCACTCGGAGTGTTTTAAATACCATAACAATATCTCACAACAGCTAAATCTGTCAAAAACATTGTCAATACAAATGTTGCAGAGCTTAAAATTCTTAGTAAAATGAGTACCTACGCTTAATATTTTTGTTGAACATTAAGGTCACAATTCTACTTTAAAATTTTAGACCTGTGTTCAGGGAGTTGAACTCAGAATTAATTAGGAGAAAACTGGAAATTGTTTTAATCAGGTTTTGTTTTTTAGGCCATGTTTTGTCAGGACTTGTTTTAAAACATTTTTTTTTATTACCTTAATAATATCTCAAAACAGCTACCTATATAAAAAAGCATCTCTATATATAAAAGCCGTTCTCTGAAAGTATGTCTTTTATACAAATCATCAACTTTGACCGATTTGCACGAAACTTGATATTCATACGTTTTAGAACATGGAAAAGATCGCTGTCTACTTAAAAAAATCATCAGACTACCATTTATCCCTTTTTTCTACCACCTTCTATAATTTATCATTATAGATATATCTCTTTTTAAATTTCATAATTCAATTATTTTTTTTTCTTTTGCCACACCCTAAAAAACGGTACAATAATTAAAAAAAATTATAATGTTCAAATGACATAAAATCTTCATTTGGATGTTTTTGAAAATTAAAAATATATTTTGATATAGGCGTTTCAATTTCAAGAAATAAATTTATGAAAAAACATAATAATAATAATAATAAAATCGTTTGCTACACATGACGTCAATTCTGTTTAACTGACATCGCTTTTTAATGATGTTTTATTCTGAAAGGATACTCTTGATCTTCTGAAATTAATCCTTACCATTCATAAAGTGACAGATTTATTTTTTAACCACGCGAAATAAAATTTCATTTGGATGTATTTATTGCTTTTTTTCCACGAATTGTCAGGGAAATCGTATACTTATTTTCACTTGCTGAAGAATACGTGTATTTTGATTTAAAAAGCCGAAACACTTTGCTATGATTACGTCAAAATGAAGTGTTTTTTACCTGAAATTCAGTTTCGCGAGTTTTAAAATTAAGTTTAAAAAAAAATGAGGCCTTTCACAAACGTCAGGTTAAGACTTATTGCATGTTAATATTCTGTAATCGAGTCACCTGTCAAGAATTCCTTAAAAACATGAATGATGCTATACTTTTTAAAGCAATAATTTCCAGAAAAGGTATAAGTCACTATTGTTAAATTACCCCAAATAGCATAAAGCCTGATTATCGAAGATTAACGTATTTGCCCTTACAATGATAAAAATAGTTCAGCATTTTTTTTTGTGTTTCTTATTTAATAGCGATAGAATCATTGTTTTCAGAACACCTTTCCTAATATTAATCTTTCTACAAAAAAGCAATTTCAAATTTTTATATTACATAAATATTTATAAAAGTAAAAAATATTTCGCAGGTTTCAGGTATTAGAAGACTTAAATTAAACATGTTGTTATGTAATAATATTTTGAAATCCTTATGAGCTACATATTCTGGTAATTTCTAGACAGTAAAGTAGATTTCTGTCGAGGAGGGTGTTCTGTCCTGAACTCCCCATAATGTAATTTAATTTACATTTGTAATTTTCTATTGACTGATTATCTTATATCGGAGATTTCTTTTTGCACTGCGATTTATAAGGATAAGCAGGATAAGTTTGGAGAAGCATTTTGCTTTATCCTAATATCAATACAGCAGGATTTACTTACCTTCCAACCACAAACACCTGCATCTAATGGATCAGGAACTTTTTGGAAATTTAAACTGAAACATATAATTTAGAAATCTAAAGTTTTATTTTTTTTTTCCAAAAAATAGTTTTCATTGCCTATCTAAAATGTTATATCTAAGATCTATTCTAAATATATAATAATATACTCGATAGCATTAACTTACTAAATTCACCCCAAAATAGGCGTGATTGGAGTGTTCTAAACCTAACAGATAATCATTTACCAACGTGTCCACTTCAAATTGACTACAGGGCAAACGTGATTTGGCGCTAAAGTGTTTTTTGTGATAGCTTTTTAATAGTATCCACATTCAAATTAAAACCGTGATGTTACGAATAATGGTTATATTTGACTAAAACCTTTGTTTTAGATCAAATTACGAAAGGTTAAATAATCTTTTATTTCCCATTGCCGAGCTTTCTGATTAATCTTTTGTAATAGGGACTATTTTAATAACTAATTTTATGCTGTACAAGCTGTTACATATGACGTAGCATTGAAAGAAAGACGAATGTATTAATTGGTAAAACATTTCACTCCCAATCAGACATGCTAATTCTCAGGCTTTTTGCATATCGCTATTATCTTAGAGAAAATGTTCTTTTAAATCGCACAATAAAATAAAATAAAATAAAATAAAATTTTCTGTATTAAAATATTGGTATCTAGAACGCCGGAGGCTTGGCAGGATAATATATGATAATATTGACACGATACATGGTTATAAACCAAGAACTATTCATAAATTAATGTATAATACAAGGTTATCGATAATTAGCCCCTAAAATTTGTCAAGTTTTTAGAAAAGTTCCATATGTCCCAATCCTCTTTGAAAGGGAAAATATTTTTAAGAAATTTAATATTCAAATTGTGGCATGCAATTCAAGAACTTTGTTTAACCTTGTGAGTAGAAAAATTGATCTTGTTCCACGTACATTTTTGTCTGGGATATATTTTAAACTTTCTGACGGTACATATTTTTCACATATTGGGATGACAAAGCGTTGCTTCTTTGAAAGGTTAAACGAGCATAAGAACTTTCCTTAAAGGATATATTTCGTTTATTGAATCTGGCAATACCAGGATTCTTTCGAAACAAGATTATACGTTTAAAGGAATTATATGGGAATATTTAGAGATTTGATTAAATGGACAAGAAATATGAAATGATAATTTTTTATTTGATATCCCATAAGTTATGGTCAATATTTTGAAAGGACTTTAGTTTTTGGATAATAATTCCCGTAGTTTAGTTTTAAATCATTTTTGCATAAGATTTGGCGAAACTGAGGTAATACAGAGCTTCCAAGTTTTCGGCTTTTTGAATACTAGTATTTTAATACAGAAAATGTCGTTTTATTTAATTAGAGCAAGTGGGCAACTCAATAGAACAATATTTTCCCTAAGATAACAGTGGTGTGAAAAAAGCCGAAGAATTGGCAACTCTGGATAATATTAAACGTTTGTATGAAATTTATGTTACTTCTTTCAGCTTGAATATGACTTCGATAATGTAATATTTGAATCATTTGTTGCCGATTTGTATTTTAGAAAATTAACTCCTGATGGTCGTTTTAAAGATAAATCGTAACCTGGAGTATAATGTTTTTTCGTGAATTTAACTTTTACATCTTTATTTAACATCTTGAAATAATGTATACCTTATATAGCAACTTATTGTATTGTTCACACATTTTGTATACAACTTAAATTCCTTATTTATTATTGAGGGAAAAAAAAAAACAGCAATGTCTAGTGTTATTGATCTTTTTATAGCCTATCTTATTATTTTTAATTTTTGCTTAAAACATTCCAAAAGCAATTTATCTGAAATAGTAAATAATAATATATCTTAAAATGAAAAATACTATTAGAGTCGAGAATGTACTGTGAGGTAGTGCGTATTTTTTTTTTTTTTTTTTTTTTTTTTTTTTTTTTTTTTTTTTTTTTTTTTTTTTTAACTTTCATCCGGGGCACACAAACGTCAGATTATAATTACAGACAATATGGAAAAGATAAAAATTAATACGAAATTGATTTTCTCCAAAAGATATTTTTTGAAATAGTAACTATTTAATTTTTTTCAACAAAAGGGTACTTTTACAACCCCGAAGACGTTCGTGTTTTCTCTCTATCTCTATTTTTCTTTGTAACGCCATAGGGGACCAATCGATTAGGACAGAGAAATGAAAAACCGTAGATTAATAAAATATAATGTTTGTGATAATATATATATATGTATGTATGAATATTCATTATGAAAAAACTATACCGTGTTAGAAATAAAACATTATTGGGCTTGTGAAATGTATTTTTATTCACGCAATATATATATATATATATATTTATTTATTTATTTATTTATTTATTTAGAAGGATTTTCAGCCAAATCCAAACAACACAAATGTTATTCTTTTCTGTCAAAGTTACAGCCTTTCTCTGCATAAATATTATTAATTTATATTCAAATAAAAAGTATACATTCTTTTAAACCGTTTGTTTATATAAATTACATTCTTTCTACTTTTCAAAAAACCTCCAACAATTTCACCATATTCAATTCAAAACTCAATTCTACTTTATTTAAATAAAAAATAAATATTTCTTGATATGAAAATTTTCATATAAACAGAAATGTTGAAACTACTGTTGATTTTTATTAATATTTAAGAAAGTTTTTCTTTTTATTTAATATCTCTAGCTTATAAATATTGCCTAGAAGAATATAAAAACAGAAACAGTACAAATTTGAAACAGCTTGTGCATAGAATCATTGTGAATAATATTCCTAACAAGCTACATATTTTGTTTTGCATATGCAAAGTAGAATTTAATTTAAATTTTTTTAATTTATGAGTCTCAATTTAATTTTTTGACATGGTCCACAATTTAATCTAAGATTATATACAAATGAAATTAGCATTATTTTAAGCATGTTTTCTCTAAAAATTTACGTCACATGAAAATATAGAAATTAGAAATACTTTTACAAAACAGTGAAAGTTAATATATTTTTTTTTTTATATATAAGATTAAAATAATTCTTTCCTGGAATTTATAGTACAAAGTTTAATAATGGCTTTGGAACTTTCTGTATAGAAATTAATCTGCTTTTTTTGTACAATTTAATAAGCAAGCATATCGGATAAATTTTATTTTTGATTAGGTTAATTTAATATATCATAGTTTTGAATTTACCCTTTTATACGAAAGTTTTTCATGATAATATATATAATTATATATATACATTATGTGCTAATTTAAGAATATATTAATGGGTCTTGTACCTTTTAAACTTCACGAAATTTAACGAAAAAATTCAAAGTTTGAAATAGTATATCTTCAAAACGTTTTTGTGTACAAACATGAAATTTTGGATATTGATTTAGCCGATTGTGCTTTGTAATATTCTGTTATTAAAAATTTATTAGCCTTTAACAGAATTTGTGTATTGTTGAAATCAAAATAGCTATTCTTTTACTCCAGAAGACATTGCGTACATTATATGTTGAGAAAGTATGTATGGATTGTCATGAAATTTTGTAAAGACACTAAAAATATATGTGCGTTTAAACTGAACTAACTACTCTTCGACCAAAATTATTTCATTAACTATATAAAAAATATTTTTGTAAAACAAAAAACAAAATTTTATATTTTTAATGCATAAAAATTGTTATAACTAAAAATATTACCAATGTAAATACTTAAAATTAGTTCATTTTAAACAAACATATCTGCTTAGTATTTTTCTAAATCTCATTACACTCCATACATACTTTTCCAAGATAAAATGCGCAATGCCTTCTGGAGTAAAAAAAAAAAAAAAAAAGAGCTATTTTGATTTCAACGATACGCAAATTTTGTAAAGGCTAGCATATTAAAAAGCACAATCTGTTTAATCAATATCCAAAATTTCATGTTTATACATGGAAAGGTTTTGAAGATAGACTAATTGACACTTTGAAGTTTTTCGTTAATTTTCAACGTGTTTAAAAGGTACAAGACCACTTAACATTATTTTGAAAATATTACAAAGTCGTGCAGATGCTGATCGATTCAGAGAATGTTTAATGGATGTTTAATTCATAAATTTCATGTGATAAGTTAATCATTTACGTATACAGATATTTTGAAATTAATTACAAGAAATACATCGAGTAAAAAGGAATTTAAAAGTGTTGAAATTTATAGTGATTTTACTATCATTATACACTTTAATTGCAATAAAGATATCAGTTGTAACTAATGTATTATAACATAAAATGTTCTGAAAGATCTAACAATGTAGGAGTACTTTTATAATGTAATAAAATTATGTAAGTGCATGAAAGTAAATTATGTCATTGCTTAAAAAATAAGTTCTTTTATAAACAGAAAAAAATTGCACGTTTAATAACAATATAATTACATAAGAAGCTTTTGTGTTTCAACATATAAACTTAACATTTCCATCTTTAATGAAAGTTATAGTGTTCAGTATAATATTTCAAAGGAGGAGGCTTTAAAAATGTAGGAGGAACGTTAAAAAATATTTTTTTATGTTCCTAAAGCAAATTATTAGATTTTGGAAATCATTAGTTGTTAGTTTAGTGATATAAAATAAATTAGAAACCGTAATTAAAATTCGTCAAGATTGCAACCAGTACGCTACTTCTATTGCAATAGGTAAAGCTATATTCTAAGTATTAAAACTCATAAAATCAGATTCAAAAATAATTTCTGTAAACTCTGAAACATAATTTTAAGAAAGCTCACCAGTTCAATCCTAACCAAGCTTTTAGAGCTCGTTACAGATCAATTTAAAATTTAAAAATTGATTTCAATCTCTATTTTAAAAATAAATCAAATATTAAAAAATATATCTTTATGTTCCTAAAGAAAATTATTAGATTTTGGAAATCATTATTTGTTGGTTTATTGATATAAAACAAATTACAAACCATAATTATAATTTGCCAGCATAAGAACCAATACGTTACTTCTATTGCAATAGGAAATGTTATATTCTAAGTACTAAATCTCTTAAAACAAGATTAAAAAATAATTTCTGTAAACTCTGAAACATAATTTTAAGAAAGCTCACCAATTGAATCCTAACCAAGCTTTTAGAACTCGTTATAGTTCGATTTAAAATTTAACCATTTATCTCTCATTTAAAAAAAAAAAAAAAATCAAACTTTAAAAATTATATCTTTATGTTCTTAAAGCAAACTATTGGATTTTTGAATTCAATAGTTGTTCGTTTAGTGATATAAAACAAATTACAAACCATGAATATAATTTTTCAAGATAGAAATCAATACGTTAATTCTATTGCAAGAAAAAAGTTATATTCTAAGTAATATATCTCATAAAATAAGATTCAAAAATAACTTCTGTAAACTCTGAAACATAATTTTACGAAAGCTCTCCAATTCAATCCTAACTTCAATCCTTTTAGAACTCGTTACAATTCGATTTAAAATTTAGCTTTTAAAAAATGAAAGAAATATGTAAACCTAATATAAGTACTCTAAGTACAAATTGTGATACGTAAGCTGAATTCTTACTGAAAAATCTATTTTAAATATCCTTCTTTCTTTTTATACTATTACCATAAATAGCATTTCATCGACTTAAATGAAATTGTTCACATATCGACATCTTGTGAAATAAAATTTCGTGTACTTTTAACGGAAAAAGAAAAGTTTTAGAATCTACAATATTGCCTTAAAAAATATATCTTTTAAAACGACTAAAAGTTATACGAAAAGCAATATATGCATCAATAACGCTATTCAGAACTATAATATATTGTGTACTCTGTAGAAGTACGCGTAAATGTTAAGAAATTGCATTTTCTGTAATTAAATTTTCTTTTAACATAAAGAATCTTTAAATACAATATAAAATTATAAAACAAAATTCAATATATTTATAATAATCATCTTTCTTAAGAATAAATTACATATATTCCTTTTTATTTAGGTTTTTAAAAAGATTACAAGATGGTGAATCTCAATAGCTTCAAATTTAGTAAAAATAAATGTGTACAAGCCATAACATAAAAATTACTGCCAATTAAATAGATAGAAACTGGTATATTAGTTACATTGGAATATAATTATTTTTCCTTATTTAAAAAATAAATTCTAAAAAACAAATTTCATAAAATGTGATTAATGAAAAATCGTCTTATATTTGAAGCAAGAATGTCAAAGCAGCTCAACAATTCCGTACTATATCAAAAATCCATATTCTACGGAGCTGTAATATAACCCTTTAAGACCCAACCCACACGATCGTGCGGGTTAGACATACATGTATATTTTTGCTTCTGAAACAGTCGTATGTAATAAAACCCCGAATCGAGCGATTGTTCTGGTTTGCAAAAAGAGTAAAGTATAATTTTTTATCAACGGATGACGGTTGTAGTACATGTTTTACTTTTAACCGGCATGATTGGCTTTGTTTACAAGTACAACGAAAACAGCTCATCATTTTATCTATCGTAAAAAGGTAATTATCAGTATATTTCCAATTGCTTGGATAAATATTTTTGCTTTAATGTCTAAATAAGTATAATATAGTAAAAAACATTAATTATACACTATTTATGTTGCTCATAGGACTTTAGATTTCGTTACCCGCACGATCTTGCGACTTGAGCGTTACGTTAGTCAGTGCTACTGTAAAGGTAAGAGCTTTCTCAATGTACATTTTGTTTTCTGTTTCAATAATTTTGGTGACAGCCAGAATAAAAAGGAAGTATGTTGTTATATAATTAATGCCATATTTTCTTGGGTGTTGTCATGTGTGAATTTTTTTTTTCAATTAAATTTTACTTTTGTTTTCTTTTCAATTAATAAAATTTTCTAAGACATTTTTTTAAAATACTTTGTTAACTTTTAACAAAGCAAAATAAAATACTTTTTTAGATGCCTAAACGGAAAATAATTCTCACACATGAAGAAATATTGCAATTGATGAATAAATCAGACTCTGAATTTAGAGGTTGCGGACAAAATATTTGAAGCAGATTTATTAGAAGGATAGTCAAGTTCAGATGGGCTCGATGAAGAAAAAAATATAAATATTTCTAAAAAAATGGCAATATTGGATCATTCTTCCTCATCAAAGTCCCTTGAACTCATTCCTCAAAGCTCTACCTACAAGCCAGTTTCGGCAGAAGCTATGATAATGAAAACAACAACAACAACAAAAAAAAAATACATGTGGGTTGTTAAAAAATTCATTTCTGTACCTCATTCTGCTCCTTTGGATTTCATGCAATTGCAGGTATGTCTTACATTTCTTAAATTTTAGTTAAAAAAAGTTACAGACTTATAGAAAATATAAAATCGATATCATAATTTTTTTTAAATAAGGCAAATATTTTTAAATTAATTAAAAATATGAATTTTTTGAAGTCGATAAATACATCTACAATATTATTTTTTTCTCTCCTTTTTTAGGCTTTAGAGCCAGTAAGGATTCCATTGCAGTATTTCAGCCAATACATCCCAAATCATCTTATAAGTAATTATTTCACAGGAAAAGCCCAACCCGTACGATCGTGCGGGTGTGTCTTTCTTAGAAAAAGCCTAACCCTCACGTTCGTGCGGGTACTCTCCACGCTCCAGGGGGTGACAAAAAATTTTTTTTATGATTTTTTAAAGTGTCATTAGGGTCAGTATAGAGTTAATAACCAGAAGAATGTAATGTTCCGGGTCTTAAAGGGTTATCCAAGAACAAATATATACAATAAAATCTTACGAGTTACACACGATTTCGAAAAAGTTTTTATTCTTATAAACCACAGAGCTCAATATATTTTTAAGATTTAAAAAATCATTTATAAAAACAAAGTTTATTTCACTACCACCAAATATCGGAAACCTTTCCGAGAAATTATTGTACTGTATTAAATAGCTTTTCCATACCGAAATATCGGTTCATAGGATGGTATTAACTCTAGATTAGATATTTGCAGCTGAGTTTAATTGATAGATGGAATACTAAGAAAATAATATTTATTTTAATGATATATATATAAGTTTAACCATTAAATCTATGCAATATATGTATGTCACTAATAAAAAGGTTAAATTATAATATGGTAAAAAGTCTTTAGCTGTAGTAATGTAAAATAATGATAAGCAAAATTTATATAAATAAATTTTAGAGAGACATTTTTTGGTTAATGGTTTTGATTTTTGTAAAAATTTTGACACAGTTGATTTTGAGTTTGAATGAAGAAAAATTTTAGACGTTGCGCATTCTGTGTATGTAAAATTTGATGTACCTCATAATTCGTATTTTTTTTTTTTCAATAAGGATTTATTAATAATTTTCATAATTATAACTATGCTTTTGGGTAAAAAGAATGGCTAGAAAAATGTTTGGGTCCATTGCATTTATCTAACTGATTCCAAAATTTTTATTCGGATATCTTTTTGGAAAGCTATAAATTAAAGATAGCTGCTGGAATTTAACATTAGCATTCTCAAATTTTGACAAAAATGGATATATATATTTTTTGGTCTGATTTTGATCAAAGATACTCAAAAAGATTGACAAAAACGCGTGTGGTTATATGAAAATTTGAAGTTGGTGCGATTTTTAAAGACGGAGTAATGTAGATGACCTTAATTTAGTATGTAGACGACCATTATTTCAAAAACTGGATTCATATTTTTCAATAGAATTAAGAAAATATTTATCATCTAATCACATGTTTCTTGTGATTAAATGGCCTGTGAATGAAAGCATATCTATCGAGTATTTTTATACTAACTGTACGTGCATAAAATACAGTGTACTTAGGAAATCTATGTGTTTTTATAGCTTTTGTTACTTGTAGACCATTTCTATTTAAAAAAATGCAGATATGATAATTTACAATTTACCAAAAAGGTCACAAAATTTTTATTTAGAAGTTTCTAGATATACGAACAATTTCGTTTAAGTCATTGAAATATATTTTTTTTTACAATGATGCCATAAGACAAGGAGATTTTTTTAAACAAATTTTTCAGTAATCATTCAGAATATTTAATAACATAATATTTTAAAACCACATTAAATATTGTTAGAGTTTTAAAATTGTCGATTTCTGCATTCGGCTTTTTGACTATTTAATTATTAACACTTTGCACTCCCGCTGATGCGACATCGTCTTTATTTGCAAAATTTGCTTTTGGCACCAGTAATAAACGAAAATAAAATTTGCCTTATTTAATCAGAGCATTTTTAAAATTGTGTACCTGAAGGAAACATCTTTTTTAAAAAGTGTTGCCGAACCGAATAAAATTTGTGTAAGAGACGCCGGAGTCCAAAGAGATAAAGAGGAGAAGTTACGAGAATTAATACTTTGATTGAGATTGAATTTAGGAGTATTCGTAAAACATTTGTATCACAGAAATCGTACTTTTAACATGTATCAAAAATTAATACATTTATTAGAACATTTTAATAAGAAATTTTCTTCTATTTTATATTAATTAATGTACAACTTGTATTTTCATAAATAGTACGTATTCACTATTATTTTAACGTTTCAATACTATGAACTGTTTATAATATACACTTTAGAGATATTCACTTTTAGTATCAATAACTATGATAAATAAACGTAACGCAATATGTTTTTTTTTTTTTTCTAAAATTGCAGGCTGTTATAAATGACTTTATCTTTTATTAAAAACTTTTTATTAAAATACTGGCATATCTAACAATACACTTCAAATTAATGAAAAAAAAGGTTTACACAAAACAATAAAAAGTAATAATGCTTGTATCGTATTCATAAAGCAATTTTGCTTTTGAAAGTATGTACAGAAATAGAAATGTTTTTGTATGGTTACAGAAAAAAACTCAGCTTACGTAAAAACATGAAATTTTTCGTCTAGAGTAATGACAGACTTATGAATAATGCATTACTCATTTAGAGTTTGGAAAAGCAAAACTTAAAAATAAAATATCACGAATTCTATAAGATTGATTGTCATAAATTTTCTGAGCAGTCGTAAAATGTTTCCGTTAGAAATCACAGATATCCTATTTCAATCACTTTTTGTTGTTGTTGTTGTTCAATACTTATGATGGATATTTCAAGTCAAAAAATTGTTCCGTATTACGATGGAACTTGTAAACTGATACTTTAATTTACTTTATAAATATGTAGATATATTATTGCAGTTTCCGTACTTTTAATAATATTAATAATAAGAATACCAAGTTTCTGCTTCTAATCATCGTTTTCTAAAATATAAAAACAGTTAAAGGGTTTTTCTTTTTCTTTTCAACGTGATCACTGAGGATTATATAAATTACTATCGAATCATAAATTAAAATTTCTTAATATTAAATTGAAAGTGGAGACAATAAATCTCAAACTAATGAGATCTAAAAGATTGATTGGAAATAAGTTGCTTCGACGATGTAAATGTTTTACGAAACACTGCACAGATTACAAGCAGTGTGGCCAAGACTGACAGTTTGTTTATTCAGAAATTTCAAGTTAAAATCGGAAAATTTTAATATTAATTTTATTGTAATTTATGTACGAAATATCTGTCATCATTATAACAACAAAAGTAATCACATTTATTTTCTAGTAATGTTATATATTTTATAATTACATAACAATATAAATAATTTTAAATTTCTGAACAATTGTTTTGAAAATTATGTTTGCGGCCTTGTTAAGAGGTAAAAATAATTTTAGTTCCTTTATCATTTATGAAACTTATTACTTGGATTTGGTGTTTTTTAAGTAAGAAAGTGCAAATATGTTGCAATTTATCCAGAAAGTTAGATTTTATTTTGGTAAGGCGCATTCAATATTAAACTGTGTGAGGAATAGTACTGTGTTTCATCGTCCAATAATCTCTTTCAAAAACACCAACAGACATTTAAAAAAGATCGAATTTAAGATTTATATACATATATATCTTGATCATTATAAAAAAAGTAAGTCATTTGTTATTTTCTTGAACTTGTAAATAAAGACTGTCGTAAATATACTTACTGAGGAGTGCAATACGTACTTTTTATTAAGATTATTTTTAAGAAAAAAAAAATCTGTATGTTATGACATTTCATAATTTATCTAAAGAGTACGCATTTCTTTTCGTAAACTTCGGATAAGTGAATAATTTTATTTAAGTCGTTAAAATTTAGTCGTAAATCGTTGAATCATTATCGTAAAATGAATGAAATAAGTGATTAAGACGGGTTTTTCAGTTACGTACCGGATGCCCATAATTATACGGCCCTACTTTAAAGTTGTCTACAGACAAAACTATGTTGGGAAATTTTGGGAAAAGCATAATAAAGGGATGGGAATTTGTTTAAGCAATATATATACCGGGTGCCCATAATTAAACGGCCCTACTTTAAAGTTGTCTACAGACAAAACTATGCTGTGAAATTTTGGGAAAGGCATAATAAAGGGATGGGAATTTGTTTAAGCAATATATATACCGGGTGCCCATAATTAAACGGCCCTACTTTAAAGTTGTCTACAGACAAAACTATGCTGTGAAATTTTGAGAAAGGCATAATAAAGGGATGGGAATTTGTTTAAGCAATATATATACCGGGTGCCCATAATTAAACGGCCCTACTTTAAAGTTGTCTACAGAGAAAACTATGTTGGGAAATTTTGGGAAAAGCATAATAAAGGGATGGGAATTTGTTTAAGCAATATATATACCGGGTGCCCATAATTAAACGGCCCTACTTTAAAGTTCTCTACAGACAAAACTATGTTGTGAAATTTTGGGAAAGGCATACTAAAGGGATGGAAATTTGTTTAAGCAATATATATACCGGGTGCCCATAATTAAACGGCCCTACTTTAAAGTTGTCTATGTTGTGAAATTTTGGGAAAGGCATAATAAAAGGATGGAAATTTGTTTAAGCAATATATATATATATATATATATATATATATATATAAATAGTTTAAAATTTCGCCACCAGAGGACTATTTTTTATAAATTACATATTTAGCACTAAGATAGTTTAGAAATTTTATTTACAGGATGTTTATAATTAATCGACCTTAATTTAAAGTTGTCTACAGACAAAACTATTGTTCAGAATGTTGTGAAATTTTTTGGAGGGCATAATAAAAGTATGGGAATATGTGTGAGCGAAAAAATTTAGGAGGCCATTTTTTAACGAATTACACATTAAGCATATATTTACGATAGTTTAACAAATTTCGTTATAACCAAACATGTTCTGCATGATTTTCATCATTTTCAGATACCATCTGGAATCGTAAGATAGCATCTTCCACAGTTGACTGCAGTATGTCCAGGGAAAAGATTAGAAAATGTCGTGAAAAGCTGTCTTTAGTGTAAGATTAAGTTAATAAATAAAAATTTTTAACTGTCGTAATGCCATATGTGTAATTTATTAAAAAACTCCCTCTGGTGGCAAAATTTTTAATTACTTTTATTTACAATTTTTTTAGCCTAAACAAATTCCCATCCCTTTATTATGTCTTTCACAAAATTTCACAACTTTATGAACAATTGTTTTGTTTGTAGACAACTTTAAAGTAGAGTCGTTTAATTATGATCACCTTGTAATTAAACTTAAGTAAGACCATAACGTTTTTGGAAGCTAAAAAATCTCGTAGGGATTTGCAGACATCGAAATAATGCATGAGGACGTGAATTTCAAAACTCGCCTTATCCAAAATTTAAAAAATCGAGTTTTCTCAACCAATCTCTACCTATTGGTTTCTCTACCTATTTTATTTCTCTACCTACTTTATTTCTCTACCTATTGGTAAACCTACACAGAAAAAACACTATAATCTTTAAAAAATATATTTTTATCCTTTATTTCTGGGTTCTTAAAATATTGGTTTGGTTTCAAAACTCGCCTTATCCACTAGGGAGTTAGCAACAAAACTAGCTTTATCCCCGCGCATGCGTAAGACCAACGGACGACTAGCTTATGAGCTACTATCACAGGAATTTTCCTTCATTTCTCTGCGACATGTTGCTATTTGTGTTTAAAGTTTTTACCTGTTCTATTCATACAAACTAATTAAATAAGTTTTAGAGCATGTCTTACGTATAAAGGACAGTGGATAAACTCTAGCATTTTGTGTGGGAAGTGGGAAGAAGAGAAGAAGAAATACGAACACATGGGCTAGTAAAGAATACACGCAAAAGAAGGTTAAAATGTAAGTTCAAAATGGAGTATCGCTTTCTATATTTCTTACTGTCATAAGGTGTTAAAAGATTTAATTTTTATTCTCAGACATAAACCTAAGGCATTTCCGGTCCTCTCAAAGCGCAGTCACCTGAAAGAGAACTTCGAATATTCAACTCTATCAATGCAAGATGTTCGACGTTTCCACCAAGATTTTTTTTCAAGCAAAGACAAAACATCATAAGATCACTTTATTTTGACATCTCAAACATCCCCTTCAAGAAACCGTCCAGATTTATGTCCTTTCATGAAACATCCAGAAAAGTAAAATTTTCACCTTGAAAGTTATTTTAAGTGCATCTCAGTGCGTTTTAAAAGGCATTACCATAAGGTACTATATAAAGGCTAAGAACGATGGCCATCTTCAAATTTGTGGAAGTGTATTTCGGAAGATTCTTGGAATATCAAAATTCAGAGTGTAAAACTTGTGCTAGAGACACCAAAAACTAGACTTTTTTTTAAAAAAAGAAGGGGGAGGGATTCCCCGTGAAGTAAAAGAAACATAAGGCTGTTCTCAAATGCTCTGCTCAACAAGCGCAAAACGTGTTGACACATTTACAAATTCCTTTTTTAACGGGAATATATAAAATTGGAAATCCTGACCATGGAAGCGATTTGGAATCGAACTGTGTTTTCCATTTTTTGATCAATCAATTAGCTATTGAGTTATAAGCGATTTTGATCACGTGACACGGCATTTTCCACCCCTTACTGACTGTATTTTCTTCTTTCGTTCCGAAGTTCTGTTCAAAATGCCAACTTTGACAGTATTTTCTGAAAGATCTATTGTGTTTACAAGAAAACGAAAAAAATAGTTCGATGACATAGTTTCTGAATAATGACAACTTCTAGTTTCATGCGTTTCCGAACGAAAATGAATCAAAACTTATGTCAGAAAGTTGACCCTTTGGATTTGAGAAATGTTATATAGATTATATTATACTACATTGTTTTAAAAAAAGTTATTTTAATCAAAAGCTATTTATGATAAATTTTATTTGATTATTGATATGTTTGCTTTTTTATAATAAAACGTAATACTAAATTTTAATCATGCTTATTGTTCTCGTAAGGTTTATTTTTTTAATCCAAAATATTATCATCTGATGACCAAAAGTAGAAATTATTAATTTCTTTCAGCAAATATAATAGACGATTGCAACAAAACTCTTCTTATAAATAGGTTGGCAACAAAACTCTTCTTATCCGAAACTTTTTTCAATTAATTAATTAAGTGAATTAAAGTAAATTTTCCAACTTAACACAATTATATCACAGAGCAACTAGCTATAAGTATACAAAAAATTGGAGGTATTCGATGCACGGGGTCGCAGTTACAGGATTTTCGCGATTTCCCAAAATTCGATGTTTTGGATAAGGCGAGTTTTGAAACTCACGTCCTCACATTATCTTTTATGATTTTTGGAAATGGAAATTTGGAAAGGAAAAGTAATGATCTCTAAAATATTGATTTGAATTCAACGTAAAAAAAAAAAATAAAATAAAATAAATCTTTGGAAACGCAATATAAAAATAAATAAAATATACAATAACCACTGCCGTGTTACTAATGATTTCAAAAAGCTTTCTTCGGTACCTTTAGAAACCACTGTTACCAATATATTTTCTGGATCATAGATAAGTATTTATGAAAAGAAAAGATTTTTTACTGACACTGGATTTTTACATATTTCCTAGTAACTTTTTATCAATTTTATTAACCTAGGTTATGGGATTTGTAATTTTCCAAATGTGTGAAAAAAGTCCGGTACAGGATTCTAACCAGGGATATCTTGCCTGAAGTCAAAAATGCTCTATCCCGGATTGATAATATATCCCTGGTTCGAATCCTGGCGAAGACTTTTTTCCCACTTTTTTCATTTAGAAATGTTATGATTTATTTGCCAAATGAATAACTGTGTAAAAAAATTATTGTAATATAACTACTCATGCAACGTTTACTGCAGTACAAAAAATAACCTTCGATTTATTCCGTTGAGTTGACTCAAATATATCTGACGAGATGCTGTGATCCTTAAAGGTTAGTTGGTTGTAATAGTCCTCCAGATTCGTCCGGGATGGCTCAGCCGGTAGAGCATTCGCGGCTTCCACCAAGATATCCCTCGTTCGAATCTTGACCCGGACTTTTTATAATCACTTGGAAATTTACAAATATTATGGTTTATTTACGTTTTAAATAATTGTGTTAAAATTAGTCTACTGGAATATAGGCTTTTCGGAGGCTATCAATTCTGAAATAAACGCTTCCATTTCCAACAAGCATGTTTTACAGACAAACACGATAAATCAAGAGCATTAATATTATATATATATGTAGATATATATATTTATATATATATAATTTTAATTGCACTCATTTATTTTTTATTTTTAGGTGCGTTCGTAATTATACAATGCGTCCACTCTCAACGGTGTCCAATTGCTAATTCCTAAACCGTTAGTCATAGACATATAGTTCCAATTATAAAAATGTTTTAGATGACGTAAAGAATTATAATACAAGTGATTTAGGTCATTAGAAACATTTCTTAAAAAATTACGAAATTCAAATTTTTACACGGTCCCCCGGTCCTATAAGTTATATTTAGTAAAATTTTCCTGTTACACTGACAAGTAATTGAAAAAAAAAGTCCCGTTATTCTACAACTGAAACTGACCGAGTAATAGAAGTTTAAAGTTGGACCATACTTTATCCTGCAAATTAGGAATCATTCACAAATTTAGTAAAAATATAATTTCGTCAGATATGATAAAAAAGTGGTTGAGAGTAAAATTAACATTGCAATATAAATTTGAAATCTTTAATGATTCTCACACATTAATACAAAATATACAATTTGTAATAAGTATAAGAAGAAAAAAGACATATTTTTTTTAAATAAATTGATGAAAATAAACGTCTTCAGTTCTTTACAAAATGATATATGTTTAAAATTATTATTAGATCACATTAGTCAGCAAAAGTTGAATTATGTCATTTTTTTAGCGTTTAATAATTGATTATTATATATTCTGTACCGCTGAATCCGAAATTAACCTTAATTTTTTGCCAGCACAAAATAATGTTTTCGTAAAAACGTAAATTTTAAAGTTAAAAATAAATTTAAAAAATAGCCAAAATTTGATACTATAAAATAGATTTGATTGTTGTGTTTGATTGCTTTGTGTGTACTTTTTACCGCTGAATCCGAAAATGACCTTCGTTTTTAACTATCACGCCACGATATTTATCAAATTGTAAATTGTAAATTTAAAATTGAACCTCCTCCCCCACCTGATCAGATACCTCAGCTGTTTAGCTGTAAGAACCCCAATATAAGACAAAAAAGTATTGAATAAAATTAAATGGAATAAAATTAAAAAGTTTTATATCTGTTTTATGATATGAGATTTTTGCTATATTTTAACTTTGACATTTACGATTTGCAAAAAAATTCTAACCTGATGGTTAATAATGAAGGACAGTTTCAGTTTCAGTGCTAAAAAATACATAAATATCAATTATCAAAAGTTAAAAAACACAGCTATCTCCTCTATTTTATAGTACACGTTTTTTTTGTTATTTTTTAACTTTGTCAATTTATAATTTGCGAAAACTCCTGACTTGATGGTTAAAAATTAATGTAATTTTCGCATTTGGTGCTAAAATGATATACAAGTTAAGAAACACAACCATCATAGTCTTGTGTTATCTAATCTAAAACATTTCTTAAACTTCTTGGTGGTAAACTATCTAATTTTTTGGGGTGGTTATCCTGCAAAAAAAGTATAAAATGTAACCACCGAAAATCATAATAATATTAGATTGTCGTCAGATTTACGTCAGTATGTAAAATTTAATCTCGATCGGATATTTGAAAGTGCGTTAAAGTTCGAATACAAATTTGAATTGGGAAAACATAAATACGATCGTTGAAGTTAAATAAAAACTTATAAAAATAACACATTTTTCGTTAAAAGAAATCATGAAAAGAAACAGTCTCAAATCCTTACAAAATAAAACCTATTTAAATTACAATTTTTTTACCCAAACTGAAACTTAATAAAAGTTAACTCAATCGTGATACTTGTACGATTTTTTTTAAAGCGCAGATACAGACGAAATAGTAAGTTCTTCGAACATTTTAAGCACTTGGTATATTCCCCCTCAAAGCATTGCTGAACTCATTTGTGTCCCGATGCAGAAAAGCGTTATAAGTCACGCATTTTTATAGTTTCATAACTAGATCAATTTTTGTTGTTCTTCCAAATTCAAAAATAATGTCCGATTCGGAACATTGGCAATTTGAATTCGCTATTGTTAGTGTCAGAAACAAGAAAGGAAGGTAATTGTTGCCATGGAAACAAGTATTTAATATAAAATGTTTAATGGTAGCATTTTTAATTAGCCAGCTACTCTTTTAAAACAAACTTAAAACGGTACTACTTGATTACCCCGTGGACAACATAACTATCGCCAAACTATAAGATTAAATGCCAATAATAGCTGATCGTAAATTTTACATTAACTTGACATTAAACACGGTACACGTGTTTGTTGCGTCATCAAGTGATTTTTAATTTCACTTCTATTTGTAATTTTATTAATGTTTACAAATTTATTTATTCTTTCGTTGTTTAAAATAAAAATTTTGTCAATTTGTATAATTTGGCGAGTTTGGCAATTTTTATAATCTGGCGAATAGTTTGGCAATTTATATAATTTGTCGAAATTGGTTGAATGAATAATCAAATAGTACCCTTAAAACATTTCCAGCCGGTGAAGCCATGTAAAATTAAATAACTACTCCAACACGCAGTTTGTATATATTATATACGCTTAAAGATAAAAATAATACGCTAATCCTTCGTTTAAGTTTAAATTCATTGCGTTTTAGGCATTTAAACACTTATTTAACAAGCAATTTTCAAATGCATTTAAATATCTTGCATTTGGTATGGAAATATGTTGGCCAGCCAAATAGCGTGGAACGTACGTCTTTGTTGCGCCAAATACTCGAATATATATAGATTTTTTTCAGATTTTTACTGAGATTCCGCCGCCAAATTTGACTGATGTTTTACTACACACATGAGTAATTTTAAAAGCATTTTTCTTTTCAAAATAATTTGAGTATGCTCTTTAAGGAGACCTTCCTTGTGGTAACAATTTCGTTTTTGATTTGTTTTTTTTTTTTTTACTTCTAACTCTTCCATCATGTGACTTACAGACGAAACTAGCAGATGTAATTGTAAAAATCATGGTACTTATGGCTTACATGGATTATGGAGCGAACGGACAAAAGAAGATTTACTAATAGATATTTTTCATGTGCAGTTATTTTACTATCACAAAAAAGCATTAATTTGAATGTACAAAAAAAAGAAATTTCAAATGCCAAAGGTAGCCAATAGAACAATATTTGTCCATTTAGCCTATGTTTTTTAAAAAAAGTACCTCAAATTCAATTAAAATTTTGGCTGATGCACAGCCGGAGCAGCTGATCGTAGTGACAAATTTTAGGTTTATTTTACTATCACTAAAAAAGCATTACTTTGAATGTATAGAAAAAAAAATTTCAAATGCCAAAAGTGGGCAATGGAACAACATTTGTTCATTTACCCTAGGTTTTAAAAGAAAGTACCTCAGATTCAAATAAAATTTCAATCATTATAAAGAAATTTTGGCTGATGCACAGCCCGAGGAGCTGATCATAGTCACAAATTAACGTTTTTAGTTTTATTTAGGCAACAAACTTATGAATAATGACGTCTTGAAAATAAAAGCATGTTTATTTCTTGTCTTATTACGCTCATTATAGAAATGCGAAAAAAATCTTCGGTTTGCCAAAAAAGATCACTACTAAAAATTTTCATAACTAACTTTATTTATCATTTGCAAAGAGTTTTGATAGTGAAAGATCTAAAATTCAATCAACAGCAATTTGAAATTATTTAATGGAATGTAGTTTGGAACGTAATTAACTCGGTTTTGTAGCTAACTCTGGTACATTTTTAGCCATACGTTACGAACATTTCTAACATCTCACAACAAACTTGGTTGTGGATCCGATTACGGATGATTGGGAAGATTTTATTGAATGAAAACTAGAGGTTTATTTTTCTATTTTAATTAGTTATCGAGGTTATATTCCTAGGTTAATTGTTGCATGATTAAAACTGCATGTAAAAAGAAACGACAGTTAAAATGACATTATTTTAATTTTATTTACACAATTCCGCTTTAAATATCCACTTTTACATGATTCACATATTTTAAAATATAAAAGTTAAATACAGCTTTGATTGTATTTACTCTTCAGGAAATCAAAGATAACAAACTGTAGAGAAAACCTGCCAAAAGAAGACGTACATTACCAAATATAATGTAACGTAGAGAGAGATTGTATTTATGTTATCAGATCCGCAAAAAGTACCAAGCTGAGAAGCCCGGAGTAAAAGAACTAACAAACGAAAGCGATTAACCCGAACATTCTTTAAGTTAAATGGCCAATCTCTGCAGTCATTGTAATTCTCTCTTTTTTAGTAGTGTGGCGATATGATCGTAATGGCCGCATTTTCCTCCCAAACTCTACATGTGTACTAAAGAGGTGCTTCTGAATTGCCCGTATCTCGTCTAACGCATCAGATAATATAATAGCGCAATGGCGTCCGATGCGTATTCAGAAAATGCGGAAGGACCTTCCAGGTGAAGGTCCATATTAATTTAAAATACAGGGTCGGATTTCCCATTTTGTTTGATTGAAGGCTTATTTGAAAAATGGTCCAGCGCAGCGGGCTTAGCCTGCTAGTATAAAATAATCAAAAAGTTCATGTTCTGAGTTTGCTCCCCCTTTTTTTAACAATTCTTGAATTAAAAATTTAAATTAATAATTTAAATTTATTCAAATTTTTAGTACGTATGTAAATTAATAAATTTAAATTAATTTTTTTAGCATCTTAAATTTATAATTTAAAACGCATTTAAAGTTTTAAACAAAGATTGGCTCCTAATAAAATGTTTAAGTGCTTTAAAAAAATTGCAGGTGAGTATGTAACTATTTCCAGTAGCTTAAAATTCCGATTCAGTTTAATTTTTGCCCATTCTACCTTCTTTCTATACTATTTAAAACAAGGTTTTTTTTCTAACATACCGATTAAGATTGTTTTCATAATTTTAACCCTCATAACTTCAGGTTTTATTTCGTCCCGGCGAGCGGTTAAAAAAAGTCTGTATTCTGGGCACGGACCAGTCTCGACCTGGCCTAATGTATTTTTCATTCCTTACCGGGACTGGCTTCCTTTCGTCTGTACAGGGCGAAATTTCCAGTCCCGGTCTCGACTCAACCCTTATTAAAATAATTCTATCTGACTCACATAATCCGTGCAAAATTCACTAAAGTTTGACTCAACCCAAAAATTTTATAAAAAAGGCATATATTTTCAATGGCTAGTTCAATTAAAACATATTATCATTTACAATTAAACATTAAAAATCGTTTTTAAAGGATAGTAGATTTACACGAAAAAAAATCTATACTAAAACAAGTGAAAAAGATCCTGCCAATTACGGAATGCTGTCTAAAACGGAATAATTTTTTGATCCATGCAAAATCAATATAATAATAATTGAGAAAAGAATAAAATACAATTGCACCTCCTAAGATGGGAAATTGTCTATAAGACATTTTTTTCTTGTCTGTGTGATTTCGTCTTAGAGGGTTTTACTGTATATCATTTATGAAAGTCTGCAATAGATGGATTATGGATTAACGATATTAAATGGTAAGTGAAATATTTACATACAAATAGAGATTCATAAAAAAAAAAAAAAAATAAATATCATAGCCTTTGACGCTTCTTTAAAAATGAAGAGTATAAACATATAAAGAAAAAATCTATAAGCTATTATGAAGTTATAAAGCTATTTTTGGTTAGAACTCTTTCATACGAAACAATTTTTAACCATATCGACGGAAAATCTAAGTTTTCCAGAAATTCAATCAGGTTGAACCAGGCTCGGGCTAAGATTTAAACATTTTTCCGGGCAAGGACGAACTTTTTTTTTTCTATGGGTCGGCTCGACACCGGGTCTGGATATTTCGACCCGTGCAGACCTCTAATAAAGGCCTCCAGCATAATTTGAAAGTAGGATTAACTTAAAATCTATACGCTGCTATTTTATATCCAAAGGAGAGGCACTGTTTTAAATGAGCTTTTAATAACGCACAATTTGTGGATGATCCCTATCGTGCATTCAAAATGTGTCAATCAGTCATCGTTCAGAGGCATGGGAAAATGGTGTAAGTCACGTATTTTGAATATTAATAACTCTGCGAGTATTGCAGATACCGAGATTTTTTTTTTTTTTTTTTTTTTTTAGTTTAATTCAGGAAGGGATAAGAGAAAATTTTCTAATTGGAAATTTTACACAACGGGGGCCATATTAAAAATTAGTTTTTATATTTTCTTAAATAGCTCGCCCATGGAGTTACAACTTATATCATTAAATTTGGCACCATTTTTTACGAATCATTTTGGCATTTTTTTTTTTCAACTGGAAGTATGTGCCATGGGGCGATATTTAAGGAGATAGCCTATTGTTTCGATATTTATGAATCACTCTGTATATGTATATGTATATATATATATATATATATATATATATATATATATATATATATATATATATATATATATATATATATCAACATTTGAACGGGAAGTGGTTTCGGGTCTGAGGGTCATGGTGGTGAAAATATACCAAAATGTTTCGGAATCGTGTTCCTCCGAACGGTTGCAATAGGTAGCTTTTTGTAATGAAAGCTACCTAACAGAATATCATGTAAACAAAGTGGAAAGTCAGTATGGGATGTACATGAAGGAGAACCTCCATCCTCTTCGATTTAAATAGGAGCTTCTCAAAATTCAATATAAAACAGAACATCACTTTTAAAAAATACGTAGGAATTTACGTGCATCCTTGCTAAGAAATAAGAAAAATGACACAGCTATGCCATTATACACTGCTCAAAACAATTAGGGGAGCACACGGTTTTAAAGAAATTACGCAAAAATTTAAATCGATAAATAACGTAAAATAAATATCCATAATTTAAAGTGTAGTAGAAAACAGATAAAGAAAACTTCACATGTAAATTAAAGTTTATGACATCAAAAACTAGAAAACAGAGATAAGTGAAGAGACCGGGATTTTGCAGAAACGTCTGTTTCACTGCCTCAGATGTAAAATTCAATTGTTCAGTTTGTGTTTTGAGAAAAGGTTGCTTGAAAATGTCACAATAATCACATACAATAATGTCACAATAATGTCACAATAAGGTCACAATACATGGCTTGGCGTGTTATCGGGATAGTTGTAATTGGTGAAACACAACAAAGTGTAGTGGACGCTGTTGGAGTCGCAAAAAGTGCCCATGAAAGGCTGTGGAATCAATTCCAAGACACATGGAATGGTAGTCATCGACAAGTGCAAGGTCGAAAATGTGCTAACACAGTAACTGATATCCGATATATCCTGTTAACAGCTCATCGAGACGGAACAGGTTATACTACTCAGCTGCAAACACAGATGTTCTTGACCACAGGATGAAGGTTGTCCAGCCAAACAGTCTGAAATAGGCTTCATCAGGGTGGTCTCTATGCACGTAAGCCAACGGTCTGTATTCCATTGACCTCAAGCCACTGTGCGGCCAAAAGAAGGTGGGGAACGGAACATCGAGTTTGTAGGCAACGTTGTTGGAATCAAATTCTGTCTACATACGAGTGCCGATTCAGTCTGGATATGACATCTGTTGTGTTTTGGTATGGAGAGAAAGAGGCACTCAAAATAATCCCACATTCGTTCGTGAAAGATCACATTACAGACGAGGTGGGCTGATGCTATTGGCTGGGATCAGCATAGGTGGGCGTACGTGCCTGCATATCATTCGGAATGGCACTTTGACGGTCCGAAGTTATACAGACGAGATACTGAGACCTCATGTCGTATTTTATGGTGCAGCAATTAGTGATTTCTTTTTGTCCATGAATGATAATGCCAGACTTCATACGGTTCGTCTTGTGGAAAACATGCTTGAAGCTAAAACAATACAGCGTATGGAATGACTAGCATGCTCTCCTGACGTAAATCCGATCTAGCATGTTTGGGACATACTCAGACAACGCATTTCTGCGAGACCGAGGCCTCCTTTTACTGTCCGGGACTTGGAAATTGCGATTCTTGAGCAGTGGAATAGTATTCCCCAAAGTCTTATCGATAACCACATCGCATTCATGGAAAACAGGTGTGCATCAGTCTTAGTTGTTCGAGGAGACAACACACCATATTAAACATCTTGCATCATTTCTAAACAATACTTTTTTTATCATTTGCATGAAACCAAATTGTTGCCCTAAACCATTTTTTCATGTTTTTTCATATTTTCAAAGAATAAAAGCTCCCTTACAATTTTTTTGCGTCTTTTTCTTATTGCGCATTGATACACGTGTACTATCCATTTTATGCACATACATGTCTGCCTTGCACTGTTCTTCTTCTTCTTCTTCTTTTTTTTTTTTTTGCTTGCTCCCCTAATTTTTTTTAGCAGTGTAGTTTGTCACTGTATTACCATGTAATGACTGTATTACCATGCACGTGATTTTGATAAAATTTATAAAATACGCGAATATTACTATATCAGTGTGCAGTCGCACACCTTACGTAAAACATATCCTTCTATAGGCATAATAATGGTACTTGATCCGATTATAGTAAAATGTCTAGTTCGTCTTACCAGCATTGCCCAAAAATCCAATAAATGTTAAAAAAAAAATACCTTAGTAGCCAAAACTATCGTGACAAAAACTCGGACTTCTAAAATTTTAAACTCTGAGAATGACAGAGACTTTTTGAATTACTAAAGCAATTTATTTATGTAGATAAGGCAAAAAACTTCAATAGTTGAAACTATTTGGCCAATGTAAGGAAAGGAAGTTAGCCGCGAAGCCTAAGTATAAGAAGCATCAATTTATAGTAATAACACAAACAAACCTTCCTTTCGAATCCAAATATCTCTTTCTAAAATAGGTTTGAAATCTTAAAAAGTATCAAGGAATTCCCAAAATAGCCAAATTCTCCCTCTGCATCAAACATATAAACAGTGAAATATAATAACAATTTTTAAAAATGGTGCTAAAGTGTCACACATGTCTGCTAACGAACTTTACCTCAACATCAATGAATCATTTCAATATTATTTATTCCTCCCTTCTTAACCGCTATTGAAAGTGTAATTCCCTGCAAACGAAATTTAACGAAGTCTGATCCGTTATTACTCTTAACCCTTAATTTGATATTAATTTATTTCAAGAAATTCGTAACCCGTCATGCAGAATATACATTTATATTTATAAGCTTTACCGCACACCGCAACAACTTAGCTAGTATTGCAAGTTAAAATAAAAACAGTTAGTATGCTATGTCATCGAAAACATTCCATTTAATGATGTTGATTACTTTGAAATTGTTCTTCCACATGTCAAATTTAACCAAACTCCGCTCTGTGTTAGACATGTACAAAAAATGCCAGTCAGTGGCCTGTCACCAATCTTTACATAACACCTACACACTTTCATCGCTAGAGATAGTAAAAAATATACCTCCAAATCAATACATTATCCCTCTGCCAGAGGTTTATCCACACCAAATTTAATATCTTATCACCAGATAGGCCTCCATTCACCTAAAATTCATACTCACATCGGCAGGCACACACGTATGCAATCGTCCATTAATGAATTTGCTATAGCGAAAAACCTCACTCATCCTTATTACAAACTATGTTTTCAATGATCTTAGATCTGACCATTCCCATGTTTCCCTCAAAATTGACTTAATTAAATCCTATACCTAATTGCCCATACATATATTTTTATTGAATAATTCCATGTACATATGAAAATAAAAGTATAGGGTAAACTGCCCCTATAACCTTGTGTTTCTTAACGTTTTCGTTAGAGGACAGTTCTTAACGATACACAGCTATGTTTCGTAATCGATCAGCAACGATAAGCATTTAATGGCGACGTTTTCAAGTTTGCATTTCTTATTATTTACAATGAAATTTTTACACTTTCGTCAGAAATTTTTTGGAACTATTTTTGATGCTAATTCCCGCCTGTTTCATTTCAGTGATTACGTGTCTTAAATATGACATCAGATGTTATTTTTCTTTAGATTATTTTTTGTATATGGAAAGATTTATAAATGCATGTGATCTCGAATACTGCCAACGTATATAGAATATGGTGATTGTAGGAAAAATGACTCGCCGGTTTTTAAAAAAGGGAATCTATCCCATAAACGCAGGCGTCTTTCCCGAACATGTTTTCTGTGTTTCAGTTGTGACAGAAATTACACAGGAAAATAACGTAAGCAACGATTGCAACAAAAGCTATATAGACAACAGCCTATGCAGACCTAATCCGTCAATGTTCACAGTTTCAATGCCACCCTCTCCATCTTCAGCACCGACAACAACTGTTTCTGATAATCGAACACATAGGTATCTTTTCAACAGGCAGAAACTTCAAGTTCATTATCTCCAGTTATCAGACTTCTCTATGTATCTCCACGTCATTGCGCATCTCATGTTAGATCAACCTCCAAAAAGAAGTAGCATAAAGTTTCACTAATCTGACCAGCTGTCCTAATATATCCGAAGCGAAGGCAAAAGCTGCTGAGAAACGTAATTCAGAATGTAAACGTACAACTCTACGTGTCTAGAAGAAAATTCGCTTTTTTAGATCTAATGATGACGAAAAAAGTCATCTATCCTTCTGCAGATGATGATGATGATGATGAAGTGTGTCTTTATTGCAATGATTTATTCAGTCACTAAAAACCGAAGGAAATGTGATAAAATATATTAAATGTTCAATGTGAATGTGCCGGTGTTTCTTGGTGTACAAAAAAATGTATTTGTGATGTGGGGAAGTATAATTTAAAGAACTTATGTGTTTGTTATTTTAGAACACCTCTGTAGATAAATTGACATAGTGCACCATTTTAGTATATAAATCGTTATTATGACGTTGTGACATTATTTGTTACATTTTAAAAGGTACCATTATATTCTGAATACTTTTCAAAGTTAGTTTGTTAAAAATAAATTTCACGAGAAAATACTGGTACGAATAAAACCATTTTTTTTTGTCATAGTATGTCATTTTAGGATTGTTTATCCTAAACGATAAAATTTAAAGTGATCGTACAGTCTTTAACAGATTAAAAAGTGATTCTTCTGTATATTTGAAATAATCTTTGTATTTATACATGGGAAATTATTGTACTGTAATTAAAAATAAATCTATAATATTTGTTCAGACATGAAAGATAAACATTTAATAACTATGAACTCTGGAATGGAAGAAGTCAGAAATATTTTATGGGAATGAAAATAGTTCATATATTGAAAGTTTTCGAGACACTTACGTTAGCATACATTTACTGTAAAAAAAATTGATAAGTTTAAGGGGAGTTCGAAGGGACTTATACCTATTATGTTAATTAATTTACCTTTTCTCAGAAATTAACAAATAAATTCATTTTGATTTTGATATATTTAAGTATTGCTCGGAAGCGCAATATTTATTTTTTGCCAAGGTCACTTGTATATGTTAATTTAAATTAGTAAAATCTATGGACCTCATAACTTTTTACATTTCTTCCCACTGTTCGGTCCCTGATGTCACAAAATTTTTACTCCATCTTAATTCTAAAAAAATTGTAAGTTTGAAAGTATTAAAATATTTGAGTGACGTCAGGGTAAAAACGGATGATTAAATGCACTGGAATTTAAGTGTATTAAAACTCCAAAAATAACATAGGATATAAGCTTGTAAGCAATTAGATTTGTTTTGCTAATTTTCCTACGTATTCCTCTCTTTTTAGGGAACGCAATGTCAAAGACTGCAGTAGAGATGATTTTATTTTGCGTTTGCGAGCATGTATTTCTAAGTAAAAGTGATTTGTTGTTTGTCTTTCACATCCTTAGCACGTTAAATGCCACGTCAGTCACCGGTGATTAACACTGAACATTCCGTTTAGAACGCGTCATTCTCAGATGACTGACGGTCTAAAATATGATATAAAACTAAATATATATATATATTGTTTTAAGTAATTACTGAAAATTTATTTAAAATTTACTTACCTTTAATTTATTAAAGGATTATACTTTCTTAAAAATTACTTAAAACATTGTAAATTTTTCAGCTTTAGTGCCAATCACCGTTGCACTCAACGTGTTAAAGTTTGACAAAAATATTTGGCTCAACTTATATAATATTTAATGTTTTTATAAAACGCAATAAAACACTTGCTGATTATGAAACTGGAGACCTGAATAATTTACATTTTTAATGATATTTTATTCAATATAATTAATCTGAAATAAAATAAATCATTTAAATTAGCCGACCTGTTTAGTCACAGGATTTTTATACCGTATTCCAAAAAATATATTTTTGTCTAAATATGATTGTCTAAATAAACTCTTAATATTTGCATTCTTAAGGCGTTATACACTTTAATTGAATTTCTTTAATTATTTCTAGAGTATCTCTTTCACATTTTGGAATATAATAAACAAAGAGTAAAACGTTCTTTTTTCCAGGAATTTATCTAACAACATTACGTTATTTAGAATACTATTTAGTTCTTTTAAACCGTAATTGAAAGATACAAATTATTTATAATTGTATTATAATCTGCTACATTTCCATACACATTTTATAACTTCTCTTTTACATTTAACGATGCACTAGTTTTTAAAGGTAAAAAGAACATTACTAAACGCTCTTTGTTTTATGAAGAAAATAATTCTTGCTTTTTAAGCACAAAGAGAAAATTACTTTTATAAGTGGTAGCTGTTTATAAAGTCTGCAAACACTTAAAATAATAAAATAGATATGTCTACTTAGGTAGGACAAAAATAAAGAAAAAATAAATGTCGCGTTAAAACTGAATATGCATAATTCGGCGATAGAAGAAAAATAACGCTTCAGTAAGTAATTGAATAAATGTAATTTTCCCTTTATTCCATAACTTAATCCATAACTTTATTATGGCTAAAGATTTTTTTTTTAATCTGCATTAAGTAGGTAATGCTTTGTCTTGCAAAAAATTAAGTACAAATATAAAAAAAGCAGTTTTGCACGTCTATGTCTAAATTAACATAATATCTTTTATGCAGTATATTAGTGTTATTTACCAAAATAAAATAAAATAAGTGGGCAAATACTATGAAACTACATTAAAATTATTAGAATTGTATATAATAAGACACTGTAAATTGAATTTAAAATATATGAAAATACAGAATTGTTTGAATATAATAGTCATTTTAGGATTACAAAAAATCTAACTATAAAATTTAAATTCTTATAATTAGACTAGGGGCTCTTCCCCCTGTAAGCTACGCTCGCCAACCCCCGTTCAGACATCACAGAATCTAAAAGCACGCTAATCTGATCGGTTTTAGAAAGATTGCAGAAGATTGAATAATAATTATAAAACTTGTAGCGATCTCCCTGTAAACGGATTCCCATTCAATTTTCTTTGATTGCGAAAAGAAAATTCAAAGCCAAATCAGCTGTTGCCAAGACATCATAAGGTTGTTTTCGTATTTGATTGAAGAAGATCAATTAAACATTTGAAAAGAAGCTGAAATAAAATGAATTATGCAAACAGAGCCTTTCCATCCTGGTATTTTTTAACAGCGCTATAAAATGATTAACATAATACAATTTACTACAATTACTACAATTATTATAATTTACGGCTTTAACCCCTTCAAGAGCGGTGGTTCATTTTTGGACCACTTAATTCTAATTCTTAACTGACACATTAGCACCAGAATATTAGAATGAAAATTTTCCTTTAAGTAAGTGAACAAAAGCCATTTCGTATTTCGAAATTTGTAAATTCAGGTGCCATTCACTGATTTCAACATTTTACTAACAAACCTTGCCCCTGAAAGTGTTAAACGCATTTTAATGTATTTATTATTTTAAAGTTTTTTTTTTTGTTGTTTTTGTTTTTTGTTTTTCTGTTTTAATAGTCACGTGTAAATAAAGTTTTAATCGTTATTAAATGTTATTCTTTACACTGTTTTTAGAATTGAAAACAATCTCTATAATAATAGCCTAAGTCATGTGACTATCATCAATACATCCGGGCGGATCCTTTCGCTTTTATATTAAAGCCGGCCATTTTGGTACGTTAATATTAGCCTGCCCTAAGTGATAAGTCGCCAAATATTATTCTATCGCCATCATTTCATTTATATTATAATAGTCCAAGTCATGTAACCGCCATAAACAATTACGTGTTGATCACTTCGCTTTTCATAAGGAAGGTTTCCATGTTGATTAAAAAAGAATAAAATATTTCTAATAAAACTACATAAAAGTTTCCATAATCGCAAAGAATTCTTGGTACTTTTATGTTACCTGGGTGTAAATCTCGCCAATAGCTTTTTCTTAACTCGCCAGTTAGCCTTTTTTTTTATTTTTTGAGTGGTAAATTAAAACGGTAATACTTGGTTATCACATCGACCAAAAAACTATCGCCAAACTATTAGATTAAATGCAAATAATGGTTGATCGTAAATGTCACATTCACTTGACTTTATGGAAGTTACACGTGTTTACGCCATCAAGTGATTTTTATTTCGACGTTTTATTTGTACTTTTATACTAATTTATTTGTTTTTTCGTTATTTAAAATGAAAATTATATCAATTTGTATAATTTGTCGAGGGTTTGGCGATTTATATAATATGGCAAAATTGGTCGACGGGATAACTAAGTAGTACCATAAAAACATTGCTTTAAATTTGAAACTAAATATCATGATTTGCTGCATTATTTAATATTTGGCACAGATGTCATATACACACCGGGTTTGACGTGAATTTTTGTACGACAATTTTGTGAAAACCTCGTTTTCGAATAGCAGTTACATACGTAGTTTTTAAATTATTTTGGTACTACTTAGATTTCTCGTCCATCAATTTCGCCAAATTATATAAATCGCCAAACCACTTTCCAAATTATGCAGATTAACATAATTTTTATGTTAAATAACGAAAGAACAAATGAATTAGTATAACATTAATAAAAATAGAAATAAAACTTCGAAATAATCACTTGATGGCGTAAACATGTGTAACTTGCTTAAAGTCAAGTGAATGGGACATTTACGATCAAGCATTATTGGCATTTAATCTTATAGTTTGGAGATAGATTTCTGGTCGACGGGATAACTAAGTAGTATCATTATTTTCTATTGCTTTTAAAATGAAAGAACAATAAATAAATAAAAAAAAAAGTTTAATTAATAGCTATAGAACGAAACAATCTATAACACAGGGATGAGAATCCTCCACTCTTTTGTATCCCGTAAAATTTTAGAGAAAATGTTATTTTATTTAATCGAAAAAAAATTACGATTTAACACAACAACATCCTCTCTAATATTTTACTGGTATGCAAAAAAGCGAAGAATTCTCATCCCTGATAACATATTTTTTTAATAAAAAGAAAATAAATGTAAATAAACATTTATTAATAAATAAGCAACAATAGCCGAGTTACCATGTCCTACAAAATAACGCCAATTTTGGCACCAATTAGGAACTCCGGAGCGTATATGACATCTGCGCCGAATGTTATTCTTTTCCTTTTTTATTTTTTATTTTTTATTTTTTTTTAAGTAGTGAAATCAATTAATTTTAAATGTTTCAGTTTTAAATGATTGTTTTGTATTAAATAAAATTATAACGGGAGAAATGTTTGGCGATTTATTACCTGCATCGCGCTAACGTAAATCTACCGAGTTCTTGATTTTTCTATCCGTATCTTCTGATTTGGCGAAAGATTGTTTAAGTAAATTGAGTTAGGAATAAAAGCAGCATGATACATTTCTTGACATACATTTAAAACAGGCCAAACTGGTTGCTAAAGCACTATAATAATAGCCTAAGTCATGTGACTGTCATCAACAGTTCCGGGCTGACCGCTTCACTTCTTATATGCCAGGCGGCTATTTTGATATTTGGCGCTGGTAATAACTTGCCAAATATTGTACCATCGCCATTATTTCATCTATATTAAAATAATTAGAGTCATGTGACTGTCATAAACAATTACGCTTTTCATATGCAAGCGTAACAAAGCCATTTTCAATCAAAATCACATTTTTTAAATAAAACAACATAAAAGTTGCCATGATCGCAAAGAATTATTGGTACTTTTATGTTATTCGGGTAAAAATCTTGACAATAGCATTTTTTAACTTGGCAATTTTTCATTTTTCGCTTGGTAAATTGAAAGAATTGTTTAATGTTGAAATTAAATGTGATGATTTATGGTATTATTTGTTATTTTTCTTTTCTTTTCTTTTAAGAAATAAGTAAAAGTCGTGAATTTTAAGAGTTTCAATTTTAAATTAAAGTTGTGTATTTTAAATAAAATGAGTGAAAGGTTTATATTTTAAATGAAATTAATGACATACGAAAAAAATGCGTAGGGAACGATGTTAGGCGATTTATCCCCTAAGTCCTGTTAACAAAAATATACCGATTTTTTTATTTCTCTATCAGAATCTTCCGATTTAGCGAAAAATTGAACAAGTAAATTAAATTATGAATAAAACTAACCTGATACAATGATTTGCATTGCATTTAAGGGAGAACAAACCGGTCGCCAAGAGCAGCTAGTTAGTTAAAAACTTTTAATAAACTTTAATAACTTTTAATAACCTTTTCTAAAATCTGAAGAAAAAAATCATTTATGAATAAAATATGAGTTGCCATCATTAGAGAAAAGTATTTAAAATTAGAAAAAAAATAATATGTCGAAAATTAATTCAAATTTAAAAGTTCTAACACGAGTTTTGAGATCTGCGGTGCAATATGGATTTTTGGTGTTAATTTCATCGCCAAAATATTCATCATCATTAATTTTCATCATCAAAATATTCCATAATTTAGGAGAAATCGCCGTAAAACATAATCAGTTGTTTAATCACTCGTTTCATAAAATCGTTTCATATAGTCGTTACATAAAATCGTTTCATAAAGTCGTTTCATACATTCGTTTCATTAGGATTATGTATATATATGATAGATTTATAAAGGAAAGAATGTAAATTTTTAATACATATTACACTTTAGTTAAAAACCTAGCTTTTATGGTTAGGTTATTTAACTCATTCGTTAACGTCATTTAACACGTTATTTTTAAATGATATGAATTTTCATTTCTTTTTCGGGGATGAGGGGGATTTTTTATACAATTTTCGAAAGCTGATATCTTAAATCTTTTTCGGCATCGCACTGATTATAATGAAAAATTTTGAACTTTTAGAGTAGAACAAGATTAAAAACACAAAATATAAAACTATTTAACAAAATACCGAAAAATCTCTCAATAGCGGACACTTCGGGATTGCGGAATTTGTTCGATAATCGGAGGAGACTGGTGGTTTTGTGAGGCTAAAATAAACAAATATGTATGCGTTTTGGATTAAAAAGAGTTTTTCCTAAATAAAGTTGTCCATAAATAGGGAATGTCCATTAATCTCTATAATGGACACTTCCGAATAACGGACACCTCTATTTAGCGAACATAATGCAGGGTTGGACTTTTTGCATAAAAAGGATTTGATTGAAGAATGGACAAACTGGGGAGCATCCCGTCCCCTCTCCCTACCATTTTAGAGGACCTAAAATAGATATGCAATTTTTTCTAAAGCTTAAATTTTAAGTTTGCTTCAACATTATTTTGATTATAATCAATATTTTATGCTTCTGAAGTAGAATAAGGTTAAAAACTAAATACATAAAAAAATCTAAATGCAGCATAACCTGCCAATAACGAGCACTTCTGGAAAGCTGAATTTGTTTGCTATTCGAAGGTGTTCACTTTTCTGAGTTAAAAATATATGCTTTTGTAGAGAAAGGTGGATGTTCGCTAAATAAAACTGTCCATATGAAAAATTTGCACTAAAACTTTCATTAGACTCTCCTAAATTAGAGAACACTACTACTTAAAAAATACATTTTTCATTCACAACATGCACATGTTTTATATATTTTTACCTCAAAAAGCAGACACCTCCGTATTGAGAACAATTTGTCTAGGGGCCCTGTATTGAGAGGTTTTATTCTATGTATATAGATGAATATTTAAAAAAAATCTTATTCTAAGAAGCTCTGTAAAAGTTCAAAATATTGATTATAATGAGTACGATGTCGAAAAATATAAATTCTCATGCTTACAAAAATTTCATTCCAAGTTTAGGAGCACCTAAAAAAGGGGGAAGTGGTGGTGGCAGAACCATAGCCAAACATTTTTCGAGGATTCAACGTGGTCAAATATGGCTAAGTATAATGTTGACAAAAAATGTCTGCAATTTAGACGCCTGAAGTGTCTGAAATTCAGACGCACACAATGTCTGAAATTCAGACGCATAATGTCGCTGAAAAAATTGAGAAGTTTGAAAAGTCTGAAAACTGAACACTCCGAACACACTGAATTTCAGACATTTTAATTTAGAGAGTTTTTTCAATACATTTGTCCGACGAGATATGCTGCAAAATTACATATTTTTGTAAGTAGTATTACTAGTTTCATTCAAATGCGTACTATACGTATTATACTTAAATGGAGATAGAATTTCCTTAGCGGTGCCATGGGTCGAAGTTACTTTTGCTATCTTTTAAATAGACTGTTTATTTAATTAAAAAACATAGGAATAAAATCATAAGTAAAATAAAATGTTTTTCATTAATAATATGTAATTCATAACAAACCATAATAATTATCAGTGAAATACAAATATAAAAGTGCTAGAAGATACAAAAAAGCAAAAATACAAATTAAACTTACAATATTTATCTGCAGTTTGTTTAAATAGTAGAATATACATACAGGGTGTTTCTAAATATCGGGGTATTAATGATTGGTAGTATGTATTGCATAAAACTTAAAACTATAATTAATACATAAAATGAATGAGCAACTAAACAATTTTACCTACAAGTTTACAAGTGTTCAATATGAGGACCTTTCGTCACATGCCACACATCAAGTCGATAACTCAGTTCTTCCCAAACGTTGATTAGTGTTTGTTGGGTAATTATTCCAAAGGCAGCCAGTATTTTCAAACTGATGATGCCATCTACGGATGTTATTATCTCTAGGGGGATGACATCTGAACTTAACTTAATCCGGAACGCACGTTGCACAGTAACTACAGCTTCGGTCTTTGCAAACTAAAGAACAATAAATGCTTTCTGTTCACTAGTCCTCATTTTTGCTACTAGCGCTTTACAACGGATGACGGAAGAAACATTGCGTGTGCATGCGCAGCGCGTGCACAGGTACCAACAAACTGTTTGAGTTGCTCTTTCATTTTATGTATTAAGTATAATTTTAAGTGTTATATAATAGATATTACAAAGTGTTAACCATGATATTCATGTAGAAACACCCTGTCCTTTAACGCGATTTTAAAAAGTGATATTTTTGTCCTTTATATTTGAATTAAAATCAAGTTTTAAGCAACACTATTGTACCATTAATATTTTAATCAAAATCAAACAGAATTCTGGCAACATTGAAAAGCTGATTTTCAAGGGAAAACAATTTAAAAAAATTTCAAACATTAAATATTGATTATTTAAAACATTTTTGGTAACTGAAAGATTTTTTCTCTACAAAGACACGATACTTTTATATGCTTGACGACTTTTGTACGTGACTGAAATCCCACGAAATGATTTATATTCATAAAACTATTACCTAAAGAAAACACGTAGAAAGGTATTTTTTTCCTTTTATATTTACTTGAAAAAGAAATAATGTTTTTTTTGTACGTTTTCAATATTGAGGAATTTACTTGTTTTAATGAAACAGGACAAAAAGAAAAAACTTTCCTGTCAGCTTTATCCAACCGTAAATCCTAAATATTTTTTCCAGAGTGTTTAAATATTGTTAAATTGATAAGCGGATAAATTGATAATGATTTAGTAGTTTAAATTGATAAACTGCTTCTTTTTGATGAGTTATTAGATATTTTGAAAATTCTGTTTGGTATATGATATATTACATACATCATCAAAATCTACAAATTATTTTATATATGTAGTAAAAAAAAAAAAAAAAAAATGTTCGAATTAAAACGTTTTTAAACGATTGTTCTGTACTAGTTGTTTTCATATTTTCAAATACAATTAAAATCATCAGTCTTTAAGAAAATATTTTTTAAATATCTATTAGACAAAATAAATTATTATTAATGACATAAGAAATATGTATTTATTAGTAAAGACTCTTAAAATATCTCCCGAGAGTCAGAAAAGCAGAGTATTTTTACGCGTCAGCTACTTTTTTTCGTAACTGAAATTTAGGAATTGATTTACAGTGATAAAAAATATGGATCAATGGGGGACAAATAGAAGTCTGTTTTTATAATTTTTCTTTTATCTTTATTTTTTTTAAAAAAACGTTTTATTATTATTTTACATTTCCAACATGAAATACTTTCCTTGTCGAATTTAAACAGAAACATGCTACTCTCCTGCCTGTGTGACAAACGAATAACTTCTAAAAATAATTTTTGAATATTAGAATATTTTAAAATGATGCTAAAGTTGACAGGCAATAAATATGCATTAAGTTTTTTTTCCTTTTTCTTTGAGTCTTAGGCCGTCATAGTACTGTAGAGTGGTGGGATGATACCGAAAAGGGAGAAGAACGTCTAAGATATGTTCTCTTTTTTTGGCTGCAACTTCAAACAACGGCAAATAATTTAATTTTTATTTTTAAATATTTTTTACTATCTAAGAAAAATCTGTATTATTTAATTTGTAAAGAAACAGCTACAAATATTTTATTTATTACTTTTTTTATAATGTTGAATAAGTTCTGTTAAACATAATTTTTAATAAATAATAAAATAATTTAAAAACATAATTTAATACTATCGTTCGTTCAACTGAAGTGATGTTTTTCCACTATAAATGACATTATTTTTTCAGCTCTATCTTTTTTTAAAAATGCATTGTAATGAATAAAGCCAAACAATTCTTTTCATTTCATACAATTCTGTGTATATATACTAGTAAATCTGCAGATCAAGAGCCTCAACGTCATCTCTGCAACTTGTTGTTTTTAGCAAACTTTGCGTAATATTAATCTTTCTACAAAAACAAAATTTAAACTTTTAAAATTACACAAACATTTATAAAAGGAAAAAAAATATTTCGATGGTTTCAGACATTAGAAGCGTTAAATTCAACTCGTTGTTATGTAATGATATTCTGAAATTCTCACGAGCTACTTATTCTAGTAATTTTTATATAATAAAGCAAATTTCTTCAAGGTGGGCGCCCCCCTGAACCGCCCGTTGTGTAATTTATTTTCCATTTGTAATTTTCTATTGATTGAGTTAATGATTATCCTATATTTTAGATTCCTTTTTACACTGCTATTTATAAGGATAAGCAACAATTTGGTCAAGCATTTTACGTTATCCTAATATCCATACAGCAGTATTTACTTGCCTGCTAACCACAAACACCTGTATCTAATGGATAAAGAACTTTTGCAAATGTAAACTGAGACATTTAATTTAGAAATCTAATACCTTTATCATTTTTGTTTCCAAAAAATAATTTTGATTGCCATTCTGCAATATTTATATCTAAGATCTAATCTAAATATCTAAAAATGTACTCGATAGCATTAACTTACTAAAATCACCCTAAAGTAGGGGGCCTTCTAAACCTAACGGTTAATAATTCATCATCGTGTCCACTTCCAATTGACTAAATAGATAAACGTGATTTGGCGCCGTTAAGTATTTTTTGTGATAGCCTTTTAATAGTATCCACATTTAATTTTAAATCGTGATGTTACAAACACCGTTGAAATTTGACGCACACCTGTATTCAGGTCAAATTACGAAAGGTTAACTAACCTTTTATTTCCCTTAGCCGGGCATTTTGTTTCATTTTTCGTAATAGGGATTATTTTAATAATTTAATTTATTTTACACTCTACAAGCTGTTACAAGGGACGTTGTTCACGTAGCATTAAAATAGAGATAAATGCATTAAATAAAACATTTCACTCCCCACCAGACATGGCAAGTCTCAGGCTTTTTGCACAACACTATTATCTTACAGAAAATGTTGTTCTTTTAAATCGCGCAAATGTTTCAATTAAATAAAGTAACATTTTTCTATTAAAATATTGGTATCCAGAACGCCGGAGGCTTGGCAGCTCTGCTCCTCTTAATAGAAACATGTATAGTTAACCAACACTTTATCACATTTTATAGGAGACAATACGGAATTTCTTATTTGTATGGCCTTACATATACCTCAGTCATAAAAATGTAAAATTTTGTGCCAATTAATATACACAATTGCGAAAATGAAATCGCAACCAATGAGAAAAGGAAGCCAAGTAAAATCGTGTAAATCGAAAAATCTTTCTTCGTAGTGTTGGGAAAATACCACTACAAAAATTATTTTAAGTGGTATTTGGTGTGAAATGTTTATATGTATTCATTCCTGTCCTATTTATCTTTTTTATTATTTGTAATTTGCTTATTCCATTTTCCTTTTGCACGTGAAAATCTTACAAATTAAAATTAACTCTTTGTGAGAAATTGTTATTCCCTTTTTTTGGCAACAATAAAGTTTATAAAGTTTAATAGAATAATGTCAGTTTATTCTGTATGAAAATAACGAACTTTTGCATTTATAATCAAAATAGTTGAATACATAAATAAAAATATTATTCTATATAGTATATAAATACTATTTTCATTTCTGCGTTTAAATCAATCTATATGCAAATATCTATACAAAGGCATTCATTAATTCATTCCTTTTAACTTTGATTTGACTTAAAAAAACCCGTACATACTTTTACATTTATGATATTTTTAGAGGAGATATAGTTGCTACGCAGCGGTGAAAAAAAAAAGAAATATAAGTAAATTAATAAAATAAAATGTTTTATATTATTCGACCACATGTATAAAATTCCATCATAAGTTATACACCTAATTAAAAGCTCTGGTAAATGTTTTGACAAAATTGCAAACTGAAAGGAATAATTTAATACCGTGTAACAAAATGATTGCCTTCCCTTAATTTTATAGCATATAGATGGCGCTGTTGCCACTGTCGGCAAAATATCCTGAGATATTTTGCCAAACATGAAGTGATGAAGTGAAGTGAATGTATGTAATCATGATTGCGCGGGTTTTAGTAGTTTTTCGGCGTCTGTACAAAATGTAACGCACCTAGCGAAGTTCTCTTGTGATAACCGGAACTATGTGTGTTCCATCCCTATATTATGCGCTTTACGCGAATTGTATATATTTTGTGTGTGATAGTTATTAAAATGTGATTGTCTAAGTGTCGAACGAGTTAATCCTAACCCACATCGACACAAAATGACGCCCAACGTGAAAAAATTTCCTTCTTCAAAAACGAAATAAAAAGGAACCGCTATACCAGGTTCAAAATATTGTCATCCGGACAATAATGACAGTGGATAATTGTGTATTTGTCATCCTGACAAAGTAAGTGATGAAAAAGAATCTCCAAATTCTAAAGTTTGAGAAACCATTCTCAATTCTGTGAATGTGAAAGCCTAATTTCAAGAAAAGCGTTTTCCTTCTATAGTGTATTGCCGCCCTGGCAAATGAATAAAAATAATCACCTAGATTCTTCAATAGTTTAAAGTAAAAAAAGAACCGCTTCGATTCATCGTTTCTTTGATAAAAAATAAAGTGGAAAAAAGTAACCGCCCTACCCGGTTCAAAATGTTGTCTCCTTGCGTATTAGTGCCATTCTCGTGGAATAATTCTGTGTGAGGTATGCTAGAATCAGCTAGATTCGTAATTCTGTGAAATCATCTTATGGAATAATTATTTGTGGGGTATGCTTCAAGCTTCAAAGTTCTCAAGGGGAAAGTGTGCTGTTAAAAGTGAAAAAAAAATCTTTGAGTTTGTTTCATAATTGTTGTTTGTGATCATCGAAAAGTCTTTAGACAGATCTAAAATGTTTTCGAAATAACTTTCAGTGTTCTACTATCGCCGATATTCTGTGTGTTTAAAAGAAATCTGAAAACCGCCATATGAATCATCGAAAAGTGATTAGCTAAAGAAAGATAAATCTTATTTTATTTGTTTTGTTACCGGTAAAAAGTTGAAATTTTTTTTTGTTTTTCTGTTTATTGCTGGCCAGCTGGTGGTTTATTTATTTTTAAATGCTGTTTTATGAATGTTTTTTTTTTTTTTTTTTGTTCTTTTGAGTATTATGAAAGATTAATTTTCTTAAAAAGAGATTTATATAATTTCTTTTGGCAATATTTTTTTCTTATCTTTTTTGCAATTCAATATTATTTGAGTAAGTCAATTTTATGATTATTTTTCTAACTGTGCACAGCGTAGTTATATTAGAAAAGAAAAGTGATTTCAGTAATCGTCAATAATTATTTAGAATGTTTATTTTAAAGAAGTAAGTAAGTACTTTATTTTGATATTTTTGTTGCTTTCATATTTATTTGTGAATGAAAAATTTTCTCACATCAAATTATCCATGGTATTTCATATACTTAAAATTTTATGATTTAAATATTTTTGACAGTTTTATACGGTAAGTTATATTAGAAAAAAAAAGTTGCATATTAACTGATTATAATATTTTTGCATTAATATTTACATGAGCTCATGTTTAATCAGAGATAAATTTTAGTATGATATTAAATTATTTCTTGTATGTATTATCAATTGTTTATAAAGTTTATGCATATTTATCTGTTTATATTTACCTGTAAGGGGAAGGTAGTTGTTTTGGTACTTAATTATTTAATGGGTAAAGTATTGCATATAATTTTGTAATTTAAACATAAATTTAACTGATTTGAGCGAAAATGGCGTTTCTTTCTAAAGGGAAAAAAATCGATTGATATAATTTGGCTACCGAATTAGAACTTCAGGTAGATGCATATGATAGAATAGTAGTCTTGCGTGAAAAAATTATGAAGTGCGCCCTTTTTAAAGACGATGAACAATTTGTAAAAGAGGCATTGACTGCTATCGTGGAAAATATACAAAAACAAGAGAGCATAGAAGAACAAAATAGGAAAAAACAAGAGAGCATAGAAGAACAAAGGGTTGAGGACAAACGTATCGCAGAGGAAAGAGCTTATGAGTTAGAAAAACTTAAGCTGCAAGCTCAAAACCATACCGCGACAACTGTTCCACAAAATCAAATGGACCAGATGCGTATAGATATTAAAAACATCCTACCACCATTTAATCCGGAAAAAGATGATATGTCGTTGTTCTTGACAATGTTTGAACGTCAAATGAAAATGTTAAATGTCTCCAAAGATTTTTGGGTCTAACAATTAGTCGCCGTACTTCCGAATGACATTGCTAAACTTATAGCAAGAGAGCCTGAAGAAATGTTCATAAACTATGCACATATTCGTGACATATTGTTAAAAAGATTTAAATTAACAGCGGAGAAGTTTAGGGTATTATTTAGCCGACATCAAAAAAGAGAGAATTCTACTTGGAAAGATTTTTAGTTTGAAATTAGAAATTATTTTGAAGGTTGGTTATCCGAATTAGAAGTTAATTCATCTGAAAAGCTCTCAGAACTAATAATCGCTGATCAGATTAAAAATAAGTGCCCACCGGAATATAAAAATCATTATTTAGATGGTTGGGACAAACTAAATGTCTCTGTCGTGTTGGCCGAAAAGCTAGACATATACGAAAATACTAGACCCCCTTTTCAAAAATCAGCAAGTAATTCAAAATCGCGTGAAACACAGAAACATGTTTTGTCAAAAAATTCAAATGGTCAGGAATTCTGGAAAAATCAGGTAACCAAAAATGAAACTAGCGAACATTTTGGAAATTTCAAAAATGCTTCTCCTACATCAAAATATACGAATTTACGCTTTTTAAATGATGATAAGCGTCCAATTATAAGCTGTTATGGCTGTGGGAAACAAGGTTTTGTGAAAGCAAAATGTCCTAATTGTTCCCCATCTACGCAAGTAAAATCAGCAAATTTTAGTTCCCTACATCTCCAATCTTGTTATATTAATACACAGGCAACACCTATGTTGTATATAAAGGTAAATGATATTACAGGGATAGCTTGCGCAGATACCGGAGCTACACATTCCATTGCTGGGGAAATGTTGTTCAAGCTTCTCCGTGACCGAGGAACTTCGTTCGAAGAGACCAGTGTAAACATAACGCTCGCTGACGGCATACGAAAAGAAATTAACGTTCTTCAAGCAACAATCACTGTTGAAATAGAAGGTCGTAGAACTAATACAACGATTTTTGCGTTACCTGAAGCCACCGGAAATAGAACATTGTTAGGCATAGTTTTTTTGAATAAAATGGGGATTGTGTTGGATATGCGAAGCCAAAGTTGGTATTTCCAGAACAATCCAAGATATAAAATTCCTTTTGTTGATGATCCTTTCAAAACGACGCCTGAAATTTCAACACCAAATGTCAAAGTTAACACAGTTATGTTAAGAGAAAATGAAGGTCAAAACCTATCTGCAATACAACGAAAGAGACTTAATGACTTGCTTGAAAAATTTTCCAATACCTTTCAACCAGGGGGAGAAGCAACACCCGTCATCGAACATCACATAAATACTAGAGAACATCATCCAATATCATTACCACCTTACAGGTTATCACCAGCTAAGAAAGAGTTGTTGAAAACAGAAATTGATGATCTTCTTGCCAAAGGAATTATTGAGCAATGCGAATCTCCATATTCTGCACCAATCGTACTCATTCCTAAGCCAAATGGTAGTGTACGTCTATGTGTAGACTACAGGAAGCTCAATGAGGTGACTATACCGGATACCTATCCACTTCCTCGTATGGACGATCTTCTACATCAGGCAAAGACTGCCCAGTTCATGACCACTCTGGATCTGAATGCTGGCTACCATCAGGTGAGTGTCTATGGGCCTGATCGTGATAAAACTGCTTTTGTATGTCCTCTCGGAACATACCGCTTTCGAAGAATGCCTTTTGGACTCCGTAACGCTCCTGCAACGTTTCAGAGGACGATGGATAACTTTCGCAACGGACTCCCAGATGTAAATATTCTCTCTTACCTTGATGTCCTCATTATTTTATTATCAAGTTTTGAACAACATCTATCTGATCTTGAAGCTGTTTTTCAAAGATTAGACAAATGGAAACTTTCTGCAAATCGAGAAAAATGCAACTTTGCATGTCCCAGAGTAAAGTACTTAGGACACTGGATAACTCCAAATGGCCTAGAAGTTGATCCTGGGAAAATTGATGCTATTGTGAGGATCCCACCTCCCAAGAATATAAAACAACTGCAATCGTTTCTGCAGACATGTTCATGGTATCGGCGTTTTATACAAGATTTTGCAGAAATTTCCAGACCGCTTAGTAACCTCACTAAGAAGAATGTTGAATGGCATTGGGGTGCCGATGAAGAAAATGCATTTCAAACCTTGAAGCAATGCCTGGTTTCAGCACCAATATTGAAGCAGGCTGATGAAACAAAACCCTTCATCATTCGAACCGATGCAAGCAATTATGCTCTTGGAGCAGTACTTCTCCAGGGTAAAGGTGCGGAAGAGCATCCGATTGAGTACGCCAGTAGATTACTGACTCCTGCAGAACGCAACTATCACACCACGGAACGGGAAGCTCTTGCTGTTGTCTGGGCTCTTAATAAATTCAGAGGATACATCGATGGAACAGAAGTTACTGTGGCATCCGACCACCAGCCTCTCCGATGGCTCATGAGCTTAAAGTCCCCTTCTGGAAGACTTGCCAGATGGGCTTTACTGTTGCAAGAATTTAATCTGAAAATAGAATACATTCCAGGTAAAGCAAACGTCATAGCTGACATGCTTTCTCGTCCTGCATGTGATCATATCAGTAAAGAAGATTGTGATATTTGCACCATAATGATTGATATCCTTGCCAAAATGCCTAGCGATCTACGGGCTGAACAAATGAAAGATGAAGAATTAAAGAAAATTATTAAAAGATTCGAAGATGAAGAAAAAACTCTAGACTACACTAACTGGACTGAACACGGTTATGTTATGAACCAAGGAGTTTTATACAGGTATTCCCCAACTTCGGAATCTGAAGAAGCACAACTAGTAGTCCCCTCACATGAAAGGGAGAAAATTTTAAAAGAACACCATGACTCACCTACGGCTAGTCACTACGGTGTTGAAGGTACATTTAATAGAATATCCAAAAGATATTATTGGACTGGAATGCGTTCATACATTGCAGATTACGTCAAACATTGTGCTGAATGTAATAGGTATAAACCTTCTAATCAAAAACCATCCGGTTTGTTGCAAACACCAGTGTATTCACAACGATTTGAAGTTCTATCAATTGATCTTTTTGGCCCTTTACCAAAAAGTAAGAATGGTAAAAGATGGATATTCATAGTAGAAGACTGTACAACAATATGGGTTGAACTATTTGCCCTTACAGAAGCTACTGCAGCACAGTGTGCAACTACGTTGCTCGAAGAAGTTATCCTTAGATATGGTCTACCCAGACGTATAATATGTGATAACGGACCACAATTTGTTAGTAGTGTAATGAAACAAATTTGTTTTCTTTTAGGTATCAAACAAAACCCAACTCACATATATCATCCTCAGGCAAACCCTGTGGAGAGAAAAAATAGAGATCTCAAGCCGAGATTGGCTATATTAGTAGAGAATGACCACTGTTCATGGGAAGAGAAACTTCCAACAATACGTTTTGCAATGAATGCTGCTAAGTGTGACACCACTGGAGAAACAGCAGCATTTTTACAATTTGGGAGAGAATTAAGAACGACAGACGATGTTCAACACGACATTCGTGCTGTAATGCACAATGACAACTTTGTACCTGAAATTAGACCATACCTCAAGAAATTTGCAAAGTTCACCAAAGACATTAAGGACAAAGTTGAAGCCAAGCAAGATCAAAGAAAGAAATACGCTGACCGTAAAAGAAAATCAGGACATTGTTTTGCTCCAGGAGACAAGGTTTGGGTTGACTTACATCCAGTAAGTAAAGCCTCTAGCAATAAGACTGCAAAGTTCATGCCTAAACGTGACGGACCATACATTATTTTAACTCAAAAATCGCCCACCACATTTGTTATAGCAAGCATGGACAATCCAAATGAACCTCTTGCTACATGTCATACGTCAGCTTTGAAACTGTGTAATGACTCTGACAATGTGCCTGTTGCACCTATTAGGAAACGTGGCAGACCAACTAAAAAAGTTACTGGTTCCTCATCGGGACGTCCGCGGAACCAGAGGGGGAGGTTGTAACAAAATGACCGCCTTCCCTTAATTTTATAGCATATAGATGGCACTGTTGCCACTGTCGGCAAAATATCCTGAGATATTTTGCCAAACATGAAGTGATGAAGTGAAGCGAATGTATGTAATCATGATTGCGCGGGTTTTAGTAGTTTTTCGGCGTCTGTACAAAATGTAACGCACCTAGCGAAGTTCTCTTGTGATAACCGGAACTATGTGTGTTCCATACCTATATTATGCGCTTTACGCGAATTGTATATATTTTGTGTGTGATAGTTATTAAAATGTGATTATCTAAGTGTCGAACGAGTTAATCCTAACCCACATCGACACAATTGTTATTTAAAAATTTCAGCATCCAAAATTTACCATTTAAATCTCTTATTCATATAAGCGATTTCTTTCAAAAAATGAAAATTTGAAAATCGTCTGACTTCCCATAGAAGCATTATGTCACAAAATAAAATTTTCTATATATTCCGAACGAATGAGCCAAATTTAACCCAAAACTATGCAGCTAAATCCGGGGAGCTCACCAATATACATCCTTAATTTCAAGCTAATCGGATGCTTTTTACGGCAGTTATCGCGGGACAGACAGACTAACTAACTAACGAACAAACTAACAAACAGATGGAAACCAAAAAATTTCGGGTCTCCACAGTAAGCCTTCACTGACGTTTCGGCAATAATGTTTCTTAAACTGTACATTCCTCGCACTTTATTTCTCTTTTACATCTATGTTCCACTATTTTAAGCGTATAAGAGAGGGGTGTGGAAAATGTTTCTCGGTTTTATTTATTTATTTTTTTTTAATTTTTAATTATTTTGACCTTTTTGTTAGATAACATTAAACGTTACTGTAACATAATTGTATTCAAAACTGAAAAAAGAATATACAGAGAAAATAAATATATTTTATTTATATATTTTTCTAAAACTGCTGGCAAACATTTTTGTTATTTTTACATGCAGAAATATGACACTGCAAAATGCAAAGTACAAATGTAAAAATACATCAGGGGTATTAAATTTCCATAAATGCTCTTTGATATACAATACATTTTAGACAAGGTATACTAGAGCAACAGATGTTCCATACTATTAAAAAAAGAATTTTAAATGCAAGTCGCAAGCATGCATATTTTACTGTGGATGTTTTAGAATATGGGACATTTTATATTTATGAACAATATAAATTTTACTCCAGCTGGTATTCTGAAGAAGTGTATTAAACACATGACACATGAAAGATACTATTTCCAAATGGTTGAATATTACAATACTAAAAGTAAACATTTCTTTTTTTCACTGTTAAAGAAACATTTTTATGTTAAAAATTACAAAGCATTATTTTCCTCATGCTTAGTACTAAAACGAAGTTTATCGAATATCACCTTTTTAAAGAAATATAAGTGAAATTTTAAATGTGGTAAAATTTAATTAAATTTATATCCTGTTTTTTTTCAGTGTGATTTATTTAAAAAGGCAGTCCCACGAATAATAAGAATTAGGCAAAGTGAAAAACATATACGAATATGAATTGTTTAAAATAAATGTAAATCTAAATTTCCGTTACATTTATATATATATATATATATATATTGTTAACCTTTAACTGGTGTGACTAAAATTTGTCACACAACTGGTGTGATGTGGTCTCTCAGACAGATCGAATAAAATGAATTAAAAAAATAACTTAAATGGTTAAATTTACTTAAATTTTGTCCTAACAATATCGTCGTACTTCTCTTAGAATGTGAATTAATTAGAATAAAAAAGGAATTTATTCATGACTAGCGAACTTGCCGGGTGTTGCCCGGGTACGTCAGGAATACGAAAAAGCTCTGAAAATCACAATAAGATATCGCGAAATTTTTTTAAATAGCTTCTCAAATTTTGAAAAGAGAAAAATATATATATATATTGTGCTCGAAGATTGCAAGTTGATTCCTTTCACTAATGTGGAAAAAGAGTAGCAACTCGCCAAAATACACTAAAAATCACATACAAAATTCCCGAAAAATTCGAAAATTGCTATACGAAATCCGAATAAACTTTATTGAAATGAGGGCAGAATGTATTTTAGGTCAAAAATGGAATGTCAAAAAATTGCAGCAGATCGCGAATAAACGTAAAAATCGCATGAAAAATCACAAAAAGTTCAAAAATCACGAAAATGAAAATTTACTATAATTGGATAAAAGTATCAAATCTAATTCCTTTGACCTGTGGGCTCTCTTAAAATTTATGTTTTGGAAATCATTCTAAGCATTAGATCATGTTACTTTTATTCGTAATTAATTTACTTGGACTTCCTTAAATATAATTAATATAATCCCTTAAGTTTTTGTTGCGTTAAAATATCTCAATTTCTTGATTTTCTGTAAGCAAGTAAACCCTATTGTTTTGCAGTGGAAGTCTATGGGAATTTGGCGAAATATTAGAGATACCGCCAAGTTGGCGTCACTTTTGGCGACTAATTTTCGTCGCCAAATTTGACGATATATCGCCAAGTTGGTGAAAACTTGGTGTTATTTGGCGACAGAACTGGATCCGCCCCTAAGGTACCCCCCTTACAGGTATTGAAATGAATTACATGCTGTTCAATAATCGCATAAAAAATTCAAAAAAAATGCTGTACGAATTCTGGATAATTTTTTTTGAAAAGAGAACAAAATTTACTATATTGGGTTAAAAGAAAGAAACCGTATTATTTTTCCTAATGTGGAAAAATCGAATTAATATAATCCCTTAAGTTAATATTAGTTTTTGTTGCATTAAAATATCTCAATTTGTTGATTTTCTGTAATCAAGTAAACCATATTGGTTTACAGTGGAAGTCTATGGGAATTTGACGAAATATTAGAGATATCGCCAAGTTGGCTTCACTTTTGGCGACTCATTTTGGTCGCCAAATTTGGCGATATACCGCGAAGTTGGCGACAAATTTGGCGTTATTTGGCGACAGAACTGTGTCCCTCTACGGTAACCTCCTTATAGGTATGGAAATGCATTAAATGCTGTTCAATAATTACATAAAAAATTCGCTGAAAATTCAAAAATCGCTGCACGAAATCTGAATAAACTTTTTTTGGAAAGAGAACAAAATTTACTATATTGGGAAGAAAGAAACCATATTCTTCTCACTTATATGAAAAAATCGCCTCAAAACTTAAAAAAGTGCTAAAAATCGCATAAAAATTTAAAGAAGAAAAAAATCTAATCAAAAATTCGAAAATCGGGCTTCGAGGTGCAAAACTTCATATATAGACGTACCTTTCCCCCAAATTTGGTAACACTTTTTTAAGTTTTTTAAGTAAGACACAATCACTCACACACAAACTTCTTTCCTTATTATTATAGATATTTAACTTCAGTACAGAAAAAAATTACTTTTTTTTTTTTTTTTTCAAAACAATCACTCACACACAAACTTCTTTCCTTATTATTATAGATATTTAACTTCAGTACAAAAAAAAATTACTTTTTTTTTTTTCAAAATAAACGGTAGTTTGTTAATTTTGCTAATTAAATATAAAAATTAATCGTGCACAATTTTTTTTTACAAATTATTGTTGCAACAAAGTATGAAAAATGAAAAGCAGTGTTTATTTAAATAAAAAATAATATTTTCCCTGTGAATATGCGAGAGTCAATGTACATCATTATTGCAGTGAATACATATTTTTCATCTACATTCAATGTATACTGATTTTTAGTATAAAAGGCACTTATAAGGTGTTTTTTCTCTAAAATATCCTTTCGGTAATAAAAATTATATTTAACCCCATCCGAAATATTTACATTTTCACCATCTGAAAGTTCAGAATTCGTATCGTGATGTCTTCCGTCAGAATAATTCTCCATTGTCAGAACTTTCAACATCGGAAAATTCTTGATCTGACCAGTGTTTCATAATATCTTATATTTCCTTCTCGCTTAGGAAAGGGGAACATTTTAGAAATTGCGAAGACATCATATAACAAAATAAGGCACCAAAGAAATGAAAAAATATACAGTACAACTAATCACGTGTATTGTACTACAGTTTCAAATAATCACACAACTGATGTGATGCGGTCTGACTGACCCCAGAATAACAACACGATTAAAACAAACTCACAGAATTATCGCTTTGTGTGTGACCTTTGCAAGCTGGTAGAAGAAGTTACTGGTACGAACAAGTAGTATTTGCACTTTTAAGGGGTGGAAGCGCATACAGCTGGGAGTCGCAGGGTCTGTGAGACCGCGTGACATCAATTAAAGGTTAAAATATTTAAAAATTGAACTTTCAATAGTTACTTTTTTAAACATCCTACCGTTTTGAGAAAACAAAGCATAACAATGTATTTATAATGAAAAGAACTGAATCTTTAACATGCTTAAAAATCACAAAACAAAACAAAAATAAACTTTTTGAATTTATTTTCATTCTTTTATAAGGTAAGTTTTAATCCAAATGAGCAACCTTACTCGGCAAATATGTTTGTTTTATCTACACTACAAAAGTTTTCTATTTAAAAATTTAAATCTTCTATTCCCTCTAAAATCTTTATTTAATCAGTTCAATACGTTAAGTATTGATAACGATTCTTTTTATTTATTTATTTTTTTATTTATTTATTTTTTTTTTTTTTGCTTGCAACAAAATTTTCAGAATGTACAATAATTTCAGTCCTCTGAAACTACTTTTAAAAAGGCGATTTTTAAATTCATATCATATTTCATTAGTTACTGAGATTCGAAATTTCTATTTCTGCAATATTTGAAATGTGTCTGCAATCTTTGTCAAAAAAAAAAACAAAAAAAACTATGACAATGGAAATAGCCACTAAATATATATATAAACATAAAGATAATTCTTTAAAAAGTTACTTTTAAAGAATTTATTTATCAAATTATTCAAAAAATGACTTCTATGAAAAAATGATTACTATATATCTGCCCTCATAAAATACAATCCACAAAGCTCATTTTTCCTGCATCCATTACATAATATTGATTCCTCGAATAAGGCCATAAAACAGAGTACTTATTACATAAATATGAGAGGAATAAATCAGAATGATTATGAATAAATCATTTATGAATATCGGATTTTCTTGGAATATTTAATGGAAACTAATATTGAATATGTATAACAGCAAAACAAATATCACATGAATCATACTATTTATTATTGTAGATACAAGGAGAGTAGAACTTAAAACATTTCTATTGTAAATCATTATTATTACTTCTTCGAAGAAGTTGTTAAAGCATTAGTTTTTTAATAAAATATGCTATGAGAAACAAATAATGTCCATATTAAATATGCATAAAAATTTAATATTTATTTTCCAAATAAACGTTAATGCAGAATTGAGTAAAACTAATATATTAATGCACATCAATACTATAAAAAAAAATAAAACAAAACTTGATAATCGATTTTTTATGTACATTAAGATCTTAAATTCTTCTTAGACAAGAAAAAATAGTAATAATCACTCCAGGAATAAATTAGTAATATATTGCCTGAGACAAGCTTGTGAGTTATTCAGATACATTTTACTTTCTTGTTGGGAAAAAATGATACATAAGTAGTTATAAAATTTCAACTTATAAAATGTTTTTGCAAAACAGACATTTCACACAATGGATTGATTTTTAAGATAAATATATAAAAGGAAAAGCAGCGATATTGTGCAGTTGATGAAAAATTTAATATTAAATTTAATGTCTTTGGAAAGCAACATCATATTTCATATCATAAATCAGCATTTTCCTATTATAAGATTCAGAGATTCGGAGATTTTCATAAAGGTTTAATGTAGCGGAACGTCATTAAAATATTTTTATAAAATTTTGAAAAAAATACCCTTAAAATATAAATATATGTTTTATATTTGTGAATTACAGTGAAATACGTTTAACACAAAACTGAGGGTACCGAAAAAAAAAATCGTGTTAAAAGAATTTCGCGTTAAAAGATTCTTAAAAAAAGAACAAAACTCACAAATATTTTCGACGTCATCAAATTTTATTTCGATTTCCTGTTAAACTACTAGTAAGTTGCAACCATTAGGATAAAATCAAGTAAACAAAATATTGTTTTTGACGGAAAAAATCAGATATCTTTTTTTAAGTGTCTTTTTCAACATTCTGAGATCTAGCTTGTTTGAACCAAATAAGTTAAGCTGTTTCTAAATCTTCCTGCTGAGCAGTTCTCATAGGTTTTCTCTCAGGCTTAAACATACTGCACTCAAACATTAACCTAATGCTATCCCTGTTTTTTATTATTGTTGATAATGTATAATTGGTAAAGCAAAACTATTTGCAGATTTATGTTTTTGTCCTCCGTTTTCATCAACTGCTTTAAGTAGCTTCATCTTCATTTGAAGCGAAATAGTAGTTTGTTTTCGCACCGATTTCTGTGCCATTGCGCTCATAAAACATAAGCTAATTTACAAAAAACACGAAATTCTCTTATTTTCACCACAAATTAAGTGGTTTTAACACAAAATTCAGCAATTTCAACTTAAACAAACTAGCTTGAAAGCGAATTTTTTTCGTGTTAAACGATTTTTGTTTCGTGTTAAAAGATCAAAATGGTATAAAATTGCATCGTACAGTGTGCGGACCGCTATATCATTTCGTGTTAAGCGATTTTTCGTGTTAAGCGTTTTAGTGTTAAACGTATTTCACTGTATATCTATTAATTTTAAGTGTAGCAAAAAAATCTACCTTATCATTTAAAAGTTTGGAAACATCATAATGAACAATGGATCGTAAAAAGAATTTTTTTCCTTTTTTGTACATAAAATCGCGTAAAGTTTTGAATAAAAGAGATTAGTTTAAGAGCTTAGTATTTATAGTTAAACTAAAAATATGATAAAGTATATTCTGTTCAAACCATTTTAATTATAAATACAAATTATTTGATTCATTTTGGCTGAATTTCCAGTTTAAAGAAATTCGAAGTACATAATAAGTGCATTATACTACCAGAAAAAGCTTTATCTGCTTGTTAGTTATATGTACTCATAAATAAAAAAAGAACACTATTGTAGTATATGTTAAGAAAATAACTATAAAATAAGAAAGAGACATGCAGTTTGAAAAATACTATAAACTTAAATAAGATTAATATATTTGTTCGCTTTCTTTTCAAAACAAATCTTACAATTATAATTTTTTTCCATAATTCATGTCGTCTCTTATGTAAAAGTACTCAAACTCTTCATTTTTTTTTTTTTTTTTTTTTTTTTTTTTTTTTTTTTTTTTTTTTTTTTTTTTTTTAAACTGTATTTAACAGGAATAAAATTTTGATGTAAAATTACTTCAAATATTTAAAAGATTCCAAAAAGTAACTATTTTGCTTTAAAGAATATGTTTTAAAACACTTAGAGCATTCAATGGTGTTCATTCGTTTAAAAGTACTATGTTACATTCTTAAATTAACAAAGCTAGATATTAAGAAAACAGTTTTCCATATTTATTAATATAAATGCTGAAAGCATTATGAATTTTTGACTTAAAGTATAGCCATACTGCAGAATATAAAGAATTTCAATTCATACGAATAATAATTTTACGACTAAATAATAAAAAATAAATAATTTAATTGCTTAAACATTTTATTTTAAATGCAATGAAAAAAAAAAGGTCATTCTCATAACCACGAATAAATTTATTTTTTGATAAGTAGGTTTTCAGAAGTTTGTTGAAATGTAAAACTGATTGCAAAATAATAGCGTGAAAATAAATCTCTTTATTCCTTTGAAGGCTATCTTTCATCAGTTTATGCGTTTTTATCCCCCAAATTGAATTCCTGCCGAAACAAGCTTTAACTAGAACTTTCTTTAAATATGCGGATCTTATAGAAAATTGAATCTACTTTAAACAATATATGAAAAATGCATTTTAATTCTTCCCCCTTTACTTTATTAACATAGTAAGATGCAATAAAATTCAAACGCAACGTAAAAACTACATTTTTCTTAGTATATAACATTTTCTACTTTCAAGCATGTGCATTTAAAAATTATTTTTGGAAATAAGGCACGTCGAATAGCTGGTTAATTTCTCAATTTCTTAAAAATATATTGTTTATGACGTATCTCTTTTTTTAATTATTATTATATTATCATATGCGGTTCAATGTACATTAAATTATTTGAATATTTCCTGTTTTTCATTATAAGAAAATTCTATAAAATTTAAATATTTGAATACGCCTTTAATCCAATCACTGTATTTGATAAGTTCAATTCCAATTTTTTTTTCTTTTGATTTCAAAGGATTCTAGTATTTTAATTACAAACTTTTGAATTGAATAAAGGTGTGTTGGTGTTGATTTATGACAGCCAATTATCTACACTTGGGATATGGGCCCGGAGGGAAATGGTTACCTTTCGTGGGGTATTTCTAAGGAAACCCGACCCACATTATTTACGCAAGGAAATCCAAAGTTCGAATAAAACCACGGAAAACTCCGAACGATTAGGCTGATGGGAGTGATTGGGTTCGAACACAGCATCTCCAGTCTACCAGCTTTGAGATCAGAAGCTCCCGGCCGCTGGTGGTGGACGAATTGAGTAAAGGATATCATTTTAAGTTAAAATTTAGAAGTTTTCTGATATTTTTCCTATTTTTAAAATGTTTATATTTAAGAATGTTTAATGATTCAGTACCCAAGTAGATAGAATGTTCTTAATGCAAACAGAAATAAAGTTAATTTAAATTAAGAAAGTCCTATATTTTATTTTTCATTTAGCTGCACAGCTTTGACGGTTATAGTAATTCATAAGTACTAACTATGACATATCAATTTTAGTGGTGCTGTAAATTTCAAATAGTCATTTAATTAAAATTGTACTGTGATGTTCTTCCCTTTTATTTATTTATTGTTATTTAGTTGTGTAATTTGGTGTTTTGAAATAAGTTGACGTGTATTTTCGTCTACAGTCATGTTGTTTTAATTACTCTAAGAACTGATAGGAATTATATTTAAAACATGCCAGTTTTTGTTTTATTTGTAGAAAAAATTGCTGAGTTCGTAAATCATAAAAATGCAACGTTATTCTATATGGAAATGACACATGTCTGTGAATTATACTTTTGGATACATAATTGAAAAATATCTGCATGAAAAATTTAAAAAATGCCAGTAATACATATATATATATATATATATATATATATACGTTGAGCACAAAAAAATTGAAATAAAGGTGAAATTTGTATAAATAAGCAATAATACTTTATTTATTTTTATTTTGAAAATAAATTTGAATTTTTCTACTACGCAGTTAATGTTAAATGAAGGGAAAATTAACTATGCTGAGAAATTTCTTAATGAGAATTTTCATACATTCAAGAATGAATTTTAAGTTAAATTCCTCGAAGCTTAACGTCTTTCTGTTTATTCTCTTCATTGTTTATATTGTGGCAAGTATAATAATTTTTACAGCATTAAGAGTAAAATCCTACAATTAAGTAAAATAATTTTTTTCCTCAGAAAGTGTATTAAATTGCTAATGATTTTTCTTTTGATAAAAATCTTAATTTTTTTGGTAACATTTCAGAGCATATGAATATAACTTAGAAAGATGAATATCTTTATCATATAATTAAAACGCTAACTTTCTGAAAATATGCTTTCAATTATTTTATTTTACTAAAGGTCCACTAATAGATAAAAAATGCGTTATGTAAAACTTTCTAAATACAACGTTCACACAGACGAAATGTAAAATAACATTTTTATCAAACTCATTTAATCATGTTTAGTACTTTGAGAATTAATGTTGAACTGTGGTAAAAAAATAAATAATAAAAATAATAATAAATAAATAAATCAATAAATCAATAAATAAATTGTTGAGAAATTTTATTAAATCAAAATTTGAAATAGTCAAGTCAAAACATTAAAAAAAACTTCGAAATATCTGTTCCATTAGATTAAAAACTTTCCAAAACATCTAAAATAAATAATTTTTACTTGTATGGAGATATTAAAATCAACAGTGTCTTTGCGATATATCAAACATATATTTCTAAAAATACATTTTAAAATATAATATTTTAACCTGTAATGTTTAAGAAACGTATTTTATCTTAGAGTATTTTAATAGAATATTTTAATAGAATATTTAAGAGAGCTTTATTAAAATAGTTTTTAATATGGTGTAAATGCTAATCAAGCGTAAAATATAAAATTAAACATTGAAATATGCACTAACAAATTAAATGATATATTAAAAGCAATATACTGTCGTAAAAAATCCGTATTTCTACAAATGTAAAGCTACAAGTTTACTAAACTTTCATCTGTAATTGTACAAAAAAAAAAAAAAAAAAAGCGCCAAATCTACAAAACTAGTTTTTGTAAAGCTACAGAAATCTGCAACTTTACAATTGAATCTGTTAAAATTACAGTGATCTAGCTAAAGTTTTATCTGTAACCCTGGTTGCAGTTACATAAAAAGTTCTAGGCAGCCCAGCTTTCTAAGAAATTCTTAATAACCTTACAGATTTTTTGATTTTCTGCTCAAAAGTGTGTCTGTTACATAAAGTTATGTTGTTGCCGTTACATAAAAGTTCTAGGAATCCCAGTTTCCTACAAAAACTTTAGTAACTTTACAGATTTTTTATTTACAGTGTATGATATATTATATCAAACTATAAATGTAGTTGTGCGTCGTTATAGCATAACTGGAAAAAGAGGGGAAAAAAGACAATTTTATCTTAGAGAATATCTTAAAATATATATGATTTAAAAACACAATTTTTATTCGGATGAAAGATATAAGCATATTCCTTCACTTCATGAATTTAAAAAATTGCAGGGTGCAAAATTAGTATCTATAGAGGGATCCAAATTGTCAGATATTTGTCGAGCAGAAAATTGATATAACAGCTCACGCGCAGGATTACAAAAAACATTTTCGAAGTAGAATGAAATTTTGTGTGCTTAATTCTACAGTGTAAGAAAAAATCTGTAATTCTACAGATGTAAAGTCATTGAAATCTGTATGCTTACTAAAATTTTATCTGCAAACTTTACAAAAAAAGACGTAAATTTACAAAGCCGGTTTTTGCAAAGCTACAGAAATCTGTAGTTTTACAAATGAATATACTAAGAATACAGTAATCTTACTAAAATTTAATCTGTAACCCGGGTTGCAGTTACATAAAATGTTACAGGCATCAAAGTTTCCTAAAAAATTCTTATTAACCTTACAGATGTTTTGATTTACGGTGCAAAAGTGTACCTGTTACATGAATTTCTGTTGTTGTCGTTACATAAAATGTTCTAGGAATCCTAGTTTCGTAAAAAAGTATTAGTAATTTTACAGATTTTTTTTTTTTTTTTTTACAGTATACTTCAGATTGTAATAATTACCCTGAATGTAATTAAATTTGTATTTAAAGCTTTTAATATTTTTAATATAAAGTTGTATTTAGCTAATACAAAATTTTGAAAACTTGAACAATAAAATCTTCTAATTTTTTTTTTTTTGTTGTTGTTGTTGTTTTTGGTTTTGTTTTTTGTTTTTTTTGTAAAAAAATAAATAAATAAATAAATAAATAAAAAAAAAATAAAATAAATAAAATAAAAATAATAAAATTTTAGGTTCAGTGTATACAGACTAACATGAAACATATGTTTTGAAAATTTCATGAAAGCATATTCTGAAGTTTTTGAGATATCCTTCTGAGATATCCTGTCCAAAATCGTCATTCGGACAAAAATAATTTAAAACTTTCGGAAACGCAGCTTCAGCTATTAAGTGGGTGTAATTCTAAAAGCCATAACTTCTCTTATAGTGGGGCTTTCAAGGAACCAATTATATCAAAATATTCAAAAAAGATAGATGTTTAGCATATAAAAATTAAATTTCGAATGTTTAGAAGCTTTAGGCGTCTTGAGACCCCTTAAATGGTATTTAAATAATATCATTTCACATATTTTTAGTAATTTTATTTTGTTATTTAATTTAATCATTTTAACATATTCTTTAATTTAATTATATTATTTTTTTAATTTTAACTTGTTACTTAATTTAATTATTTTAACATATTATTTTATTTAATTATATATTTTTTTTTATTTTAACATGTTACTTAATTTAATTATTTTAATTTATTATATTAATAAATATCAATTCAATTATTTTATTTTAGTGTTTTAAAATTTTTCTACTTTAATTATTTTAATGTATTATTTTAATAATTATTTAAATGATATTTTTCAAGAAGGAAGCATGATGCTCAAAACTGGATATTTTTGTGTGATTCTGTATTGGATTTTATAACATTAAAGTTATTGAATTACGAGAAAATTAGATATTTTCTAAATCATTTGGATGTTTCGGAAATCTAAAATACCCATGGAACTAGCTGAAACATTTCTAACACAAATTGGTGATGATGATCAATTTTCATTAATATTTAACTTTTTCAATTTATATTTAAGAAATATATATATAGAGGAAAAGAAAGCTTTAATTCCCAGATTGCAGAATTTTATTTTACTGATTTGAAATCAAATTTAAATATGCAATATTAAATTACAGAAAATACATATCATAGTATAGATATATTTTCCCAAATATTCGTTTTAAATATAGATTTAAAAATTGAAATTATTAATATATTGTGAATAAAACATTAGGGGAAGATATGAAATTTAAAAAAAAGGATTTTCCATTATGGCATCTAATTTGAATCCGTCTGAAGTGCAGTTTTCTTGTAGCTACAATTACATTATTCTTTAAGTGAGAAAACGATGAAAAGCTTGATTTAGCTGTTCACGAAATTATAAGGTTTACAAAATGCTATTAATGTACATATTCTTTTTTATTAATAATTGTTCTAATTACTGTATCCGTAGACAGAACATTCTGTAATGTCCCAACAAAAATTACGTAAGGGAATTAGTCTAAGCATTTGACTCAATACAGCCTTAACTATCAATAAGCCCAGATTGCAACACACAATGATAAAATTATAACTTTATACTCTCTGTATCTTTTTAATGCTAAGAAACACGTTTATTAAGAAGATATATAAATTTAATTATGTACATGATGATAAATTCTGAAAATATTTAACAACGATTTAAAACTAAGTTAAGTCCGTAAAATTATACTAAATTGACTCTAAATTATGCATGCAATAAAATAAAATAAAATAAAATAAAATAAAATAAAAACTTGTTCCGCGGTCTCCGGATTTGACTCCATTTGACTTTTTTAATTGGGGTTTCATAAAATCAGCTGTGTATGAACAAAAGAATTAAACAGTGCATGAGATGCATAAGCTTATGATTCAATCAATTCGTCTAATAACTCCTGATATGTCACGAAATACTGAATAGATAACTGGATTATCGTTTTGACGTTTGTCATGCTACAAAAGGTGCACTCATCGAAATCTAGTGAAATTAAAACTTGGTGAGATGTTCTCTCTCCTTCCCTTTTTTAATTTTAATGTATAGTTTCTTAAAACTAAGACATAACTTTTGGATACTTTTTGCCAGGATACACTCTGTATAATATGCTTCAATCGAGTGACTTAGTTTGACGCTGAATAATCCCATTTGTCGCCGAGCATTCTTCGTATTAATTTTATCGACTCCAAAGTGATGAAATGTTGGACGATTCCTGTCAAAACGATAAGCAAACATGAAATCTGTAACAGGGTAGTGTAATACGCACAAAAAAAGATACAGTTTACTGAGTGTAAAAAAGATTGTGATTTTGCAGTTGGAACTGCATCGTGAATGAAAGCTTCCTGCGTGACCAGCTATCAACATTTATATATCATTTATATCATTTATATACATTATTATATCAACATTTCTAAATATATCAGGATATATTTTTTTCAAACTCATGTAATTCTATTTAGTTTTTAACAAACGGCTTATACAACTATTTCTTTTCATGTCATTCATGAATTACTTTCTAGTTTTCGAAAGAAGAGTATGTATTTTTATTTTTTTACGGAATTTTCATAAATATTGTTTGTTTCTTGTCATAAGATGTGTTACATACTTAATCGGCTACTTGTGGATATAATTTATATATTTTGATTTTCTTTCATTACATAACAGCTTATAAAACTATTTATATAAATGAATGAACATTACCTATTATTTAATTATTTTCTTCTCCCCCCCCCCCCCCAAAAAAAAAGTATTCCAAATTGTTAATGTAATCAAATAACAAAGCTTATAACAAAATCAATTATTACTTCTAACTTTATCATCCTTTAATGAGCTCATACATAATAATGTAATTACTTGAATAATGAAGCATAAATAATGAACGGGAAAGTGCTCTTAATTGGATATGCTTTATTTAGCATTAAGTAATAATGAAAGTTTAACTTAGTTTTCCTAAAGCTACAAAAAATGCCCAAAATATATTAGCAGTCTTTTGTTAATTAGATAAAAATTTGTAAACAGCTGTTACGTCGTTTTTAAGTTACTGATTTTAACCAGATTTGATAAAATAATGGAATTCCGGATTTTAATAACTCTACTTTTAATAATAATACAATTCTACACATGAAAAAAGTTTGTTGCTAAATTTTGAAATTGATATTTATACATATTATGATGAAAATTTAATTTCTATTAACATGCATTAAAAAAATTGGCATTAACTATTAGTTTCTTGAGAAGATAAATAAAAAAAAATTGTGACATATTAGGTAGAAAGCATATATATATATACATACATACATACATATATATATATATATATATATATATATATATACATACATACATACATACATACATATATATATATATATATGTATTTATGTATATATATATATGCTTTCTACCTAATATGTCACAATTTTTTTTTATTTATCTTTTCAAGAAACTAATAGTTAATGCCAATTTTTTTAATGCATGTTAATAGAAATTAAATTTTCATCATAATATGTATAAATATCAATTTCAAAATTTAGCAACAAACTTTTTTCATGTGTAGAATTGTATTATTATTAAAAGTAGAATTATTAAAATCCGGAATTCCATTATTTATATATATATATATATATATATATATATATTTCCATTATTATATATATATATATATATATATATATATAACCTCTTTTTCTTAGTAAAACTATTCCAAATTCTTAATATTTTTGCTTTTTTACCTATCTTTAATAATATCTTAATATCTTTTGACTTTTATTTCATGCATTTAAAGTTGAACATTTTTTTATTATTCTAAAAACCTTAATCCATTCGCCTAATCTTATAAAACCCATCAAATTACTTTTTCATTTTATTCTAAAACTAAATTCTGTTTCTTTCAAATGTTTTAATATCATTTATTCTTTTGTGTTCTATATCCACAATTCCATGCGTCCGCCAGCGCTATTTGCGCTTTTATTATGACGCCGTATAAAGAGTTCTTTATCGACGTCATCCTTTCCCATCGAATCGTAATTTGTTTTATGTCCCATCCTCCCCCACCTCTCTTCTAGCATTGGTCTTTTACTGTTCTGTAACAGTCCGCGCGCTGTTGTTCGGAGTACAAATATCGTTACATGGGCGATGGAGAGAAGATTTTACGTTTTTCTGGTTGTCTAATTAAGCAGCGTCGCTTGGAGGGAACGTTCTAATCTGTAGATCCTATTCTTATAACATCTAAAGTCTTATGAAATGATGATCGATTTTTGAGAGTAAATGGAATAACTCCTGGAATTGTTTTACTATGTTTTTGTCAATAAAAACAATTTAAAAAGTGACGATGGCTCTCTATATTCATTACGTAAGGGAAATTATCAATGTTTTTCGAGCCTGTTTTTTCTCATCACCCTGACTGCAATCCGGTATTTTCAATATAACGATGGATGGTCTTGATTGCTCTACAGCATTTTATGTCGAGGTGTACTGGTTTCGCCTAAATATCTGAAAGTCGGTAGCAAAATGCTACATATATATATATTTGGAAATCGATGACGATTTGTTATATATTATGGTTATATATATATATATATATATATATATATATATATATATACATATAACCATTATATATAGCAAATAGCAAATCGTCATCTATTTCCAATTACTAAAATTAAATTTATAATATATATATATATATATATATATACAGTGTGTCAAACAAATCTAGAAACTGTCGAATAACTCGAGAAATACACATCGGATTGAAAACCGGAAAATATGTGTGAAATATTTTTTTAAAAGTTAATCAGTAATACCAAAGTTTCACCCCCCCCCCCCCCTCATGACGATATGTGAGTCTGAGGAAGTCCAGCATTGAAGGCATGTATGATAACCCCAATTTTGTATTAAAGATTCGGATTTTACGTGAAAAGTACTTAGCTTTTGTTTATAACATTTCTTTCGGATCATCGTATATGGCGATATAATCAAACAAAGGGCGTTCAGAGGCGTTCCCTGAGCCAGAAATCCTACTTCTCATTGTAGTTCTGGCTTTAATATTTGAGAAAATAGAAACTAAACAGAGCAATACCGTTTCCATCCCTACGGCATGGGTTGGAAGGGGGCTAATGCTTCAATTCTAAATGAATGCACTAATTTTAGCATTAACTAAGAACAACGACTTAGTCGTGGTAATTTCCTGTTGCCTTCGGGATGTTTCATTAACGTGAGTACCTTTGGTTTTTAGAATTCGAAATGCAATTTGTTCGATTACATGGTTATATCTACGATGATCAGAGAGAAATGTAAAATGAAAATCTACGTATTTTTTCCTCAGAGTCCGAATCTGCAATGGAAAATGGAGGTGTCATCCTTAATTTCAAACTTGTCCCTCTCTGATCCTTAGATAACCGGTGTGTGTGTATGTGTGTGTGTGTGTGTGGGGGGGGAGTTCCACTTAGGTAGCACTTAATAGGTTATATTAAATATTGAACACGAATTTTTCTGTTTTACAATCTGATGTGTGTTTCACCAGTTATTCGAAAGTTCCCAGATTTTTGAATGCCCTGTATATATATATCTATACTAATTAAAGAAAGTTTCACTCTGTCTGTGTGTCTGTCTCCGATGACTAACGAAATCTACCGCACGTACAAGGACAAAACTTTGGGTGAAGATAGTTGAAAGCTGATCCAAATGCACCTAATTATCATATTAATAATATTTTGTTAATTAGTCCGGTTATTAATTAAAAACTTAAAAAAACCCAATTAAATTAGTAGAAATAGGAAAAAAAGCGTCGCATTTTATCAAAACCAAAAAGAAACTTTCGAAAAGTGTATGAATTTATGCATAGAATTGAACCAAATTTTCTTTTAAAGCTCTTGGCTATGGCAAGCCGGTCGTTTCTTAATTTGGGAAAAATCCGCCGATAGGTGGCGCTGTAATAGCGATTGCTGCACGATTCATGTGTCATTTTGAATATTGTACCATCAAAAAGTTGATGAATTTATGAATAGAATTGAACCAAATTGTTTGTGTATGATTTTGATCATGGTAAGAAGATCCTCCTTGAATTTGAAAAACTTCCGCCGGAAAGGGTGGCACTGCAAGAGCGATTTTTGTGCCATTTTCAATATAGTACCTTCGAAAAGTGTATGAAGTTATGTATAGAACTGAACCAAATTGTTTGTGTATGTTTTTGGCAAAGGCAAGTAGATCCTCTCTGAATTTTGGGAAAATTCCGACGGAAGGGGGTGATTTTATAGCGATTTTTGTGTAATCTTCTTAATATTTCGTAGTTCTATTGTACACCAGTGGTTCGTGAATTGACGGGAACTTCCCATCCTGATAAGCCGACTATTCGTGACTATTCGTGATTTTAATAAATATAATGATGTAGATTAACTCATTTTTAATCCTATTAACTCACCGAAGGGGAAGTTTAAGATGAGAGTGAAAGTTGATATAGTATTGAACTAGTAAAAGTGAAATATTGACATCTGTAACAACATTTTGAAATATTAAAATATATGAGATAGAAGAAAGTTTTGGAATTGGCAAATCCGAATAGTTTTTAAATATATTCCCTATATAACTGAAACATTTACCTTTAACTGCAATAGAAAGGTAAGAAGCATTTAGCAGATGTTGAATGAATGTGTTTTATAAATGTGCTTTAAAAATGTGTAAATTACATTTAAACGCATTAAAAATGAGACTTGCTTTTAGGACTATTATAGTATGCATGCAGCTCGCAAAGAAATGTATAAGCTAAATTACGAGATGTAGTATCATAAGCAAATACATTCAAATTATATAATAAAAAATCAATTGAAATCTATTGACACATAAAGAAAGTATCCTAGATAAAATAAAATACATAATTCTGTTAAGACATATAACAATAGACAGAATTAGTTAACTGACTTACTCTCGTTTCGGCTTAATGTGATATCATTATAATAAATCCTGCAAGGTTCCGTTATAGACGTCTAAAACTGAGCTAAAAGTTCCAAACTTAATAATATACTAGAGTGATGACCCAGCTAAGCTCGGTCAAAATTAGCCTTGTGTTCAAATCATTATTTTTTTCTCACTGTATCATTCTTGCTGTTCAGATATAATTGGTATGATCCTGAGACATAGTGAACCAAAATGATCCACTAACCGAATTTTTTTGAACATGCGACCCGAAAACGATAGAATATAAAATTTAGTCAGAATCGTTAAATTCGTTTTATAGATAAAATTAGCTTGACCCACGATAACTCAAAAGGGACCCACTCATATAAATTTATGGAACATGAAACCTATTCCAATGGTCTTCTGGTGCTGGGAAACGATGTAATAAAAAAAATTGTGAAAATCGTTCGAGCAGTTTTTTAGATACAATTACCTTGACCCAAAGTGTCCCCAAAATGATCCAGTAATCGAATGTTCGCGAGCACGTGACTTAGCCCAATGGTATTCTCATGCTTAAAAATGATATAATACAACATTTTGTCAGAATGTTTTGAGCTTTTTTTTAGATACCATCACAGTGACCCAAAAATTACCCACTTATCGAATTTTCACGAACATGCGACAATGGTCTTCTCATACCCAGAAACGGTATAATATTAATTTTTTTTCAAAATTGTTTGAGTCGTTTTTTAGATAAAATTAGCTTGATCCACAGTGACCCGAAAACGACCCACATATCATTTTTCTCTAACATGTGACTTAGACTAATGGTCTGCTCATGCCCAGAAAAGGTATAAAACAAAATTTTGTCAAAATCGTTTGATTTGTTTTTTAGATACAATTAACTTGACCCACATTGACCCAAATTGACCCACTAATCGATTTTTCTCGAACATGTGAGTTAGCACAATAGTCATTTCATGCAGAGGTATAATAGAAAATTTTCTCAAAATGATTTGAGCCTTTTTTTTTAGATTAAATTAGCTTGACACCTGACCCATTGTGACCCAAAACGATCCACTAATCAAATTTTCTTGAACATGCGACCTAGCCTAATGGTATTCTCGTGCCCGAAAACGATAGAAAGCAAAATTTCGTCAAAATCGATAGATCTGTTTTTTAGATAAACTTAGCTTGAGCCACAGTGACCCAAAATGACACACTAATCGAATTTTCTTTGGCATGTGAATTAGCCCATTTGTCTTCTCGTAATCGAAAACAATAGATTACAAAATTTAGTCAAAATCGTTTGAGACGTTTTTAGATAAAATTAGCTTGACCCGAAGTGACCCCAAAATGACACACTAATCAAAATTTCTGGAACATGTGACCTAGAACAATAATTTTCCCGTGCCCAAAAATAATTGGATATAAAATTTAGTCAAAATTGATTGAGCCCTTTTTTAGATATAATCAGCTTGACCCTGACCAATTATGACCCAAAATGACCCACTAAACAAATTTTCTCGAACTCATGACATAGCCCAATGATCTTTTCGCGCCCTAAAATGGTAAAATACAAACTTTAGTCAAAATCGTTAGAGCCGTTTTAAGATAAAATTTACACACACATACAATTTTTGCTCGTATTATAATAAAAGATAAGGGATGTGGCAGAAAATGAAAAAGTCTCATTGACGAAATAATTTCTATCACTTCTATATCAGCATGTTTATTATTAATAAATGAAACGCAGCAAAAACTCACGTTACATTGACTTATTTATTATTAAATATTTTACTGAAAAACTGGATTTAAAGGAGAATTATCTTATTTTGTTATGTATATTATCTCATTTTAACTAATGTGTAACATATGCTATTTGCTCGACTTTATGTATCTGCATTTTTACTATGGTACTAAAATACCTATTATTTGGAGAATATGAATTCTGCTTACATTTTAACAAGCGTAGAGTTTTATTGTTTATAGAAAACCACAGATAAAAAATTATTTTATTGGATTTTTGTTTCCATTTATGACTGTATATAATGAATTTGGTGTTCTCTAAAACAAATACCTGTAATGTATATCAGGTTTAAGTAAAAAAGTGTTTGTAGAATTTCTAAGATTTTAAAACTATATTTTACATTATGAATATCATTATCGTATTAAAAAAATGATTTTCGATAAATGAACAATAAGTGGCATATTTCCAGAAAATATATTTTTGAAAATATTCACCTAACCATGAGAAACACGAGTTACATAAATAGCCCCCAAAACATTGTTTTACATGCGATAAATGTATAAAGTATAAATAAATTTTCTCTGAATATGTATCGAAGAAAATGTTTTTATCATCTTCATTATAGCAAAGTGAATCCAAGATAATATGATAAATCAAAATACTACATGAAGGTAAGTACTACATTTCAGAATGGTTCTGGATAAATCATTTATCGATATCAGCTTTTTTTTAGAAGTAAGACGAAATAATATTGGATATCTATACTAATAACCAGAATTTGCTTGAATCGTATCTTTTATTTTCTGATAAATAAGGGATAGGAATATTAAATTATGGATTTTGAGTAAGTTATGTGAAGTATTTCTAAGAGTTTTTTTTTAATATTAATACTTTCATATACACATTTATGAAAAAAATGTTTTATGTATTATATAAAGAAGATGGATCTCGATACTTACTTAAGTTAATAATCACTGAAAATGCAGTACATTTATATGCGAATACCGGATTATGCAGCACTAAAGAATTCATTAATGAAGCCTTGAAAAATATGTCTTTAGCATATCCAATATCTATAATTTTGTCAAACTATAAAAGATTTAAAAAAGTGCTGACTATAAATGCTGCACTTTTCAAGAAATTTTCTATTCCACTTTAATATTTTTGTAAAAGCTTTGGTATTTTATGAATTAAAAACCTAAAGATAAAAAAATCCAATCTCTGTAATATTTATCGAATGCAAACTGCATTTTTATGTACAAAAAATCTTTCAAAATTATATGATTTTGTAAAATAACATTTGGAATCTTTGAATTCAAGTAGTCCTAAGTACAGTCGAGTCTCTATATAACGAAATCCATTGTTCCAGTAAAAAATTCGTTATATAGAGAAATTCGTTATATAAAGAATAAGTAAAAATTCATATTTAATGTGTAAATTTTGAACAAAAGTTATTTTTGGGCTGTTTAATTAAGAATTTGAAATGTTTAACTATAAATATTAAGCTAATATTTTATTTCTTAATTAAACAGTTTCAAAAAAGAAAACAGACATTTATTTTGAAAGCATAATAAAAATCACATAAGGAAAATTTACATTAATTTTATACGAAGAAATCTATTTTTTCGCTGTTTTGATTTAAAAATTGTTACACCCTCGAAAAAATGTTCCCACTTTAGCAAGGAATGAAAATTTGTATCGGGAACATTTTCCTCCATTTGCAGTCCTGTCCTTATAAGATCAAAAGAAGTCATATCACTGCGTGACGTTTTTTTTTTTTTGTTGTTGTTTTTTTTCCTCGTGTTATACGTTTTCGTTTTCATGCTCATTGTCACTCTCACCATCATTGTTCATAACGCTGCTTAAACTATCACTATCAGTAGGATACTGCGCAATAGTGAGATTGTCATCCACTTCCAAAAACAGTTAAACTAAAAAATATTTAAAAAATAAGATATTACAAACTTCATAAAACTTATAAATTTTCGAAAGCATTAGAAAAGATAGATAGTATACATCTATGAATCTAGTTCGGTCATCCACTTTAATAAAAAGCTACGCGTTGCTGACGACTGGCTGTTTCGCTAATCGTTGCCACAGATTAATCTTGGAAAATGAAACATTTGAAGTAACTGAAAAAAATCATAGCTCGAAAAGTACTTGTCAGAAAATTGTTGGACATACTGCGTTATAGACCGGGAACCGGCTGCACAGACAACCATCTCATCGAGTTGAAGGCTGAAATTCCAGAATTAGCTAAAACTCGCAATTATTAAAACGCAATCGGTCACCCAAGTCATATATTGTTGGAAAACACCTAAAAACCGACGGTCGACTCGTAGGTTTACCATTGAGTTTTTCTGCACCCAAAGGTATGAAAACATGGCGGACTGGGAGGGAACCAAACCAAATAGAAAACCAAATAGCAGGGAATAATAGTATATAAATAGTTTTATCAATTATTTAAAATTTTATTGAAAATCACGATTTCTACCCACCGTCCTCGGACGGGCGTTTCCACTAGTCAGTTAATAAATTTGCATAGTATATAAATTTCCATGACGACAGATACATTTTTTATTTTAAAAGCAGATAACACGTGGAAGATAATTAACGATCCTGGGAAAGGGAAAACAGAGAAAATGTGCTGTGGTGAGGAATAATGGCTACTTAAAAATTATAATCTTGAAATCTTTTAGTGTATTATGTTATTCGTAAAAAGAAAATTTATTGTCCAAAGCTTTTCCACAAACACTTAATAAGTTACAAAAATGAATTACAAAATGTTCAAATGTGATCAGATTTAAAGCTAAATGTTAGTCTCCCTTCATAGTATTTTGTGAAAATAAAAAGACAGTTTGTATAATACTTTTCTTGATCATTGATCTAAGTTCGAAAAATACTACAAAACACTTTTGGGCACAAATGTGAAGATGTATAGCCTCATTGCATTTATAGAATTATATTAAAAACATATTTTTGTCAGGAGATTCACCTCTTTGATAAGTAAAAATGTGTAAATTAATAGCCATTGTTAATGCTCTATATCGTTTCCACCGTGTGGATATTGTTCACTTTTTGACCCTTGTAGGACAGAGTACTTATGTTGCTAAAATGCTGAAATGAGTGAACGGCTCCAGGATTTTCGGGCAAATTAATTATAAAATAAATAATGTCTATTATACCTCTACATTATAAAATCAAAATTTTACTCCAAAATTCTGGTTCCAGTGTAGCATTTGGGGATTAAAATTAAGTGGGATATGTATATAATATCTTACCGCCATTCAAGGGGTTAAATAACAATACACATAAATTTTAAGCGTGAGGGGAGGTGGGCATAGTAATTGTACAATTGCTTTGGTGAGGTGTGGTCAGTAAAAGGTTGGGAACCACTGCCTTAACCCATTTATGCCTGAATTTTCGTTTTCTCAAATTTGTTGATAAAATCATATTAAAATGATACAAAATGAACTGTAATAATACTAAAAAAAAATTACTGTACAACTTTTTTCAATTTATTTGATAAAATATAAACTTACTAAATATGGGAATGTGCATAATATTTATAATAGTATAATATGCATAATTATATGTTTTGTCTAAATTTATATAAAATAAGCTTTTAAATTGTAGATTATAAACTGTAATCAATATTTTTATGAACTACTAAGATATATTTGTTTCTTTCCGGAGACCAATAATATTATAAGTATTATTAATAATAAACTAAGCATAACCGTATTTGAGGCTTAAAAACAATTTATTTTATAATCACCTTGAACACTAAATAAAAAACTGTCCCTTAAATGGCTAATAAAAATATGTATCCATTCGTGCCTAGCGCCATATATTTTTTATGTTAGAAACATGCATAAAAAATAGCTGAAACACTGAATGATGATTTGACTTGTAGCTATAAGCTAATTGAACATTCAGATAGATGAAATATTAAATCTTACTAACACACACACATACACACCACACACACACACGCGCGCATATATATATAGATACTGGTGGGCAAAACTTAAGAACCACTCTTATTTTCAACGATTACAGTTAGAAATAGGACCGCAGCAGTTCGTGTAAATTTGCATGAATGCGAGATGTACTCTGTTTTGTGAAACTTATGCAGATTTGTATTTCCCCTTTTGTCGATCACGTGACAGCAGAGATAAGAGATTTTAGGCGATCGGCGGGTGCTGTAAATTGTCAATAGATGTAAAAATTGAAGGAGATGAAGTGCAGCTTGATCATTGAAATTTTGAACATGTCTTCGAGGTATCATTTAGATTATATTACTCGTGGTAGAATAATCGGAAAGTTGGAAGAAGGACGCAAAATGAGAGACGTTGACAGTGAATTTAACATCGCGCACAGTTTTGTTTCTAGGCTACGATCGGCATTCCAAAAGTGTGGAATATATACTAGGCGCACTGGAGGAGGTCATCCTAGCAGTACGACGTCCCAAGAATTTCTATATTGTTATTTCGGCAAAAAGGAACCGACGTAGCGCAACTAGTCAATTAGCAAATCAACTTTATGCTGCCACGGAAACTAAAATATCGTGGAAAATTGTTGAGAGACGTTTGAAAGCGTGGACTATACGCGCCAAAGACCTGTTGTGCGTGTCCCACTCTCGAGACGGCAGCGTAGCGCCCGTTTACAGTTGCATTGCATTTGGGATGATGACGACTGATCTACCGTGCCCTTCTCAGATGAGAGTAGATTCAATCTGTCGTCTGATTGTTGACCTAAACTGATATGGCGCCAGTTGGTAGTGCTTACTGTCGCGAAAATATTCTAGAAAGAGATCGATATGCGACATCAAGTATCATGGTGTGGGCAGGTATCATGTTCAATGGCCTCACTGATCACTATGTGCTTGACCAGGGTCCAAGAACGGTAGACGGTACATTGAAGACGTCCTGTTTCCACATGTTCGACTTTTTCGAGGTGCTGTCTGCAAAGAGTTTCGTTTTATGGACGATAACGCACCTTGTCATCGCACACAGTCTGAACAAGATTGTCTTGAGGCCGAAGATATCCATCGCATAGACTGGCCAGCACGTTCCACTGACCTGAATCTCATTGAAAATGTATGGGATGCCTCGAGGAGACGTATTGCTGCTCGACAATTTCCTCCCATAAACAAGGAAATCCTCATCCGTGCAGTGAAGGAGGAATGGAGAAACTTGCCTCAACAGCTACTGAATCATGTTGTTATGAGTATGCAGCGCCGTGTTGAAAGTTGTCTCGCGTTACACGGTGGCCACATCCCTTATTGATATGGCACTGACGATAGTTAATTGTGAGTATTTTGCTTTCTTTCTACAGTCATGCTTTCAGACATTATTCACGTTTCAGAAAAAGATCCTCTGGTAATACCCTGTATACATCCTTTCAGAAAAAAAATTATATTGTATCCTGCGTAATTTTCTGTTAATATTATTGCTTGTTTCTTTATCCACAATGTCCCGTAGATTATCATTTAAGGTACATTTCTTTTTGGTCCTTAAGTTTTACCCACCAGTGTATATATATATATATATATGTATGTATGTGTGTGTGTATGAGTATGTATGTATATAAACTAATGCAATACAATGTGAGTCTAAAAAGTTCGTTGAATGGAAGCATAAAAGAAATTAAAATATGGAAACAAAATATCTTTAATCACCCTCAAAGTAACATCGTTGGCCACAATTCACTTACCACTGACATCTTTGATAAAGCTGCTGGATTGAGCCAGCGAAGACCTCTTTTGGGATCGACCGAAGAACAGATGTCACATGTCATCGGATGTTAGATATGTTTGCGAAATGTGTGCCCTTGATGACTCCCTTGAGGCGAGGGAACAGTGATAAGTCTTCAGGCGCCATATCGGACGAGTACGATGGATAAGAGTGGCACTATCTTGGGTCAGAAATTATCGTACACGGATCGCAGTATATGCGTGTGCGTTGTCATGCAGCAAATTCCACTTCCCACTCCTATGAATTTGTAGGCGAACACGTCAGATGCGCAGCAGTAAACGATTCAAAACTGTTTTGTAGAATTCGGCATTAACAGTTTGACCTGGCGAGACAAATTCTTGGTGGATCATACCGTTGCTGTCGAAAAACGCAATCAGGATTTTCTTCATTTTGAACTTCTGTAGGCGACACTTTTTCGGAAGCGGGAAACCTAGTGTACACCATTCCAATGTTTGCCGTTTCGACTCATGGTCGTACTGCTATCACAAGCTCTCATCTCTTGTGACAATGGTTTGCAGAAAGGTGAATCTTCATTACAGTTGTCAATGAAACCTTGAGCAACGTGCATTCGTGTTTCCTTCTACTCGTCGGACAGTGAGTGCGGAACAAAACGGGAACAGATCATGCGCTTAACCAATTGGTGGATAATGGTGGTAACAATGTCTTTTCTGATTACGAATTCCTCCTATATCCATCGTAAAGACATTTGGCGATTGTTTAACAGATTACAGATTTGTATTGGGTAGACGTGAACGTTTGTTTGCCATCCGTGGTTTTCTTTCCAACCAGTCGTATGAGTGTTTTTTATTCACTGCGTCTGTTTCGTACATCTGGACCAATATTGAATGTGTTTCTGTGGCGGTTTTTCCCCAATTTGGAGCAAAACTTTATATTTAACAGTTGCTCCATTTCAATATGACGCGAGTTTTCAAACATACACCTTTCAATTGCCCACAGCAGATTATTTTGCCCTGGTTTCTTTCGCATCTTGCTAAGTGCCTTTTCTCCATTGGCCTGTACCTGCGCATGTGCAGGGACCTATTTTTAATTCGCGTAGTTTATGAGATATCAATCATTCATCGATCTTTTTAGATGCATCTCGTATTTAGGAATATTCCACGGAGGTCATGCTACATTAAGAATGAAAAAAATTACAGACGTTATAGCATTCTGTTTAACAATTCCACATTATTATTTTTTCTACTATATTGACTGTGTTTTACATACATAAATTCCTGTGGAGTAGACGATCACACAATTATCTTCAATTAAATTAACTTGAAATAATCTTATAAATGTTATGACGAAAACAATTTTGAAGTGTGTCGCGTTATTATATTATATTTTTATATTATTTTTTCAGAAACGAAACGTAGATTCTTAACAGAAAAATTTGATATAGTAAAATTAAGCAATAATAATATATTTTATTACAATGTATATTAAAATCTTCGTAATCCACCAAAAATATCTTTTTTATATTCCATTTACTGTTTCTACGAAACTTAAAGTAAACATACAAGCTTTAAAAATGAAATAAAAAAATAATAATCTCTCCAACATCATCCGAATCATATTACAGAGGTACTTGACCATTAAAGAAAAGTGAGGCCCAAGTCATTAAAGAGACATCACCTTGTTGTCGACTAAAGAAAGTCTGAGGCTCTTTACTCAAATTCTGCCAAAAGTATGCACACACATCCATCTGGGCCAACCAAATTCCACTTTTTTTTCTTCACTGAATATCTCAGTACACATCTAGAATCCATGCGACGTTTTTTTTTTTTTTTTTTTGCTAGCCAACTGCATTCTTATCAATTTGCGGTGAGACTTCAAAGCTAGCTGGTTTTTTTTTTCCATATAATTTACCTTTTACCTTAATTCGCCTGCGAATAGCATCCGTTGGCACAGAAAGTTTTGACTCCTTTTAATATGACTAACACTCACCATTTGTGTAAATGACAATTTATGGAACTTTCTATTCGTTTTCCGGTCACACGCGGTCCCCCAGATCTATGTTTGACTTTGTAATAGTCAACTTTCGACAATACTCGATGGACAGACTTCTTTAAACGATTTAAAATAGCTGAAATTTCTGCAAGTCTTTTCTTTCGATTTTAGCTTCCATATTTAAATATTTTCTTCTGACTAAATCTCTCTGGTTCACGACATCTATCCATGCTATTCCGAGGTACACTTAAATACTTCAATCGAGGCTAACCAATTTGACAGGCTCTGCGGTAAATTCCAGGTATCTTTTTTAACAGACCGCTCGCATCACGTGATGTTCGAATGCACCAACGAAGGCGTGCGAAAAGATCATCACGTCTCTCTAGCGGTTTGAAAAAAAAAAAAAAAAAAAAAAAAAAAAAAAAAAGACACGTGAGATGCACTGCGGTAGCCTGTCTTTTTCGTTAGCCACGTACTTTAATCATGTGACGTCATTTGTTTCGTGAACTGTTGTGAAAAATGAAGAAAGTGCCTAAACTTTTGCAGTATGGCAAATTTCACTTTTTTTCAGTTAAATGAAATATTATACTATATTAAAGAATTATTTCAGCCCTAAAATGTTCAAATATATTTAAAAATAAGTATAGCCTCTTGTGTAACTCAAGAGTTCGTATTTTTTTATTTAAAGGTATCATCAGTGTCTAATCTTTTGCTGAGAACTGCGTAATTCGCCAAAAACGCTGTTTAGAGAAAGTGTGAAATCTTCCTCCATTACTGCGTTATTTAATACAGCACTATTATTCCCTAATATGAACGTTAATCGAATGCGAAAACTGTAATATTTCCGTAGGCAACCTTTTCAAAAACACGACATACATACACAGAAAATTTAATAGCGTACTAAGATATTGTTTCTGATTTTTATCGTTCTAAATACATATCATGATTTGAAACTTTGAGAAATATTTAGATACCATGATGAATTTACATTAACAGAAACGTGTGAGCTACTTTAATATGTAGTAATCAAGAAACCTTAAAAAGTCTGTTTTAATTAGGAATTCTCCATCACTACAAATCTTTAAATTATTTATTCTAGCTTATACATAAAGTTATTTTTTAAATGACATAATTTGATTCAAAACTTATCATATTAATATTTGATTAATTGAAAGTTACATAATTTCAACAGATTTAAGCGAAAAATTTTCATTTTCAAAATGGCACATTTTTCTCTTCTTTGTTGAATACATTTTGCGGTAACACAAAATTTGATTTCCTAAACCTCGAGGCACTTGAATACTTTTATAGATGTCTGTGTCCATATCTATTAAATGTTGTTTGATCAAATCTAATATTTTAAAAAGTTCTTGGAATTTTTTTTATTGTTATATCATTTTGGGGCATTTTCATAAAAATTCATTTTGAAAAATTCGATTTAATCTTGCTGGTCATAAAAGTTTTACCCATTTTATAATTCTAATCGACATTTTGCCACACTAATCGAGAATGAAATCTAGAAATCATTTACCGTACTAGCTAAAAATTTAAGTAACTAAAACAAATATAAGCAAGGGAAACCTGTATTTATAAAAATATTTTTAAGTAATAGATTGATTTTTTGCTTAAAATTACAAAAAGATGCTACATTAATCTTACTGCAAACTTCTAAATTCAGATTAAATTTGTTTTAAATATTTTCATTTATTTAATTAAGTTTAATCCCTTGAGGCTTAACCCCCTTTTATAAAGACAGACGATGTTTATTTTTGGACTAGCATAATAAATATTCCGTGATTTAGCGTTAAATTTTAGAATTAATTTATTTAACTTGTTATGATGAAGATGCTTTAATCAGTTTACTTTTTGGTGCAAAATCTTAATTTCATTCGCTTATATGTCAAAGAATCTAAAATAACTTTAAAAAAACATGAGATCATGTCAATTAAAATTTTCCAAAATAATTGTGTAAAATATTATTTTTCAACAGCTAATAAAAATTGAGGAAAAAATAAAAGCTCCTAAATAGCGTATTTCAACAAAGAAACATATAATTTCATTATAATATGAATAACTGAAATGTTAATTCAAGACTAATATCAAAATATCTATAATAGACTAATATCCATATAGGTGAGAGTGGGCAGATATTCCAACTTTTTAGAAATTTATTTTTGTATTTATTATTTTTATATATTTTGCGGTCAACTGGATATCATTGTATCCCCTAGGCCTTTATTTACAAACTGGCATAATTGTCTTTCAATAAACTCAATAGAGTTTTTAACAGAAAATGTTTCAGTCTGATCATGCAACATTGGGAAATGTGCCCCGTATGCGGGGCATGTTTTCGAGCCTACTAAATATGTACAGGGGCAAATTTTCCAACTATGCTTTAAATGATAAAACACGGAAAATAAATGTTGCTTATTAATTAATATGCATTTTTTACTGTAAACTAGAAATGCATTACAATAATACATAGACAATTTAAATGAATATAGAAAAGAAATGTCACTTAATGATTTTACAAAAAACTGTCATTTAACAATATTATAAAGAAAGATTTTTCTAAAATCAAAATTCGTCGTCATAGTCTGAATAACAATGAACGTAAAAAAAACCAAACATCTTCTCTGGTGAAGTCTTCATTCACACATTTCTTGTACCGCACCCAATTTCGGTACTGAGAAGTTGGCCTGTTAGAAAAGTAGGATGACATAAAATCCGAGTCTGAAAATATTTCAGGATTCAGTGAGAATTTCCCGAAAATTTAAAACCGCCATAATATTGACTGGTGTTAACGCCAGTGGAACAGCTGTAACCAGAATGGACGGGATGTCCAAAATTGTCTTAAGCATTTTATTTGTGCATATACTCAGGCATGAAAAGCAGTATTTATTTGTTTTTTGAGGGTTAAATGAACCCATTTTATAAAATAGTTAACAATGGATTAAGTAAAATAATGCTATAAAAAGTGATAAAATATCTTTATTAAGATTGACGATTGTTTCGTCGTACCAACGACGACATTTTCAAAATCGTTCACGATAGAAAATATTTTCACATAATTAAAAAAAAAATCAATAAACATAGTAAACAATGTCACGAGACATGATGTATAATGAAAAAATATTGCAAACATAAAATTAAGGAAATTAATCCACGCTCACAAATAGGTAATTTAATTTTAATTTAATTTTATGTTTGCTATGTTTTTTCGTTAAGCATCATCTCTCTTGGCATTGTTTACTATGTTTATTGTTTTTTAAATTAGGTGAAAATATTTTCTATCGTGAATGATTTTGAAAATGTCGCCGTTGGTGAGACGAAACGATCGTCAATCTTAATAAAGATATTTTATCACTTTTTATAGCATTATTTTACTTAATTTTTTACAAGTGATTTTTATACATGTTTTTATAGTTAAAAATGTTTAATATATATTTGAATTTACCTTGGTTTTTATATTGGTAGTTTTACTTAAAGGACGAAATGATCATAAGGGTTATTTTCATATACGGCCGAATTTATTGCACAATAAATTAAATTTGTGTGCAGTAAGACTAACTGATTTAGGACGGGGTACGTTTTCCAACGAGACACATGTTGGAATACATGCCCCGTATGCTGTTGAAAAACCTGCCCCGCCGCAATATTGAAACTTTTACACTGACTCGACGAATAGCGGTGTAAGTTATTTGCAAAACAAACCATAGTTACGGGGAGAAAAATCACTTTTTTAGTACATGCAATGTCAAAATAGTAAGTTTAACGCTAGTACGTTTATTTGACGCTTTAATGAAAACCTGAAATTTTACTCATTGTTGAAAAAAGGAAAAAACAGCTCTCCTGGCGAAATGACAGCAGCTACTAATTTATAACTTTTTGTGTGTATAGTGGTGCCACTTCAACTAGCTCATCGGCTAGCGTCAGCTAGCAGCTCATTTAAAAATTAAAGCTAGTTAGAAAACTTGCCCCTATGGAAAATTTGTCCCGGGCCCCCCGCCGTAAAATATTTTTTATCAAAATTAAATACAAAATTCTTTTCGTAACTTGATATAATAAAGTACTTCTATTCCTTCATTTTTATGTTTTGAAATATCTTTGACTTTCTTCGAAATTCTGATTATGACAACGATCTACGTAAATTGTTTTACATTGAAATTTACATTCAGCTTGTTCTGTATTTTTTCGCATTGAAATTTTTGAATCACTCAATAGAAGAAGAGAAAATTCTCCAACATTATTAAAATATAACTTTTAAAACAACTTCTGTAGAAATGAAAATGGACATATCATAATGACGTTTTACAAGTTCTCACGTACGTTTTACCAGGTTCTCATGGATGTTTTACGACTTATCATGTACGTTTTATAATTTCGCGCATTATGTACTATGGGTTTTAACTTCAAAAACAAAATAACATTAATTTTTAAGGTAACGTTTACGTATTTCAAAATGAAAACATTTGGCAGTAACACAAATACATAATTAATGATTTGAATGAAAATAACAAAGAAGGGATAATATACACAAGTCATAGTTAAATAATTTTACCGTAAAGAAAAATAACTACATACTTTTTAAGTAATAACTACAATAAGTGCAATACAAAATTCTGAAGTCATTTATAAATTATACCACCTGATTAACATTATACTAAAAAATAAGCAATAATTTATATATTAATTTCTAAAATGACGAAAGCAGATAAAAATATATATTTTCTAATTACGAAATTCTAAACAGAGTTTAATAAATTTGATTTTTGTGAATTTATTGTGATTTAATTTTTTGTTTACGAAAAAAATTAATAATTTGTTTTACATAAAAAATCATTTTTTATTTATTTTTCTGCAGATTCGTTTTTAAAAGTTTCAAATAGATTATTTTAAGTCACTTAGAAAATTAAACCACAGTTTACAGAAACATGCTTAATACTTTATTATTATACATAAAATATACAAGATATTTTCTATCTAGATATAATGTTATATTTTAATTTGAATTTAAATTTAGACACTTTCATTTGTCGTTTTAGTTAGTACGGTGAGATTACCGTTGGGATTGTCAATCCTCGTAAATCGATAGGGATATCGAGGCTATGATTTTTCCTCCTTTTATCATGCATTCAGAAAACTTCCTTAAATAAAAACATGTTTTTAAAAATTAATGTCAGAATTGAAACACTAAGTGATAGGATTTCTATGAAAAATGATTCCTTGAATCTAAGCACGTGTTAATACGCTGACTAAGCTAGGTTTCTCTGCAATACAAGCAATATTTAAAGTAATATAATTCTATTTACTTAATGTATTTTTAATACATTGAACAATGATTAATACTCCCAAGGATTGCTTTCTAATTCGTTATTAAGTTTTTTTTTTATTATATATATATATATATATATATATATATATAAAATGTTGAAAGAATCATCTTTTTTAGCATTTAAAACAAAATGAAGAGAAAAGGACATTGCAATTTTTCCCTTTTCCAAGACTGTCAGAGGGTTAAGGAAAAAATATATAATTACAATCTCATAATTCTAATTTTAATAAAATATGCATAGTACCTAAGTAATAGTATTTATGTATGGAAAATTTAACTTTTATTAAGAGCGGATGATAAAGATATTTCAAGTTTAATGTTGCCCAGTATGTAAGTATTCCATTTACTAAAAATAATTTTTGATATTTTCGCTTGCATAAAATTGCAAAGTTCGTAGATATTTATAAATGTGCTTTTGTAGATGCAAACCGTCTATTTATAAACCAGATAACATTTGCAAATCTAAAAAAATATGGAAAATATACATACAGAATATTGCTAAAAATACGAGTGAAAAATTTACATAGCAGCTGCTAAATAGAATGAAGGTAATTAGTTTAAGATAAACGATTATTTAGACATTTACATTCAAAACCAAAAATATTGTACATGTGTGACAATAATCTGAAGTAGTTATTATATCGTCCATGCACACATACACACACATAATATATATATAAATAAATATATATATATAATATGTATACTTTTCCTTCACTATATTCCTTATATATACATGTGTGTGTGTGTTTAATTCAGAAAGAAAGTGTATGAAGAATTTTTTATTATTAAAATTTTAGTTGTTAATGTAAGTAAACATTCTTTTTAAAACGTTCTATAACAAACACATATAAAAAATTAACCATTGCTTAAATTTATGAAAGAAAGCATCACACTGAGGATAAAAAAATATAGAAAAGTTTAATTAACATTAGAAAGGTAGTTAAACTTCCATAAAATACTTTGTTCATGAATATTACAGACTATTGAACAATAAAGGTAATTGAATTATAAACGAAAGAGATTTCTTTTACACTGAGAGTTCTTTCAAGACATGATCTGCTCATCCAGTTTTATGTTGGATTATTGGAATATTTAAAACAAGTGACATACAACTAACTCAAAATATTTAATTAAACATTTTATTTTATATATTTCTTAACAATTTACAGATTTCTTAAAACTGTCATCTTCTAGCTTTCCTTAGTATCGCAGGTTGGATTGCACTACATCTTTTGAGAGAGTTTCATCAGTTTTAAAAATGAGTTGGTAGAATTTCGTTTCTTTAATACACTTACAGTTTTTTTGCAGAACATACTATAAAGGCTTGTAAAGTAGAATAGAGAGCATCGTTACAGTTAATAATAAAAATGAAATAGTTTTTTCAAACACATGAATCTGGATTCAGTTTATGCCTCCATTATTTGTAATGTAAACTTGATAAAACAGACTGCAGGTATTTTTGTAAGTTTTAATTACTGTTAGTTTCATAATATTTTAGAGTTAATTGAGAGTATAACTTGGTATCATGGATTTCTGCTATTGTTTTCGATATTTACACAGGCGTGTTTAATTTTTTCTGTTTGTGGGCAATATCACATACCATATATCAGAATGATCATTTTAAAACGATATTTGATGGACAAAAGACCAGAAAGAACAGATCGCATTTTATGCGAATCGATTCCCCAATTTTGGGTATTCACATAGTAGCCTTAAAGATAGTACCAAAGATTTAAAGAATATAACCGTTTAAAAAAATATCAAATTTAGTTTTAACCCTCCGTTCGTCTTGCAAAAGGGTAAAATTTTAATGTTGTTTTCTTTGCATTGTTTAAAATGGTAAGAAAATATAACTGTTTCAACGTTTAAAAAAAAAAAAAAAAAAAACGCAATTACAAATATGAATGTTATCCTTGAGAGTATTAATAATTTTTCAATCTAAAATTCATTAAAGCTATAGAATTATATTATCTTAAATATTGCTTGTATTGCTGTGAAATCTGAAACTTAGTGAACGGAATATTACGCCCCAAACACATAGAGGGTTAAAAATCTTAAATAACAATACTTACTTCATTCCGTACTAATTTAAAAATTCAATTTTGCATTTTATAGTTATCATAAAATTTATAAAATGTTTTTGAATTTTTTGTCTCTTTTAAATTTGATTAATTGCGCAATTTGATATATTTCTAACTCACTGAAAAATAATCCAGACCTGGAGTCGAACCCAGAACATGTAGCTTTAATCGTCAATGTCCTTCCTATTGGTCTACCTCAATTAATAACCAGCCTACCCTCAACCAACCTTTAAGATATATGATCTGTTCCGCCATGTCAACAACTCAAAAAAGATAAACCTCTGGCAAAGGAATTCCCTTATACTAAGGAAGTGTAACTACACTTTTCCTTTTATCGCAACCATGCTGATTGGTAACGATATAATACAGTTTAAACTTTTTGCAACTAACTGAAAAAAATTTCTAATGATTTCACAGAACTTTTGCCTTAAATGCAGAATCGTCTTCCAATTGAGCTATTGAACAATAACTGGCCGATAGGATTCACTAAGCCAATATTTTTAGCAATAGCTTCTTGTATCCCATTTTAAACAACACAAAATAATAAGTTACAGATTTATATGCCAGGTGACATTACCTATATGTCTGGTGCGTGAAATGTGTGGACAGGTTTTCGTCGAAACTAGTTCTGTCAGAATTGCAATTACAATTGTAACTAAATATTCTGGGTCCCATTCTTGGCAAATCACATTTTGTCACTCACAAGGGAACCACTTTTGGTGTTGCTCGGACCTAGCATCAAGACCTGGTGCGTTTTGTAGCCCTATACATAAAAGTTAGAGAGCCGAAAAAATTTCTCTGTTAAAAAAAATATTTTATATACTTTTTTATACTTTTAATTTTTTATTATTACATATTTATTTGTTTATTTCACACCAAAAGTGAGTTACGTCGCCAAATATGGGGCTATAATTTTTCCGCCCGCTTTATCCAAAGAGAAAATGTACAGAGCGTATTACTAGAATTATATCAGATTGCGATTTTTTTTTAAATAATTGATAGCATACGAAACAAATATAAGGCTTTTATTTATTTTCCTATGCAGACGATAAATATAGAAGTAATAAATATAATTCTATAAAAGCTTCGAAGATCATTGAAAACTATTTTTTAGTGAAATACAAAATAAGCAAATTATTTTCTTTTGAAATCGAATGAAATAAAGTTTCAAATGTTTAAAATGAAATGTTGCAGTATTAAATGGTCCTTCGGTAAAAGTAATCATAAAGTAAATTAATATTTTTACACAATTTAGAAAAATTACTGTGGCGAAATAGGTCGGACATTGCAATTTTTAGCTATTACAAATTCAGCTTTGACATTTGGCTAGGGTTGCCGGAAAGCTCTACTTTTGAAAATAAACGCTAACTGTTTCCTCGCCAAAAATATGAATATAAAGTTGCAATTTTTCAAAATCAAATTCGTGGGTTTTTGAAGGAATTTTCAAACTTTTTTCAATATTTTATACTTATTATTAACTAATTTTTATTTTTAAATGCTTTTCTTTTAAAAAAAAAACCAATGTTAACAGTCCGATAAGTGGTCTCGAAAATTGCATTTTCAGAAAGTTATGCTGCTGTATAATCAAGAAATATTATTTTAACAGAAAAATTTTATCGATTCTCAAACTTGATAATATAGGGCTTTAAAATGCACCAGGTCTCAATGCTAGGTGCGAGCAACACCAAAAGTGGTTCCCTTGTCAGTTGGAAAATTTTCAAATTTTATCATATGTTTACCAATCAGAAAATTGTGTTAAAATGAAGTGTAACTACGTTTCTATTGTTTAATTAAGTTCCTTTACAAGCGTTTTATTCTGTTGAGCTGTCTACGTGGCAGACCAGAAGTTATTGCCAACAGGTTGACTGCGTCATTTGTGTCAGGCAGTTGTAGTTCCATGTAGATAAGTGGCAGGACCTTGGTGAATAATTCTAAAGGTTCTGGGTTCTATTTCCGACTTTGACACTTTTCAATTCATTTTAAAATATTTTAATTTGCATGATATCTTTACTAACCCGTATCATCGTTATAAAATGAGAAAGTATATCTGCTTATCCATCGTTTAAAGGAGTAACCTATTGAGGTATTTTACACGTTAACAACATGTACATTTTCTCTGAAACCACTCATACGACCACCACAAAATATTTTTATAACTTGTGTAGAATAATATTATGTAAAATATAGATTTTGTTTTCATTTTATAAGTAGGTCGCGCCCTTAATGATATTCCTTTATCTGAGGATTATTCTGTTGAACTGACTACATTATGAACTAGGAGCGATTACCAAAAGGCTGACTTGGTGAATTGCGGTGGTAGTCTTTCATTCCTGGTTGCTCAATTTGAAGAATTTTCGAAATTTACGTGCCTGGGCTCGATGCCCCGCCTGGACGTTTTTGAACTCAGTTTAAAATATTTCTAATTGTATGGTTTCTTTAACACGTTGAGTGTCATTTCAGTCACCGGTGACTGACACTAAATTTCCCGTTTAGGCCGCGTCAGTCATCAGTGACTGAGACTTATAGATTGTGTTATGGGAATCTTATTTCGTGTCCCAAACGAAAAGACAAACAAAATAGACTTGGCAACAAAGTAGAATTGTTATGTTTAAAAGACAAAGTGTATATTATTCGTATTTGCTGGAAAGCATAGTGCATGATGTCATCTAATTAAATTATATTTTAGATTATTTTAAATTAACACAGTTCATAGTGTTTACATCATATCTTTTAATGATATTAAATTGTAACACATATGCAACTTTATAATTTTATTAAACTCAGAAATATATTATAAAATTTAGTTCAGAGAGTACATCATAATTATTCCATCTGATATATGGCCCGGAAATGAAAAAAAAATATAAACCATTTTCCTGTTTTTATATATATGCTCGTATAGAATATAGGCATTTAAATAGCAAATATAGCCTACGAATATTTCATGAAACCTTTATCTCCATCACATTGAAACGCAAAATGAAATATGTATTGTATAGACCACTTCTGGATGCAAAATATTCCATTTTTTCTTCTTAATTAAATTTGTTAAATGTATTTATTAATCAATAGTGCAACGTCTATTATTGAATATATTTGGCAGTTGGTATATTTTTATTTATAAACGTAATAAACGTATTTCTAAACAGCTAATATAATAAACTTACAATGCTTCTAATAAAATCAGTTATCACTCTCAAGTTTATCACTCTTGAATGAGTTTAAATATACGATGTAATTATCACTTGTTTGATGAAGCGTAATAAGTTCAAAGTAATAACAGCAAAAATATTCTTAAATTGCCTTGCTTCCTTTATCGGTAATTAAAAAATAAAGTTTAATTAAAATTTCCAAGAAGTAGTAAAAAAATCATTAACTATACTTATAAGCTTCCTTTAATTATATAAAATTCAGTTAACAGCTGTAACGCTTAGTTTTTTTTTTTTTTTGTTGTTGTTTTGTTTTTTTTTGCTCACATGTTCTTCATAAGCTTTTACAACATCTTGGATATTGCAATTTTAATAAATTTACCTTTTTATTACTCCAGAAAATTTATTTTTCGACTCTAAAAAAGCGTTATTTCTATTAGATGTAGTGATGTAATTTTGATTTATAAAGATATCCGTTTTAAGAACTTGGAATCTATCTTTACCTCCTAAAAACTAATAAACAAATAAGATTTCGATATCAGAACTTTTATTCAAGCACTGAAACAAATAGCAAATGGCTTCATAGAATTTTAAAAGGCATTTCTGGGCAGCTAGTACATTCAAGCAATATTATTTTATTTTTATCTTACCAAAATAAAAATTTTATATTTACATTTAAAACCTAAATCATGGCTTATACATTTGAAGTAAAATTATGTGAAAAATTCAAGAAGTTTCATTAAGACGTTAACAAACAGCGTTTACTTTTCACTTGTCTTTTTAAATTTCGTTTTTCACATTATTTTTCTGTAGAATTTATAATTTCTCCATCCGTATGGATATCGTTGTGAGCAATTATACTTTCTTATGCAACCCTAGCTAATTTTAAACACGAAATATTTCTTTTAAGTCAAAATTAATTTTAAATATAAATAATTTCATATTAAGTTAAATGTTTATAATAATCTTAATTAATATTTTTTCTACGTTTTATTAAAACATTTTTAAATGTTTCAGTATTGTAAATCGATAAATTCTGTATATTATAGTGAATAAAACAACGTCACATTAAAAAAAAAAGTGTGACAATTTACGATATTTATTTGAAAAACCTACACAATAGTGTTCGTTATTTTGTGATATATCTTCTATTAACCCTTTGTGTACTGAATTATGAATTCATGAACATTTTATCTTCTAAAGAATTTTTCGTGTTTTCTTTTAACTATATTAGACGATTTACATAACCATTTAATACATTTTACAAGAATTTTAGAAAGGTTGGACGATTTAGAAGAATTAATTAAATATTAATTTATAGGTATTTTGTGAAATATTAATAACTCCACTCCAATCTTTTATTTTAAATATTTTTCTTAAGAGTTTGTAGAATTAAGAAATGTTCAAATAAAATGTTCTTACAATAGAAATATAGAAATATTTCCGAAATGAAAAATCCCCCATTCCCACCCCCACTTCTCCAACGCTAAGAAAGCTCAATAGATACAAAGGCAAAAGAAATCATCCTTTTAAAAATATTTTTGGTTTGTGTAGCCAATAATGCTCTTGGAACAAGATAAAGTAATGCATCTATAACTCATTCTGAATTATATTACTACTGACCGTCGTATTAAATTAATTTTATAAGTTATTTTAATGGTACTTATAAGAACCGTCAATGTATAAAGAGTTAAATAGCTAAAATGCGATTTCAAAAATAGAATTATTTTGAGATAAATAAAAGAAAATGATATTATTCTTAATTCTAAAAGAAAAAAGTTTTCTTATCTAAATTCCGTTGTACATTAAGTTATGCAATATACAGTTTTTAAAGAAAAAACGTTAACAAATTTACATATATCGTGAAATAGTATTTCTAAAATTAATGTAGTGTATTATGGCGTCTCCTTTACGTAAAAGCAAAACATGGTACAGTTTAACAAATTCTTTATAAATCATGGTTTTTATTCTGTAGTAGTGTAAAAAAAAATTTCTATTACTGATATTCCGCTTTCATGTTTCTTTCTAAATTTAAATTTTCTGAGATTTTTTATGGTACTATATTTAATATCCACGTACATATATTTTATGACTTATGTATAATTTTTTTTTAATGTATATGTCTATGTAGTATATTTATAAATTAATTAACAAATTTAAATTGTTGAAATATTTGGAAAAAGGCTAATTAGAAAAGCATATAATGGAGCAACTGTTTGGGCATAGCTTGAATATTTTGATTTGATGTAAAAAAAAAAAAAAAAAAAAATGTGCTAAAACTACGTTTTATCAGCAGTGAATCGGTGGCAAATAATAATAATAATAATGCCACATAAATCTGTTTTTTAATACTTTCCAACATAGTTGAAAAATATATATTAATTCGGTATGTCTGTCTTTCATCTGCCCAAGCTCTAAATCCCGCAAATACACTCCGATTGCAAGCAATTTTTATATGTTTCTAGCAGAACTACCCGGCGTCGCCCGTTTCAATTATAAGAGACCATGTAAAACAATAAATTAAATTTAACTACTATAGTAATCACAAAAACTGAGATTTGTGCATTTCCGTCCAAAATTTATTAAAATGACAATTAGAAAACATACGTTATTGTCTCGACACCATAATAAAATGTCTGAGCTTTAATATCACAGTGAACGTTTTCTTCGGCTGGTGTAACAGAAAAATTTGTAATTTTCTGACAATGCGAAAAACAAATCCACAAATGGCATATCATATAGTGAAATTCTCGTTTGTATGGCGTATATCAACATTATAAAGTAAAAATATGTCAGTGAGTAAAGCTGACATCATACTGTTGATGGCAACGACCTAACAGACAAATTATTCCTCTACAGCAAATTTTCTTAACTTCTAAACAGCACACAATTTAATTTTTTAAGCTGTCGAATAGAACGAAAATTCCTTTCAAATGAAATTTATTTGAAAATTGTATCTCAGTTTTTTTTTATTTATTTATTTAATGGGTTTGAAAGTAATTTTCAAACATGGATATTTCTAAATGTCCGTGCAACCCAACGAAATCATTACGAAAGATAAACCCGTTTGCTCTTAATGCAATATTATGAAGAAAAGGCATTTCTATGTGTAACTTTGACATCATATCATTAATGATAACAACGTAATCTATCCACAAATTTCGAATTTACTACAATTTAACTTTTAAACATTGCACATTCGATTGTTCCAACGTCTAATAGAAAACAAAAAAAAACTTTCAATAATATTTGTTTGAAAAGTTTATGCCAATTTATAGATTTTTTATAGATTTTAAAGTGATTCTCAAGCATGAATATCTTTTAAATGTGCGTGCAATTGCAAAAGATTAACTCAATTGCTCAAAAACGCTGCAAATAATTCCGTACTTGTTTGCTTCGTGTAATATTTCATAACTAAATTGGTAAACGAAATTAAAATGCCAAAATAAAATAAAATAAAATAATACACGAATTTAACAGATACCAAATCGAACTACGCAAAATAATCTATTATGTATAGAAAAAGCAAATGGGAATTTCGCTCCGGCTGCTTATAACTTGAGTTCTTCTGAATGGATTTCAATGTGACTATCAGTTTCTCAGGAAAGGTTTTAGTGTATAACATATTGTTTTATGTTGTTTGGTCATAGAATTGTAGGGAAAAGTATTCTAATCATGTGAATTTGATTATGAAAGATTAATATTTTAAGAAAGATTTTTATTAATGGACTTCCTTGGAACTTGCATCGTTTCTTGGATAATTTTACTCGGATGGTTTTAGAATATTGCATTTACGTCAGGCAGTTATATATAAAATTATGGAAGAAATTTCAGTAATCAGATGAGGCCGATTATAAAAAAATAGCTTTTTTAAAAAGTTCTACTGAACAGATTTTGGTGGAATTTGCGCTGTTACTATGCATGCATTTTACAATAATGGCTTTAGTATATCCCATTTTGCTCTACATGTTTTGTTATAGAGTTAGCTGAAAAGTTACTAATCAGTTGAACCCCATTCTGAATGATTAGCCTTTTTAAATGTTAGATAATTTTTCAGGGATAGTTTTAGTATATTGCATATCGGTTTATTATTCTTAAAACAAGTTCTACTGTAAATCATCAACTAAAAAATTTGGCTCTTAACAACCGAATGTTTGTCTTAAACATTAGAATGTATAATAGCGCAGTGGCGTTAGTAACGTTTTCATCGACGCGAAAGGACGTTTCAGATAAAGACCCATATTGCATTAAAATGACGGATCAAATTCACCGATATATTTCATTTCATTCAAGATTAGGTTGGAGAAACCGACCAGCACAGCGAGCGAAATGTGCTGCTATGATTATAAGTGAATTATAGTGAAAATATTCACAATTAATTACTCGTTATAATACGAAAGTACCAAAAATGCTTTTTCATGTAGCTTTTGAGAAATCTAAAAAATATACTAAATATATTAGTGTTTCAAATTAAAAACTATTTTAATTCATGTTCTATTAAAGCGCAGTATATCAGGTACCTTTAAACACGTGTATCCTAAGACTCATTGCCTATAATTTTTACTCACACTAATCATAAAATCCAAATCCACAGCGATTAACATGAAAATGACGTCAATCTATGAAGCTTTGTTTAAAATGAAAAAAAATCCCTGCCTACAGGTGGAGGTAGATTTCGAAGTTAAATGTAGTAATTGCACCAACAAAAACTAAATCATGATTAGATATAAATCCACTTTAACAGTTTTATCTGGCCGCATTTGACGAGTTTTTATTTTATTTTTATGTAATAGCTGGTTTTATCAGAATCATGTTAAGGAGGTATTTAAAAAAAAAATACTTTTCCGTGCTCAACAATTCGAAATTTTCTGGCTCATTTTCAGATTAATTTTTAATAGTAAAAATACGAAACCTGGTGACGTGATTTTTGAAAAGATTTAAAAGCGATATGTGTTTTTATTTTTCTTTCAATTAATCGAAGCTTGATTAATAAATAAATATTTTCTCAGTAGGCAATATTCTTCGTTTCTAACAAAATAGCTTCGGGAAACTCTGTTCAAAATGCCCACTTTGACATCATTTTTTTAAATATATTCTGCCTCTATCAAAAAATCGATCATTACGGTACATTATATCTATCAATTGGACGCGTTTGAGAGCAAAATTTAATTTAAAATGAGTAAGAAAATAAGCAGTCTGGTTTGAATACATTCTTAATAAGATGATTTTTTTCTTCAACAGCTATGTATTTTTAATTTGTTTTTGCTGTGAGAATTGGTCCTATCAAAATCTTGTCTATATGTTGAAGACAATATTAAGAAGATATATGATAAATTCATGGGGATTCTATATCTTGTGAATTGACGGAGTTATAGAGATTTTTCTTCTTCACCCCCCTTTTTTTGTTTTCGTTTTTCTTTTTTTGCGGTACAAATAGGTCCTATCAAAAACTTGTGAATACAAAAGTTGTACATAATATTAAGGAGATGTATAATAAAATTAATTGGATTTGACATCTTGAGAATTGACGAAGTTATAATTTTTTTTTCTCCCAAAAACCCTATTTTTTGCGCCCCTTGAGCCCATTTTTAACTTTATCCAAAATCTGTGATACATAAATTTTTGGTCCTATTTTTAGAAGTAATAAAAACTTTAAACTGATTCGATATGTTCAAAAATTAAGAAGTTATGGGTTTTTTTCTGTTTTCAGAAAACCCCTCCCTATTCCCATCCCCTTGGTCCGATTTTGCCCATTAACGAACTTGACCGAGATTTTATGCCCCTTTATTTTATGTATCAGTTTGGAAGAGATTTGTGAGGAATTGTGGAAGTTATCGTGTCCAGAAGAAAGTGATATATATATATATATATATATATATATATATATATACACTGCTCAAAACAATTAAAGGATATTGCAGTTTTAGGTGGATTTTGTATCTGGTAAACTGTTTAGCTGATTGATACATGGTCGACAGACATAGTAGGTTATATGAGAATAAATTACACATGTTTGGCAGAAAAAAATACATTTTATTGCGCATTTGTTTACTAAAGGAAAAAAACACAATTTGTGCATATGAGAAAAAAAGAATAAGAAAAGGTGTTTTCTTCAAAGAAAATCATTTTCAGTAGGGGGTATGGTTTCCACGGGCGGCCAGCAACGTTGAACACCTTTGAGGCATGGACTCAATGAGGCTATTAATGACGAGTTGGGGTATTCTGATCCACTCTTCCAGAAGAGCTCTTTCCAGTTCTTGGAGAGTTTGGGGGGTTGTTGGCGGCCAGAAACTCGTCTTCCTAGAGCATCCCAAACATGCTCGATTGGATTCATGTCTGGAGAACACGCTGGCCATTCCATTCGAACGATTCCTTCCTTGAAAAGGAAATCCTCCACCAGGTTTGCACGATGTGGCCTGCAGTTATCGTCCATTAAAATGCAGTTATCTCCGATTGCTGCAGCGTAAGGGACTACAATAGGTCTGATGATCTCATCCCTATATCGGCGACCAGTCAGAGCTCCATCTCGAATGATGTAGAGGTCAGTGCGCCCGTCAATGGGGATGCCACCATACACCAACACTCCTCCACCGCCAAATCTGGCACTTTCGTGCACGAACGCAGGATTATTCCTACTGCCACGGTCCCTCCAGATGAAAATACGCCTATTATCCGGATGCACAGAAAAACGGGACTCGTCGGAAAACAGAATATTGCTCCATTCATTTTTCCTCCAGTTGACATGCTCGGTTGCCCACTCCCTGCGGTCGCGACGATGCCTTGATGTTAATCTAACACATACCATTGGTCTGCGAGCATACAGACCTACAGCATGGAGCCGGTTTCGGACAGTCTGAGTTGAAATCGTGGTGCCTGTAGCCGAGCGAAGGTGTTGTTGGAGTTGAGTAGCGTTCATGGTTCGGTGTCTCCGAGCTGTTAACGCTAAATACCGATCTTCATTGGGCGTTGTTGCCCGTCTACGACCTTGCCCTGGTCTTCGGCCTGCACATCCACTCTCCAAAAAACGGTTCCAGATCCTGGAAATGACACTTTGTGACACTCCAATGGCTTGCGCTACTTCGGCTTGAGTTTGGCCCCCTTCTAACCTACCAACAATTCTCAAAGCTTCTGAATCTGTAAAATGACTTCGCTGAGACATCGTACTCATCGAAACAAAGCAATCACTGAATGCCGATCATCCTTGTCTTCATTCTCTTTTATCCAGTTGAAAGTCAAATTTCATTCGCTGCCGCTGAAGCGACGTTTTTGACGTCGAACTCAAAATTTCAATATACTCCACAGTTTGAAAACCAGAAAAATTTGCATTTATGATTCTCTTCTTCTATTTCGGCAAAAAAAAATTTCGTTTATATCTTTATTTTATATAAAACTTCAAATATCCTTTAATTGTTTTGAGCGGTGTATATATATATATATAGATAGATAGATACATATACATACATACATACATATATATATATATATATATATATATATATATATATATAAAGTGTTTTACTGATGGTGGTTTTGGGTTCTAGGGGCCATGATCGGTGTAGATCTGCAAAAACTTTTCAGAAATTCCAACATAGGAACGACGCCAATAGGTAGTATTTCATATGAAATCTACCTAAAAGCTAAATATAAGAAAAAAAAATAGTTATTATGTTTTTAATTTCAATTTAATATAAATCGCATAAAAGAAGATTTTACATTATGGTATTTGATGTAAATCGTAGAATGTTATCACTTCATTTAAAATATTAAATCATTTACATACTATTAAATAGTATAATTAAAGAAACAACATTATAACGAATTAAGAAATAAACCATAGCAACTGGTTTTTAGAGCCAGTTTGAGGCCATATTTATCGAAATTGATGTCATATTTTATTGAAACTGTCGCCGTTTTTAGTGATTTATGTCTCTGATCCCTTTTCTTGGAATAGAAAAGCCTACATTTTAGTGAAATTGTAATTTCAAATATATTAAATGGAGGCTTTAAGTTTTTTCAAGGCCTTCAAGTTTTTATTTAAAATATGAGAAATGCGCATTTTCTGCTTAGAGAGACATCAATTTAAAAAATGTAACAATATATCGAGAGAAACTGAATTTGTATTGGTTTATGCAAAATAAACTACATGTGTTTGTCTTTTTTCTTAAATTATTTGTGCCGTTTTTTAAGGTGTGGCAACACAAGAAAATAATTCAGATTCTCTCGCTGTATTTTTGGATTTTTGAAATCGACGTCATTCTAAAGAGAAAATGCACATTTTTCATATATATATGTAAAAACTTCAGAATGAAACATCATTAGAAAGCAGTGTCAGTTAATCAGAAATTGACGTAATCTAGCAAACGATTTTTATTATTATTATCTTTTCCCTAAATCATATTCTTGATATTGAAACGCCTGTATTAAAATAGATTTTTTAGCTTCAAAAACATTCAAATGAAGGTATACTACGTCATTTGAACACACATTTAGATAAAGTTTTTATTTTATATGGGAAACATGTGCATTTCCTTTTTAGAATGAGAACAATTTCAAAAATGCAAATATATAGCGATTAGGTCTGAATTTTTATTAGTTTATAAAAAGAAAGTACGCGTGCTATCATTTTTTTTTTAATTATTGCACCGTTTCTTAAGTTGTGGAAACAGGAAAGAAATGATTGAATTGTAAAATTAAATAAAAGAGATATTTCTATAATGTTAAATTATGAAAGGTGATACAAAAAAGCAATAAATAGTGGTCTGATGTTTTTTTAAAGTAGACAGCGATTTTTTCCACGTTCTAAAACGTATGTACATGAAGTTTCTTGCAAATCGGTCAAAAATTGAAGATTTGTATAAAGGACATACATACAGAGAATGGCTTTTATATACAACGTGGCCATAATTAAACTGACGGTACTCAGAGTGTTCTGTAGCGCGATCTAATTGCTAGAATGGCGCCAAATTTTGTAGGAAGATTAAACAAGACGGGGGACGAAGGATTCCGCGAAAAAATGTTTAGTTCTAAAAGTCACCTCCAGGGGAATATGTGGCGCTGTGTATTCGAAAAAGAGAGTTTCAAAAAAAGAAGAATCAATACTGAAATAAAAGTACCGTTTATTTAACGAATTTAGCAATTTAATCCAATCTCAAAATTGTAACAGTTTATAAAAAGCTAAAAATTTACATAAACACTGCTAAAGTTTCTTTATCTGCAATTTCACTTTCAGAGCACCAAAGAAAGCAACAGCAGAAGAAGAAGTTCTTTATTCAAATTTCACGTTACATCTTCCTCCCAGTGCCACCTTGTTACGTTTTAAAAAGGTAATGTGCTACTGTTAGAAGCAATTTCATTGAAAGTTATTTTTCATAATGTCTCTTTAGTCGAGCGAGCTCTACTAGTCAAATTCTTTTACCTCAAACAGTGCAATGGGCCAGCCGCTCTTCGTGTTTTAGAAACCACAAAAAATGCATAAAGGTAACGGTCTTTTGTCAGTTAATGGTTTAAAAGCAATGGTTGTGAAGTTTGAGAAAACAGGTTCTCTAAATGTTCAGTCAGGTAGAGGACGAAAACCCGTATCACAGGATACAATCGAAGAAGTGGCAACGGCGATTGTCGACCGAGCACCATACAATATTGCTGCCACTTTCAGCGCTCGTGGGATAGCTCGAAATCTGGATATGCCTTATTGTTCCGTATGGAAAATCCTACGAACGATTATCCACTTCTATCCGTACAAGATCAGCCGTGCACAAGAGTTACGTCACACCGACCATCATAAGCGATTGACTTTTGCTCTCACTTTTCTTTCCAGGATTGAGTTTTAAGATGCTAACCCTGGAAAATCTTATGGGGAGACGAGACCCACTTTTACCTGAATGGAACTGTAAATACCCAGAACTGCCAAATTTGGGATAACAAGTCACCAACAGCATTCAAAGAAATTCCTTTGCATTCACCAAAGATAACTATTTGGTGTGGTTTCACAGCAGATATGATCCTAGGTACATTCTTCTATGAGAACATTACTCCGACAGGACCTGTAACTTGTTCTGTTACCGGAGACAAATATCGCCAAATGCTAAACAACTTTATTATTCCGGCACTTCAGCAAAGACAGTGCCGGGAGAAAATCACTTTCATGCAAGATGGAGCCCCTCCACATATTGCTTTGAGCGTACAGCAGCTACTACGACAGAAATTCACAACAGAAAGAGTCATTAGCCGCTGTTTTCCAAATGCATGGCTACCTCGGTCCTCTGATCTTACACCCTTCGACTTTTGGCTATGGGGTTACCTAAAGTCCAAGGTCTATCACGGAGGTGTCCAGGACCTGGCTACGTTTAAGTATAACATATCGCGAACTGCACGGGAGATTCCTGCAGACATGTTATTCTCTGCTGTTGTAAATGCTGTGCACAGAATGCAATACGTGGTCCACAAAAACGACGGCCACATCGAACCTGAGTTGGATGTGCTAAATAAACCGTAATTTTATTTCAGAGGTGATTCTTCTTTTTCTCTTGAAACTCTCTTTTTCGAATACACAGCGCCACATATTCCCCTGGCGGTGATTTTTGGAATTTTTTTTTTCGCGGAATCCTTCGTACCCCGTATTGTTTAATATTCCTGCAAAATTTGGCGCCATTCTAGCAATTAAATCGCGCTACAGAACACTCTGAGAACTGTCAGTTTAATTATGGCCACCTTGTATATAGATTGAAGTTCACAGCATTTTGTAATATATTGAAAATAAAGTGTGCGGCCTTTATAGTTCGTTTACAAAGAAGCACAAAAAAGTGCAGTACAATTATAATATGTAAAGAAAATTCGTTTGCAGCGAATTGTATTGATATTACGTTATTTCAAACATCACGAGATCGAAATGCATCACTGTTGTGAGCTACAGCATTAATTATTAAGAGACTATAATAAGTTGCCTTTATAGTTAGTTTACAGAGACATTACATTGTAATATATTTTTTTAAATAATTTGTTGTGCGTGTCAATGATATTAGAATCTTCAAATATAATGAAATTATATTTTCTTTTTCTACAATATGTAAAAAACATATTATGGAGTTCATAGCATTTATCTTCCACATACGGATACACAAAGAATACGATTACAACACTCACTTTTATTAATAGCTGTTCAAAGTGCGTTTTCCGCTGTGATATACCTTTTTAAACTTATCGGGATTTTTAGTTTAATAAGTAATATGTTTAAATTCTATAGATTATATACAGAGGTCCAATGAAGTATTCACACATTTTAAAAACTGTATTTGCTGAAAATAGATTTTTATCGAGTTACATGTTTTTCAAATTGCTCATTTACATAGATATCTCATTGTATGAAGAAATGCGATTTCTTAATAATATTTTTTAACTGTTGGAAAGTTCTTTGTAATCTATGTCTGATAAAGTAAATTACATTCTGGTACGTACTATTATTTAAATTGATCTGCTAAGCAAGCATTGGATGCAAAGATGCATTTTCAACTTACAAATAATTGTGCTTAATGAAACACAAATAAGTCAAATAAAACACAAAATTTTTGCATAAAAATGTGTATGAAAAGTATAATTAAAATTAACTATAAATATTTTCATTTTTTTTCACACATGCAAAAATTCTTCAAATTTGTTTTCGAAGAAGTAAAGGGAGGTTAGGAATCTTATACTGTAGGATATTTAGTCTTAAAACCACCGAAAAAATGAAGTACCTCTTGTTAGTTAATTAGAATATTAAGTTTTAACAAAAAAATTAGTATGTAACGGACATTTAAAGTTATAAAATTTCTGAAAACATTTTTTATCGTCCATGTTCATTGCACATCAGCACCCGATTTACTACATAATTTTGAGTAAGACTTTTTAAATGGGAGTAATTTGGTTTCTCGAATTTGTAGCTAAGTTTCTCAAGCTGTACAAAAGAAAAATATCTAAACCACGTAAAATCCAGTGATTTAACAAAGTTATTAACTTTACATCTCAGATGCAATATCTCGAAAACTGTGTTTAGGCATACATTTAAACAATATAAAGTTATGGATGCGTTTTATTTTTAAGCATAGGTAAGTTGCCCTATTTTCATCCCCCCAGTCACATTTATTACCTTGGAATTTTCATTTTCAGTGAACACCTACCAAATTTGGATTTTCCATAGGCTAACAACCCACGCACCTATAAACATAGGCAAATGTCATACAAAAATAAAATTAACAATGCGATTTTATGTTCAACTGTATCTATATATATAGCGAAAGAAAAAATATGGTCCCAGTGCCGTACCCCTCAAAAATTCCAATACGCCGAGGCTTAACTTATAAGTTAATTAAAATTTATTTATAAATGAGTAAGAAATTTAATTTACATTAAATTAAGGCACAAAGAAATGTACAAATTATCAGTGGAAGAATAATATAACGAAACATTAGCCAACCAAATATGAGGACTGCATAAATTTTGTATTGTTTTTGGCTCCTGAGCTTATTTCGGGTAACCAAGTGCAGCACTGAAGGCACTACCCATTGTTCTCCATGTTTATCCCCAAAAGAACTTTTCAAGCAGATAGTGCACTCTGCGTCATTGTCGCCATCGTTATCACTTGTATTATTACAATAAAGAATGCCAACAGAAGAGTAACTTTCCTCATCAGAGTTGGTGTGTAGGTCACGTTTGGACATTTTGCATGATTGATTATTCCCCTTTTCCTTGAGAAAGGTGGCTTTTTCGTCTAAGCGTTTCTTCTTCACTTAGGAACATTTCACTATGTTTTTATGTGAAGATCTAGTGCTCAATGTCGCGGAACCTCTTCGGGCAGAAGTTTCTGATGAAATCGCTGGCGCTTCCTTGATCTATTTAGGGCTGATGACAACATGACCGTTTGATGATGCTTGATCAAGCACGCTCGTAGGCTTCATTGAAAAAATGTGTGATTTTTAAGTTCCCAACGTTTCTATTAGGATCGCTTGACAGCGAATTTTCTATTGCTTTAGCATAAAACGTTTTAAAAGAAACATAAACGTGACACTGAGAAGTTGCAGTTTTGTTTTTGAATGGGGAGGCAAATACACCATTATAACACCATTCTCCCGTGCAAATCTTTATCCCACATATTCCGTGGCACCAACTGAAACGATTAAGAGAGACAATATTTTTTTCTTTTAATAAAAATAAAAGTTTTAAAAAAAGTTTTTATTTAAGTTTCTTTTAATTAAAAAGATTATTTTCGTTTTCAATTTCATTTTAAACTTTTCTCATTTTATTGTATTTTAGTTTATTATACTTTTTATTTTATTTTATATTAGACTTTATTTTCATTTTTAATTTCATTTTAAACATTTTTAATCTTATTTTATTTTATTTTATTATACTTTATTATTTTATTTTATATTGAGTTTTATTTTCATTTTGAAATAATTCTCATGAAACAGTATTCCTAATTTTGTCCCCGGGACGAAAGTAGGAACTGCAATGGGGACAAAATTGGGACTACACTACTTCTCAATATGGCGGGACTTCAGTTCCCGTAAGATGCACTGAGCGCCGTAAAACTGTCAGCATCTTACCTACGTAAAATACATGCAATCAATAAGAAATAAATACTTACAGTACAATAAATAACCTTCTACAATCGACATAATAAAAATTCGGGTCTTCTAAAAATAACAAATCCGCCGTCTTTAATATATGCATGCGTCTTGGCAAACAAAATTTTCATTACAGACACCATGTACCTCTCGTTTCCTGTGCCGTGCGTTATAAGTGGCGCTACTTTCGCAAAAGCGGAGATATAAAGAGGAACGTAATTGGAAAAGGGGACGAAATTAGGGCATTTTACCCTAATGCATTTTACCCTTGAATTGTTTTGAAGATTAATATGTTTTATAATAAATATGTGAACGAATATTGTTAAAAATTAAGAGATATGTTAAATTTTAACCCTAAAGGTTTAAGGTGATAATTAAACAACACTTTATAATTTTCAACATATTCATCATATTTATCAATGACAATAAATAATTATTTTTTAAGGTGCAATTTAAGAAATCCATGTGAAACTTTACAATAAAAAGAAACAACAATAAATAAGCATGGAACCATGTAAATAAATTTTTTTTTCGCGCTGCTAAAGTTCGAAATAAGGATAAGAATGAAATTCTTCAAAGAAGAAACTGTAAACAATGTTAATTAAATAAAGTAAGTAAAAAAATTGTTTTTTTTTAAAATTCAAGAATACAATGTATACGACAAATTATTAAAATATGTTCCACTTTCAACAAATTTCCTTTTTAAGTTCCTTCATTAAGGAAGAGACTTTTTATGCTGTTTAATAATTAAAATTTATTAATTGTTCTGCATATTATCTCATCACAAGATCTATGTGTTATAAAATGCATTCATATAAGAATACATGGCGAAATACTGAGATCCTAGATTGCCTCAATTAAAAGCTGCGTGTATCCCAGATCTTTCAATTTTTCAATCAGTGTTTTGAAATCTACCTGATTTCTAACAACTAAAAAAATAACACTTGACCTATAGCTTAAATTATTATTATCAACTGTCACTTTAATGAAAAAAAAAATCCTTTAAGAAAATCACTTATGTATAGCAGGTTTTGTAGTTCACTTTACGAATTAGTTGCTCTTATTTTTCTAGAGTAATAATATCCAAAACAGTTTGGACATTATTCCCTTTTCTTATCGAAATGCATATAAAAATTATTATTTATCTAATTAATGCATCATTTTTTAAAATTATTTACAGCTTTTCTTATTTTTTCTGAAAATGTTATTTAATTTTAATTTTTTATTTAAGGTAAATTTCGTAAAGTTAAAAAATATGTGATACATAAAACATTGGCATATGTCTATTTTTGAATCTCTTTCACTAATAAAAATCAATTTTTATAAATCTAATCTCTCATTAACTCGTGAGGATTTCGTCTGAATAATTTTCCCACCTAAATACAGCAGATTGTGTCGCCACACATGATACAGTTTCCACTGTTACTGTCAGATGTCTTGCTCTTATAACATAACGAATTACATTTCATAACGAAATTTTACTGCTTATCATAGAAACTCGACAGAGTTCCTCGCCAAGCAAAAGAAACAACAGTGCAATGAACCGTAAATGAAAGGAATTTCCGCCAATTAATGGCAAACGATATTTCAAAAATGTTTTAGTACTCTGTTTATATTTTCTAGTACTAGTTTATATTTTCCGGACTGACAAAAGCGGGATTTTGACCCCTCTAATACGGTTCTATTTAGGATAGAAACAAAATTCTCGTTTTTATGGAATGGGGCGTGCCTCGTGACTCAGAAAACGAAAATAAAGTTGAATCCGGGAAATAGGTTTTTAGTAAATGCGATTTTAAAAGTGCTGATTTTTCCACTTTTGAAATTCTTGTTCTGACCAAATCTGTTGACAGGGCTACAGCAATGTGTATCTATCGGATTTTTATGCGGTTTACGGCATTAGAACTGTTTTTATGAGTAGTTCAAACCTTTGAAAGTTTCATGTAAAAATATTAATTACTTTTTGATTTATACAAGTTTAAAATCTCTTTATTTTTGCAGTGAGCCGTGCATAATATGTGAGGCATTCTCACAATATTTTGACTTTTAAGTCCCGGAATGATAATTTTTATTTTAGTAAAAGAACTATCGTAATATCCGCTAGCTTCTTATTATTGCAGCGTGTCATACGTAATATGTGAGACATTCGCACAATCTTTTGACTTTTAAGTTCCTGAATAATAATTTTTACTTTCTTCTATCTTTACAAGAAGAAAGTATTGGATTCGTGAAAAATCGATCCGAGTAAGACAAAATAATTTCCGTGAACACGCAACCGGAACCAAACCTAAGAATTCCATTAGAAAAAACCCGAAATCTTACACGAACCAAATCTGAGAGTCGACGAAAACATTCGAAAGAACCATAACCCGATCGGAGCAAGACAAAATAATTTCCGTGGACAGGCAACTCGACTAGAACCTAATTTTTTTTTGAAAAAAAAGGAAATATGACCCGAACCAAATTTGATAAACGGCAAAAATATTCTAAAGAACCATAACCCGATCCTAGCAAGACAGAAGAATTTCAGTGGACACAACACGATCCGAACCAAAAAATTCCTGTAGAAAAAACACGAAATCTGACGCGAACAAAATCTGAACCCGACAAAAATATTACCAAGAATCATATCCCGATCCGATCCATACAAAATAATTTCCTTGAACACGCAACCCGGCCTGAACCTAAATTAAGAAAAAACCCGAAATATGACCCGAACCAAATATGATAACCGACAAAAATATTCTAAAGAACCATAACCCGATCCGAGCAAGACAAAATAATTTCCTTGGACACGCAACCCGAACCGAACCTAAAACTTGCATTTAAAAAAACCTGAAATCTGACCCGAATCATATCTGAATCCGAAAAATTATCTTTAAAACCATAACCCGAAACGAGCAATGTAAAATAATTTCCGTGAACGCAACACGACTCGAACCTAAAAATTCCTGTAGAAAAAACCCGAAATCTGACACGAACAAAATCTGAACCCGACCAAAATATTCCCAAGAACCATAACCCGATCCGATCAAGACAAAATAATTTCCGTGAACACGCAACCCAATCCGAACCTATTTTTTAAAAAAAAGAAAACCCAAAATATGACCCGAACAAAGTATGATAACCGATAAAAATATTCTAAAGAACCATAACCCGATCCGAGCAAGACAAAATAATTCCCTTGGACACGCAAGCCGAACTGAACCTAACAATTCCATTTAAAAAAAAACCTGGAATCTGACCCGAACCAAATCTGAATCCGACAAAATTATCCCTAAAAAACATAACCCGATACGATCAAGACAAAATAATTTCCGTGGACGCAACACGACCCGAGCATAAAAATTAAATTAAAAAAAACGCGAAATCTGACACGAACCAAATCTGAACGAGATAAATAAACTATTCTAAAGAACCATAATCCGATCTGAGTAAGGCAAAATAACTTCTGTGGACACACTACCTGATCCGAACCTATAAATTTAGTTTGAAATAAACATGAAATATGATCCGAACTTAATATTATAATCGACAATAAATATTCTAAAGAACCATAACCCGATCCGAGCAGGACAAAATGATTTCCGTGGACACGCAACCCGACTCGAACCTAAAAATTCCACTAGAAAACCCGCGAAATCTGAACTGATCTGAACCAAATTTGAATCCGACAAAAATATTCCAAAGAATTATAACCGGATCCGAGTAAGACAAAATTATTTCCGTTTTCATGCAACCCGATCCGAACATGAAAGTTCTACTTGAAGTTAGCCCGAAATAAAAAAACATCAGGCCGTACCCCGATCCGAGCAAGGCAAATTAATTTCCGTGTACACTCAGTACGACCAGAATCTGAAAATTCCATTTGAAGTCAACCTGAAACCCGACGCCGAGCCCGATCTGGAAAGGACAAAAATATTTCAAGGAGCCGTAACCCGATCCGAAAAGACAAAATTATTTCTGTCGACACGCAACTGGATTCATTTGAAGTCAACACGAAAAGCGACCATAACCCGGTTTCTGATCGAGTTTAGGATTGAGTTTAATTATAACTTTCTGCTTCGGATCGGGTAGCCTGTTGACGGAAATTATTTACCTTGCTCGGATCGGATTATAGTTCTTTGGACTATTTATCTCGGGTTAAGATTTGGTTCGGGTCTGGTTTCAAGTTAACTTCAAATGGAATTTTTAGGTTCTGGTCGTGTTGCGTGATCACGGAAAATAATTCGCCTTGCTCGGATCCGGTTATGGATCTTTGGAATATTTTTGACGGGTTCAAATTTTGGGTTTCTTTCAAATGATATTTTCAGATTCGGATCGGTTTGCGTTTCAACGGAAATTATTTTGTCTTGTTCGTATTGGATTATTGACCTTTGGAATATTTTTGTTAGATTGGAATTTCGTTTTTTTTTTTTCAAATAAAATTTTTAGGTTCGGGTCGGGTTGCGGGTCGACGGAAATTATTTTGTTTTGATCCTAATCGGAATGTGGTTCAAGGGAATGTTTTTGTCGTGTTCAGATTTGATTGGGGTCAGATTTCGGAGTTTTTTCAAATAGAATTTTTAGATTCGGATCAGGTAACATGTCCACGAAAATGATTTTGTCTGTTGGGATCTAGTTATGGTTCTTTGGAGTTTTTTGTCGGGTTCAGATTTGGTTCGGATCAGATTTCGTTTTTTTTTTTTTTTTTTTTTTTTTTTTTTTTTTTTTTTCAAAGGGAATTTATAGGTTCGTGTCGGGTAACATGTCCACGAAAATTATTTTGTGTTGCTCGGATCCGATTATGGTTCTTTAGAATATTTTTGTTGGGTTTAGATTTGGTTTGACTCAGATTTCTGGTTTTTTCAAATGTACATTTCAGGTTCGTGTCGTGTTGCGTGTAGACTGAAATTATTTTGGCATGCTTGGATCGGTGTACAGTCTGTTAATTTTTTGGGGGGGTTCGGTTCGGGTTACGGGTTTACAAGTCTAAAAAAAGCACCTTGATTGGGAAATAAGAGGTCACCTGTCAATTAGCCTAACCACTGTCTAGGCTCTATGCAATAGACCTGAAAAACATTAGGCTAATTGGAAAATGCGTGATGATTCTCCAGTTAACCTACGACATGTATATCTCACATTGCAGTAACATTTAAAGCTGGTTAGAACTCGTGCGATTACGGGTTGAACATAAAAAAGGCTAAAATTCGCCCAAAACGTAAAAAAAAAATCAAAATTTTCGAATTTTTGGCCCCCAACCATTCATGAACCCCCTACAAGCAACCAGTTTGCCAAATTTCGCAACCTGGTGCCCTATGGTTTCCGATTTTGTGAGGTGACATAGATAGATACGCGCACGGATTTTAATAGGATAGATGTTATTGCATTCGACCCAGTTAAGCTCTCTATTGTAAGGCGGCATTAAAGCATTTACGGTTCGTTTACAAGGTCACATTACAACCGATAGATATTTACTGAGTGGCATGTATTTTAATGAATTTGTACATTTTCAATCTCTAGACAATTTTAGGTTACTTGATAGTTGAATATGAATTCAATTTGTTCATCTAAAGGCTTGGCGATCCAGGTTTCTACTTTATGAAACATGTTTCTATTATCCACTTTATTAAAATGTTTCTAGATTTCAGCCCACACCCTTTTAAAATTCCAATACTATGGGTATTTTTGCACACAAAATTTAGACAACAATTAAATGAACTTTTATTTTGCATGACATCGGAATGATTTTTGACGAAGGTACTACGCACAATAATCATCACCGAATATTCTGATGATATTTGAGGAGAAACTTGATTATAGAAACATGCCAGTGGACCTCGATTATGGACAGATTCTAGGTAAACACTGACTATGGAGAAAATACAGAACAGGCTCAGAAAGATAATATAAGTACTTTAGGGAATCGCTGAGTACTTATAGTCATGAAAGCAATTCGACAGAACTTAAGGATCAGTGTTTATCATACTGAAATAAGCGGGAAAGTGCTCAATTCTGTATTGCTTTTATACGAAAAAGCACATATACTGAAATATTTTTTTCAACATTCCAAACTTTGCAATTTATTCAATTTAAACCATTTTATAAACGTAATGCAGTGAGTCTTGTTTTTTTTTATTACATACTTTTTTTTCATTTTTTTACAATCCTTTTATATCAAATAAATTTTTAGCAGTTTTATTGGATTTTTTTTTGGAAGTTTTATTGGAATTTAAAAAGCTTAATAAGGGGATTTATTAAACTAATCGATTGTGTTATTTTGGACTTGGTACTTAAAGAATGTTATCAATATGCCATATATAGCTTTTAGTTAATTTTTACTCAGATAATAGAGCTACTTAAAAATTTATAAATATGACTGAAATTAGGGAAAATCATTTCATAACGATGAAATATCGAATTCTGAACTTTTATTGAAATGAATTATAAATTATCTTATTAATGATCCGAAATATGTGAGAAAATACTTGGAAAGACATTATGACTTCGTATGTCCTGCTAGCCGCGTAAAAAAACAATTATGAATTTACAAAGTACATGCATTGAAAATTCAGAAAATCCAACAAGTGTTGGGGCTTATGAAAACGTTTTCTAAAAAAAGAGGCTTAATCAGATAATCTGAATTTCTGCCGCGCTTATCGGAGGGACATTGGATTTCAAATTATAAAAAATCTAATTTTCTTTAAAAATTACTTCAAGCACGCCCTGTGATATTCAGTCCAGTGATTATTCAGTCTGTTTTTAAGTCTTTACATATTTTGTGTAAAATGATGCGAATTTTGAAAATGTAATGGTAGATTTTCAAAAGTTATTAAATTAAAATCCTTACTGAGTTAATTTATGAATCACCCTATAGCTTATAGAACAACAGCTAAATATATTGATGGTTAGTTCGACATGTTTTATCATTGGTAAAAAATAAATGATTTCTTCTTAGATTTGTAAGGATCGATAAAATGTATTTGAATTATTTTTAAAAAGTCCAACATTATGTCTTACTAAATATATTACACTTCTGAACAATTTATAGCCTCACTATTCAATTATTTTTTACTTGTATCATCTTTCGTTTTTCTTTTCTTTTCTGAATTAAAATGGAATATGTATAATGCAAATGAAATACCTTATAAAAAGAAGTGATGTCTAATCAAAAACAACTCGTTGTAAATGATGCCGCCAAGCCACAAACTTAAAACGTCAGTCATAAAAACAAGTGATTTCACATAAAAAAGAAGCGATATAGTAGTGCATACTCCGAGCGCCGTATAAAAATGTATCACTACTCACAATGTTTCCAAAGGACTCGGACTGAGGTACAGTGTGCGAAAACTGCTTGGCGACCTGCAGGCGTATATTTAATATATGCAGTACCTATACCAATTTCGAAAAATTGTGAAAGTCGAAAAGATTAATTTTAATTTTTCATTATATCACTCTTATAAATATTTGTAGGAGGAAGATCCGTATTAAATCAGAAAGATTTGTAAGACAAGCAGGAAATGGTATGTAATTGTGGTAATAATCTATTATTACAATTATACTTTTCATTATTTTAAACATAATCTTTAATTACATAAACACGTTTAATAATATATTGTATTAAAATTAAAGGGAAAACTGGTAAAATGGATCCTGTTTATGACAGATTTATTTTCTTAAATGTAAATGTCGTGTTTCAAACATAAGGAATATTATATAATACTAGTAGCCTTACTAGAATAGATTTTTCCCCTGTCATGTGCAATTCCGTGTACGCAGGCTTTACTGCAATATAACTTAGTTGAATTAACGTCTATTATTAGGTGCATTGTTAGTAATATTCATATGATCATTATTTTTTATTATTATTTTACAAACTCAAAATGTTTATTACATGTTTACTTAGAAAATCCTCCTCATAAAAGTGGTCTTTCTCGTTCAAATAATGGTGATCAACAAATCGATCCCATGATGTTAAATAAGAATAAACACCAAAAGCTTCGAATTGTTACAGTTTAATAGGAGAAGTAATACAAGAAAATTGGTAAACAAATAGTCATATGTAAGTGCAGGAAGAACAAACATTATAAAAGGCTGCAGGTCACCAAGCAGTTTTCACATACTGTACCACACTCCGAGTCCTTTGGAAACATTATGAGTAGTAATAGATTTTTACACGGTACTCGGAGTATGCACTTTTATATCGCTTCTTTTTATGTGATATCACTTCTTTTTATGACAGCATTTTAAGTTTGTGGCTTGGCGGCATCATTTACAACGAGTTGTTTTTGATTAGATTACCTTTTGCCGACAGAAGAAGTGTTTGTGAGTCTTATTCTAGAACGAACATGCCAAAGGTGATCTCGAAATACGACTGAACCACTAAATCTTCAAAGAAGTATATTATACTTAATACCTAAAGACTGTGATTGTTACTATCGCTATTTACGTTTAATACATGTACAATTAACTATAGTTTACTTCAATTATATATGTCAAAAGAAAAAAAATTCTTATTGAAAATATTTTTAATAATTATTTTGCATTTCTGCAATGTTATAACTCAAGTATACTACTGAATAAACGATGAAGTGAGAGTATTACTTGCGCTCAGAGGGTCCCGTACAATAAATATATGAACTATTAAATGTATCATTAAAAAAATCGTTGCAAAAAGAATAATAATAAGACTTTCTAAAAATCTATACATCGTAGGTTTGAGTATAGCTGTATATACTAGAAAAATATGAATGGGTATAACATAAGAATTCAAACAGATAGGAAGCCTAAATAATATCAAACATTGATATTCTGTATAACTCTTTTTTAATTTTATCCTAATCTGTTTATCTTAAATTTATTTCGGTACTGACAATAAAAGTATTGCATATTTAAACTTCATTTGGCATTACATAAAACTAAATTCAGCGCAGTAATAATCTTTTATTTTACAGTGTAGCAAAACAAAACCCTTGTTTCAATTTTAAACTTGACATTGTGGTAGGCGCGCTTCGAAAGGAGGTCGCGAAGTTGGAAAGCCGCCTTGGTTCTTGCCGCGTTTTACAGGTACGTTTCTAATTTACTTTTAAAGATACGGGAGGCGTATTGCGAGATCCGCTCAATACAAACTAGTCTCGAATCCCATAGTATTTAAGTGATTAAGTCTAATTAAATCAGTCTTTTTTATCAATTTGACGTTTATTGCTTTTATACTTCCACTGCGAATCGCATTACACAAACATATCATTAAAATTTGTTATTTAGGCTTTAAAAGCCGATAGTAGACAGAGTATGCCATTCTTGTCATTATGGATGTCCAAACCGTCCGTGTCTTTAAGGGTTAATATCTTGGTTAATTACCGACGATGTTTTTCGAAAATAGATATCAATAATGCTTTTACACTTTTGTTACGATAGGTATCTCCAATGCTCCTCAACACCTTTCCTGAACGCCTGTAAATCGAAATTTGTATGTAACGGATAAAAACGCTTTTTTCAAAAACTTTGCGACCTAACGTAATCGCTATAATTTTCCTGCAAGGTTTAAATTAACGTCTACTACTTCTAATTGTTTCATAATTTTCGTTTCAGTAGACTCGGAAATAGATAGGGGGGGACATAATTTTGCACTACATGTTCGACGATTTCTCTTAAAATATAAAACTTAAAATTAAAAGAAATATATTTTTGAGGTCAGCATTACGAAACCTTTCAGACGTTACCCCACACGATAAAAAAAAAAAAAAAAAATCTTTTTCTTATCCACTCTAAATTTTTCCTAAATATATTTGTGAATGTTTAATATCTCTAAATATGTTTGTCAATAACTTTTATTACATCTCCCAATTTGAACTTTCCACGTTACATAGTTTACGAGTAAAATGCCTGTGATATACAGACAGACACAGGAGTGATCTTATAATGGTTCCATTTTTACCATTTAAGTACGGAACTCTAAAAAATATTAAAACAGATTAAATGTTGAATCATAGGCTGTCATAAATAAAAATGGTCTAATAAACAGTTCGTTACGAAATCGGTAATTTAGTATATTCACTTATATTAATTACGGTGTTGCATATATTTCTTCGTTTCCTTTGAAACATCAATATCGCCTTATCTACTTTAAAAGTTCAAGTTTAGTAATCTGTATCCAAAAGAAAAATGATAATCATTAGAATTTTTTTTTGTGATGTTTCGCACTACTTTTATTATGTGATTCATTAATTTCCCTAACAAGAAATCATTCGGTAAATCATTTTCATCATCTGATCTATATTTTCTATTATATAAGAAAACACTTTTTGCTGAAAAGAATAGACAACGGAAAAGATTTAGTTCCTGAAGTCATAACACAATCTAATATTAAATCTCCATGCAACATAATATGATCTAAGATTATTTGTATCTCATACATTAGATTTATTATATTTTCTCTCAACCAATTATTTCTAGTTAGATTTTATTTTCTATAAGTAATACATTATCCTGTTTTGTATTCTCAGTTCCAAATTACAAAGTTGAAGATAAATGTTTTTTCGTTATTTATTCTCTTAATACTTTAGTCCACTGATAAAATTTGATTATTAAATGGATAAATATTTTGATAATGTAATAAAATTATACTTTTCATAGAAAAACTTTAACTACAGTTCTTTGATAGATAATCTTCCATGTACTTACTGCAGATTTTATTAAATAGGTTTGTAACTGTTAAAAAAAAAATAAAACCTCACATTAAAAATCTATAACAAATAAATTCATCATGTTTGTATTAAAATTTTATTTACGACTATCCTTTAAATATAATACGTATTCATCGAATAGTAATTAATGATATATTTTTGATCTTGAACAATAAGCTGCATGAAATTTGCGTCATCTCTAATAAACTGCTTGGTACTTCTATCTATCCACTGGTGGACAAGCAATGCTTTGAAATATTATGCCGTTGGAGGCCTAATAAAATGTTTTGCTTCATCTTCTTCGGTTCAACTCCCATGCTTAGGGTTCACATTAGGGTTTAGATGCCACAGGGGGATCTGTACGTGTCGCTAGTAATACACGTACATTTTCCGTATGTATCTTTAACTGTGCACTAGTAACACATTTTAACTGTGTTTCTATTATATATTGAATTTTTATCCAACCTCCCCCTTGCAAGTTCAAAAATTAATTTTATGCTATTGAATATTTGTTAGTTAAATATAGGGAATGATAGCCTAAGCTTCTAAAATTTATGTTACTTTCCCCGAAGACATTTATTTCTAACCTTAAATATTTTCGCTAAAAACATTTAAGATGCAGGCAAGATTATTGACTCCTTATCATTCCACGATTTTTCTACATATACTATTCCTGCTCCCCCCCCCCCCACACTCTTCTTAAAATGTTTGCACACGAGCGCATCACTTCGGCACTTCTAAGAAAAAAAAAATGAACAGAAGAAAGGAATACATTCACTCCTTGCCAGCGTGTCAAACCTACACACGCATTTCAGTGACGAACATATTCTGCTTTCTCTATCTAAATGTCCTTTACAGCTTTCAACTGCACGGACATATATTTAACGGATATTTTTGCTAAACGGCTAAAGTGATTTTAAAATTCATGACTCGCTATTGCTAAGCCACGCGCTCTTAACCACACGATTCCTTTTTAATGGAACCCCATGACTACCTACTACATGCTGTGGGTAACAAGTAAAAAAAAAATCGTCAAATTATTTCTCAATTTGCAAGCATAATCGTCGATTTTTTTGTAAATTAAAACTTAGTTCGGCAAATGGTGTTAAGTTAAAAAGATAATTTCAATTATTTCGTCCTGTACTTTTCAAATTTTAAGACCTGACTGTATCTAGACATACAGCCAATTTCGTCTAATATACTAATGTGTTATATGACACGAACCATTTCGAGCTGTTTTCGCCAAATTTCGACACTCCTCTACTGAAAATCTATGTGGCCTACGCGCTTGTAATAGGAAATACGTAGTAAGGCCAAGCTAATTACATAGAAACCAAAATTGTATAAATAACGTAGAATTAGTTTCCGAGATAATGAAAATGTCTGATAATCGATAATTTTAACACTGACTGACTCACTCATCAAAAAGGTCTCGTATATCTACTACACCTAAAACTTCAAATTTGGAGGGAATTTCGTTTACACTATAAAACTAAGGAATAAAAAAAATTGTGAAAGTCGATTAATTACCCAAATGGGGGTAATAATAGTACGTCCATTTTTACTTTAATTTTACGTCTATTAGGCGAAATTTTTAATTTTCAAAAAAAAAAAAAAAAAAGCGCCGGACTAATATTCGTGTGAAATCCGGGCTAAACATGCAGCAAACATATTTTTTCCCCAAACATGATTTGCCATCTCGAAATCTGGTTGGTCAAAGATTTCTGCGTCAAAGTGACATTTCTTTGCAGGAAGGAATTGTGTTTGGCGAAAACCATGAAAGAAGACAATTTAGATAGTATGGGCGAGGAAAGGAAGAATCTTTTGTATTTCAATAGGCTTTGTTTTGAAAATTCGTTTAAATTAGGGGTCGATGGCAAAAGGGATTTCTACAGAAAGAAAGTAATTTCCAATAACTAATGAGAAAGGGGGCGTGGAACGTGTCATCTACGTTTCGAAAGCATTCTGCTATTTTTAACACTTGCCAACGAAGTTGAAAAGTATTTATGACTTCGGTTTATCTGGCCGTATGTCCGTCTGTACGCACTCTAACTCTCGTAAATATACTCGGATTGTCCCGAAATTTTTGGATGTTATTGACGTTTACAATAGCACGATCAAATGAAGTTTGTTGCATGTTTAGTTCACTTACAGGGACAGTCAAAAGTATTCAGTAATATTATGGCCAATGGGAAAAAAAGCGTTTCAAAAGATTTTTAATGATGTTACACGCTTTCAAACATAATACTTATTTATGCATTCTAGAATAGCACTAAAATATGTATTCTGTAGAACATGCGGTGCAAAGAATAATTATTATACATTTACAGGGCCACACAAAAGTATTCTGTCACATAATGATGTAGGGTGGGGGTGATTGTTTGCAGCATATTATAATTATGCTAAACTATTTCGTATATAATGAAATTGATATATGTCACAGAAGTTTACTATAAGTTATTTCATATGTAATACAAAGTGCATTGCATTTACAGGGATACACAAAAGATTTCAGATACTATATTGTATGCGAAATACTGTATATATGCTGGAAATGCATTTTCATTATGATATGCACTTTTATGTTTGACAATGTTTATGCATAATATATGGTGCGTGCAAATGCTATAATTCAGATGCATGAAAATGTTAAGTGTAAGGGTTAATGGATATGAACGGTAATTTCTTAAATGTGGATTTTAAATGAGTTAGGAATTTCCACGCTGAACTGCAGTTACTTTACTAATAAATGTTTGTAGAATATAAATAAAATGGCATACAGGGTCACGCAAAATATTGAATTCATGGCCATCTATGGGTGATAATTTCTGGAAATGTGATTTCAGTAGTTTTAAGAGAGTTTTAGTTTGAATTAAATTATAACTATATAGTGGCGCGTAATAAATGTAGTAGGTAAAGTACAGGGATGTACAAAATTATTCAAGAGCGTTTCAATCTAAATTGCTGAAAGAGAAATTTCAACATGTCATGCGTTTTCATGCTAAACTATATTTCCCCATTATATAGTATATATATTAACCTACAGATCAAATACAGCACTGTTCAAAAGAGTTGGAATATATATTTGGCTATGGGCGGTAACTACTGAAATCAGTTTTTTAAATGTTTTATGCGTTTTCTAAAATGTTTACTTAGTTATCTTATTTACTTTAACTCCCTAAATAATGAAGTTTTGTTAAAGCATTAAGAAGGGTTGGAAAGTGTTTCATAATCTATGCTTAACGCATGATTTTCCTTTCTTGTTATATATATATATATGTATGTATGTAAGAAACCCCCAAATAATTTTAATAAATTTGTTGCTTTTTAAATTGAACCTATTTTTTTATTTTAAATATTCCATTAATTTATAATTTTATTTAATTATCAATATGATTATTGTTGTTTCAATAACAATAAAAATTTCGAATCAGTACATTTCGTTTCAAAACATGCATTCAATACCGCAGTATTAAAATATAGATTTCTGCTGCAAATTGACAGCCAAATTCTTTGTTGTAGCAAATTTTAATTTAAATTGAATGTTGCTAAGTGAATGAAATAGTAGCATAAGAACACATTAAGGAACATTAAGTAAAGTGTAAAAAGAAATATAATAAATAAATAAATAAATAAAAACTGCCAGAAAAGACGTGATATGTATGTGGGTACCAAATTCAAATAATATTCACTCAAACATATGTAGTGAAGTATTTTAGCTTTGCTTTAATTACTTAAAAATAAAAATTATTAATAGCATATCAATAATAAATTTAGAACTTGGCAAGTTTTTGATAAATGTTATGCCTATTATTTTCATATTTTAATAAAATGATGATGATAATATTAATAACAATGCTATTATAACAATTTACAATATTGTTATTATAATAAACGAATGAGTCATTTTAATGATTTGATAAATAAATACACACACAGATACACTTCCGCCCGTCTTTGATCACATTAGCGATCCTCTCCCCGGAAACATCATTTCAAACAGACCAATGTCTGACAAAGGTACAGATATATATACGCTTTTCCTTGGTCATCAGTCTAGAAACTCCACCACCTTCAGAAGCCTCAATGCACTGAAATTAAGGCCTCTAAATAGGAAATATCAAGTTCTGATACAATAATGCCATTAATAAAAATAAATGACTCGTAGGTAAAAACTTGACATGTTCTAGATTTATAATTAATTTGCTATCAATATATTTTTAAACAATTAAAACAATGCTACAATGTTTCAATATATAAGTTTGAATGAATTTTATTTGAACTTGGCACCCACTTACATATCACTTATTTTCTTGGCCTTTTTTTTTTTTTTTTTTTCTTTTTTTTTCTTTTTTACGGAATTTGGCACACTTTTTTCACAGATACGTTTTTGTTAGATTTCTTGTTTACAGTAAATTTCCGCAGTAACTCTCCCCACCTGTTACGACGGCGATAAGTTCGATATGTTTGAATAAAATATAATAACGTCCTGTCTGCTAAAATTGCAATTATTTTTGTATGTTATTCATGAACACGGGGTATTTGGGTGCATTCATCATTATGCTGAGAAATCAACATCATACACATCATCATTCTTATATGTGATTTCACTGTGATGATATTAATATCATTGTTTTAAACTATATTTTAAGTTTTCTATTACATCATTTATAACGGCATTTCCACTTCTCTCTTTATATTTAAACTAGCAAAAGTGCCCGGTGTTGCCCGAAATATTAAGAATGTTTGTTTTGAAAATTAATTTTCAAAATTAAACATACAGTATAAAACAAACAATAAAAAAAGCAGTTAAAAATATGCCACTATTTCTATAATCTTGTTTTTATCATGTTTGAATACGTTTTTTCAATCTTGTATGAAGTTATATACTCACCTGCTAATGTACATTATATTTTCAATGTGACGCAATATTGACTTCTTTTTAAATTTAGAGAAGTTATGACGGAATATTCCCTTTTCTTAAATTCGTCAAACTATTTAATTTTCCTGTTTCACGTGAAAATCTTGTAATAGAAAAGTTTTGACGCAAAATTCACCTTTTTTTTTTCTTTTTTTTTTTTTTTTTTAATTCGGCAAACCATTTATTTCATCTCATTTTTTCAATTCGAATTCTTCCAATAGAAAAATAATTGTTGTGGTAAGAATTTTATTGTGGATTTTTTAATTGTAGGCAACTGCTATAACGAAAAATGTTTAAATTTGTTAGAAAATTGCTGTTATTTTTTTTAAACGAGAAATTATCTATAAATTATTTCGATTCCGGATTACTTTAGTTGCCTCAGCCGTGTTTTAGTACACATGTACGTATCATTTCACAATCTTACTTCAAAACTGTGGATTTTTATAGAATTGCAGACAGAAAAATTTCCATTTTTATATATTAATGAAAACACGACGAAATATATTTCAATGAAATCATGGCGAAAGTACTTAAGGGAATATGGGCTATAGCTCTTGGAATATGATGATAGTCAACCCGGCGTCGCGTGTGTGTTTTTGGTGATTTTGTTACGGCTCTGATTGATGTAGGCTAAGAGAGGTATGCCCTCCATGGGGGAACATCAGCCGTATTTACGCAAGGTAAGAAATGTTCAAAGTAAATCACGGAAAACTGTAAACAATTAGGCCGACGGGAGCAGCATGGATTTGAACCCAACACCACCTATTTACTATCTTTGAGAGCAAAAATTCTCAGGCTCAAGTGGGGCTGAATCTGCAATTAAACATTAAGTTGAAATTGATGATACCGATGCGGATTGGAACTCTATATTACTGGTCATGGAATAGAATTTAATCCCGATGACATTCTAGAATCTCCAAATTTGAGATCAACATAAAGAAATTTAGACTTATGATGTGTTTTCGGGTGCCTTATATCTGTTATAATTCTAACTGAATATTTTGATGATAATATTATGTTTAGCAAATGTGTAATTATACCTATAAAATTTTTGGACATTTTTCCGTAGATAATATCTCCTGCTCTGTATTCAATAAGATTTTCAATTTTAATTGCTTAAAAGGAGCACAGCCAACACAGTGAAAAAGTCTCCAAGCAAAACTCCAACCCGGGTCATCGGTATAACGCACCCACGTTCAACCAACTAAAACCACACAGAACCATACCTATCCTGTCTCTTCTCACTGTCATATATTTGCAAGACTACAAACGGATCACAACGGGGAATATATTTTTTATTAAACATTATTGAATGCAGAGCGTGAGAAATTTTCTACGGAAAAAATTCCAAGAATTATGTAGATTTATTCCATTTTATCGATGCTGGATTCTCTTTGGTTTCGTACTTGTGGCTCACGGAAAAAAATATTTCACCTTTTGCTGCGGTTGTAGCCTTGCCAGCATGTGATAGTGAGAATTGCCAGGCTGTGTATCGTTCCAAGTTGTTCACTTGGTAGATCGTCGGGCCGTTATACCGATGACCCGGGGTCCAGTCCCGGATTGGACACTTTTTCACTCTGTTGGCTGTACGCCTTTTAGGCAATCAAAATTTAAAATACTATTATTAAATGCATAATTGTTAAGCATGAAGGGTATTTTATAGATACTAATTACACTATTACGATATAGAAATAATTTTAAGCACGTACAAGGCTAATGTGTCGTCCATAAAACAGAAATTAAACAGAACGGTAGCATAATTTTTTAATTGAATTCATGAATTGCATAAAATTAAGGACAGACCTGCCACTTTACAGTTTTTTTAATAAGATGAATCCAGGCAACTTATAATATAAATTAATTTCATAAAAGAAACATGGGAACGTTTCCTTACCGTTTATTTGCATGTTAAATTTATGTTATTTTTACCCAAAAAAAACATCGGAAAATCATCAGGAGAACTGATATTTGTAAAATGTATTGACACATTTAGGTAGTTTCGACATCATATTTAGGTTTTTACTACTATTAAATGTGACTTTAACGTTACAATGATTTAATTTTCCTATGACTACATATATTATATTATATTAATTTTTAACACAGTTATTGGCTAAGTAATTACCTACACACAATTATTGTATAATTGTGTTAAAAATTAATCCAATATAATTAGGGATGCAGCATTTTCTTCAGCTCAAAATATCACCTTCGATTTAATCTGTTGAGCAGATTCAGATACAGACAAGATGTTTTGATCGTTATAGATTTGTTGGGGAATTAATCTTCCAGATTCATTCAGGATAGCTCAGTTGGTAGTGTATTGGCGGATTCAGCCAAGACTTCCCTGGTTCGAAACCTGGCCCGAAAATTTTTCACCCAATTGGAAATTTACAATTGTACCGATATTAATTCAATTTCTTAAAAACAGACAAACTAGTGTTGGCTTACAATAACAATAATCAATGCTATTTTGCATAAATTTCGCATTATATTTTAATTCGAATAAATAATATACCTCTAATGTATTGTCCAACTCCTCATTTAGTTAAACGTACTCAGAACGAATTAACGCTTCTTTTTAACACTACTTATTATGGAAAGTGTATTAAGATGTGTTTTTTAAACTTCTTATAACAATGGCAATACAGCGATTAAGTAGACTATATTATCAGAATCTATATGACAGTGTATATAGTTTTATTTTCAAATATGTTATTATTTCCGTCAGATTCAAGGTGTAAATTCAATTCCTACAAAACAATGTAACTTTGTTAAAAAAATTAATTAATTTCTTATTTTTTGTTAATTAAAAAAATAGTTAATACAGAGTAAGGTGTGAAAAATTTTACATTTAATGAAATAAATGAGTAACTAACCTTATTTCCTTTACATAAGATGTTTGTATCAGCGCAAAATGTGTGCAAGACATTTTGTATTACTCCGTATGTTTATACCAAAAGTATTATCTGGATTATATAAATTTTATTTCTTTAAGAAAAGTGTCTGAGTGTTGTGTATATTATTTTGTACCTCCATCAGATTCAACTGTGCTTAACGTTTATCACACAAATTCTTAAATTTAATTCCAAACTGACTAGTGCACCTAGAATTTTTCGATACAAGTTTGCTGGCATAAGATACTTGGAGAAAAGCTTTTAATTATTTTCAAATAAATTTGTTTGTAAATTCTGTTGTTATAAATTTATTTCAACATTTCAGCAGCAGAAGTCCTTTATCCTGAAACGGTTAAGACGCTGAAATAAATTTTACAGGAACATGATAAAAGAATGGAATTTTCTAATACACAGTTTTCGATAAAAGTGCATATTGCATAGAAGCGAGAAATTGTTGCTGAAGAGTGATTCACATGAAATTTTACAGTCATCTGAATAATGCATTACTGAAATGAGTTTTCTGAAAAGTGAAACTTTTGTTACAAGTTACAAGATCTAAAAGACTGATTGATCTTGAATAGCTGAGCTGCCAGCAAACGTATGTATTAAATGTAGCTGAAATTTCGCATTAGACGCAATCACATTTTAGAAAATTTATATCTTGTAATAAACTATTTCAGAGAATATTTAATATTAAATCTTGTTGCTGAAATCGAAGAACGAAACTCTATCACTAGAACCGGCATCTGTTCTCGCTCATGTTACAGTATATAAGAATTTGATAAATTGAAGAAAAGTAAGAATTATTAATTTTCAACGCGCAAATATCTATATTTTGCATTATTTGTATATCCCTTCATAATATCTTTGATTTTTCTTTTAAATAAAAGTGCATCGTTATTTATTAAAAGGAACTTAACAAAACAAATACGACAGACAAGGAAATAACTGATGACTCGAATAAACTTGCCTAATTAAAGATGCAAAGAAATTTTAACATACACTTTTATATATACCAACATTTTGTATTTGGACTGTTTTATCTAACTTTTCAATTTGTTACTGTATATTAAATTATGTTATCAAATGGGATATCGTGAATATTTCTTTATCAACATCCCTTTTCTCAAATAATATGTAGCGTACAAAGATGAATGCGATATCATTGGATAAGATTTTGATAACATATGACAAAGCATACTGTATTTAACAAATATGTAGCGTGCAGCGATGAGTGAGGGATCTTTCGATAGGATGTTTTGACCATATCCAAAAAAAAAAAAAAAAAAAAAAAAAAAAAAAAAAATCCACCAATATTCGTGACTTTAGGTAATCCTTCGTTTCCAAATAACCATTACTTAAGTTTTCACCAGATTACTTCACACTTTTCTTAAAACAATCATAAGATAAATTTTTTGATACGTTTTATTAAAAAGAAAAAAAAAAAAACTTTCTAATTACAGCATTACTCTCATTCTCAAATTTGAGGGTTTACATATCTTTTGAGATAGCTCTTTAAACATATGTGTGCTTGAAAAAAAATATTATTTTATATTTTAAATTCGAGCGCACAAAAATTAAATTTAGTGCCTAAATCTTTTCGTTAAAATATCCGATTGAACAAGGATCACTTTACAGCAGCTTTCCCTCACTGAGATACGATGTGTAACATATAAATAAACTCTTTAGGCTGTATTTTTATAATTCTAGTGTCAATAACTAAAACATAATCGTCAAACACTTAACAGTTGACGGTATATTCGTTAATGTTTGGCAGACAAAGTTTTTGTCTCGAGCCCTACCTTGTCAAGCAGAGTGAATATACGTGTATCAGGATTTCCGTTCTTTTTTTACTAACTCAACCTACGAATTGGTCAAAAAAAGAGTTATTTTTATCTATTATATCTCGAAACAGACACAGAAAAACAAAAAGGTTTTAGAATATAAATTAAGTATTCTTCAAAAGTTCCCTTTAAAAAATAACCTGGAGAGGACGTATTCATAGATACATGTTAGCAAACTATGAAATTTTCATTACGAACAACGATTTTAACAGTATATTTGGATTGTTTGGTAAATTTTACAGTTAGATACCAAATGTCAAGTATTTCAGTCAATTAATTAAGCCCAACCCAAAAGTTATTTACCATAATTAAAGTTTCTATATTCGATTCCTTTTTTTTTTTGGAATAGTAATTAAATATATATATATATATATATATATATATATATATATATTTAAGATTATATTTTGAAAAAAAAATTTGAATTGTAACCTAGAATTGTTTTTTACATAAATAAATTTCTAGAATCTTTAAATTTTCGAATTCAAAATAACAGCCCATCCAGCCAATTGACAATACCCAGCTTTACACATTGCAGCTGTTTTCCAAAAATTAAAATGATTTTAACTTTGGAGATCAAATTTTTAAACTTGAATAATATAAACCAAATGACGTAATGTTTTATATGCAAAGGTACAATTTACCGAAAGAACCATATGAATTGAAAATTAGGTATTTATAAGGAAAGCTGTAAAGCTTGGTAAATTTTCTTCATTAAGACGGTCTCGTCCTAAGATTATTTTTTTAACATACTTAAACTAAAGACATGGAGTGGGCTCGAATGGCTATTTTAATTTTCTTTTTCGTCTATATGGCAAGAAATAGAGATATATTCTTTTTGTTTACCGATTTTGCAAATACTCACCTAGTTACGCTTAAAAAAATTAGAAACTATTAAACTCCTTTTGCATATAAAGTGAATAATAACGCACAACAACAAAAATTATCAAAATTTACAGACACTCTTATAGCGTATTACACGATAGCTATAAAGATGAAATTAAGCGTTAGAGTTGTGATTTCTATGTTAATGAAAAAGACATCAGTTCATTACTTGAACGAACGAAAGAACGATTCCAAACTTGTCTTGCACAGTATTATATGAGAAAAGTTTTTGAAATATCCATGTTGACAATGTAAAAATAAAAAGTGTGTATTAACTATAGCACTTCTTGCTTGGCGCGTATGTTTAAAATGAAATCGAGGTGTACCGTTTAATCATGGACTCAATACTTTAAGTTCGCTACGTTCTCAAGAAATATTTTTACTGTGGAATTTGATGAACACGATAAACCAATAGATTTGTGTGCTGTAGCAGATAATGGTTATATTGATGGAGATCCAAATAAATGGCTTCGAAATAACGATTCTAAACTCTTCTTTCAGATATACAATGAAAAAAAATTACAGTATAATACGGACACCCACGCTACCAATATTATACCGTAAAATTAATAATTATAAACAGTAAATAGACGGTAATATACCGTTTTGTAAAAATACTAGCATTAACATACCATATATTACTGCTTAAAGTATATTATAGTTTATTTTACAGTTTATCATTGTTCATTTTACAGTATAGTACTTTCATCTGGTGTGCCAGTATTATTCCGTAAAACCAACAATTAATTTTTGAAGTGTAGACTTGGCAGTAGTGCATCTCTTCACTTCGAATTTTCTAATTTTCTTTATGTTTATACTAGTTATTACAATTATTTATGTTATTTATTATATTTCATGCTACACATCTATAAAGGTTTCTTTTCAAAAAGCGAGGGGTGCGTTATACCGTGAATAAACATATGAATAGGAAACTATAATCTACAATTTTATGTGACCGCCAGAAAATACGGTATCTAGATTAGGTTGTTTAACGACATGTTTATTAATTTAAGCTTCTAGGATAAATCAGATTTTATTCTAAATATTGATATAATATTTAATTAATATACCATAATTTAGATTCATTCAGCATTTGGATATTTATTTAATGTGATTTTCATTTTCATATTTACACTATTAAATTTAATTATGTACGGTTTAAAAATACCACCAGTTAACACCGGTTACGCCTGAAAAAAAGTGTAAAAAACGTTGAAATGTATTTAAATGCATGTATTTCGAAATAAATCCATATTGAAATTGCACATAAAAACATACAATTTTGAGATAATTTTGTTTTTAAGTATCGGTACTTAAAGTTCTGGATTTATTCTTTAAATGAATATATTTATTTATCTTATGATAACGGAATTTAAATTGCTGTTTTTAAAACTATTTAAAATATAAATACATTTCTCATGTAAACACATATTATGATATCTCTTTAAATTGACATGGCTATTTTGAGACTTATTTGTGTAGCATTTTATACCAGTAGCATTTTATTATTGTTGTAACAAAATGCTATTAAATATAGATAGAATAAAAGGGTATATTTGTAAATTTCTCTTAAACCCTCAGTTTCTTCCAAAACGGTTACTAATCTTTTTTATGACTAAATCCGCACAGTGCTTTTCTTATGATTGCCATTAAGGGAGTGAAGTACCACCTACAGTTTAATAATTATGTAAATTATATTATAAACTTTATCTATATATATATTTTAGTACATATTAGTGTGTTTTGGATTTACTTTCCTTCCAATAAAATTATTTTATTTGAATAATTAAAATAACCGAACACTTAACTCTTGTTTTTATGAAAGTGAAAATGCGAATTTGATATTTACTGAAGTATTTGTTCTTAATTTGCAATATAAAAATCATTTAAACAACAAAAATTCTAATTTTTATAACAGAAAATATGTGACTAATGTTCATCAAGAAATATAATTATGAAAATACTTTTAAAGTAACTTGCATCTAGTATCTGCAGATAACTTTTGTACAAAACAATACCGAATTTTTTTGTTTAATTTCAAATGAACAAAAGAGCAATAGTGCATTCAAAGAGATACTTTCTACCATAATGATAGTCATTTCTGTAATTCTACTTTAAAAAATAGGATTATCAAAATAATCATTATTCAGATATTAGTATAATTAAACTGATTAAGAAGAGCCTTGCATCGCAGGTCCCTAATGTTCCAAAGATTTATTTTAATCTGTTTATCTGGGGTAAAAGATAAGTTTGTCGTAATAACAAATGGTCTTAACCTAATTAGATACCGAAAAGTATCAACTCATTAAACAACTCAATGATTTTTTTGCCTTCGAAATAATCAATGAATTACCGTCCAAAAAAAAAAAAATAAAAATAAAATAAAATAATTTACATACATCTTGCTCACGTTATTAAAAATATAATGATATATATAATAATTTAAGCTTATAAGATAATCACGATTTTGTTCTAATCATTGTTATAATACTTATTTCTTACACAATATAAGATGGATTATGCATTTTTACATTTTTTCATAAAATTATTCTTATTAAAACTATTACTCGCAAATGTAATTACGTGAAGATTAATAATATTACAAAAAGATTGAAAACAGTTATATTAAAAATGAAATTCATATTACATATATTAAATTCTGTGCTGTTGTTTATTTATAGTAATGGTAATTTTTGTCGACACTTTATTCGAATGTATTTATTTATTAAAATATAAATAATTTAAAATTACTGCATGTTAAATAAAACGCTATTTCTGCAAATGTCAAAAGACACATTTAACAGTTTGCATGTAATTTTTAATGTTAACAAGTATAAAGGTATTAAAATTTTGTGACGGTTTTATTAAAAAAAAAAAATTACTAATGAAATAAATATAAATCAAAATCATTTAATGGGCGTGAATTGACATCGATAGAAAAAGCATTAAAATAAAAATGAGAAATTTAAAAGCAATATGACGAGTAAAAGTATTTAGTTTGCTTTTTTTAAAATTTTGAATCTTAAAAATTACAGCTACACTGTAAAAAAAAAAAAAAAAAAAATCCGGTAGGAATCAGAAAAATAGTTGCCCTTATCGTACCGGAATAATTTCCAACCCAGCTTGTAATAAAATCCGTAAAATACCGTTATACTGACTATTTCGTTATTTTTACGGAAATTATTCCGGTACGATAAGGGCAACTATTTTTCCGATTACTACCTGAAAATTGGCAGTATTTTTTTTACAGTGTAGAATCGCATTGTAGTTTATTCTGTATTCATCTGATTATACATACACCTCATAATAATTTGAATAAAATTTTCATCATCCGCTGTGTCTGCATTCTATCTATAAAAACAAAAGTTCAATTTTAATTATTAACTACTGATAGAAATGATTAAGGTTCTTTTGTTACTTTCAAAGCTGCTTTTACACGTTTATGAATTAAAATTCGAATCTCTAAATTATTTCTTATACTTCATTTGAATATAACATTTTTTGTAACAACAGTAGAAATTCAATTAAAATTATTCAAAAAGTGTTTTGTTTTAATATTCTTTTTTATTCATCTGAAAAAATCTATATGTACTACATTGTATTTTCTTCTATATTCATCTCAGTATATATACAAACTCTAATAATTCGAATAAAATCTTCATCATCCGCCATGTATGCATGTTAGAATGTATGCATAGTAAAAAAAAAAAAAAAAAAAAAAACCGTAATACAAAATGTATTTCGTCGCTTCCCTTTTGAAATTAAGTACTAAAACTTGTTATAAAATAAATGTGTTATGCGTAACGAGCATTATTATTAAGCTAAACCCCTTTAACGATTTGCCACTACCGGCATTTCATTATATTTCGAAATAACTCAACATCGTTTAAACAAAATGCAATGCACAGCTACTAACATTATTCGGATTAGTTTATCTTTATTACTCATATTAACTAAATCTTTCTCCTTAAATGTTTGTTTTAAAAATTCGTATTCATTATTTTAAAGTATACATTATATTTAAAAAATCTATTTTATTGATTTTGTTTGTACTTACAACTATTAAAAGTTCTACTTAATGTAACGTTATATATTTTAAAAATTTTGGTATTAAATAAGGCAAACATTTTTTATACAAAATTATCGATTATAAATTATAGACTAGGCAACTCTCTGAACAATAAAGTTTTACTTAGTTAACAGTGTATTTAAACAAAGATACAGCTTTTTCAAAATATAACTAAGCGCAAGGCTTGTTAATTTCTAACTAAATTAAAAATGTATATCTATGAAACTCGAGATTTCTATTTCGTGTTTCAGAAGTTTCTGAATTTCACTAAAATTAATTCTTGGAAATGAAACATTTTATACCACTGTAAAACTCACATATATCTTAAGGTGCAAAAAACCCTATTAAATCTGCTCTTTTAATAATTTTAAAATAGTGAAAATTCGCATTTGAAATAAAAATCAAATAAATCCATTTAACTATTTAAAAAAATCCCTGCCGGCCCGGCCTACAGGCAGAGGTAGATTTCGAAGTTAAGTATACTAATTTCACCAACAAAAACTAAATCATGATTAGATATAAATCCACTTTAACAGTTTTATCTGTCTGCTTTTGACGAGTTTTTATTTCCTTTTTATAAAATAGCTGGTTTTATGAGAATCATGTTAAGGCGATATTAAAATTTTTTTTTTCCATACTCAACAACTAGAAATTTTCTGGCACATTTTCAGATTAATTTTTAATTAAAAAAAAAATATATGAAACATGCTGACGTGATTTTTTAAAAGATTTATAAGCGACCTGTGTTTTTATTTTTCTTTCAATTAATTAAAACTTGATTAATAAACAATTATTTTCTCAGTAGGGCAATATTTTTCGTTTCTAACACAATCGCTTCGGGAAATTCTGTTCAAAATGCCAACTTTGACATCATTTTTTGAAATATATTCTGCCTCTATCAAAAAATCGATCATTACTGTACATTATATAGTTTCTGAATAAGAGAATCTAGCAATTGGATGCGTTTGAGAGCAAAAATGAATTTAAAAATGAGTAAGAAAATAGACAGTTTGGATTTGAATGCACCCTTAATAAGATGATTTTTTTCGTCAACCACTATGTATTTTTTATTTGTTTTTGCTTTAAGAATTGGCCCTATCAAAAACTTGTCTACATAAATGTTGAAGACAATATTAAGAAGATATATGATAAATTCATGGAGATTTTATATCTTGTGAATTGACGGAGATATGAAAATTTTTCTTCTTCAACCCCCCTTTTTTGTTTTCGTTATTTTTTTTTCTTGCAGTACGAATTGGTCCTATCAAAAACTTGTGAATATAAAAGTTGTAGATATTATTAAGGAAATGTATAATAAAATTAATTGGATTTGATATATTGAGAACTGACGAAGTTAGGAATTTTTTTCTCAACAAAAACCCTATTTTTTGCGCTCCTTGAGTCCATTTTTAATTTTATCAAAAATCTGTGATACATAAATTTTTGGTCCTATTTTTAGAAGTAATAAAAACTTTAAACTGATTTGATATGTGCAAAAATTAAGAAGTTATGTGGTTTTTTCGGTTTTCACAAAACCCCTCCCTATTTCCATCCCCTTTGTCCGCTTTTGCCCATTAACGAACTTGACCGAGATTTTATGTCCCTTGATTTTATGTATCAGTTTGGAAGAGATTTGTGCAGAATTGCGGAAGTTATCGTGTCCAGAAGAAAGTGATAACACAATTGCTTCGGGAAATTCCGTTCAAAATGCCCACTTTGACATAATTTTTTGAAATATTTTCTGCCTCTATCAAAAAATCGATCATTGCGGTACATTATATAGTTTCTGAATAAGCGAATATACCAATTAAATGCGTTTGAGAGCAAAAATGAATTTAAAAATGAGTCAGAAAATAAGCAGTTTGGATTTGAATGCATCCTTAATGCAATGATTTTTCCAACACAATCCGCTTCGGGAAATTCGGTTCAAAATGTCCACTTTAACAGCATTTTTTAAAGTGTATTCTGCCTCTATCAAAAAATCGACCATTACGGTACATTATATAGTTTCTGAGTAAGAAAACGTACCAATTGGAAGCCTTTGAGAGCAAAAATGAATTGTAAAATGAGTCAGAAAATACGCAGTTTCGATTTGAATACACACCCTTAGATGATTTTTTTCTTCAACCGCTATGTATTTTTAATTTGTTTTTGCTGTAAGAATTGGTCCTATCCGAAACTTGTCTATATAGATGTTGTAGACAATATTAAGAAGATATATGATAAATTCATGGGGATTTTATAACTTTTGAATTGACGGAGTTATGGATTTTTTACTTCTTCAAACCCCCTTTTTGTTTTCGTTTTTAATTTTTTTTTGCGGTACGAATTTGTCCTATCAAAAACTTGTTAATATGAAAGTTGTAGATAATATTAAGGAGATTTATAATAAAATTAACTGGAATTGATATCTTGAGAATTGACGAAGTTATGAATTTTTTTTCTCCCAAAAACCCTATTTTTTGCGCCCCTTGAGCCCATTTTTAACTTTATCAAAAATCTGTGATACATAAAATTTTGGCCCTATTTTTAAAAGTAATAAAATCTTTAAACTGATTTGATATGTACAAAAATTAAGAAGTTATGGGGGGTTTTCGGTTTTCACAAAACCCCTCCCTATTTCCATCCCCTTGGTCCGATTTTGCCCATTAACGAACTTGACCGAGATTTTATGCCCTTTGATTTTATGTATCAGTTTGGAAGAGATTGGTGCAGAATTACGAAAGTTATCGTGTCCAGAAGAAAGTGATATATATAGATAGATAGATAGATACATAGATAGATAGATAGATAGATATATAAAGTTTTTTACTGAGGGTGGTTTTGGGTTCTAGGAGTCATGATCGGTGTAGATCTGCAAAAATTTTTCAGAAATTCCAACATAGGAACGATCCCAATAGGTAGTATTTCATACGAAATCTACCTAAAAGTATACATTATAAACCAGATCCAACTGATGTGTTTTAGAAATTTCTGTGGGGTAAAATATTCTATATTTTGACGAAAATGTTCGTTTATAATATAAAGAAATCAGAAATTTATGAAATAAGTATCAGAAGCTTAACTTATAAAGCAACCTGTTACATAATGATGTTATTTGCGCTCTCGCAATATACTCTAGAGCACAGGGGTCGAAGGTTAATGAGTTTCAGACCTAAAGCGATTTAATATCTTAAAAGCCTACATTAGTGATAGGAAGACACTAATGGAAAACCAATGACAGTTAATTTAATCAATCTTCTTGATGTTTTTTTCAATAGTTTTAAATAATTTTCATTTTTACGTGGGTAACCTGATATCAATCTTTAACCGGGTTCATTTTTATTCTTCTTTCGATTTTGGTTGCATAATTATATTATGAAGTCATTTAATGTTTCAGAGCCGTATTTCCACTTTCGACGATTCAGCAATCCTTCAGATTCATTTCATTATTTTTGTCAACATTTCGTCTCAAAATCACGCGATTTTTAACGAAACGGAAACTCTGAAATATTACAACTTATTTCTTATCTACTTACAATTTTTTTTTTAAATTTCGGTTGCCTAATTTTATTATGAAGTAATCCTTTAATGTTTCAGAACCGTTTCAAATGTGAGTGTATCGAAATTAAAAAATACTGTAACCAAATTCGAAAAAGTAAAAATGTACGCAGTAATAACTGGCTAATAATAATAATAATAAAATAGAACAATAAAAAATAATAAAATAGAACATTGGCTAACTTACACTATAAGAAAGAAAACTCTCACTTTCGACGATTCAGCAATCCTTGAGCTCTATTTAATTATTTTTGTCAATAATTTACTCTGAAAACCACGCGATTTTTAACGAAAAGGAAAATCTAAAATATTTTAGGAAACAGTTTCTCACTCAGACGTCGTGACTCGATGGATTTTAAGGAAAATGTTGAAGTAGTCGTTTACTGAGGAGCGGCAACCTGCTGTACTTCTTGTAATCCTGCGATTTTAGTAAACAGATATACGTTTGTTTATGTTATTCCTGTGATAATTTATTTAAGAAACAGCACTTTTTAGCGCTTTTCAGTGAATACTGAAATATAGGTACTTATTGTTTCTGCATTAGTTATTTTTCTTGCTGTTAATGTTTTCAAGAACATTTATTTTTTATTTGTTATTGTTCGAAATAATTTAATTCAAAAAGAATAATTTGTCTGTGTTTCACAAAATCATTAAAAAAGAAAATTTAGTCAAATAAATTTCAAAATTCCAGTAGCACCTTTTCATTTCAGATGTATATTCATACAACAATCAAATTGAAAACATGCATAATTGATCCCTACCCCGTGTAAACCCTAAAGAGTTCAAATTCTTAACCACTATCTCAAATTGATAAATTTGATTTCCCCAATATGCACTTCAATTTTTCTTTATTTCTGGTCTACAAATTAAGCAAATCATATTCGAATAATTCGATGATATATATATATATATATATATATATATATATATATATGTAGTAAATTATATTAATCAAGCCATATTCTAATTATTTATTCACCATATAAATTCATAATAATAAATTAACCTTTGAAATTAAACTTGCCCGAATTGTAACAGCACCAATAAAATTACAATCTACCTTATAAAAATATAAAAATACAGCAAAATCCATTATCTGCATTTAAAATCACACCCATGCAAAAAACCAATGGGCAGATAGGCAACGTGATCGACTCCCACACCCGAGATTGTTAGTTCGAGCCCCCCTTTGAAAGAAAAGACAAACGCCTAGTTCTCACCAATCAATAAATACTGATGTTTCAAAATTTTCCAATAGATTGCACAACCGGCGCTTTTCTTTTGTTCTTTTTTGACAAGCACTTTTGATGAAATTCTTATATTTAAACAAGAGAAAAAAAGCAATTTCCTCAATTCTCGCTCGGAGCATTTCACAGGAAGTAGTTTCGTCAAAAATGAAGAAAATTTCGCGGAATCGGAGTATCAACTTCACTCGAGTGTGTATAAAAAATCATATCCAAATATTCAAATGAATACGAGAAATTTGAAAAGGACACATTTATTGATTTAACATTTGACTTTGTTAAACTATTGTAAGTTCCTAATATATTGATGCATTTTCCTAAAATGGAAACAGACCTAATGATTATCATATTAGCTTTGCTTGTTGTTGTAACATTTTAATTGAAGAGTCAATAGAAATCAAAAATTAAAAAAGCAACAAGGCAATTCTTTCAATCATTATTTGTCTCAGTAAAGGAATTAATCCTCAATTTTCTGATTAAAATAACGTAAAATCGTGGACAGAATTCCTAGTTTAAAATTCGTTCATTCCTTTACATAGACTCTTTAATTTGAAAACGTTCCTATTAATACACTATTTTCTATTTAATTCATAACATGTAGTATTGTTTTTAAATGTACAATATATATATATATATATATATATATATATTTAGTTATTGTATTTTGATATAAACAATAATCCAATACCAAATAAGGAAGAGTATACTTTAAAAAAATCCCTGACGGCCGGCCTACAGGCAGAGGTAAATTTCGAAGCTAAGTATACTAATTTCACCAACGAAAACTAAATCATTTTAGATATAAATCCAATTTAACAGTTTTATCTCTCTGCTTTTGACGAGTTTTTATTTCCTTTTTATAAAATAGTTAGTTTTATCAGAATCATGTTAAGGCGATATTAAAAAAATGTATTTTTTTCCATACACAACAACTCGAAATTTTCTGGCACATTTTCAGATTCATTTTTAATAAAAAAAAATAGAAACATGCAGACGTGATTTTTGAAAAGATTTATAAGCGAACTGTGTTTTTATTTTTCTTTCAATTATTTAAAAATTGATTAATAAACAATTATTTTCTCAGTAGGGCAATATTTTTCGTTTCTAACACAATCGCTTTGGAAAATTCTGTTTAAAATGCCCACTTTGACATCATTTTTTGAAATATATTCTGCTCTATCAAAAAATCGATCATTAATGTACATTATATAGTTTCTGAATAAGAGAATATAGCAATCGGATGCGTTTGAGGGCAAAAATGAATTTAAAAATGAGTAAGAAAATAGGCAGTTTAGACTTGAATGCACCCTTAATAATATGATTTTTTTCTTCAACCGCTATGTATTTTTAATTCGTTTTTGCTGTAAGAATTGGCCCTATCAAAAACTTGTAATATAAATGTACAAGACAATATTAAGAAGATATATGATAAATTCATGGAGATTTTATATCTTGTGAATTGACGGAGTTATGAAAATTTTGTTTCTTCAACCCCCCTTTTTTTTTTCGTTTTTATTTTATTTTTTATTTTTTTTATTTTTTTGCGGTACGAATTGGTCCTATGAAAAACTTGTGAATATAAAAGTTGTAGATAATATTAAGGATATGTATAATAAAATTATTGGATTTGATATCTTGAGAATTGACGAAGTAAGGAATTTTTTTCCCCAAAACCCCTATTTTTTGCGCCCCTTGAGCCTATTTTAAATTTTATCAAAAATCTGTGATGCATGCCTTTTTGGCGCTATTTTTAGAAGTAATAAAAACTTTGAACTGATTTGATATGTACAAAAATTAAGAAGTTATGGGTTTTTTTCGGTTTTCACAAAACCCCTCTCTATTTCATCCCCTTTGTCCGCTTTTGCCCATTAACGAACTTGACCGAGATTTTATGTCCCTTGATTTTATGTATCAGTTTGGAAGAGATTTGTGCAGAATTGCGGAAGTTATCGTGTCCAGAAGAAAGTGATAACACAATTGCTTCGGGAAATTCTGTTCAAAATGCCCACTTTGACATCATATTTTGAAATATATTCTGCCTCTATCAAAACATCGATCATTGCGGTACATTATATAGTTTCTGAGTGAGCGAATCTACCAATTAAATGCGTTTGAGAGCAAAAATGAATTAAAAAATGGGTGAGAAAATAAGCAGTTTGGATTTGAGTGCATCCTTAATGCAATTTTTCCAACATAATCCGCTTCGGGAAATTCGGTTCAAAATGCCCACTTTAACAGCATTTTTAAAAATATATTCTGCCTCTATCAAAAAATCCCCATTACGGTACATTATATAGTTTCTGAGTAAGAAAACGTTCCAATTGGAAGTCTTTGAGAGCAAAAATGAATTGTAAAATGAGTCAGAAAATACGCAGTTTCGATTTAAATACACACCCTTAGATGATTTTTTTTCTTCAACCGCTATGTATTTTTAATTTCTTTTTGCTGTAAGAATTGGTCCTATCCAAAACTAGTCTATATAGATGTTGTAGACAATATTAAGAAGATATATGATAAATTCATGGGGATTTTATATCTTTTGAATTGACGGAGTTATGGATTTTTTACTTCTTAAAACCACCTTTTTGTTTTCGTTTTTAATTTCTTCTTGCGGTACGAATTAGTCTTATCAAAAACTTGTGAATGTAAAAGTTGTAGATAATATTAAGGAGATTTATATTAAAATTAATTGGAATTGATATCTTGAGAATTGAGGAAGTTATGAATTTTTTTCTCCCAAAAACCCTATTTTTGCGCCCCTTGAGCCCATTTTTAACTTTATCAAAAATCTGTGATACATAAAATTTTCGCCCTATTTTTAGAAGTAATAAAAACTTTAAACCGATTTGATATGTACAAAAATTAAGAAGGTATGGGGGGGGGGGTTCGGTTTTCACAAAACCCCTCCCTATTTCCATCCGCTTGGTCCGATTTTGCCTATTAACGAACTTAACCGATATTTTATGCCCTTTGATTTTATGTATCAGTTTGGAAGAGATTGGTGCAGAATTACGAAAGTTATCGTGTCCAGAAGAAAGTGATATAGATAGATATATATAAAGTTTTTTACTGAGGGTGGTTTTGGGTTCTAGGAGTCATAATCGGTGTAGATCTGCAATTTTTTTTCAAAAATTCGAACATAGGAACGATTCCAATAGGTAGTATTTCATACGAAATCTACAAAATAATTGGTATTAATATTGCATTCCATAAAACAAAAGGATTAATTTTAAAACAAATACTTGAAAAAAAAAATCTTGACATTCTCAACCGAAATGCTCATTTCAGGTCTTTAGCAACAAAGACATTTTTGCGTTATTTGTGCCAAATTTATGATACTTTATTTATTTAATTATTATTTAGATTTAAGTTCTTTAAATAAGCATTATTTTTAATCTTTAAAATTAAAGTTATATATATTTTTATTTTTATTGTATTTTTGTATGATAAAAGGATAAACTAATATTTACTATATTTCAATTTACAGTCATATAATGTGCAAAAAAATAAAAATAAATTGAACATTTTGGCATTCATATATTTTACTCTTGAATTGACTCTATTTATTATATTATATTATGACTATATTTGACTCTAAGTCTACGACTTAAATAAGAAAATGCATTTCCATCAGTTTGCCTTAAGAAAATATTAGCTTTACTGTTAACGTTGATATTAATGTTTAATTGCGTTTAATCCTTTAAGCTATTCTTTAGAAAAGAATTTATGATGAAGAAATATCTCAATATTGCAATGACAGAATCAAATTTTTAATGTATACTAAAGGGAATATTTTCTTCTTTATAACACAAATGAGTTGAAAAATATAGATTTAGGTTCTATGTGAGTTATTTATTTATTTATATTTTTCACTGTAGGGTAAATGCACCAATAATCGGAAACATAGAGAAAAAATACGTTATGAACAGCTTATTTTTGGTTCCTAATGAATTATTATAATTTCCCTATATGCAGTTATACTTCATACATCATAAGTCATCAGCAAAGAATTGTGAATATTTTAATTGCATTAGTAATCAGCCATATCTGTTCTGGTTGCGTCCAATTACAGATTTTCCTATTTTTTTGTTAACCGATGACAAAAATTTTGAAACCCTAGTATTTTTATTTTTTTATTAACTAAGATTGTAAGACTCTACTATTAAACGCATAAATAGACTAATTTTATTTTCATAATAAAAAGTAAATAAGTTTGTTGGTTTAAATTAATTTTAATGGGGCCGACTATTTAGTATAATATTTATGTGTATGTTCAGTAATAGGCCACTACGGATGACTACTGGATAAAAGCCCATTTAACTATTTTTAGTTTATTTTTCAGAATCATATTTTCATATTTTTTAATTTACCGTTTATTTTTTTCTTTGGTCCTGGCCCGGAAGAAAAATTTAAATGGACCGACCATACTGAAAATTGAAAGAACATACATATACTGGAATATATACTGAAATTTAGCAAATAAAACACTAACTATTTTCATTGGACGTAACAGCAGCGTGGATAAATATAAATGTTCTGCACCATCCGATGATAGATTGACAATATCAACATAGAAAATATTTTTATAGAATAGAAATTGGCATCGAATAGTTACATCGTGTCTGAAACATGGCTTAAATTTTTCAATATACACGAATCGGGCTGGGATAAAGCTTGCATTATTTTCTGCATACTATATCTATTTGGACAGCCGGTAGTAGACTTAAGGCTGTTATTAACTGCTCTGCTCAACAAGCGCAAAACGTTTTGACACATTTACAAATTCATTTTTTAACGGAAAGACATAAAATCGGAAAGCCTGACCATGAAAGCGATTTGGAACCGAGCTGTTTTTTTTTTTCATTTTTTGATCAATCAATTACTTATTGAGTTATAAGCGATTCTGATCATGTGACACAACATTTTTCTCCCCATACAGACTGGATTTTCTTCTTTCGCTTGGAAGTTCGGTTCAAAAGGCCAACTTTGACAATATTTTCTGAAATATCTATTGCGTTTACAAGAAAACGGAAAACACAGTTCGATGACATAGTTTCTGAATAACAACCCCTTCTAGTTTCATGCGTTTCCGAACAAAAATGAATTAAAACTTGTGTCAGAAAGTTGACCCTTTGGATTTGAGAAGAGCCTTAAGAAGCTACTGCAGACACGCGAAAACACCCGTTCGTAAATATTAATCCAATTTTTATTAAACCATATAGCATCTCATTCATGTCACACATGGTCACAAGTGCCACAGTCACTATGGTGAAACAAAAAATAGGAAATTCCACACGTCTCATTATGAGTCTCAAATGATCACTATATGTGACTCGACTGAGACATAAATGTGACTGCTGCTTTGTGAAGAGTCCCAATGTGACTTTAAAATGTAGTTACATTGTGACTCTCGTGTGACTGTCATTTTTAAACTCAATTTCAAAGTCACCATGAACGTCGCATTATGATAAGTCACCAAATAATATCAAATTATAGTCACAAGGTGACTTTTCGCAAAAGAGCTGATTGGTGATTTCAGAGTAGGCTCTTTGCCATCTGAAAATCATCATATGACTTTAATGTAACATTATTAGGTAACTTATCACAATGCATCGTTCACGATGACTTTGAAATTGAGTCTACAGATAACAGTCACATGAAAGTTACAATGAAAGTGCATTGTACAGTCACATGCATGGTGACTCGTCACAAAGCAACAGTCATAGTAACGTCTCAATGGAGTCACATATTCTGATTATTTTAGACTCATAATGAGATGTATGGAATTTGCTATTTTTTTGCTTCACCGTAGTAACTGTGATACTTGTGACCATGAGTGACGTGAATGACATGTTACAGGGACTAATTGTGCTATAGAGATAGTAATTATTCTAATTATATTATTTCCTTTTGAGTATTCGCGTACTTTAAAATTAGCATTTTGTGATTGGTCCTTAATTTTGGACACCACTGTACTATAGTTTCTAGAAATCCTCGTATTTTTCGTGAGTACGTTCTAAACTTTTCAGCGATCGCAACATTCCCTCTAATTCAGCATACAATTTTGTCAAATCTGTTTTAACTTGGCTAGCAATGGCATTTTTCATGACCATTGTTAATAAGTCCCGTATATAGACTTTTACTAAACATTGAAATATTAATTTATTAATTAATATTATTGTATTAAATATTGAAATTTATCAGAGTCCGAAATACTGTTATCTTCATGTATCTTCTGAAATTGAGACCAAAATGACAAATAGTCCTAACATCATCGTTAAATTTCTTCAATTCAATCTTCGGCAGTTTAAAACTTCTCTTCTCAAGAGATTCATTTCTATTTTCAAAATCGGGCGACTGTAAATTAATAAATTTTTCTTCCACCCAGTCTTCAAATCAAAGTACCTATCCCGATATTCTTTGGCTGCTTGAAAATCTTCTTCACACTCCTTCTCGGAGCTTTCCTCTTTCTGGTGAATGCTACTGATATTTTTCTGACATTCATCTAATCTTTAAAATTTGTCTTCTAACTGTTTCTGTAAAACAGAAAGACTTTTTAGATCAATGTCCTTTTTTGATAATTCTTCCGTAACTTTATTCGCGCAGACGTAAAACTTATTCTAAGAATTCGCCTTTCGAATTTCAAAGCTTTTAAATCCATAATTGTTATGTCGAGCCCCACGTTGAGCACCAAATGTTATTTCTAATAACTTAATTTCAAATTCATGAAAACAACAACTGTAGTTATCATAGCAATTAAATGCAATTCTAAGCGACAAAGTAAATCTGATTCAAAGATTACGAAAAGCCAGTTACATAAACAAAACTTTAATATATACTGACCATTATTACTCGTTTATATTTTCGTCAGAGAGAGTATCTGACGACATTCGTCCCCACGCCAAAAACACAAGATAAACATATAAAGCAATAAATAACACTTAATGATTTACAAAATGAGTATGATAACAATAAATCTCACTTATTGAATTCATAAATTACTTTACTTCCTTTCTGATTAATTTATTATATCTAAATGATATTTATAGATAACATCTTTAGTTACCTATTAAATTTATCAACTGAGAAACAAGACTTCATTCAAAAACTAATTTTTCGGTTTGTCAGATTTTAACTTTTCTGTAAAAACGTCATAAAAGGTTTTTATATGTAACCAAATTTTATTCGCTTTATGGATATATTTAATAGCAAATCGCATAAGCTTAAAATTTTTATTAAAATACGGGCCTGGATATCGATTTACTATCAGTAAAATATTATGTGAGTTTTTATAGATGCGACATTATCTTAATTTAAGTATACTTAATTATATTTTACGTATTTTTTAACAATACATTATTCATTTAGATATCCAGATTGGGAAAGCTTTACAATATGTAAGATTATTGTACAAGAATTATTCAGGTTGAAGTGAAACTGTGCTGAAATTGTTGTATTTCAAAAGATATTTTACAGTTTTCATTTATTTACATTTTGATGATTCATTTTAATTTAATTTTAAAATGCGATTTGAAAGATTTATGTTTTTTAATCGAGAAAATTGTACATATTTTTAACAGGAACTATATACAAGATGAATCTATGTCTCCATACAAATGCTTAAAGCGTGAATAATTTCTCTTTCTTTTCAGGAAAGTGAACTGCTTGCAAAAAAGATTCCGAGAACAAAAGAAGAGACGATTGAAATTATTGTACTGGCTGAGACTGGCATTACCTGTCTAGTAACGTCTACTTTCAATGAAAGCACTGAACGCAAAAATTCCATGACACAATGGATGAACATATCAAGAATTTCCAAAAGACAGGTTCTGTCGCCGATTTCACCAGAAAATCACATAATCTTGCCAACAATTAAAAGGAGAAACGTGGTCATGTGTTCTCCAAAATTGGTTAGAAAGACATTCATTGTGATAGCAGTTTGACATGTGGAACATATCCTGACACTGTAGCATCATATTTAACTATGTGTAAGAATAAAATAAACAATACTCACGCTTTCACCATTTGTGTGGATACTTACGACTCAATCAGTATTTGAGACTTCTATTCATAAAATTTAATGTTTATTATCCTTTTTTAATATTGCGTACACTTAAAAAAATTATATACATTCCTTCTATTCAGCTTTGTAGAAAACCCTTCGTTTTGTACAATTCTTCTTTTCTGCAAAAATACTTTTTTTATATGAAGTAATATTTATTTCCAAAAGTAATTTCATCGATTACTAGTCATACTTTCCTTCTATAAAAGCATAAAAAAATTTTTCTTAATTCAGCCAATTTTTACGAAATTTATTTGTAATTTTTAAGTATGACAATTTATATAAGCTGGAAAAATCTATTAAAATAATGTTTGGAATAAATATTCAATAGCAGTAACGTAATTTTGCTGCTTTTATACCGGAGGTATATTGGTACTTGAAAGCGCACTTCCTCAGATTTTAATGGATTCTGAATCATGCATTATTCATTCGATTTCTAGGTCATGAAAGTTTTACCATAAGAAACAAATTTGCAAATGATTGGTTGAAAGATAATTGTGAAACTGTGTTAAAAATCTTGTTTAGAGTAGTACAGCAATTTCTCTAAAATTAATTTTTCAGAAAGTTGATGTTTTATTTTTCTTTCTTTTTGAAGTTTATATAGATATAAAATGTGATTAATTAATTGAAAAATTCATTTTGCTGCCAAGGATAACGTATTTAGTTTCAAAATTTTAATTTCCCACTTTTTTATTTATTTATTTATTTATTTATTTATTTATTTTGCTGTAATATACAAAGACATAATTTTACCTTTAAAATTAGAAACCTAATATAAAGAAAAGTGTGTTTATGTAATATTATACGTTTGTTATTAAACTGTATTTTCCACTGTTCGTTCTCCAAAGTCATATTTTAACTATTAAAATGATAATCTTCCAATTCTCGATCATACAATATCAAAAATTCTTTCAGCAACACAATCGTTTTAGAAATAGTTTGTCTTACAAAATAATTCTAAAGCTATTTCATTGTTTGACTATTTTTCATTGTACGATTTTAATGAAGAAGCTGAAATTTCTGATGCATTTGTGTAATTTATGTATGTAGGGGAATCATTTCTATTTAAATAATTTTATTAATAAATAAATATTTTTTATTAATAAATTGTTTTAAAAGATCCATCTCAAAACGTATATGCAATAAAACCATTGCATATCGTACAGCTCCGAGGCACGACATTTGTCCACAATTCGGAATTGTCTGCTTTTCAAATATAAAACATACAAACCATATATGTCTTAAGTATTTAAAGTATCCTCTAAATACAGATGCAAGTTATTTTGAAGTGCCCATGATATAAATTTTATTTAATTATCATGTATTTATATTTTTTGAATACTTATTACATAATTGTGATATTTTTACATATTTTAGAAGTGCAAAATGTATTTTTCATCCCAAACAGAACATTTTATCAGAAATATATTGAAGTAAGAGAGATATGTATCTTCATGTTACGAGATTATTTCGCAAGCATTCAAATTAGATATCGTAAACTGTGCAGTATAAGAGCACTGCACAATGTTTGAAAAAGACTCTTTGTCGAAGTGTCATAGGGATAATATTGAGATAAGTAATCCTGAATAAGGAGAGAGTGGTTTTACAAAGATATGACAAGAAGAGGGATTTTTATATCTAAAAAAAAATTACATATTTCGATAGAAGGATTCCTTGCAGTAAAAGTAAATATTTTAATAGTATATCAGATGTATACACTTAGACATAAATACTTTTATGCGTATGCGTAGCGTATCTATGTTGCTATGATAGTGTGAATGCATAATAAACTTTCGTGGGTTTTAAGGGGGCAGCTTTCCTCAAAATCGGTCAAAATATTGATTTGTTGTTATTAAATGAAGTACCTAATTTTTATCCATACAGAAATTATATCGCGATATATTGTAAATTTTGTTAATACAACCAGCGCATTTCCCCACGCTAATAAAAACTTTAAATGTTTTTTTTTTTCTCCATGTTCATATTTTCTTCACTGTATTTCCTTTTAAGAAATCCAGCAAGTGATTTTGTTATGTTTTTTTTTTAATTTTACAGGACAACCTTTTTTGTTGGATTGCGAAATTTTCTTTAAAAAAACTTTAATGTATTATTATTCCTTTGGTGTATTCATGATTTGGTATGTTTCCTTAAGTAACAAGATTTAAATAATTTTCAGGTTTTTCAGGTGGCTTCGATAGAAGCGTACGTTGGAATGAACTGAATACTGCGATCAACTCCATAATATCTAAAACGTACGGAATCTCTGGAGGCCCTTCATAAAAACTATTATAACGAAGGATTTCAACAGCTTCTACAAACTATATATGAATAAAAAATTAAGGTTGACTAAAAATAGAATTAATACTTTATTAATTTAGGCAATTCAGCAAAATATATTGAACAGATAACTTAGACGCTCTTTCAAAAACTCTGTTACAATATGAAATGTATATAATTTTATTATGTTGTCTTGAAAAAAGAAAACATAGTGTAGAAATTGTTTATATTCATTTTGTGCTCGTTTTAAATAAATTATTGTAAAATAATTACTTTCTTCTATTTGCCTGGATAGAAACACACGATTCTGCAATCACTGGTATTGAGATGTTCATATATGATGCCAATTTTGCAGTTACTGAGTCCTGCCTCCTCTATGTTGGACTTTCATTAAACACATTACAACGAGATAATAATATATATATATATATGTAAAATAAAAAATACAGCTGTCTTTAACGATACCCCCCCCCCCCCCCCACTTACTATTATATAATACTTTATAAATTTAGGTCTGTAAAACATTTTTGAATACGCAAATTATATATATTTTAATCAAAATATTCAATAATTTCTATAAGTGAAAAATAAATTTTAAAAAAGGCAAAATACCTTTATTTATTTACATTTCGAAGTGTTTCATTTTGAGGAGAGTGTGAATTGGCACCGCTGTGATATGAAACAGAGGTGTCATGATAAGGAGGCGAGAACGTTAACGTCGAGCAAAAGGCCAATCCAGTTTATCTAAGTTAGTAACTCGCTTTATACTGATCAAGTGAGATGAGATGATGACTTACAACATCCTCAGTGAGAAAGACATCTTGTTGGCGTCTGACGAGCAATATGCACTCGTGATTGATGCTGACGTAAGTATGTGTGATGCGCAGTATGACAGGCTTTGATTGATGGAGATGCTTTATTTGGTGGTGTCATCTGTTGTTTATGAAAATAGATTATTGTTGCTGAAGGCTGTTTTGTGTGTTTGTCCGGGTCACTAATCATTAGAGTGATAATTGACTCCGCCGATGGGATTTGATCTAGGGATCTCATGATCAGGAGGCGAGAACTATTAGCGTCGAGCAAAAGGTCAAGCCAGATACTTACTCTAAGCTAGTAACTCTCTTTATACTAATCAAGTGATATGAGATAGCTACAATTTCATTAGATGGCAACATTCTCAAGAAAATAAAATGATAAAAATATTTTCGCAAAAATTCAAATTGAAAACTAATAGATAAAGACAAAATCACGAGAACACAAAAATAATGAAATTAACTGCAATGTAACTTTGTGAACGTGAATTATTTTACATTATTGTTTCATGATTCTGTGTAGCATTTCTTTCGCGTTCACAAATTTCCATTTTTAATATTGCAGTTAATTTTATTATCCTCGTGTTCACCTGAATTTTATTTTTGTTAATAGCTTTTCAATTTGAAATGCGAAAATATAGTTATCAATTTATTTTCTTGATAATGTTACCGTCTGATGCAACGAAACAATTCGAAATGTAAACAAATAAAGGTATTTTGCCTTTTTAAAAATCTAGTTGTAATTGTTCTAATAAAAAAAAAGAAACTTAAAATTATAAATAAATTAGTTCTATACTGGCAATAAACAATGTAAACTGCTGTAAAAAACAAACAAAAAAAATCAGTGAAAATAGATAAAGTTACATACATTTATTTTTTAGAGATTAAATAATAGAGTTGAAAAATTACACATTGCTGTTTTAGATTCAAGATCTAAACTAAGGATTTATTGAAAACAATTTAATTATCTTAATGCGAGCAATTGTATTGGAAAAATAAAGAAGAACGCTCAGTAAAATTTTTAATAAAACTATTGTTACAGTTTTATTTCTAAAAAGTTCATTCTATTTATACCACTGAAGCTATTAATAATTTCATGTAGAAATGATAGGCTGCAAGTATTTATGCATTTAAATTATTAATTTCCCTAATTATCATAATAGCTTTTGTTGTGGCAAGCTTAAAATTGCATAAAAAACTTAATACTGTTTTAACTTAACAATAAGCTTAAAATTTTATTTTGGAGCACATTTAACTATGTAAATTCAAACTACAGCAAGAAATTGTTCAGAGTTTTATCTTTATTTTTTAAAACTTTTGTAATGCATACCTCTGAAAACTTTGGAAGAGTAAATCGAGTTTTTTTCAAAAGAAAAATAAGAAGCTTATGTGTTATTTATTTGGGTAAAAGGGAAACAAGAAAGATGCGAAAGTTTTGTTTTGCAAAAACATTTAAACAAATCTTTCTCAAAATGTTTACTCAGAAATATTATTAAATCCTTTCTTAAAAATTAATTTTCGGAAATTCCAATTTAAATATCTTTTTTAATATAGTGAAATGTTAGACAGGAAATTTAATTATTATTACTTTTTATAAAATACTTTTATCATTTCAAATATGTTTACAAGCTGAGGAAGGACTAACGTTAATATTACAAGCCTGCGATGGGTGTGTTTTAAAATTTTGATAATTGATTTTTATGTATTTTTTAAAGCTAAATCCGAAAATGACCATCATTTTTAACCATCACAATAGTATTTTTCTCAAATCGTACATTTCAAAGGTAAAAAGTCCAAAAATAGCGAAAATATAATACTGCATAGTAAATTTGATAGTTGTATTTTTTAACTTTTAATACTTGACTTTTATGTACTTTTTAACGCTGAATCTGAAATCTAACGCTTTATTTATAACAACCCTGTCAGTATATTTTACAAATAGCAAATTTCAAACCTAAAAAGTGAAAAAAATAGAGGAGATCTGTCAAAGCAATTTATCAAAGCTTTACCAAAACATGGCAGATGATTTAAATACATCTGCGACAAATTTCCTGCCTTATCAACAGCAAAATAAAAGAGGAAACCGAGATGAGCCTCATGGTGAATATAAAATGAAAAGCGCGGAGCAGATCATGAGAGATTCAAAGCAACTTCCACACATGGAATAAAATTTTAGGAATTTTAAATAAACAACATTTTACATACTTAGCTGTAAACATGCAAACTATAAAAGAAAAGCTCATTAAATTATTATGAAAAAAAAAAATAGCTGTACGTTTATTTTATAGTATCAGAGTTTCGCAATATTTCGACGAGAGATATTTCGATATACGACAATATTTCGCAAAACGACAATTTGACGACGACAATATTTCGCAATATTTTGCAATAATTCGCAAAATCCTGATGTGACGATAAAAAATCGAGATCATTTCTGGATTCAGTGCTTCAAAATTTATAAGAATCAATTACTGAAAACTGACAAAACACAATCATTACATCTATTTTATAGTATTAGATGTTTGCTATTCTTTTTTTTTACTTTTTAACTTTGAAACTTACGATTTGCGTAATAAACCTAGCGTAAAGATTAAAAATTAAGGGCATTTTCGGATTCACAGCTACAAAATGCGTAAAAATAAATTATTAGAAGCTAAAAAAACATGGCGCTATCCAAATTCCGTAGGATTGTGTAATTTTTTAAATGTCGGTCCTGAGACTTTCACAAAAATATTAAGTTATGCCATATAATAGTTTTTAATTAACTATAATCAAAGACACTGCATACAAAATACTATGGAAATGATATAAAGATATATAATGTGTGTTAAAAGCGGTTTAGCTTGAAAAAATTAGAGAGGACCCGTGCGAGATTGAAACGCTAATTCCGCTGTTTGCCCTAAAACAATGATGTTTGTTTCCTTAAAGTATGACGCATAGTCACTTTATACGTAGGAAGTTCGTTTATTACTACAGCTTTCGCCGTTCTCAAGTTAAAGGACGTCACTCTTCGTATTTTTACTCACTAATTTAAAGTCCATGGGAATTTGATGCATTCGTATATTTAAAATATCTCTTCGGGAAATTAATATTTTTAAGTTCTATTTTTTGTGTACACTTTCTAAAAGATTGCTCTTTTTTTCTTAGTTCTCAAAATATTTCTAAAATATAAACTTCATTTTATGTGAAGTGTTAAATTCTTACTCACAGTTCGCCCGTTTTTAACACATAAAATATCAAATTCAGCATAGCTTTAAAAATATTTTGAAAACTAAGGAAAAAAGATACATCCTTTAATTGAGTACATAGAAAAATATATTAAAAATATGAATTTCCAGAGAAGATATTTTGAATATACGAATATATCAAAAGTCCATAGACTTAACATTACGGGGGAGAATTCCGAGGCTGAGTGACCAGCCCCCCATTAACTTCTTTTTATCAGCGTCGCACACAGGAATTTTATTTGGTTATCGCTATTTATTTTAGACAATTGTAGTTCTACAAACATGAAAATTCCTATTATTTTTCTCTTTTATTGGTTTTGAAATCAAATTCTGCACTCACATTTTGAAGGTGTATATATGCACCCATGATCTCCAAGTGTTTTGTAGGTATTGGTGGGTACTTCAGTGGGGAACATGCATATCAAAATTCAAACGTTGCGTTACTTTTATCTGTGTGTAAAAAATATAAAATGTAAATAAAATAGTAAAATGTTAAAGCTGTGTTAAGTTGACCAATGGTAAAAATAAAGATTGCTTTATAATTTCTGCGAACTAAATATTATATAACATTTACTTATGTCACGTCTTGTTCTTTCGTGAAGCGGTAGCTTGAGCGGTCTTCAGAGGCAATGACAAAATTAAATCAAAAATATAATTTTATTATTCATTAAAGAAAATAAATATTAAGTTTCTTGGCTAATAATGAAATTATTCACAACAAATGAAAATAGGTGAATACATTGGATCGTTTACAAATTTCGACAGATTAAAAGTTAAGTCTGAGTCCACGTTAATTGATTAAAAGGTTACAGTCTTTTACTAAGGTTATTGCAAAGACGAAAAGTCCATTTCCGTCCCTATTATCTGTCGAACCGCACGAATAACGTGCCGGCGTAATTCCCTTCTCGCCCAAATCCGGAGGAATATTCTCCTCGCTTCGGATCAAGTTCCGAGAGATTTATTTAAATAAATTTGTGAGAAATCCTATCTTCTACGTTCTCAAACCTGCACCTCTCATTAAGAGATCTAAACTCTGAATAAATATATCTCTTTAATCAAGGATGGTCATCTTCTCTTGATCCTCTCATTAAGACAATGTTTTTTTCTTATCCACTTAGAACCATGTGCTGATGAAAACTTCCTCAAGTTCTGTTATTTTAGGCTCCCTATGGTCCGCTTCTCTTTGAGGGAATGGGTTTCGCTTTCTACACAGAACGTGGGACAGGATTTAATTCTACTAGCTTGTTTCAATTTCGGATGGATCATCCAGATTCCTCGACCTCTCTCCTATTCATTTCGTTGTCCCTATAGTGTATTGTCAGATAATGAGTTAAGATTTATCTATTTCTTTTGATCCATTCCAGCAGAACGCTGGACTTAGCCAAAATCTTCCGCTATCTCTCTATACATTATTGTTGCAAGCTTATTCTTGAATATTTAAGGTGGTTTTCTGGGAAATCAGTTCAGTTTCTTACACTTAGATACAATACACAATTATAGTAATAAAATAAATAAAATAATTTTTTATGCTCGTCATTAAAGGAGAACAAAGAACGCACACAAAATGTGCGCTCATGACTCATGTTTTGCAGTTAAATACCTTCTAGCATAGTGTTTTCCTCTGAACTGCAGTTATTCTGATTAGCTAATAACAGCTCGTATAAATCTAGAAGTACATTTTTAATTGCAGCGAAAATGGAGCAAACCGGCTTATCCCCAAAAGAGCGCGAAATGCATTTACAATGAAAAAAAAAAAAAAAAAAAAAAAGAGAGAAATCGTCAGAAATTAGATTTTCAGAACAGATCAAATTTTTAGAATTCATATTGTCATCTAAAACTTAAAAAGGAAAAACCTTGAAAAAAATAATAATTAGGTGAATTGCTTTTTAGAATACATTTTGAAAGAGAAATGAAATATTAATATACGCATTTTAAATAGAAATGAGCTCAAGTAAACGCAAAGATTGGAATGTATTCTCAGATAGATGCAAAAAAAGAAAAGTGCTCAGTTAAACTGATGGCATTGAGATCACAGGCTATTGAAACTAATTGTATATTATACCCTTATTTCATTGAATAATACCCTTCAAAAAATAAATGAAACGGGATTAACCCATTTCTTCCCTTTATACAGAACCAATTAACCTCCAAATCTAATCAGGGAAGTTCCTTAACACAATAAGCTGGTATATCAAATTTGAAGCAAATCAGATAATTCTGCATTGAAAAAAAAAAAAAAAAAAAACATTTAGCTAAATTAGGGAGAGTATTAGCTCCCCCATTTCTCTCTTTATGCTGAACCAATGAACTTTCATATCTAATAAGAAAAGCTCCTTATCAGAAGGAACCTAGAAAAAAAAAATTAAATTAAATTGGATAATTCTGCATGAAAACCCATTTATCTAAATTAAAGGGGGGCTAGTATCCCCTTTATACTTAAATAATGAACCTCCAAATCTCATCCAGGCATCTCCTTAACATAATAAACCAGCATACCAAATTTGGAGCAAATCGAATAATTCTGCATGAAAAACACATTTTTGTAAATTAAGGGGGGTGTCTAGCCCCCCTTTTCCCCCCTTTATCCCTAAACAATGAACCAACAAATCTAAGCAGGAAAGCTCCTTAACATAATAAACCGGTATACCAAATTTGGAGCAAATCGAATATTTCTGCATGAAAAACCCATTTATCTAAATTCAAGGGGGATTACCCCCCCCCCCCCTTTTACCCATTAATCATTAAGCAATGAATACCCAAAACTAATCAGCGCCTTATTAGAATGAACCTAGGGAAAAAAATAAGCAAATCGTATATTTCTATCAAGAATTATCACGTTACTTACATACAGAACCGGCGGGCACATAAGCTCTCAGGCTTTGATAGCCTGTGACCTAAAAAATAATAAACTAAAATTGTAGAATCATGTTACATAGGAAAATGGAATATTTGTATGGCATCACCGAAATTTAATTTTCGCCATATAATATATATCTACCCTATATTTATAAAATCCTAATGAAACGGATAATATGAAACGAATTTATGTAACGATTTTATAAAAAGACTGATTAAACAACTGATTACGTTTCGCGGCGATTTCTCCTAAAATACGGAATACTTTGCGATGAAATTAGCACCAAAAATACGTATTGATCTGCAGATCTCAAAACTGGTATTAGAATTTTTAAATTCGAATTAGATTTCGAAATATTAAGAAATTTTAAAAAAGGTTACTATTTTAAACTAATCTGTTTGTTCCCTTAAATGTATGCTAAGAAATGTATCATGTTACTTTAATTCATAACTCAATTTGTATTTTATTATAATTTTATTTAATACAATTTGAAACATTTAAAATAAATGGCTTTCACTTCTTTCTTTCTTTTTTAAACGAAACTAAAAGAAAAATATTAGGTACACGTGTCATGCACGCACCGGGGTACGTAATTGGCGCCAAAATGGCATTATTTTGGTTGACATGGTAACCCGGCTATTGTTGCTTATTTAATAATAAATGCTTATTTACTTTATTTTCTTTTTTAAATTACATAAATTGTTTTGTTCTATAGTTAATAATTTTTGGATTATTTTCTTTTTTAAATAATAGAAAATAATTAAAAAATACGGTACTACTTAGTTATTCCCTCGACCCATTTCGCCAAATTGTATAAATTGCGAAACCACTTGCAAAATTATACAAATTGACATAATTTTCATTTTAAATAACGAAAGAACAAATAAAATAGTATAACATTAATAAATATACAAATAAAACATCGAAATAAAAATCACTTGATGACGTAAAGACGCGTAACTTGCTTAAAGTGAAGTGAATGTGACATTTACCAATTATTAGCATTTAATCTTATAGTTTGGTGATACATTTTTGGTCGACGAGATAACTAAGTAGTACCAAAATTACATATGTATCTGGTATTCGAAAACGAGGTTTACGCCAAATTTTCGTAAAAAAAAATCACGCCAAACCCGATTCGTATAACATTACATTTAATATATGACATCTGGCAAAATATTAAATGATGTAACAAACCGTGACATTTAATTTCAACTTCAAAGCAATGTTTTAATTTACCACTCGAAAAAAAATGCTAATTGGCGAGACGAAATAGCTGTTGGCTAGATTTGCACCGACTAGCGTAACAGTGACAGGAATTCTTTGCGACCATGGAAACTTTTATGTTTAAGTTTTCTTCGAAAAAGAAATTTGAATTTTTAATCAAAATGAAAACTTTCGGCACAAATGTCGTATATGGACCCATATTGGCACGATTTTTTTCTGTCGCCATTGTCATATACGCAACGGGTACTTAACTGGCGCCATAGTATCGTTATTTTCCTTGATTTGGTAAGCCGGATGTTGTTGTTTATGCTGTTGATGTTTTCCCCAAATTAGCGTCGGAAAAAAATCCCTCCAATATGGGGCCGTATGATAACTGGGTCAAACCTTCATATGAAAAGCTAGGGATCAGAGCGTATTTATTTATGGTAGTTACATGACTTGGACTATTATAATATAGATAATATGATGGCGATAGAATAATATTTGGCGACTTATCACCTGTACCTGGCTAACATTAAAGAACCAAAATGCACCTGGAATATAAAAAGCGAAGTGGTTCGCCCGGAACTGTTGAGCATAGTCACATGACTTAGGCTATTGTAATAGAAATTGTTTTAAAATACCGGGAGACAAAGCCACTGTACACTTAATTCATTTTATTTTAGCTTCATTTCAAATGTTTAACTGAAAACTGAACCTCTTTAATCAAAAACAAAAGCAACCATTGGATGTCTTAACAGCAACTGATTAGTCCTTAAATTTTTGCAATCAAAGGGAATTGAATGGAAACCCGTTTACGGGGAGATCTGCACAGCTTTTTTTAGTATAATTAAATCTTCTCTAATATTTTTAAAACAGATCAGATTAGCGTATTTTTAAATTTTGCGGTGTCTGAACGGGGGTTGGCGAGCGTAGATTGCAGAGGGCAGAGCCCCCTAGTATATATATATATATATATATATATATATATATATATATATACGAGGGTAGGCTGAACAGAAATTCACACATGCAGAACATTAAAATTCTACCAACTTTTCTCGAATCCAGGACATGACAGCTGTCTTCGCGTCATCGTCTGATTTCTAATTATTACCCTTTAGGTCTTTACTGACCAGAGGAAAAAAAATCTCCAGGTGCAAGATCTGTGTGTAAGGAGGGTGTGGAATCGATTCAAACTCCAGGTTTCTCTGCAGTTGCGTGTGAGGTGTGTGGACGGTGTGAAGTCGACATGCTCCTTGGATATTCCAATATGGTTTGGGATACGTTTTTGAGTGATTTTCCGGTCATTTTGAATAGAATCTTCGACAAACTTGCAATGTTTATCGTCTGCGGCAGTGATCTAACAACCTTAGCATTTTTCACCAACAATTACGGCGTTTCCAGGCTCGCAGTCACGAAATGGTATTGCCCATCAATTTTCAAAAAACCTATCAACAGAACAGTCACCATAAACAGTCTTTATACGACGAAAAAACTCAGTAGGAATCAATTTTTCAGCAGTTAAAAATTCGATAACAACACGCTATTTAACTCGCGTTGACATAGTACTAGAGCACATCTCCATACTTCCGCTTCTCAAAATCTCTCATACTTCCGCTTCAACAGCCTGAAATCTCCGCATGCGTATAGAGGGGGAATGTTACTCCTACATGCCACCAGGTGCGCTTCTGAAAGTCATTTATTTCGCTCTCTACAAGCATGTGTGCATTTCTTATCAGTCTACCCTCTTATATATCTATATAAATGGATATGTGCGAAAGTGTACCCTTGCCTTTTTTGTCATGTCGATCCAATTGAACCTTTTAACATAATAATCGTTCAATTGTTTTATAAAATTCAATTCACGATTATTTTTATATGTGTATGAAATAATATAATTTACACATTTTTATAAATGTATGGTAAATAAAAATTTAAAAATACATAGTATAATATTAATTGAGTATGATTGTTTAATGTTCGATAAACGAAATGCGACAGCAATGCTTTTATTGCAGTTGCACTAGTTTAACACTAAAATTACATAAAGAGCTTAGAGTTATTGAGTTTTTATAAATATTAATTTTATATTATACATTTTATCACTCGTTTTTATTGTACCATGAAACAAATTTTAAAAAGAAATTATTATACACATGTGCATTCCAAAGTATGATTTTGATTTCTAAATAATACTAAATTACAATAATTTTTAAAGAATTGTAATATTTCTGTAATCATTTTTCCATTTTTAAGTGACTTTGACGAAAATTAAAAACAATTTCTGTAATATTATTCAATAAATCATTCTTTTAAAAAGATTTTCTTTAAAAATAACTTCCTAATAAATCTTACCCATAAGTTTAATTTTGACTTTTACTGAGATTATTAAAGATTAGATTTTTAATTAAATATTTTAGGGATAATGATATTGAAAATTGCAGAAAAGATTCGGTATGTTTAAATATGCAAAATATGAAAGTTTCAAAATAACTAAGGTAATATTCGTGACGACGTAACTCATTAAAATGGTGTAACGTAGCATGCATCTGTTGCATTAACTCGAAATAAAATTACGAAGTTAACAGAAAATTCTTAAAACTTTTTGATGTTCATTAGTAAACTTTGCTAAACTCAGCACTGTTCCTTAAAAAGTTTCTTATATATATATATATATAATAACATGAATTTAAAAATATATTTTATAATTTTGTAAATTATAGCTGATCATGACTTTCCTATACAGTAATTTTATTTTTACTGATATTTTTCTTTTCTTTACTATAAAACCAGAATAGTTATAAACATAAGATTATTAACTTCATTTTTAAGGTATATTTTTATTTTAATTTAACTGATGCAGTACAACAAGCTTATACTTTTGTGAAACATTCATTTTTTTATTTCCATATTTGGTGTATCTTTTAGAGAGAAATATTTGGTATTTCTGAATGTTTTTGTTGTAAACTGTTTTCTTATCCACATTAACTTTAAATTAAATTATTACTAATCATTTCTATTAATTAATGTATTTTTTATTTATCCGTGTAATAAAATACATACGATGCAATAATTATTGTTACAGCATGATATTGTAGTGTGTATATTATCAACATATCAAAATTTATCTCTTTCCGATCAATTTCCGAGTAAAAAAGGTAAATTAAAAAAAGTATTGTGAAAGCAGACAAACTTACTGATTTTGTAATCCCGGAGAAATTTATAATGGAAGCAATCACATAATTGCGCAAATAATAATAAACAAATCAAAATCAGAGAATTTTTACAAAATTTATTTGTGGATGCTGCACATTAAAATAAATAAACAAATAAATTCTATATCCGCATGTTGAATCAAATTGACCTGGTCCGGACAATTCTCATACATGAAAAATATAAATAAATAATTAACTACGCACGTCTTCAATTATTAATTTCGGAATTGTTAGCTTTATGTAAAGCTATTTGCGTGATATAAATGACAAGTGTCTTTTCAGTCGAATTCTATTTATACATTCGATGAAAATCGTTCATATTTTTAGACATTTTTTTTATGTTGCTATTTTATGCTAGTCTTATAATCTCAAATTTTCTAATTTCATAATACGCATAAATGTTTCAAGTGCATTTTACAAGTTTATAAATAGTGTTATAATTGTTATATTAAATGCTCTGTTAATATAAGCCATTGTTGGCCTAGCAACCACACCACAATTTTAACCTTTCCGAAGGTTTAATAATTCATTTCAAATCATCGCTAATGAACTCTCGTAAGGTAAGTCATTGTTGTGTATGTATCGTCCATAGATAATTATTTCATCCTTTGGGAATCGCAATTTTTTAAAGCGCCGAAGGGCATTGGCATCGAATGATGTCTTTGGACCGTACGCTGATTGAATGGAAAAACTTCCAGATTTTTTAGCCAATTTTAAATTTAAATGATTTCAATCTCATCTCTGCAAGATTTTTTTGCATTGTTTCTATCATGTAAGAGTTTTTAATAATTCAGTGATAATATGTCTTTATTCTTTGTGTAAATATACGCAATATATATAATTAAAATGTCATATATTTAATAAAAAATTATAAAGACAGTTATTCTGATTATTTAAAACACGTATTCAAAATACCCTGTCAGAGAAAAAAAGACTACTGCAATATCATGTGAAAATTCCTCATTTAGTAACTCAACAAAGCTTCTACTTTAAAATAATTTAAACAATATATAAAAATACCACATAAACTTACCGCATTAAATCTACAAGAAGTCTCTACGCATTTAACGAATTCAGTAATAGATCTCTGAAACAAATCAGCAATCAAAATTCATAGAATATATCAGAGCTCTAATTTAAAAACTTGTAATCTATCAACAACATTCAAATTAAAGAAAATAAAGCAGAAGTTCAAGTTCTTGACGTTGAATTGATCTTAAAAGTTAAAAAACAAAATTGTAATCCATTTGCTGTATTATTCGTCGCATTTACGGTGTTTTGGGATCGGTTGATAATAAACGAAGTTGATTGTGATGGGAATTTTTTTAAGGATACTTTTTAAATGTAGTGAAATATATCACGTTTTGTTTCTTGTGGTTTGAATGTTTCATTATATAATATTTATATACAATTTTTTCGTTGAAATTGTAAGTACAAGAACATTGTCGCAATTCCGAAACGTCAAATTTAGGTACAATAATCTTACTTATAATGAAATTAACTAATATAGAACTCTGAAATGCAGACCCTTTTAAAACAGGGAAAAGAGTTCACGTAATTTACAGTAAGACAGCTTGATTAAAGCGAACACAGTTAGTATTCAAATATTCAACATCAGTGACGTATGGCGGAAAACTAACTGTTATGCATTTTCCCATATTCATATGTGTGATTGATTGTAAGTACATTATTGTGAGTATATAAATCTGCATTTTTATCGAACCTTTCGAATGCAACCCTTCGAAGCAAACTTTCGAATGTTTATTAATATCACTTTTATATTTTATTGAAATTATTATTCGATATCCCAGATAGCCTTGTGAGTATTTTTCGCTCTAATCCTTTTTCTATTTTGAAATTTCCGTGATAATTAAAGAGTTATGTCACTAAATCAAGTTTTACCGACCTTACACATCCCTTTTTAGCCAATCGCTAAGCGCGCTCTCACATAGTGTCGCCCCCAAACTTACGTTTGGTTGGCTCTGGCATAGAGCAAATCAGTGTACCTTTCCGCATTATTTTAATATTTATACAGATTGCACTGGCTTGAGAAAGAACATTTGTATATATATTTTTTTCCATTTATTAATAAATAGCTGTCACTTTGCGGAGTGGATTTTTAAAATGTGTAGTTTCAAATGCAATGTGACATCGTCGATCTTTGATATGAAGTGATACAGTAAGATAGGAGAGCCAATTGGGTTACTAGTAAAATTACAACAAATTCATTAAAGATTATGTCGACTATATTATTTGATTGAAAGGAAAATTCTTCCTAACGTTTTTATGTCCTATCTTCCACTGTCACCACTTATTACTGCAATATGGGTATTCAACGAAATAATTAATGGTTGGCAATGATACGACGTGTGTTCGTCATTATACTTTACGTTAATATCCAGAAGTATAACGTAGTTCCTTACACTATTAACCCTTTACATGCAATATTTATAACCCTACTCAAATCTTTTAATTTAAATATTTTTTCTTGGTATTTTGTAGAATTAGGAAATGTACAAATATAATGTTCTTACAGTAGAAATATAGAAATATTTTCGAATTGAAAAATCCAAGCCCTCTAATGCAAAGGCAAAAGAAATCATCCTTTTAAAAATATTTTTGTTTTGTGTAACCAATAATGCTTTTAGAACAAGATAAAGTAATGTATCTCTAACTCAATGTAAGATGTATTACAACTAATCAATGTATTAAATAATTTTAAAACAAGTTATTTTAATAGTACTTGTAAGTACAGCCAGTAGATAGAGGGTTAAAAATGCAAAAATTTCTGTTAGAAAATTACATAATTTATTACTGAGATTAATGCTATATGAACACTGAAATGCACAGTTTTTGTATTTTTTCCCAGTTTTAATCCATGGTTAGTGACAAATACATGCTACGATATCTTTTATAAATGTAATCGAGGAAAAAATAATCCGTCATAAAAAATGACGTGTAGAATTATCCACATAAAATTAATTAAATTAGTATAAATTATTTGCTTTCATCGCAAATATTACACAATGTAAATGGATTGTAGGAGATTCTTCTTAATTGTAGAAATAACTTGGAGTAAAATACGATATATTTGATGTAGGAATAATATTAATGAGTATTTGTAAGTAGATTAAATTATACTTACATTATACCCCCTTTACGAATAAAACAAAGACAACTACGAATAAAAATTAATCACCAATAGATAATTGCAAATTGCATTAAGAATTTATTTCAAACCGACATATTACTTTACATAAACATTTTACAATATACTGGAGAACAAATGTAATTGAAACAGGACGTTTTTAACTGAAATCTTTAAAATTCATTTTTTGGCGTAAATTTCAAGTTCCAATATTTGAAAACAGGAAATACATGCTCTGAAGAAACTGTTTATTTTAAAAAAAGTAAACTATGTATTTGAAAATTATTTAACTTTATCTTATAACAAGATGTAGGAAATAACACAATATTAATATCCAGTGATAGAAAGACATATTTCTTTTGTAGTGATGTATTTTCTTTCCTACACCGAAAATAATTTTTTTAAAGCTGTAATGTTTGTTTACTATTTCGCCTTCAGGAAGCGTATTTTGAAATTTAGAATTGATCACGATAAACGGAAGTGTCAATGAAACATATTATCAATACGTATCAATATATATATAAACGTAAAGTATAGTAATCACCAACAAAAAACAAATTATATTCATGTGAATTGCGCCAAACAGCTGCAGTAAAACACATAAATTCAATATAAACCAATATAAGATTATATTTAGATTGAACCAGCGCACCCCCCCCCCCCCCCTCACAGAACAAGAAGAAAAAACTATTTGTAAAATTTTAACAAAACTAGGAAAAAATAATAGGCTGCGGCTACATCGGCAGTGGGTTATATTTCAAAAGCAGCCGAGCATTCAAAAAAATGTATATAAAATATGCATTATTGGCAGTGGGTTTCGGCCAGAACAGTGATAGCAAAATCAAATGTTACACATTCGATGGCTATTATCACATGCTCCCCGGGGAGGGAGCACATGGGGGAGCATGTGATAATAGCCATCGAATGTGTAACATTTGATTTTGCTATCACTGTTCTAGCCGAAACCCACTGCCACTAATGCATATTTTATATACATTTTTTTTTTAATGCTCGGCTGCTTTTGAAATATAACCCACTGCCGATGAGGCCGCAGCCTATTATTTTTTCTTAGTTTTTGTTAAAATTTTACAAATAGTTTTTTCTTCTTGTTCTGTGAAGGGGTGTGCTCTGGTTCAGGCTAAATATAATCTTATATTGGTTTATATATATATATATATAGGATGGTATTAAGTTTGACAACTAAATAACTTTACAACACCGGCGATCACACTGAATACAATCGTAATCAATCGGTTGTGGGCCATCAAATATACAAAAATAACAGTTTATTCTAACAAAAACAATAACAAAATGTAATCGATAAAGAAACTGGAGGGAAGACATCATCTCTTCTCAAGGTAACAAGCGGTCTTTTCTTAAGTGGTTTGTTGGTAATCTGTGATGTTTGACAGATTACGAAGTCTCTTTGTGTTTAAGAATACGATATCTCTGGAAATTCTGTGTTACGTCTTTTATAAATTGTGATATAGGACACATATTGATATCTGCATGAATGAAATCGTTTCGGATAGACGTTGTTGTTTTTCAAATCTTTCTAAATATTTGTTTTTGAAAAGTTAGGCATTTCTGGAACTGAGTTTCACAAACACTTCCTTAAAAATCCACAGGTAATGGTTTATCTGATGCGGGAATTATACAATACCAATTATTTTTAAATTGGCACTCATTTATGATAAGCTAATAAAGACTAGAGCGAACACTAGGCTTTCATAGCTTTTGTTAATCTGCTTAGCACAGTTTAAGTTAGCATTGAGTAAACACTTAGATATTTATAGTCTAGGAAACAGGCTATGACACCACCTTTAACAAAGAGATTACTGTCAAACAGAACAGTTGTAGTTGAGAAAAATCATAGCGGCAATTTTTGCTGATTTATGTTTGATGCTCTATTTACGAATCCAAAAAAAAAAAAAAAAAAAAAGAACTGATGGCAGGATTTCAGTTTTTCGATCACAATTCGTAATGAACAGTACATTTTCAATATATTTTTTCTTCATCAGAGGAAATTTTTTTGTTTCATATATGTTCAGATGAAATTCATAGTAATACAGACTAGTTTTTCGTACGTTTCATTGTTTTCAAATAGAAATTGTATTTATAGTCACAATGTATATTTTTATTAATCGTATACGGAGTGTAACATTTACAAGTTACAGGGCAAATGCATTGAATATTTAAAAGTATTTTTTCTTGTGCATGTGCATCGATATTAAAATTTAGAGCATCTCTTAGGGAGTATTTTTGTGTAACCCTTTAAAAAACGTGAATTTATTATACTATCGAGTCTCGGTAATATGAATCACAAGAGGAAGTAAAATTTTTTACATGCTAGTTTAATGTCTTGTTATCAATAACTGAATCTCTGTATTCATTTTTATAGGAACTGAAGGAAGGATTCGAGTTAAAACAATTACTTTAAGCTTGTTCATGTTTACGAGTTTCGACTGAGCTTTACCCAGATAGCATTTTTAATTTGCAGAAACTTAGCAGCAGTCTTGCTTTGAAAACTTGCAAAGTTGCAGCAAGGTCAGCATGACAAGGCTGAAAGTTCATAACAAGACTGCAACAAGATAATGCAAACACCGAAGTCACCACACTTTGAACTTGCAGCTAACTTGTCGTGCAAGTTAAATTCACGCTATATCAAATTTATTGCAAATTAACGGCAAACAAGTAATCAAAAATACTGCAAAGTAGTAATCTTTCCACGACCCATTATCTGCTTACAACTGTTAGAATATAAGTTTAACCCCTTTAGAGGGGTGCATAGACCATATCCGGTCTATTGATGCGAGCACACCGCATGAAGGTGCATGCATCGTTTTTATCACCATAAACAGATTAAGGTAATATTTGTACTTTTCAGTACGAACCTTTTTGTATTTGACAAGTATAGCGTTTAGAAAAACCGGTGCCAGCGGAATAAAATTTCTGCAATTTCTGCGTATGTGCTGATTGTTTATTCTCTCAACAGAGGGAGTTTTTGTTTTCGTAACTTTAGTGAATTAATGACAGTCTTGCCATCAGTTACACAACAAACTACTCATGCAAGTAGGAGATGGTATACCTTGCGGGAAATTTGCTGCGAATTTCTCAATTCAAATTTGCCACGACAAGATAATGTTAGAAAAAATCAAACTTGCTGCTAATGTTCATGCTATCTGGGTACTAACATGCTATCAAATAAAAAAGTTTTGCTTCATTTAACGAAATATAATTTAGTACATTCAGTTTTTTGTATGTTTTAATACTTTTAACTTTTTGGTAATGCATTTTAAAAATTTCTTTTTTCTTCGAAATTACCAAAGTTTAAAGTTTAAATTAGAATTTATACATTATTTATAACAAATGTTACATTGCTAATATAATTTTTCTTTGAAGTTTTTCAGCATTCTTCAATATTTTTTTTGGAAAGTTAAATTTAGTTTCATAATTAAATATTAGTGAGATACACCTTTTATTAAAATAATTATGGAATACTGCATAAATAAAAAGCATTCCTTTTACAATAACCTTAAATTTTTTACTTAAATTTTTTACCTTAAATGAATTCCTTTTACAGTTTTTCAAGCGGTAACATTTATTTATTTTAAAAACAATTAAGTGAAATAAATACACAAATCTTATATTTTTTTAGGAAATATAGTAAAAATACCTGTTTAACAAGAACTTTTTGTTATATTTTGCTGAAATGTCATTTGTTTTAACAAGTTCTTTAATTAAACCTCTAAATGGATTTTTAATAGTTCAAAAAATATATTGGTTTATTACCTAATACAAGTTTAGAAAAAAATAAAATTTACTATGATGCTATTAATTTTTCCTAATACATTTCCCAATAATTCTTAAAAAGCCATTGAAATAGAAACTGAAAAATCTATACTATGGACAATTTAATGAAAATATTGTTTTAATAACACGAACTCCTTTCTTAAATTAGGATTTAAATACACTTTACAAAAGAATGAATGACGTAAAAAACTTTTAGTGCTCTAACGACTAATTATCATATAAAATAATCTGTTGAAAATGATTTTTGGGGTTTAGAGCGTAATCTTAGAAGAAACATGACTTTAGCAGCATAAAATATTCTGTGTTCCATAAAATGCATTATTAATTCCTAAGAGATTAAATTTCATAATTAAGCAGCTGAAAATGCTTAAGACCAAAATGAACTCATTAAATAATGTATAATAATTCACGAAATAAATTTCTTTGACATTGACGTGTATTGTAGCAATAATTTCAAGTTTTAATCAAATAGTTATGTCAAGTATAAAATTTAATGGAAACGGCAGATATGTTAATAGATTCTTTGAGAAAAATCCTATTTTCAAATGTTTTTAAAAGTTAAACTATAAAACTTACAGTTATCAGGAAAAAAAAAATTCATATCTTCTGCAGCTAACATATTTTATACTATTTTCTTGCGGTGAAATTGTGGTGACGTTATCACAGCCAGAACTACTGTTGAAGAAGTGGAGAGACTGCCTAAACCGTCAGAATTTGGATTTTAAATCAGCATTATTGTCAATGAATAATTCATATTTCTAATAAGTAATGTTACAGCGATGTTTATTCAAAATTATTGTACCCTAGCTTATTTTGAAAAATTGTACAAGCGATATAAGAATAATCGAGACCATGGAACTTGATTAAGTGTCATTCACTACATGAAGCAGAAAAATCCTAATAATTAACCCTGCTGTTCAATTGGTATTTACTACACGTAATATTAAGGTACTATGACTCGATTCAGAATATTAGCATTTCTAGCAGTAAATGAAAGGTGCCGTTTCTGAAGTGTTTTAAACAATAGTAAAGTAGAAATACAGATCAATTAATGTAAAACATTAAAAAATAACACATATTTTTTTTTAAATTGAACCGTAACTTTATTTGAAATTTGGAGAGTAATATTTTACATGAGATATTAAAATGTGTTTTTCACAATTGTAACACAATATATTAGTTTTGTTGTCATTATTTGTTGGGCAGAACTTGCAGCTTGCACGTTTGCTATACAGTAAAGTATTCAAAACAGATACCTGAAGGTACGTTTTGATCTTTATCTGTACTCTTTTCTCAGCTTTCATTGAGTCGTCACTTCTTGGTAGATATTGCCTTGCATTACTGTGTGGAAAAATGAGTGATTTTCCCTATTCTTTCCAAAAGAGCTTTCGTTTGGTCAGTTTGGTTTAATTTAATTTGCTGTGTATTGAAGTTCAGGGAATAAAAGCTTAGTAAGCAGCGTGTTATAGAATACTATCGTGGGCTAGCGATTTGTCATTTTTTTTTTACAAGTGTACGTATTCAAAAACTGATCAAGGGTATCTACAGCCTGCCTTTAGCTGCATTATAATCTAACATCATTTGTGTATTTTTTGTCAGGTCTGTTGCTAACTTCTTTGTCATGATGGTCTCAAAGTGCTCATAAGAATAACCATCTTGCTCTTTTTTTAAAGTAGTTTACTACTGTCATGTCATCTGTAAAATAAAATGATGAGCTGTGCAATACTTTGCTTCCCATTTCTTGCGAAAGTACTTGTTTATTTTTCTGATGGGGCCAAACATAGTTATTTTCCGTTTTACAAGAATTTGTACCAAGTTGAAGGATATGAAAAAGTTATCACGTGTAATATTGTGCCCCAATTACGCATAATTAATATCACTCACTACTCGCATGCTCTGATTTTTCTCTGGCTTCTTTTCCAGTATAAATTTATGTTTTTAGTTCATATGAAGTTTTACTGCGACATAAAGCTCATACATTCTATACTTAGATGGTATACTTGACTTATACTGTTTAAATCTACATCGGCCATGAAACCCTAGTAATTATTCATTTACCGTGACATTTTCAATCGGATTATATAATTTTCGTAAAATGTCTATCCACATTTTCCCCCGATATCTCGCACAGCAGCTATTTTATCCACAGACCTTCTTTCTTGATGAATGGATTTATTATCGAAAGAAGTAACTCTCAGTGTAGTGCAAAAGGAAGTGCTAGGGAATTTGTCTCACGAAATATGTTTCTGCCAGTACTTTATGCCAAAAGATTTTGGTTGAATCTCCATATGATTTGTAAATGCCAGCTACCAATATTAATCCAATATCTGCTTGAAAAGTGTAACTTTCGATATTTCCTTATTCTTTTTACCCTTCAATATTTCTAATGTTTATGATTTCATTTTCAGTTGTGGAATTGAATACTGTCTCAAGTGTACATTTTACGTCTGTTATCCTTGCCATTTTCCATATTGTGACACCTGGAGTATTTTTTATAATAATAGCGAAAGCTAATTAACCAAAATGCGGAAGCGGATTCAATTTCCAATTTATTTTACTATTCTTGGGCTGAATACTGTATACTGATTGTAGATTGTGCTTTGGTTGAATATCTATGTGAAACAAGTTATCAGAACTTTCACTTTCACTTTCATCACTTTTATGATTTTCGTACTCAGATACATCTTCGCTGGCAGGGGTTCAATTAGATTAGTTGTATCAGAGTCACTCAAAGGTTTACAATTCGCCTTTTTTTGTTATTAACACGTTTTTGTACACTCACAGGCACAACTGATTTGCAGAATGATAAAGACTGAAACATGGACATTGAACAAGCGCGACTATTTTGGCTCCGTGCCAGCTTTATCAATATTTTGACCTTGCACGAGCTCTTCTGTCTAGTGACGAATCATACATGTCAATGAATTTTATACATAATTTTCAATGTGATAAGTTAGAACTGTTTTTGTTATTATTTTCTGCTTAATTATTTAAAACAAATATGAACGTGTATAAATAAAAGTAAATACTTTCTTTAATCGGGTCATATTGATATTAACAATATATTAAAAATATTCTTCGGAAATACAAATAAATGAAAGTCCTTCTAGGAGTACATACATATTTCTATTGTTTACCAACAAAGTCATGATATTTCATGAAAATATCTCCGTGCTATATTTTTTATAAACGAATAAAAAAAATGGATCATATAGACCAGAACGGAACAGCAGAGTTCAAATTGCCTGAGTAATTTATATTATATTAATATGAATTAGGTAATTTCACTGTCTCCATTAATTATAAGAAACATTTTCATAAGGTAATTTTAAATTAATACACTTGCCAAAGGACATATTTTATAGTATTGTAATAACGTTGTCTCTTGATGTACTTTGTACACAAAAGAAATTAACCGGTAATTAGACTCAACTCAATACCGAATGTGCTATTTTACAAAGAATGCATTTTCGGATTAGTGGATTAGACGCTACATGATGTATGTAAAATAAATACGTAAGTTTTCGCACATAATCTTATCTACTGCTAGAATTTTTTTTATTTATTTATTTATTTATTTATTTATTTATTTTAAGGATCTTGTACTTTCTTATTTTGATGATACATAACCACATTTTTACAATTTCTCGTCCTATAAGTTTATTTGCTATTTAATTTAAAAGCAAAACAGTTTATACAATAATGTTGCAAATTTAAATTGCTTTACATGAAGCAGACAGCCTAATATGGAAATAAAGGATGTCATATCATATTTCTAAATGCATGCTAACGGCTACATAATTTTTATCTCAATGATAAGAGTGTTCAGATTCAGCTTTTATTTTTTAGCTGCATCATTGGATACAAGATTTACTTAATAAGATTTGGAATTTCAGATTATTGATTTTTTTTATAATAGAATTTATATAATCATATTATTCGTTTCATACAAAACAATATTATACAATGACATCATTCGTATTCATATTTAAATTCCCCCTTTTTCTTTCGTAAATTCAGTGAATCCTCTGTTTAGGTGATTTGTGTTATACTATCCTATATGCGTTTATTTAACCGTTTTTGTATATGGCAAAATATACGACAATCCTTCCAACCGACAGAAAAAAATGTCCAGAATCTTTTAATATCTTCTTAATGGAATTTATAGTCACTCTAAGACTTAATGTTAAAGGAAGTTTTCAGAACACAATTTTGAGTATTCACTGCCAAAAAAGAGAATAAAGATTTTGTAAAATTTAATATGCGTAAAGTCTTGAATGAAAGTGAAAATATTTATTCTTCTTTGCTGTTCGTTAAAACATCAATTCAAAAGATATGGACAAACATTTAGTCATTAAATTCATGGAGATAAGGATGTAGTAAACATAAGGGTTTTTTTTCATATCTTCACTGTAAAGTAAATTTTATTTCAATAACTTCCCATTTATGTTATTGTTCCACGAAAGATACATTAAATTATAACGAAAATAAACTAACTCTTTTGAATAAATATTTTAAAATATTGCATAACAAATGGCAAGATCAAGCGAACAATTGGCTAATAAGTACTTTATGATATTAAATACATTTTTAATGATGTCTGAAAGTTTTACATTATATCGGATATATTGTAACATATTATTTAGATTGATCCCTTAAAATCAGTGTGTTTTCGGACTTATCTACAGTATTTATTTTTGTTGCTGTTTAACTTCTGGGAATTCTCCCATGTCTGTTTCCCATGAATTATCGAAATTGTTTGCAGTACTGAGTAGTAAAATAACGGATTGTCATGTCTTTAATTTTCTTAGAAATATATTCAATAAGAAATGAAAATATTAAAATCCGCAACTATTGTTCACGTTTTACTATTTTGTTATATTACTGGAAAAAAAATTTAAGCAGAAAATCTGCATGTCAGAAGCCTCAACGACGGGCACTGAAATCATATTTTTGTTTAATATCTTCTTCTAATCCAAAATCCATACTCTACTTAGTTTTACTGTATTAAATATAAGACTCTGAAGAATATAGCATTTCTTGTGTACTCAGGAAATGTAACTTTTAAAGAATTTCGTATTAAACAAAATTTCACACGATAATGTTCTCTTGTTCATGTAATTGAAAGATACCCTTTCTTACAGATCCTGTAAGAAATAATAATGTCTCCTCTTAAACACCCTGTTCTCTTATTAAATTTATATTTCCAATAAATGTGCAGTTTCTGTTTTTCAGTTTATCTATGTGTGCATTTTGTACTATATTTTATATAATATTTTCGTACAGGAGTTTTTAATCTGCCATGATAGAATATCTGTAATTGTTTCAGTGTAGCATTGATCCACATGGACATGAAAACACAGTGTCTGTTAACTGTCCTTAGAAAACTTTAAACTGGTTTAGGAATTTTAAATATCAATTTAAAAGATAAGCATTTAATTTTTTATATATACAATTTTTATTGAATATACAAAAAAAGAAAGAGTAAAGGAGAAATTATTAAATATGGTTCATAAACGTAGAATATTATATATATATTTTAAACATATCAAACAAAAGATTATAAATCGAATTTAAAAAAATTAATAAATGCACTGCGAAAATTTCAAACATCATGGAATATGTTTTCATTTTATATCCTTTATTTTTAACGTTTCGAATCTAATATTGGAATAAATGTGTGTATTGCTTTTCTGCAAATGGAAAAAAAAAATTAAACCGTCGATATTTGTATTTTTTCTAAAAAATCAAACAAATTAACGATTATCCACACAGATAATACCGAACACATCACCAAGTTATGTATCCAATTTAAAGATTATTAATTGGATACTTTTACGGTAATTTTCGCGAAAGCCGACAGAGAGACAGGCAAATTTTATTACCTTCTACAGTAAATCTCAACTAGCGTTTTAGCAATTAAATTATTTCAACGGATATCTATTAGATTTTCAGGGAATGGGTTATAAACGAAGTATTTGAATTATTTATATGCATTCTTATTTAATAGTACGTCTTTAAAGTATTTATACATAGTTGAACTGTAGTTCTGACTTCAGTTCGTACGGTCGGCTGGACGTGTGTGAGTCGTCTGTTAGTTTGTCTGTCAACCAGAGCTCAAAGATGAGGACCCTAGAAGTCAAGGGGTATAAGTGACAAAATTAAAAAAAAATTGAACTACGTGCACAGACGACCTGGAAATATGCTTTTTTCTTTTCAGATAAAGAAATATAAATGATTTTCTAATTATGTGTTGTGTTTTAGAGATCAACAAGTTTTGCCGAATAATTATCAATATTGATTAATTATAAATTTAAAGAAAATTACACTGTACCTTTTTTTACATTTATTGAAATAAGAGTTGAAATACCACTGTGAAACAAACAACAGTTTCCTATTTCAATTCAGTCAATTACTATTGATGTTCATCTTTAACGTCAATTAACATTGAAGTCAATTTGCTCCAAATCGAAATTTTGTCACCTGTACCCCTTTGCATCTCATGTCTTCAAATATGATTGGATTGCCACATAATAGACTCACAATATTGAGGTTTAGTACAAATATAATTCATATTTCATTTAGATAGACTTATAATTTTAGTTTATTATACTATAGTTTATGTTGAAAATTTGTTCTGTGTACATTTTCAAGATTTTACATTACACAAATAATGTAATAAAACTGATATGCGTTGCTTGAATATTTGCTGTAGAATACAAAATGTGCGGGTATGTAAGCCCACTACCTTTAAAAGCCTACACACATTTTTAACCCGCATTGTTTTTAATTTGTAAAATAAAACAGTTAAAAGCCAATTTATATAATGGGAGTCCCCAAGGTTTTGCTCTCCTGTATTGTTTTGAACTTCACTGCCGAATCTGTGAAATTACAATGAATATAATGAGGCTCTAAGTTAAACCTTTTCAGTATTCATTTAACTTTTTTTCAGGTTTTCGTGTAATTCACTGAAAACTGAGTGTACACCAATGGCGATTGAATTTCATGTAAACATTTGCAGCCATATGTAGAATGAATTAATTGCGATATCGAAATATAACCGGTTTGTCAGTGACTAAAACTAATAACAACACGTATGAATTTTTTAAAGGGAGCAATATTTATACAGTATCTTATTAATATAACGATTTTAGTAGATTTCATTTAATATGTAAGACAAAATTTTCAAATGTTCGTTTACATTAGAAATCTAAAAATAACTAAAACGATTAATCCTGTAAGGATAAGAGTTTTACCATAAAGAAGGGATAGAAACATTAAAATTTGCTTTGAGATATAAAAATAGCCAGAACTTTATGTAAATTATCACTATAAAAATACACAAATGAATTACTACAATAAAATTCTTCCTTGGAAGAAATCGATTTATGTTGGTAGAATAATACAATATTTCTTAATTCTATTACATATACCACGCAATCCGAGTAAATATGCAACCCCAAATATAGATTCCTGATATACTTATGAAGCATAAACAAAAATAATTTTTAATATAAAACTCTAATAAATTTTCCACCTTTAATTGATTTTCTTAGATTGCGCCGAAACTGCATAAAAAATATTTTTGGTTCTTTCGCTTTAATGCATGGTAGATGTTGTGACAGAGAACGCTGTCATATATCAGCCTTTCTTTAAAATTAATTTAAAACGTAACTTTATGACTATTAAAAGATGTTGTTCTTTCCCTCGTCCTTAAAATAAAATATGTCATTTAATCCAATGCTTAAAAAAAACCATACGGATTTTGTTAGAAGTTTTTCCCCCTTTTCTGTAAAAGTTTTTAGTTCAATACATTTAGATATTCAGTTTATGATTTGTAATCTGTTCTCACAGAAGCAATTTAAAATCGTTAGCAAACCTTGTCTAACAAAAGAAAAAAATGTGCAGTTGTCTGCAATATTAAAAGAGCAGTTGTTTTCCATTTGCGTATGCCCACGTTGGAAATAATTCATTCTTAATCACTGCTAAAGTGTGGGCCGTTGCATACTGGGACGTTTTGACGTTCTAGGTGGACAAAATTGTTTCGTTGAAGTTTAATTAGTTTTTGCTGTTTTTTTTTTTTAATGCATCACTGATAAAGTACTCAAACAGTGATACATATTTGGTTATTTAACAACAATGTCTTAAAATAAAAATACAGTTTGCTTACTAAAGTCTGTTACCACCCTCTTAATAGCCAAACGACTGCATCTATAGTCATAAACGCGGTGTATAGGTATAGTAAAGAGGCTATGCGCTACTAGATGAGACCGCGTACAACGCCATATGGTGCAAAATGGCGGCATTAGCGTTCCTATCGTGAAAATGGTTCAAAATATGGGATAAAAGTGAATGTCAAATTTTCAGAGCATCATTTACTTAGTTCGAAAGGGCACCTTGTGAACATGAATGCTAAATGAATATCATTCCTGGAATGAATCTCGTTTTCGAGATAGGACTACTAACTCAGCTATTTTGCACCAGGTGAAGCTGGAAGAGGTGTCATCTGGTAGAGCATGGCCACTTTACTATACCTAGAAACCACTTTTATGAGGATAGCTGCAACCGTTCGGCAATTAAGAGCGTTGGAAGGACTTTAGTGGGCACCCTGTATAATGTATCACAATAATGCGTTAAACATACCTATTTTACAATTAAGTATAAGCAATTTAATGCACACATGCAAGTTAACATTAATTTCATTTTTGTATTTTTGTATACGCAGAATTTTTCGAGAAATTTGTGAAGTCATCCTGAAAAATAAATTTTTTTAAATAAAATCATATTAAAAAAATACTTTAATGTTTTGTGGTACCTCGTGAAACATATAAATGCTATCAAAGTTATTTTCGTTTGAAAAAATGCTGTGGGTATGAATAAATGACCTATATAACTTTTATTCAATTTGAAATAAATTTTTTGCATATAGACGGTATTGTATTCGAATATTTTATGTGTCCCTGTAAAAGACATATAACTGCTACGCATTGCTACGTTTTCAATTTAAAAAATGCTATTGTGTATCTCAATAACCGATTGTAATTTTGCAAAAATTTAATTAAAATTTCTGCTTTTTAGCAACAATCTTTCCGCGATTTTTTGTGTGAACCTGTAAAAAATGCATAATTTCTACGTTAGTTAAATTGTAATTTAATAGAATTGTCATTAGAAAAACACATGTAGGCAATGTTTCATCTGAATCAGATAATTGAAAGTGGTTTAAAATTGTCTTGCAAGATTTGAACTAATCTTTTATGTGGCCGTGTAAAAAAAAGCGTAAATGCTACGTTCAATAAATTATAATAAAATTGCATTGTCATGAGAATTACATATTCTGAGCAAAGTTTCAATGCTCAATCAGATTATTGAAATTGGTTTAAATTTAACTTGCAAATTTTGATCTAAATTTTTGTGAAGACCTGTAGAAACAGTATTCTAAACAAACGTCTACGGTCTTTAAATCAAAAGAATATTATATTGTCATTCAAATTACACATGTATTCATTATTTCGGCTCAATAAGATAATTAAAAGGGCTTTAAATTTGACTTGCAAGATTTGAACTAAACATACATACATCCACTGGAATTTAATATGACGCTTGTTTATTAGAAAAAAACTTATTGATCTGCAGCTATCTGCAGGAGTTTGTTTAACTTTTCAATACTTCAGGGATGGTACTTTGATTTAAAAAAATGCTTATTGCTGAATAATGCTGAATAATTTGTTACAAGTCAAGATAAAATTTGTAAACAACATCAAGGATTATCCAGAATTTCAGCCTTTGGAAAAAGTGGTAAAGCGGATTTAATATCGCTTATTTTTAAACAAAAATGAGTTAAATCTGACCTAGACAAAACTGTAACATTAGATCAGAAAGCTCGAGCTCTCAAATAAAATAGAATAGTTGCGACGGGCTTTCAAACTTAGAGGAAGCTAGTGCAACTTTTAACACTCCGTCAAACCAATTACGCAAATGGTTACTTTACGGTCACAATTAATCGACTCCTCTGATTTTCTACGCCAAAACTAGTACAGATCTCCAAAATGCAGACATTCAGCTACCAGTACACTGTTAAAAATATCGTGAAATATTACCTCTGTTTTTAAAAACTCTCTATTTTCTGACAAATGAAAACGCTACATAAGCACCTATAAAGCGTTCTCATTGGTCGGAAAATAGATAGCCTTTAAAAACAGAGGTAATTTTTCACGATATTTTTAACAGCGTACACGCGGTTTTGTCAAATTCAGAGATAATCGGAAAAATTTATTTTGTCCAACTAGATCTTCAAAACGTCCCACTGTGTGTTGCAATGGAAAAACAGAAATTAAAAGATATTTTATGCGAATGCGGTCTTTGATATCATTTCATGTACGTTAACTTGATTTATGGGTAGTACAAAAACATATGCCTTTTGTCGGAATGGCGCAATTATAAGTAGCGATTATTTAAGCTAATCAGGTACAGTTAGATAAAGAAAGCCAGATTTTCTGTCCCTGCTTTTAAGTAAATATGAAAACCGTAATTTTGGCAAACTATTCGTCACGCATCTGGTCGGGAGGCCAGATTAATGTGAGGTAATAAATTGTTTTCGCCAAAAGTTTTGTCCGTCTTTCGATCAGTAGCCGCAACTTTTCGTAAATTGGCGATATATTCTAATGCAAAGAGATATGAGCTGCTAGCTAAATATTCCACTTTGATTCTGCTCTTTTTAATGTAAACATCTAATATCCGCGCCTTCGGCACGCTCTGTATGAGGGGCTCTCTCTCTCTCAACTTAGGGTCTTAGAAATACAATGTCCCGTTTGTAACCTTTAAAAATAACTTTTAAATAAATTTTGTTCCCCTATTTGTTGGAGTTCTTCTGCGTTTAGATCACCCATACCACTGAAACTATTTGTGAATACCATTATTAAGATTGCGATTATTTTAGTGTTTAAGCAATTAGTTCGATTACCTATCTCTTAAATCCATGTTTTACTTATTTCTCTATTTGTAACATTTTATTTCGTGTGAGAATTTAATTTTGGAATATTACACGTTAAGAAAACAAATATTATATTGTTTTAAATCCAAATGTTAATCTTCCGTAATAAAAATGCAATCAAAAACATCGTATTTATGTATAAAAATTATTTTAAGATCCTTATAAAAACCATAAATTGATGTAGAGTTTTCAAACAAATTGCACGTGAAAGTACAGTTTATTTTTAATCTACGGTGTAAAAATTAATCTATAGACAAGTGTGTAATCGAAAGACAAATTGTTTTTCAACATTTTTGTTAATGTTTTTGTCATCAGTCGTAGTTAACATAAACTGTTGACTTATATGCATCTATCACATTAGATCTTTTATTAGGTTTAAGCCTCTGACCGCAAAAGGGCCGAGGGCCGAACTCTAAATTTTTTTCTAAATGCTACATAAAGATGACTTTTCTAACATGATACAAAAATTTATACGTATTTGAATATTATCTTTCAGATTATTTATAATAACTCAATGTTTTAAAGCAACATTACATATGTAAAATTCTAATTTATAGAAGGCTGCTACTGCAGTGAAACATACATTTTCCCAGTAGAATTTGTGAAAAGGACAATGTATTTCTATGTGAAATAACATTTAACTTTCGATCGTTAGAAATTCAAATGACAATATGGAAAACTATTTTAAATTGATAAGAAATGATAATTATAACACAAATTTCAGAATTTACATAAAATACAATAACGAAAATCATTAAGAGATATTACTGCTTCTGTTATTGTATGTTTGATATTTATTTGTTTAAATGTAATTGATAAATTAGAATAAATACTGAATCAACATTTTAATATTGGAGGACTATTTAAATAATTAAAATACTAGGATATTTTAACAATGTCAAAGGAAATTTGGAAGAGTAAATTCTGTGCTACAAACATTTATTCTATTATGTACTATCATATAAAAATATATAATTATATTCAGAGAACTTTAAAATTGTGTTACATTATTTATAAAACATATATAAAATACTATAATAGGTCTTCTATGTAAGTTCTTTAATGTGTTTTCATACCCATAACAATTTAAAAAACATTTTGCACTTTATTTGTAATGCTTTAAATTTGTTTCCATCATAACATTATTTTTACGACATCTAGAAGGCTGCACTTGTTTATCTTTTCGGACAGAAATGTCTGACAGTAACATTTAAAATGTAAACTGCTTTTCTTTTTTAAACTTTTCTCTTTTACAATATTCTCTTAACGGTCGGTTGCAGTTACTTTAAAATAGAACTTAAAACAACACGTAAGCATAACGTTTAATGCTTTATGCATTTCACTTTTGTTTAAAATAAATACCAGATAAAATTCAAACCAGAATTCTGATATAGAAATAAAACTTAAATTTTTGTAAAAATATCAGTTTTCTATTTTTATCTAGTTATTTTAAGCGTAGCATTTGTTTTCATTGTTATGTAGCTATTTCATACTATTTTAAAATGCATATATTTGCTTCAGATAAGCAAAAGTCAGGTAATTTCTTTTAATACTCTGCTTATAAGTGATCTTCCGTGGTCTTCTGATAACATTCCGTTCTACACTTAAATATCAGATTTCCTACTTAAAAAAAAAAAAAAAAAAAAAAAAAAAAAAAAAAAAAAAACAATTGAAAAAAAAAAACAATTGAAAAAAATCCCTTTTGATGGTCTTTTAAGTAGTTATATAAACTAACTCAAAAACTGTTGAATTGTAAAATATGTAAACTATGTAAATGTGTATTGCAAGTCTGTTACTTTGCAGTAGATAATGCATCTATCAGGATTTTTGTAAATTCTGTTGTATATATTTATATATATATACAGTAAAACCGCCAAAAAGCGACCACGTTCCGTTCCAATAAAAATTGGTCGTTCCGAGAGGTGGTCTCTTAATGGAGGCCATGTTCAAACTATATTTTAATTGTTGAAAAAAGGTAACAATTAATGTTACTAAAATTTATATTTCACATTAGGAAAAAATATAAAAATTTAAGCATCAAAACAAAAGTTAATTACAAAAGTTAATTACATAAGTTAATTACTGCAGAGATTAAAAAATGAATACATAGACATTTCCTTTGATTTTGCGTTTTTTTTCTTTTATAACTTTTATTTCCAAGTCCTTTCGAAGTTCAGTAAATAAATGCAATTTTTTTTGGACGGAAATAACTAGTGATGACTTTATCTAATTTATCTATTTCTTTGAAAGTTTACTGGCAGAATAGGGCAGGGGAGTTTATTGACTGTCCTTCTTAATTTGTCATCAGAGTTAAATGTATTGCCTAAAAAGGCACAAAGGGGTTTAAACACTTATAAGGTACGGGAATTAAAAAAAAAATAAAATCTAATCTTAGTTTAGAAGTTTGATGAAAAATGCTCTCTCTGGAATTATTTTTCTAATAAAATCTTCTTCAAGCGATGAGGAAAAAACGAAATTTGATTAATTTTCTTCAAGGAAATTGGTCGCTCATAGAGGGAGTTCAAATGGGATGGTCTGTGAATGGAGGTAAAATTAGTATTGAACATATAGAAATAAATTTCATTCCATGAAAAAATGGTCGTTCAGGGAGGTGGTCGCTTAATGAAGGTTGTCGCACAGGGATGTTTGATTGTATACTAATCCGAGTCAGAATTGATAAACTAAATTTAACAAGATAACTTTACTAAACACATTAGAATTATGTAAAAAAAATTTTGCCCTTCGCGAAATTCGTGACTTATTCCTTTTGTATCGTATCTTGCCTTTAATTTGTCCGTCTCCATATGGATCCGCTACAGAACTAAGGAGTGAATGTCTCAAATCAGTTCCTGGTTATTCTACATGCCTTCCTCTGGTGATGAAATCGCATGCCAGGGGAAACCGAGAATAATTTCAGGAAGAAGGCATAGTCTAGTAGTCATCACTGAAATGGAACAGGAACAGCCCTTTGATTATTTTCTATCAGTCAGGTGTTATTCAATAGGATACCATTTAATATTTTTACTATTCAGTCCGATGGTTGGCATAAAGACTATTCATTGGATTTTGTGAATGCTGAGAAATTGTTAAAATTCTGTTCATAAAACATAGATAAAAGTTCTCATTTGGTCGTAATGAATATGCAATGGTTTGCTTAATATCGATACAGATTCGTAAATTAACACCTCACTATTGCGGAAATACCTTAGTCGGGGATCATTTTGTGAAATAATTCATCACTGCGAGAATGTATTTAGTCTCTGAATGTCGATGGCAGCAAGCACAAGATGTCAAAAGCGATCCATGTGACAATTTTGTGCAGCACAGGCATCACCCGTTTGTAATAAATATCCACAGATTGAAATTTTCTCTTACAAAACTCACATCCTATCTTTCTGAAAGGACTTCATCACACCGACATGGTTTCTGGTTGAGCTACTGTGCGTTCTTCAACAAGTTTGGTATTTTAGATTGTGTCAGAAGTTGATACTTAAAACTTAGATTATCATTGGACAGCCATTTTTTGTACAGCATGCTATTTGTAATATGATGTGTGCCCTATAGTCAAATACCATTTCTTCTTTTGAGTGAAAGTAGAAATGTTTCACTGCATAAATTTGATGTAGAATCCCGTCTTGCTCAAAAGATTTGCTGTCTATAGTGTGAAAACTGTAATTTTTTGTGTGATAGTATGTTTAATATCATTTTCTGCTCTTCTGTAGAAGAATGCTGCCAACATGCATTACAGAGCTTTAAATACAAAGCGTCTTCATTGTCGTGCAAATTTAATTTTCATTGACTCCTTTATATGCCATATTTCTAGTTGAGCTGTATTAACCTGCTATATAGATAATCAGGATTTTAAAAATTTTAAATGTAGGTTAATGAAGCATAATCAGCAAGAAACAGGGACATTCTGCCTTAGAGATAATGTTGGAAATGATCTATAGCTTTAACCATAATCCTTTCCCAGTTGCCCAGTAATAACGTTCCGGCTTGGATAGATATTTTCTCCAATAAGTGATGATATTCTCTTGACCGCTGATAGTCTGCTATAACAGGACAAACACTTTCATTACTTGCATCTATTCCAAAATAAAAAAAAATGTCTAGTTGAGGATACCTTGAAACATGCGCTGATATTACAAATTCTTTCAGGTTCTTATAAGCATTTTCATATTTATGTGTTAACAAGAAGTTTTGATTAGTTTCATCCAATTTCTAGAGATGTATAAAAATGCTTAATAATCCCTTTACGAATCTTTTACAGTACGAACAAAGGAACCTTTGGAAAAGGAAACATATTAAGAGCGATTTGAATTTGCAAATCCCGATATGTTTTTCATGATCTGTTGTCACAGTTTGAGTATATATTACATTCCGAAAAACCATTTCAATTTTCAGTTTAACGGTCACATTGCGGTTACTTCACATATGCTCCTCACGCTTTCGTCCGGCTACATTCATATTATCTAAATAGAGAAGGTATGCTTCAATCAACAATCAATTATTATTTTACCACTGTCTTCTTCATCCGTTTGAAAGTTGAAGTATCATCGCACTTACGGTCTTCAGGATATAACTCTACTTGAAAATAATGGATCCTCATATCCAAATTTTGAGAACCCTTGATACAGTGATAAAGTGGATAAAACATAATTTATTTTTGGAATCAGCTAACTTTATTTCCTTATGTTTGTCATTCAGCAGATTATAGTGTATGCAGGATCTTTTGGAGTCACTAGTCATCTGCACCAAGAAAATATAAAAAGTTCAAAGAATGGTCGATGGCTCGATGACATTGTTTTACTGTATTTATTGCAGCATTTATTCACCTGCCCTTGCTTACCTAACGGTAGTCTTCATTAAAATTGTTTTGTTGGTGAATGATTTCCAGTTTCAATTTTCCGCTAAATTAGTTTATTTTTTCAAACATCTTCAAGTGCTCGAGCATGTAGGTCTTCAAATTTAGTAATTAAATTTTCTACAGCACACTTCTGTTCACAATTTCATATTACTTACTAGAGCTGTTCGTCCTTTAAACATCAGAAGATACAGTAGTGATTCATTGATTTTATTTCTTAATTCAGGTTACAGCAGCACAGGTTGCTAATATTACAGATTTGCTTTAACTCTAAAAAAAAAAAAATCCGAACATTAGCTACTCCAACAAGAATCACATTTCTCGAAAGTTCGACAATAGAAGAGGTTGGTTCTATTTTTTTTTTTTTTTTTTTTTTTACTGTTAGCGTCCAGATGTGCAATGATGTCGCAGCGAAACTATTTTTTTTCCTCTAATATTACCCGTAATTAAAGTACGAATCCAAAGGGATATTACAATTTCACTTGTGAACACATTTAATTTTTGTATATTTTGCTTAAATAAATCCACAACTCATGACCTCGAGTGCATCTTATTACTCATAAAAAATACTATTCTATAAATTGCCTTTGTGTAGTCCTGGTGGTTTTGTTTTCTCTTTTTTACCTTGTTTTACCTCGGTCATGTTGCGAATTAGTACTTAAAAATATTTTTTCTCTCTTGTTCATTTTTTATCGTTTTAACTTCCTAACTTTTATTATTTTACTACTTAGAGTTACTGATAAACCTTTAATTTAGTAAATAAATACATAGAAATGCTTAATTCATCTTTAAAAAGTCAAACTTAAACTTACACTATGTGCAAAACTACTTAAAAGATGACAGAATACTAAAAAGATGTTAAATTATTTTAACACCTTAGTACTTTCAACTATAAAAAACATAATCTTCATCTGAGGAATATAAGAAATACAATTGTTGTTGGCGTCTAATTTTCAAAATTCACGTAGATGGTGACGAAAGGAGTGAAAGTTGAAGTTAATTTTTAGATCCGGAAAACATTAATAAATAAAACATGGATATAGGGAAGTGGAATATTACGCGTTTTATGATTATTTAAGTAAACTGAGCCAAATTCTGGGTATGTTGTAGGATGAAACGTTATTGCAAACAGTATTTTCTTTAGTAATAATTTCTATTGATTCACGAATGATTAAATCATGATAATTCTTTGAGGGATATATAAGGATGATTTGAGGGATACAAGTTAATTTCGAAGACGCAAAAATTATATATCCCTCAAAGAATTATCATGATTTAATCATCCGCGAATCAATAGAAATTATTACTAAAGAAAATACTGTTTACAATGACGTTTTATCCTACAACATACCCAGAATTTGGCTCAGTTTACATAAATAATCATAAAACGAGTAATATTCCACATCCCTATATCCATGTTTTATTTATTAATGTTTTCCGGATCTAAAAATTAACTTCAAATTTCACTCCTTTCGTCACCATCTACGTTAATTTTGAAAATTAGACGCCAACAAAAATTGTATTTCTTATATTCCTTAGACGAAGACTATGTTTTTATAGTTGAAAGTACTAAGGTATTAAAATAATTTAACATATTCTGTCATATTTTAAGTAGTTTTGCACATAGTTTAAGTTTAAGTTTAACTTTTAATTTACTTCCGTTATTTTTTCAATTTTCTTAAATTTTATACAGTAATTACTATAACTGCATTTAAATTATATTACAATGGCTTTACTAATTAACGGGATATCTCATTCTTTCCCAAGATGATAAATTAACTTCATCTGGGAAGCTCAAAGGCAAAATTTTCTTTCAAAAATTACTGGTAGGAATAAGGAATGTTTATGGGCACATTATGATTCATTTATACGTGATAGTCGTTTCTAAGGTGTTCAAGTAATATTCACTTATTTAAGATAAAATAATGAATTTTTTAATGAAATGATGCATTTACTGCACCAATTGCTTTTTCTAGAAATTTTCTCTCTCCGTAGTACCATGAAAACTTTCAAGGAAATCAGGCAGATAAACTCGGAAAGACTATAACAATCATTAAATATTAACACAGAACTAATAAGAACTTATAAAATGAGAGATCATGCATACATAAAATATAAATAAAATTCTAATTTCACATGAATATTCTTCTTGAATCGCTGCTAATAAGAAAACTTTGGAGTACGAACAATTAATTAAAAACAAAATTACATTGAATTTTTTCTTGAACTAGAAGTAAAGACTATTCTAAATATCATACAGTAAGAAACGATAACCTGATTTTTCACACTCCTAGTCGGTAAGCGACTGAAACCTGCACCGAAGAGATTGAATTACATCGTAATACATTTTGAAGAATTTATTGTTAATAATCTTAATTCCTGCATTTTAGAAGTTTTCAACGACTCCTTACTCAAAAATTAAATACTTTATAAACTCTATCTTCAATTTGTTCCAAAATTGTCCAAAAATCTTCGATTGTAGGAATTAAATTCAGAAATTACGATAAAAATATATAAAGTTTTCATCAGACAATAAATTTATTATGTTTTGTTTGTGTAAGTTAAAATACAACATTGTTTATCGAAAAAAAATTGAATTAACATTATTTTAACATGACTAAACGTCAAACTTCTAAATGTTTTACTTTTATTTATTTTGCAAAAGATTGTTTAAATTAATAAATATATAACCAAATTTTCGATTTATTAAAGTCTTATTGTTTTAATGTAAAAATTACAAGTAAAATTACAAAAAACTAAGGAAATTTTAAAAGATGTCATTATACGTCGGTAGAAAACATCTTAAAATAGCATGAATTTAATTTAATCTCCATAGATGACGTTGCTTTTTGATTAACGGTAGTGTTAAAATATAGTAGAATGTTGCTACATCTTACGATTCAGTGTTATAATTCAATTAATAGTGAATAATACAGAGAAATTATATTTCATGTTGCAATGAAATTCATGAATAAACCTAAAATAGGAAGGATAATTTTTATTAAAACAAACAATTAAATTAACTAAAAATATTTTGCTGTTTGTTATTTATATTGGTGACACATAAATTCAAAAGTAACTTTCAGTTTTCAATATTTCAATAATCAAACAGTGAGAATTGAATTAATCTCTACATACGATTTCAATCTAAAATGTTTTAAGACACCTAAATAAATTTTTAACTCAACAATGAAAATTATGACTATAAAAATGTCAATACTATACATAGAAATAAAAATTATCTATGATTGATGCAATTGTTATTTATCAATTTATCAAATCCAATTTCAAAACACATTTTTCTTAAAAGCTTTCATTTTAAGATCAGTGAATGAAACTCTATGAGATAAAGTAATCTGAATTAAAAATTTGAAGATTTTTTACTATTTAAAATAGATTTCCTCGCATATGAATTTACTTAAAAAAGCTGCAATATAAACTCATTTTGACATGTTGTTTGATTTCCATCCTGTTTTTGAAATAATAATAATAATTTTTAAGCGAAAAATGAAAAATTTAACGTAAAAATAGTAAACGTATATTTGCTTTCCATTAATATTGTACGAAGGCAATTAAAAAAATAGTTATACTTCCAAGTTATGGCCATTTATTAAGCCACATATACATAGGCAATGATAACATACAATGTAAGTTCACTTTTCCACATAGTCCCCACGAGACTATAAACATTTCTCGGAACGGTCAACCATCTTTTTGATTCCGGCTGCGTAGAAATCTCCTCCAGCGCTATGTAACCACCCGGTGACAGTGGAATCCAAGGTGCTTGTGAACAGTGGAGAACACACTGCCATACAAAATGTTCAGCATACTAGCAATTTCCTGGAGTGTTATGCGCGGATTCTTTCTAATGATCGCATCCACGCGGTAAAAAATTTGCAACGGTACTGGACGTTGCAGGCCTGCCTTCGCGATATTCGTCCGTGATACCCGTGCATGCTGAACATATCGTACGGCAGTGTGTTCTCCATTGCTTACGAACACATTGGATTTCTCTGTCTTCTGGTGGTTATGTAGCACTGGAGGAGATTTTTACGCCTCCGGAATTGAAAAGTTGGTTGACTGTTCCGAGAAATTTTTACAGTCTCTTGAGGACTATGTGAAAAAGTGAACTTACATTATATGTTGTCATATCCGGGTTGCTTATGTATATGTGGTTTAATAAATGGCCATAACTTGGAAGTATAACTTATATTTTGATTTGCCCTCGTACAACAATTTTTAATTTTAGACTATGCTTTCAAAATAACTAATAATTTTTTTGTTGAGTTTTCCGCTTTTTGTATTAGAGTGGGTGAGTTAAAAAAACTAGGATTTTCCTTGTGCATATTTTTCATTTATATGGCTAAGTGCTGACATTTCCTTTTTACACATTTTTTAAAGCAGACTAAAATTTATAATAAGTACCAATCATAAAATTTTGGGATTGCTCTCATAACAAGAACGTAAGATAAAAATATAAGCATTGTATACATTTATATGCATTTATCTGTACAGAAACACTAAGTATAAATACTTGTAAAATGACTGCTCGATGTGTTGCATTTACACGGCATGAAATCTTTGATAATTAGGAAATAAACGTAATCTATTCGTTAAACGTAGGTAATATAACTCCACAAAAACTATGGATACGTATTTATACATGAATACATAAAGTTGTGTTTTTTTTTTTTTTTTTTTTCAAATTCAAAGAAAAAATGCCCAGGTCAGAATTCGAACCATAGACCTTTGTCAGAAGACACCAATAATCTACCAACTGAGATTTTCCGGAAAAACCTGGTAGACACATATTTCAACAGGAAACCTGATGACTATGACATCTGGCCTGACATGTGAATCAGCTACGCAGAATAAATCACAGGTAATTTGAACTTCGAGAAACGTTGGGCACGTAATTATATTGATAAAACGTAGGTAATATAACTGCAGAATAACTCAATGGAATCTCAATTGTTAGTGCATCGGCGGCTTCAGCTAAAGGTCCCCGATTTGAAACCTCGCCTGGACGACTTTTCGTCAGATTGGAAAAATTACAGATTTAATTATTCAAGTGTAAATACGCATCCAGCGTATCCTTTACAAAAATCTCTGTATTTAAATGACGAGGCTGTTTTTTTAGTCAACTGGCCTGAGATTTCTACTGAACCGATTTTGATAATTATTTTTTTTAATGAAAGCACTATATTTTTAGATGTGCCAACACTCGTTATTTTTCTAAATAATCCCATTTTTTTATATTTTAACTTTAATTTTAAATGTTCTTATGAAATTTCTTTACATTGGTGGCATTTAGGTTATTTTCATTGTTAAAGAGAGAAGTTAATCAGCGGTAAATTGCCATATCATTACGGATGCCATTTTTGTATTACAATTAAAAATAACTTGTTTACACTTTTGAACACGAAATGACGTCACGATTTAAAATAACTCGCTTTTATGCAAAAAACTGTTACATTTCAATATATATATATATATATATTTATCCGCTGACACTGAGATTGAGACGCAAATCTCATCGGGCTTCAGTGAGGGAAAATAACGGCATAGTAAAAGCGAAATTAGTATTTTATTTGATAAAACTAGATATTTTACTACAAATGCGTGTAAAAGTAAATTTCTGGATTATGTTGGCACTCAGATTAAACACTCAAGTCAAGAGTGCAAACAATTGCATGGAAAATTGTAACTGGGAAACGTGATATCAAGATTGGGAATATATTTACTACTAATCTATTGCAAGTTAAAGTATTTTTTTAAATAATGAATATGAAAAGTATGCATGTAAATTTTGCGACGGTGAAAACGACGTTATTTTTTAGAGTTAGTTGAAAAAATAAATTATAACTGAGTCATAGTGGTCCAATTTTCGTTGATTTTTCATTCGTTATACCATAGAGCAAAGCCCCAATTAATAAATTCAAAATTTCTTATCTGACTTGCATGTTATTGATTACGTATAGGCAAAAAAAAATATTGTTTCAGTAAGTTGAATTGCTAAAGATAAACTTTATTTAAATATAATATTTGTTTTAACGGTTAGGATTTATGGTCTATTCAGTACAAGAAGCGGTGCAATAAATATTTATAAAACTAGTTACGGTACGAACGCAAATCATTTGCTACGTTTGACGTGCTATTTCCAACTTGTTTAAGCCTTTCAAGGATTTGTGAAAAACATTTATGTCATGGGCAGCGTAATATGTACCAAAGAGTATTAATAAGTTTGTGTTACATTAAGGCTGTCACTCCCGAATATTTTTTATATTATATTTGCTCCACTATTTCTAAAGACAGGGCTCCCAAATGGTCCGCCAACTGTATACCAATAAATTTTAACAGAAAATTTTATGGTAGGTTTGCGCTAGAATTAACTTTCAAAGGTGGTTTCGGGGCGGTTTGTACGAAAAATCTAAAAAGGAAATTTTTCTAAAAAAATATTGGTATTCAGCTGGCGGACAATATAAAATTGATTAATTGTAAATTGTATTTGTAATTTTATTTTAATTCAGTCAATCGGTTCTTGTAAACATTTTAATTTGTCGAATTCGATGGGTTGCTACTTGTTACTTTTCGAAAAAACAAAAGATTTTGATGTAAAATGTCACATTTAGTTCATTCAAAATGCAAGATGAATGATGTCGTTTTTTTTAAAAAAAAGCTTTATCGACATTTGAATATTTAGCTCCATATTCTCCACGCTGTCGTGATATATTTTGATATCAGATAATTTATTGTTTTCATAAAAAAACCACTTTTACCTTTTGATGCACAGTAGGATTTTGATATAATGTATACACAAATAAGAATAATATAGATGATAATTTGTGCAAAAATAACATTTATATAAAAATTTAACCACAATATGCTAGTATAGCATTCTCTCTTTCTGCAATTTCATATATATATATATTTTCTTGATTAAAAACTACATTCCATAACATCTTCTAAATGATGATATTGTTTTATAAGGGATACAATGAACCTTATTCATCTTTTCCCAATACTGTATTGTTATAAAAACATAGAAGTTATTCCAGTAAGTTTTATTTAACATTATTAGACTACGGTAAAATAACAGCAAAAGTAGAAATTAATTTTTATATATATAATTACAGAAATTTCCATGCAAATAGCTATTATTAGTTTAAACACTATACTCAGGTTATTTACCTTTGAATAAAGTGCATTTCAAATAAAAATAAGTTATATTCTTTTATAAGCGATATATCTTAAAATATTCAGAAATAAAGTCTCCCAAAGACGCGTTAAGCCTAAAGTTATGTATCCCAATATTTCTTTTTGACAACATATTTTATGTATTAGAAACAAGGAATCATGTTTTATATATTTCGTTTTTAACAGGAATTGAATGCTGTAAATATACCTAAACAATATCTGTTTTCTACTATATGACCGACGCTTTTGAAAAGAACTTTAATATAACTTTTAACAAAACGTAGAATGTTTCACAATATTTTCGTATTTTGATAAAAATATACATTCCGTTCTTTAACGATGTATTTCCTTTTCTATAGTAAAATTTATTCACTCGTTCAAACCTCGTTATGCTTGCGTTTTATTTTTCTAGAAGATTGAAAATTTTCTATCAAGGAAATTTTTAAATCAAAAGAAATAAAATTATTTTCCTTTCAAATTATTTTCTTATATTATATAAATGTGTATTTCATTTTAATGACAAAGCTTTTAAATTATAGTATGTATTCCTGAGAAATCGAAGAAATGTTTTTCATCTGATAAAATACAACAGTAGTCAAAGCATATTACATTAAAATTCTTATCTATGCATTCCAGTTTCTTCATATTTTTCTTATGAAATTTCTAACAGCGACCATTAATTGCAAAGGTGCTATTTTAATTTTTAGCTGTCTTTTTAAGTGGTATACTTCTCTTAAACATTCCTCGGGATAACAGAATTTCCACTAAACTGCTTCTCTGAATCTTCATTTATATTATATAGCAAGAAGAAACACCAATAACACATTTTCTTGGAGCTCTAGATATTGTTTTATACGGAATATCTTGACCAGAGCGACAGTATTAAAAACATCATCAGTTCAAATGAGTTTTATAATGGTATCAAAAAAAGTTGAAGTCAAATTTGTAAAAAAAAAAAAAAAAAAAAAAAAAAAAATCTTTTTTTTTTAATAGCTTTTATTTTTTGAATCTCTTAATTTGCTCCTTTCGAATAGTATATTACTTTTGTTTCTACGATAACAAACAGTTAAGTAATTCAGTTTGTTTGCATCATAGATAAATATTACATACGTAAACTTTAAACAATTTGCTCAAAATGTTGCTTTTTGAACTTCGATGTGCATTTCTATAGAAAGTACTACAAATTATTGTTTTCAATCGTACCAGAATATTTTACACTTATTCATGATCAATCTGAAGTCAACGTTTGTTACTATCAAGTAATTGTATTTTTTTTTTTTTTTCGAAAAGAGCAAGTTTTACGTTATTAAAGTATGGTTTGCCCAAGTAGGCCCACCAAGTAGGCTTGCATTTTTTTTTCAAATTTCCTCGTGCTTTCACAACTGTATCATTATTTAAGTTATGTTACATAGTAATAGCTTATGCAGATGGCATTTTAATTATAATAAAAGGTAAAACAAGGCGAGAATTAGAAAAATTAGGAAAGGGCATATTAGATTATATTGAGAGTAGGATGTCAAATCACAACCTGAAAATATCTTAAAATAAATGTAAAGTTCTTCACTTTAGAAGACCAAAATTTTTGAAGAGTTCCAACACTCAAAATTGGTAACTTGGGTATCGTTTTGAAACATCGTACGTTGTTGTTTCTCCCCCATTTTCGAAAGAAAAGACAGGAAATTTCAGAACTTTCGCAAGACCTATTGAAGTGGAGGAATAAACAAAATAATTCTGAAGATTTGGTACAATAATATCTTGGAGAAGAAAATTACGTATGCTGCAGCAACTTGGTTTCACCAAATAAGCAAAGTCCATGGGCTTCGTCTGATTTCATGAATACAATACCAATGCCTGTTATTTGTTTCATGATCCTACAGAAAAACTTCGGTGGATGCCCTTCGTGTTTTAACAGGTATTCCGCCCCTGCCACTTCAACTTGAATATATAACTATAACAGGAAGAGTTTACGTCGTGGAATCCCGATAGGAAATCAAGAAGCAATATTTTACCAGCCAAAAATTAAGTCAGATCAAGTTGAACCATTTAAAGAATATTTCTTTCAAATAGATCCAGAAAATACTTCGCATGTAATAATAAATTTTTATACGGATGATTCCAATGATTATACGGAAGATGAAACGGCATATGCCTTCTGTGTGTATCAGACAGGAGAGCAAATCTACGAAGATCAAACGAAGTTAAATAAAGAAAATAATATTTTTCAGGCGGAACTCCTGTATATAGAAGAGCCTCTGCTGTGTATTAGGAACTCCCGTCATAAAGAAGTATTAATACACTCGGACAGTCTCTCAAGTCTCTTAGCAATAGAAGACGTTTTTTCAAAAAATCTCATTTCAATACAAATTATCAAATAACTTCAAGAAGCAAGAAAAAATATATTCTTTAAATGGTTCCATGGACATGTGGGTAATGAATATGCAGTTTCTTTGGCAAAAGAAGCAACCAAAATCACTTCACATACCATATATTTTTCCTCCAAACTTCCTTCCTATTGTAGGAAGCTTCTAAAATCATATATGTACGAGCAATGGCACAGCGGCTAGGACTATAGTACTACAGGAAGGTACACACACGCCTTAGACTCAAAAGTCTCGGAAAAGAGAATCCTTCCACATAGAAATATTTTTCTCATTGCCACAAACCACGACCCATTTTCATCCTATCTTTATAAATTTGACAATGGTTCTTCTCCATTACGTGAATGTGTGTCAGCGAGCAACATCATTGCATTATATATTTAACTGTACCCTTACATCATATGCACGTAAGGCATATGAGAAAATCTTCAGAAATTTCTTCGTCGTGGTTTTTTTCAAATCCATCATTTTATCAAATGATAATTGAATGTATGAAACTTTTAGAGAACAAACATCACTTGTTTCAAAATATTTTGCAATTTATAGATGATGCGGAGATCGCATCTTAATAAATAAACAGATAAGAACTTTTGTATATAATTATATAATATTCATCATAATTATTCACTATTTTACATATTTTATATGTTCGACATAATTTTAAAATTATGAATCTCTTTTTAATTTAGTATACCTATATTTAGCATTTATTGCATTTTTGCAGAACGCCCGTTTTTGAAGCGCAATTGAGCTTTTGCCACTCCAACAACTTTAAAAAATGCTATTATCTATTATTTCATGATTTTATTATTCACAAACATTTAAATTTTTCCCCGCAGAACGCCCAGAAAAAACTGAGTTTTCCATTGTGTACATATTTTATTTATATTGTATTTAATCTTTTAAATTCTCAATTGGCTTTTTGTAGGGCCCTCCGGCCCTGTTTTTTCTTTTTTTGTCCTGGTGACGGTGGCAGTTGATGCAAACCGCTGGGTGGGGCTTGTGAATGCTTAAGCCACTTGGTAGGCCTCCCCGCCTAGCTTACCCTTGAAGCTGCATCATTATTTAATCTAAGTAAAATAATGGCAGATTATGGCAAGAAAGAGTGAAGAAGATAAGTTTCCTCCTGGATTTTGTCATTTTTTTCCCTTTAAATTAAGCACCAACTACCTCTGCTTCAATCTAAAAATACTTTTCTGCATTTGGTCTGGTTTGGAGCAAATTACGTAATCATTTAGAAGTTGATAAAGCAGCAAAGCTAATACAAGTGTATCGCCATTTGACACTGACTACTGACACTGACTATTACAATTTTACTACTATTTGACACTGACTTGCCACTGACAATGTCTTCTATTTCTATGACAATCTAATTTAACATTTAATACTATTGCAATATATATATATATATATATATATATATATATATCAAATTTTTCTAAATCTTTCAAAAATATTATGAATCACATTCCCCCCCCCCCCCAAACAACAAAAAAAAAAGTTGTTTTCAACTGATGTCTGATTTGAAGTGTATTATACAGACTATATTAATTTAGCATGTTTAACTTAAGGTAAGAAATTATATAGAAATATCCAGTTGTAATTGGTTTAATATAGACTTAATTCAGCAAAATATCCCCATGAGATGCAAATGCACATTTTAAATTAACTTAATTATATATATATATATATATATATATATATATATATAACCATTAATTAAACATTACTGACCACCATCAATAATTGTGATAGTATGAATAAATTTACAACAAAACAGTGTCCCCAAAGACACTGAATGTATACCAAAAACATAATAAACACGCTGTATAAAATAAAGTCCCTTGTACTATACAGTTAAACAAGAATTAATAATGAAGAAAAAAAGAAGAATATGGATTACGATAAAATTAATTGAAAAGCTTATATATTGAATTACGTTATCAAGAGTACAGAATTCAATTATATAAGCAAAATCAGCCGTTTTCTGTGAGAAAAAAAGCTAAAAGCTGAAAAAAAAATTCTCCTGCCCTCTAACGACCAATATAACCAAGATAATAGTTTCAAGATGAAAACAGAATAAAATTATATGCTATGAAATGGAAAAAGCAATACAACATTTTAAATAATTAATTTATAGATAGGAAAAATAGTAATATTACACAAAATACCTAATAAAATTACAGTTATTTTATCAAAATACACATCAGCACATGGTATCCAAAAGCTAGATAAGTTTAAGGTTATATTAACAGTTAGATTAACACAGATTTTAAAACCTAATGTATACAGTTAATCTATTTTGAAATACCGTGATGAATGCAATTATAATAATATAAATAGAAAAGAATTACATAATAATTAAATTACCTCTTAACACTTTTTTTTCTTAACTAAAGTAAAAAATTCCAAAACTTTAAGTTTACAAAATCGCAAATAGGCGACATTGAGCTCCACCACGTGTTAAAAATTGATATATATATATATAAATAAATAAATAAATAAATAAATATATATATATATTGTTAATTCGTACTTAATTAATGTAAAATTATACCAAAATTTCTCTTATAAATGAAGAACTTACGTGTTATGTATATGAAAATTAGACGTTTAAAGTGTTGTCCAAAAAAACTCAATATAACCCGAACAAACCCCGAAAAAAACCGGGTTTTATACTAGTGGAACCAGTAGGCTGGGTTTTTTCAAACCTGGATTTAAAAGTATTCATTATTTCAGATTTTTTAAGGAAATATTTAAAGAATATCAGTTTATAAAGTTGACTTCACTTTATTAGGAATTAATCATATAATATATATTAAACATTTCAAGTGAATATCTTTGTTAGTTTATGAGAAAATGTACAATAATTTAACTTAGTAGGTATAAAGACTTCCAACTGATATTAAGTTACTTAAAATTTATCTATATAAAAGGCGATAAAAATATTCAAAAGTTTAAAAACTGCAATAAGTTTGAAAAGGATGACTAAAAATTCTAAAATTTAACTTTAGCAGTATCATATAATTACTAGTGTCTGGCATGTTACAGTCATTGCTATCTCGGTTATTTGAAAGCAGAAGTCTTTATGGAAGTACATGGCTTCGAAATTCTGAGGGAGTAGTTGTGTGTGGAGTACTATCACTTCTGAAAAATGAAAAGGGGAAAAATAACGATACAAAAATATTCAATGAACTTCTTAAAAAGAAAGAAACTTTTCTTAATTTTGCAAATACAAGTATTTGATATGAATGTTGCATTAAGTCTGGGGCAAAAGATTTTCAGTATAGCAGCATGTATTAAAGCATTTTATACATAATAATATTAAAATACATGCAATACCTGCAGATTCATGCAAAATATCCGACCTTTTTAACTATCAACTATAACTTTTTAATTTGAATTCAAGAATGTTCTTGTTAAATAAAAGAAATTCTGTTGCAATTTTCTGAAAGGCGTACTGTACAGTCGTGGAAAAATAAGTACACCCCCCCGCCTAATAACTCCTCAACAAATTATCGTAGAAGAAAGTGACTGAAACCGAGCGATTGGAAATAAAGTTTACTTGTAAGTGATGTATATAACATTTGATTAGGGGGCCATCTACTTATTAAAACGAACCAAAACTTTGTTTTTTTTTCAATAGCAGTATACAATTCTGAGAGCATAAATGAACTCTATACCCTTCAATTAGCCTAAAAACAAATTTTTATGCAATTCGTACTATAAGTTTCCGAGAAATTAATTATTTTAAAACGAGCGTATTTTAAGGGCTGTATCCAAATTGAAGTTCTGTACTCGATTGTTAACCGAAAGAGCCCCTTCCTGATGAAGGCAACTTACGCACCACTCAAGCAGTCAATGAAGCCTGCTAGATTATACGAAAGCAGAAGAAATTTCAAAATATCTAGTCACTCCTATCACAGCCGGCTCCATTAAACATCCTTTTGCCATTTTAAAGCATAATTTGAAAACTACTTGGATAAAAATTGTGAAATTTTGGATTTCCATAAAGCAGGAGTTAATAAAACTAAATCTATCAAAAAAAAAAAAAAAAAAAAAAAAAAAAAAACTCTAGGTTACAATTCATAACTTTTTTAATATTAATTTCATAATTCATAATTCATATAATAAAATTATAAAAATTACAAATTCAACGTATTTATGTTTGGGTACATTAGTATTATTGCTACACAAAAAATTAGCACGTTAGGAGCATAACTTCAGGAGATATAAATAAAAATATGAAAATGTAATTTAACATTTGAAGCACTAAATTTTGAATGTTTATAATTCAAAAGCTTATCATTCAAATGACTTGAAATTTGGTCTCTAGGCATAGTTTTAACCAAAGATTTGAAATATCTGGTTAAAATTGGGTATTGCTATATAAAAAAAATGAAGTTTGGGTTCCTTTTAATACGTAGTTGGCCCCCTAAGCAAATTTCATATACATCATTTAAAAGTAGACTTTATTTCCAGTCGTTCGGTACCAGTAACTTTTGTTTACGATAATTTGTTGAGAAGTTAGTTGGGGGTGTTTACTTTTTTTCCCATTACTGTACATCGTTAAGTTAGAGCACGCCAATCATTTGTAAGAACCGAGCAAAATACAGGCCCCTATTTCGAAATTGTAATTTTTGTTTTACAAGTGACAGAAATCCCATGTTTAAAAGTATTCGGAAACAACGATAATCGTTAACCGGATAAACTGTCCGGCATGCCTTTGCAGTAAACGTGCTTTTTGTTAAATATCTATCTGGTTTATTTGTGGTTTGCCTTTGCAGTTAACGTGCTTTTTTGTTAAATATCTATCTGGTTTATTTGTGGTTTGCTTTTGCAGGCTTACTGATGACAATTATAATAAACAAAACTTGCATCGGAAGTCATTTTATAATAGTAATTTTCTTGAAAAAAAAAATTATTACAAGATTCATATTTGGAATTGTACAAAATGCGAAATGATTCATTGCCACTACTAAGTTCTTCAATCTTTTAATGTATATGTTTAATACAATAGATTTATCAATGGTTAAAGCATATTGTTATTCTTATTAAAAATTGTGCAGTATATAAAACATTAAAAGTGGAATGATAAGATTATATCTCATATAATATGACAGGTAAAATAAATATATTAATATATTAATATATCAATAAATTTAAATATTACTTCGCTGCATCACATGTTCTCTTGTTTAGTCTATTCAAACAATTCTTTATCTAAGTAAATAGAAAGGCTCTGGGTACAAAAACAAGACCGATAAATTTTCATGATAAGAATATACAGTGAAAGATTCCTCTTTAATAAATTAATGTGTCGCAATTTCTCCTGAAGACATTGCAGTTTGTAATCCCAAGAGACAAACAATGTATTACTTTCCCTAATGATGCAGAAATAATCTTAAAATTGTTGCTGCTGAAAAAAAAAAATCCGAAAATATATAAAATTAGGAAATAATGTAGATTACTGGAAATTTACTAGTCTTTACTAGTATCTTAAATATTTACCATAACATATTAAGTATTCAAATATCTAAAATATCTAAAATAACCATATGAATAAATTAACAAATTTATGAAATGAAGGGATTAAAAAAATGGATAAAACATTTACATATTAACCGTATCTTCTGAAAATTTGCCCGGATTAACAAAAAAAGTAGCTTATTTGATAAATTTCGCAGCAAAATTCATTGTAGTGAAAATCACTTTAAATCATATGCAGTAGTTCTACGCGATGCCAAAATTTTCACTGTCTTCACATTTCACATTAAGGTTTAAAAAAAAAAAAAAAAAAAAAAAAACGGGAATTTTACCATTTCAAAAAAGTGGTGATAATGAAGACATCTGGATTTTAAAAAAGTAGGCGCGAAATAATATTTTCGGGCAGAACTTTCCACTAGACCTGATATAAATAATAATAATAATAACAATATCAAAATTTATACGTACAATAATACAGCATAACTTTTACAAACAATATATATTGTTATTTATGTTATAAACCATTTGGAAAAATGGTTATTGTCGCCGTCAGGGTAGGAAATCAAAAGCATATCTGAAGTTTTTTATTTGTTTAATCCGCATTTTATTCGTTTTCTGATTGGTCTATACGGTAATCTGTATTTTTCCTTTACTTTCAACAGAGATGGATAATTCTGTTGCCACTATCACAAAAAAGTAATAAAAACTACAAAAAAAAAAAAAAAAAAAAAAAAAAAAAAAAAAAAAAAAAGATACAGTTTTCAAACAAATTGCATTTAAAAGTATATTTTTTCTCTGTACGACGGTGTAAAAAATAATATTGTGGGTTGTTTAGAAGTTTCAGAATGAAATTTCATTTAAAATTGGTCGTCAGATTTCTTGGACGATAGAAAAGCTTTTTCCCAATACGTAAGTTTCAGGTTGATAATAGGTAAGTTTCAGGTGGATAATACGTAAGTTTTAAGAAATCTGACGGGTCGCAGGCGATTTTTGTCGCTTGCAATTTTTACGTGTAATAACACTATTAATGTTTAATTCATGGCGTACGTAATGTTTGATCAACTCCGTGCGATTTTTTATGCCTTAAAATTTAGTCTTCGAAAAAATCATTTTCCAGATGGTCGTTGTAATTTGTTAAATTGTTTATTATTATTATTATTATTATTATTATTATTATTGTTGTTGTTATTATTAGCAGTCAGTCATGACACAATAGTACAGCAAAAATCAAGCAGGCTGTTTTGTATTGCACTTGAGTTGAAATAAAAAGTTGTTTTGATAAGTATTCGAAATCTGCCATGTGAATATTTTTTCTAAAATACCTTTTTTATATTATGTTTCATGATATGGCACTTTCATCAAACATATGCAGGTCGTATTTCATGCATTCATATGCTAATGAAATACATCAACAGAGGACGTAGAATTGTCGTCAGAAAACAAGGTGATCCTAAGTGAAAACTTAGGTACTTTGAACGATAGTCCCTGCAATTCATTTATTGACATCGCATATGTTAATTTTAAATGGAAGTGCACACATGAATTGGTGTTTGTGGGTGTGCTGTTTATGATGGCTAATTATCAACACCAGTGATATGGGCCCAAAGGGGAGGCGTGCTCTTCGTGGTGGTCTTTCTAAGGGAACTTAACCCATATTTACGCAAGGAAAATCCAAGGTTCGAAGAAAATCACAGAAAACTCCGAGCGATTAGGCCGACGGGAGTGATTGGGTTCGAACCCAGCACCTCCCGTCTAACAGCTTTGAGATTAGAAGCTGTCGGCTACTGATGGGGCCACATGGAATGCAATGATAAATCATTGTGTTCAATTAACATACGGGGCATAATAACACTATTTCCTTTAGCCGACCGAGTCATAATAGTAGCTTTTACAATATTTTTCCTTGTTCATTGATACGTAATCTTGTACCATTACACAAACTCGGAGCATCTATATTATTCTTCAGTAAAACTGCACAATCATTTTTGAATATATTTTATGTGGAGGAACCCCGCACATTTCCAGTGAATTTAGAAATTTAACTGTATATGAGGCGCTCTTACCATATTCGACACCATATCCACGGATGTGAATATTTTACATTCGTTGGGTATTAATTTTTAAATTTTATCATTTATCGCAGCTTCAAATTCATTTTGGGACTACAGAATTGCTCTTCCACATAACCAATTTTCTTATTTTTCGTTTTTTTTTTCTTTTTTGAAAAACTGCTGCAATGAGTTCTTCTGAATTAATTACCTTCAAAAAGTTTTTTTGTAAAAAGTATTTTATCATCAATGTGTATACCGAATTATCCTTGACCAAGTTTTAATAATTTGGATACATATTCTCCAGATTCCATGCCACTATGCATTTTTTCTCACAAGTTGTTTATTAAATGTATTTTAAGCGTCCTGTGCCAAAATTGAGATCATTTTAAACATGCGTTCTTTCATCCATCGCCAGTAACAATAGCTGTCATTTCATTTGTAGTTTATCTCCATTTATTGTCTGTCTGTGGCGTACGATTAACATGAATAACAAGGTTACGCTCCAAAGCAGTTTTAAATGAAATTAAAAATTGATTGTTATCATTAAGAACTTGCTGTATTTTTGTAACTGTTTTTCTTTTGGCTTTTTTAATACCCTGGATATGTTTATTTGTTTGTGCATTCTCGTCTACCATAATATGAATCTACCGAAATTTTGGTTCAAGATTTGGTGTAAGAAGAAGAGTACCAATCCTATGATACACTGTAAGAAAAACTGGTAACTTTACACGTAAACTCCAGGAACGTTTCGCCTTTTCTCAGGTTTTCAGAATAATTTAGCTCTTTCCCGTGAAATTCTGGTTTTCATATCTGAAACGTTCCTGAACAAAAGTTGTCAACAGCAAAACGCTGCGGCCGCCATTTTATTATTTTGTTGTTGTCCGCAGCTCGCGCTCGACAGTCGAAAACGAATTCCTTATACGAATGTCAAAAAATCATTGTGGAATGCAAATAAATGAGTAGAGGACATAATCATTTCCGTCTCTATTGTCAAGGTCTTTCAGATGAAAATGCAATACCTTTGTGACAGCGCTAACAAGGAGAGGGCCCGAGGTTGGTCTCACGGAATGCGATGAACATTTGTATTTCGATAGACTATAGTTAGTATATAAATATATGACTGTCATAAAGCGCAACACACAGGGGGTCTTGAGAAAATAAGTCGCAAATATAAGCTATAGTTTATAACCGGATAAATTTCAGTCTTTCGTAAGCGGCTCCGTGGCATGTTTGGCAGCATACTGGATTTGAGATTTTTCTACCCGGGATCAAACCCGGCTCGGACTTGTTTTTTGGAACGAAATTTTGTATCAATTATTTTCGAACCGCAATTGAAAAAAAAATGTGTATAATAATTGAAATTTACGAAAAATACGAATTAAATGTATCTTTTGTAGCATATGTGCTTTTTTAACTACGAAATTCTGCATGTTTAAATATATAATGAAAAAAAAACCGCATATTTAATGTCTATAGACCAGAATATTTTTGTTGTTATTTAAAATTATTTACAGTTATTTCAATGAATATCTGCAATTTTTAACAGAGAAATAAATTAAAATAAATAAACAAGTATATTATTTTCATTTTGTTTCCTCATTCAAATACTTCAAATATTTCATGGTTTGAAAAATATGCTTTTATATTTTTAATATAATTTTTTAAAGTCTGGGATTCTTGATTTTTAATTGGAATATGTACCTACATAGTCATTTCTTTTGGAAATATTTTTTTTTCTTGTTTAATATTTTTATATAATGCAGTTTAATTATGTAAATACAATTTTAAGTGTGAATCTTTGCATGTTTATATATTTAATGAAAAGTAAAGACAGCATAAATAAATAATAATAATAACAAACTAAAAATAGGACAATTAGAACTTTTATAGACCATAACATTAAGCTAATTTTAAAATCTATTTACTGTTATTTACATAAATAAGCTACGACTTTTGACAGTGAAATAAATGTACCATTTTTTACCAACTAGCTTTTTATATTTTGATTTTTTTTTTTTAATCTTGGATTCTTATGATTATAGTTAGAAAAACTGTCCTTTTGCTTAAAAATAAGTTCTAAACAGATACTGAGCTGCAGAAAATTGTTATTACGTAGGTAATAATCACAAAACCAAATATCCGAAATAAAAAAAGTCAAATTAACAATTTTAAAAAGAGTATTAAAAAATAAACGTTCAAGTGCGAGCATTACTCGCGTACAGAGGGTTCCTTAGAATAAATATAAGAATTTGTACTTGCATAAAAAAAAAAAAAGTTGCTAAAAGTTTACTAAGACTTTGTAAAAAACTATACAACGTAGGGTTGGGTATAACTGCATATATTTAAAAAGTGTAAATCGGTATACCATGAAATTTCAAAGAGATATGGAACCTAAATAATATAAGATATAGCTATTCGTATAACCCCTTTTTAAATATTATCCTAATCTGTTTATGATGAACATAATTCGGTACTGACAATAAAAGCAGTGCATAGTTAAACTTCATTTGGCATTTCATGAAACTAAATTCAGCGTAGTAATAATCTTTATTTCTACAGTGTAGCTAAAACAAAACGTTTTTCAAAGTTTAAATTTGGCATTGTGCTAAGCGCTTCGAATTGAGGTCTCAAAGTTGCAACGCCGCCTTGGTCAGGGCCGCGTTTTTCCAGATAGGTGTTTAATTAACTTTTAAAGTCACTCGAGGCGTATTGAGAAATACAATCAATGCAAATTATCGCTAATCCTACAGAATTTATGGGATTCATTCTAATTAAATCTTTAGAAGACGATGCCCTTAAAAAACGGACACCTAATTTTAATTCCAAAACAGACAACCGGCACCAAGAATATCTAATTAAAATTTTCCTTTTATCATGTACGTGAAAATAAGCAAGTTCGCATTTTCTAATAAATTCGTTTATAAATTCTGGTGTCAGTTCATTATTTCATAAGTTTATAAATAGAATTACGCCGTGCCGGAAAGGATTAACACTAGAACCGCCATAGCGCTCATTTTGACCCCTACGGAATAAAAATATGTAGATTCGAGCCATAAATTTCTTTCTAAAATAAGTTATACCTGTACCATAGAGAAATAAATTAAATAAATAAGTTAAAATATTTTAAATAACAATCCTGGTGTATAATATTTTTATGACATTTAAGTAAAATTTCTGACGGTTCTAGTGTTAAGTGGTCGCAGGACTCTTAAAGCTTCAAAATTTAAGAAATTAAATTTTTTTTAGATGTTAAACTCCTATCTTTTCTGAATATTTAGATATAATTGTTTCCTTGAAATTCCCATTAGAACAGAAGTTTTGGATTTTAGAATTATACCCGCTCAATAGGTGAAGCGGCGTTTCCAAAACTCTAAAGTCATTATTTTCCAAATGGCGTTTTTTGGGCATAACGCGCAGGATACCTCAAAAACTTCTGAATATTTTTTCATGAAATTTTCAAAACATATATTTCATGTTACTCTGTATAAACTGAACCTAAAATTTCCTTTTTATTGTTCAAGAAAATATTTTTTTAGGTGATTTTACTGTTGAAATTTTCAAAATTTTGTATTAGCTAAATGCAACATTGCATTGAAAAATGCTTTAAATACAAATTTATTTAAGTTCAGGGAAATTATTATAATCTGAAGTATAAGTAAGCACCAGAATTTTCATTTTAGTTGCAATATTTATTTTGTAATCCTGCGCGTAAAGTGATATGCCAATTTTTTGTTCGACAAATATCTAACAGTTTCGAGCCCCCTATAAATACTAATTCTGTATCTTGCAATTTTTTTAAATACATGAAACGAAACAACATACTTATATCTTTCATCCCAATTTAAATTGTGTTTTAAAATCATATACATTTTAAGACATTAAATGTTGAAAATGGTCTTTTTTTCATTTTTTCCACATTTTAGACCCCTTAAATTAGTATGTTTTTAACAATTTGACGTTTATTGCTTTTATACTGTTACTGGACATTACATTACACATATATATCCTTAAAAGGTGTTAACTAGGATTAGAGTACGCCGCCCCCGTCCTTATGTATGTCCAAACTGACCGTACCATTAAGGGTTAATATCTCGGCTAATTACCGATGATTTTTTTCGAAAATCATTATCAACAATGCTTTTATTCTTCTGCAACGATAGGTATATTCAGCGATGCTCAAAAATTTTTCTGAGTGTCCGTAAATCCAAATTTGTGTATAACAGAAAAATGCTAATTACTCAAAAACTATGTGACCTAGGGTAATCGCTATAATTTTCCGGCAAGGTTTATATTAACGTCTACTACCTCTTATTTTTTCGTAATTTTAGTTTCAGTAGATTCGGAATTAGATGGGGGGGGGGACATATTTTGCGCTAAATTTTCAACAATGTCTTTGAAAATATAATACCTAAAATTAAAAGGAATGTATTTTTGAATTCAGCGTTACAAACTCTTTCACAGGATACCCCACATGGTATACAAAGAAAAGATTTTTTTTTCAAGTAGCATAATTTGCCCCTCTACTTTTTTACTAAATATATTTATGAATGTTTATTAATTTGAAAATATGTTGGCCAATGGTCTTTATTACTTCCCCGAATTTGAACTTTCCACGTTCCATAGTTTACGCGTAAAATGGCTGTGACAGACAGGCAGACAGACAGACGGACAGACACAGGAGTGATCTTATAATGGTTCCGTTTTTACTTTTTAAGTACGGAACCATAAAAATCATGAAATATTCGAAATACGTTCCTATAAAAACGAAATTAAATTAATATAATTATTCACGAATTTATATCACGTGTTTTAATTTATTTCTCTGTGAAAAGTAGTAGATTATTCATTGAAATAACTGTAAATAGTTTTAAATAACAACAAAAATGCTCTGGTCTATAGACATTAAATATGCATTTTTTTTTCATTATATATTTAAGCATGCAAAATATCGTAGTAAAAAAGCACTTATATCCTACAAAACATACATTTAATTCATATTTTTCGTAAATTTCAATTATTATACACATTTTTTCAATTGCGGCTCGTAAATAATTGATAAAAATTTTTGTTCCGAAAAACAAGTCCGAGTCGGGTTTGATCCCGGGTAGAAAAAACTCAAATCCAGCATACTACCGAACATGCCACGGAGCTGATTGCAAAAGATGGAAATTTATCCGATTATAAACTATAGCTTAAACTTTGCGACTTATTTTCTCAAGACCCCCTGTGAGTTGCGCTTTATGACAGTCATATATTCATATACTAACTATACTCTATCGAAACACAAATGTTCATTTTATTCGGTGAGACCAACCTCGGACTCTCTCCTTGTAAGATATTATCCGCCGTACCTGTCTGTGGAATGCTTAGCCAACAGCACGAGTAGGAAAATACGCCTAGTATTTGGATTTCCATTAAGACTGCATTGCAAATTCATTCTAACACTTCAATGTAACTGGGGATTCTGTGATAGCTTGGTTAATTTAAATGAAAAAAGAAATTAATGAATTATCTAGAACATCCTTGTTGCACATAAGAAGACCCCTCCCCCCCCCTTTAAAGGATTATAAATTAAAAGAAAAGGATAATCGCAAAAGAGTAAGTGGCAAAACGTAAAAAGTAAGTAATATTTTATCTTGTTCCGCTGATATTTTTAGTATGCTATATTATTTTTAAAACAAATTTTGTTTTAATAAACATGTGTATTAATATTATTTATGTTTTAATAAGTTTACATTTAAGAATTATACATTTATGTCTAATATTTAAAATTAATATTAATCTATATTTACGCTATTGTTTTCTTTTTTCTGTTTTTTTTTTTTTTTTTTTTTTTTTTCACTCTATCTATATAACATGCAGTTGTACAGTTTTATTTGTGTTGCTCAGTAAGCTCTTCTTTTTTACGCAGTTTATTTGCTTGTAAAAAATAAAATTTAATAATATTTATTCATTTATAGTTTGTGAGAAATAAATAATGGTTTCATATTTTAAAGTAAAATTTTTACTATTGTAACAGCCATAAATATTCATTTTATTGTCACTTCTGACAATATTGAACAGACGTTATTGAACACTTCTGAAACGTTCCATAGAAAATAAGGTAAGCTTTTTGTGAAATATCAGTAATGTTTTGTTTTTAACAGAAACATTCCTGGTATTTCGCAGGAAGCTTACTGGCATTTCTGTGGAAAGTTTTAAAACTATACAGTAAAGTTCCAGTCATTTTCAAGAAATGTTTCTTGGAAATAATGAGCAAATCAGCTGCCCATTTTTCCCAGGAACGTTACGGAATTTTTTGCCTTGTATATTTTGCCTTGAACAGTAAATCATTAGTAAAAATTAGACATTGTAATGATTTTGTGAATTCCAGAAGAAGTCATACGAAAGCATACATTATATCTACCCTATCTATATTATAAAGTACAAACATATCTGTGCGTAACGCATACGTCATTCTGCGAATGGCAACACTTTGAAATTTGAACTGCAATTTCAGTTTTGCAATTTTCGGTACTGCAAATTTTTCAACTTCTATACATCTCACCTTTTAAATTTTTACACCGCCATATACAGAAAAAAATGTACTTTTAAATGCTATTTATTTGAAAGCTGTATCTCAATTTATTTTCGAGATATTATTTTTTTTATAGTTTTTAATACCAATTTTCAAATCATGGCAACTGAAGTACTTCATTTCTATTAAAAGTGGTTTCGTTATCTTTATTGATTATATTCTTACTGATGCCATTTTCTCATTACAATAAAAATATCTTTTTTTAAAAATTTGAACAGAAAATTACTTTACGCTTTAAAAAAAAGACACAATTTCCCTTATGATGCTGTTATATTTCACTATTTTTTCATTCCGCTGATATTGGGTTTGAGACAATAGGCAAAATATTTCAGCGACTGAAAATGACGTCATATTTAAAAGAAACCGATAATTTTATTTGATAAAACGAGAAATTGCCTTGAAAAACGCCTAAAATAAAAAAAATTCTGGCATTTTTACGCGCAGGTACAGAGATTATACTAAGACCTCAAATCACGAGTGGGAATTTTCACATGAAAATTTGTAATAGTTGACAAACGTGAATTCAAGATTGAAAATATATTTATTAATAACCTATTGCGTGTTCATATGTTTTTAAATGGTTAGTATGGATGTGAAACGTGGAAAATGACTTGATTCGATTTAGATTTAAAGGGGGGGGGGGATTCTATGGTTCTATGATTATGTCAAGGTGAAATCATTTTAGCTGATTTTTCATTGAGTAATACCAAGCATTAATTGATAACTTAATCAAAATTACTTGATTATATGTTACTTATTACGTGTATGAATAAAGTTTAATTTTTCAATAATTTTAACAGTTGAAGTTTGTGAAAAAAGCATTCTGCTAATCTTAGGTTAAAATGTGTTTGGGATGGATTTTGTATTGTAATTATTGTTGTCGATGTATTATAAATTTGATGCAACAGTTCCTTTGTAAACATTTTCATTCGTCGAAATTCGACGGGGTCCACCTCGTATATATAAAATCCTAATTAAACGAATTTATGAAACGGATACATGAAACGATTGAAATTTAACGAATTTATGAAACGATTCTTTCAAACGACTGATCAAACAACTGATTATATTTTACGGCGATTTCTCCCAAAATATGGAATACTTTGCGATGAAATTAACACAAAAAATCCGAAATGATCCGTAGATCTCAAAACTGGTATTAGAATTTTTAAATTCGAATTAGTTTTCGAATTATTATTTTTTTTCTAAAATTAAATACTTTTTTCTAATGATGGCATCTCAAATTTTAATCATAACATATATATTTTTTCTCATATTTCAGAAAAGGTTATTAATTTAAACTAATTTGGCGACCAGTTTGGCCGCCCGTAAATGTATGCTAAGAACAATGCTTTTTTAAATACTCATTATTTTTTTATTTAATACTAGAGGGCTCTGCCCCCTTCAAGCTACGCTCGCCAACACCCGTTCAGACACCGCAGAAGCTAAAGACACGCTAATCTCATCGGTTTTAAAAATATTATAGAAGATTGAATTATACTGAAAAAAGCTGTGCAGATCTCCCTGTAAACTGGTTTCCATTCAATTTCCTTTGATTTCAAAAATGTAAGGCCGAATCAGTTGCTGTTAAGACATTCAATGGTTGTTTTCATGTTTGATTAAAGAGGATCAGATAAACATTTGAAAAGAAGCTAAAATAAAATGAATTAAGTGTTACAGAGTCTTTGTCTCCCGGTATTTTAAAATAATTTCTATAACAATAGCCTAATTCATGTGACTATCATCAACAGTTCCTGTCGTACCACTTCGCTTTTTATATTCCTGGTGCCATTTTGGTACATTAATGTTAGCCAGGTACAGGGGATAAGTCGCCAAATATTATTCTATCGCCATCATTTCATATATATTATAATAATCCAAGTCATGTAACTGCCATAAATAAATACGCTCTGATCCCTTCGCTTTTCATATGAAAGTTTGGCTCAGATATCATATACTGTACCATATTGGCGCGATTTTTTTCCGACGCTAATTTAACATCAACAGTATAAACAACAACATCCGGCTTATCAAATCAAGCAAAATAAGGATACTATTGCACCAGTTAAGTACCCGTTGCGTATATGACATTGGCGTCAGAAAAAAATCGCGCCAATATGGGTCCGTATATGACATCTGTGCCGAAAGTTTTCCCTTTTGTTTAAAATATCAAATTTATTTTTCGAATAAAACTACATAAAAGTTTCCATAGTCGCAAAGAATTCTTGGTACTGTAACGCTAGCCGGGTGCAAATCTCGCCAATAGTTATTTTTCAACTCGCCAGTTAGCATTTTTTTTTCAAGTGGTAAATTAAAACATTGCTTTGAAGTTGAAATTAAATGTCTTCGTTTGTTACATCATTTAATATTTGACCAGATGCCATATACGCATTGGGTTTGGCATTATTTTGTTTACGAAAATTTGGCGAAAACCTCGTTTTCGAATACCAGTTACATATGTATTTTTGTTACTACTTAGTTATCCCGTCGACCAAAAATCAATCACCAAACTATAAGATTAAATGCCAATAATGGTTGATCGTAAATGTCACATTCACTTGACTTTCAACAAGTTACACGTCTTTACGTCATCAAGTGAATTTTATTTCGACGTTTTATTTGCATATTTATTAATGTTATACTATTTTCTTTGTTCTTTCGTTATTTAAAATAAAAACTATGTCAATTTGTATAATTTAGCGAGTGGTTTGGCGATTTATATAATTTGGCGAAATGGGTCGATGGAATAACTAAGTAGTACCGTATTTTTTTAATTATTTTCTATTATTTTTTATTTTTAAAGGAAAATAACCAAAAAAATAATTAACTATGGAACAAAACAATTTATGTAATTTAAAAAAAAAGAATATAAAGTAAATAAACATTTATTATTAAATGAACATTAATAGCCGGGATACCATGTGAACCAAAATAATGCCATTTTGGCGTCAATTAGATACCCCGGTACGTATATGACATCTGCGCCTAATATTTTTCTTTTCATTTCGTTTAAAAAAAAATAAAGAAGTGAAAGCCATTTACTTTAAATGTTTCAGTGTGTATTAAATAAAATGATAATTAAATACAAATTGAATTATGAATAAAAGTAACATGATACATTTCTTAGCATACATTTAAGGGAGGCCAAACTTCTCGCCAGATTAGATTAAAATAGTAACCTTTTCTAAAATCTGAAAAAAAAAATCTGTTATGATTAAAATTTGAGTTGCCATCATTAGAGCAAAGTATATAAAATCAGAAAAAATTAATATTTCGAAAAACAATTCGAATTTAAAAATTTTAACACCAGTTTTGAGATCTGCGGATCAATATTGATTTTTGGTGTTAGTTTCATCGCAAAGTATTCCGTATTTTAGGAGAAATCGCCGTGAAACTTAATCAGTTGTTTAATCAGTCGATTCATACTTCCGTTTCAAAAATTCGTTTCATTAGGATTTTATATATATAGGGTAGATAAAACTTTCATTTAAATCTTAAAAAATTAAAATCAATGGCTTTCACTTCTTTCTTTCTTTCTTTTTTTTTTTTTTTTTTTTTTTTTTAATGAAACGAAAAGAAAAATATTAATTGCAGATGTCATACGCACTGGGGTAGCTAAATAGCGCCAAAAGGGCGTCATTTTGCTTGGTAACCCGGCTATTGTTCTTTATTTATTAATAAATGTTTATTTAGCTTTATTTTCTTTTTATTTAAAAAAGATTTATTATTTAAAAAAGAAATGTTATAAATTGTTTTGTTCTATAGTTATTAATTATTATTTTTTTTAAATTTATTGTTATTTCATTTTAAAAATAATGGGAAATTATTTACAAATACATATGTAACCGGTATTCAAAAACAAAGTTTTTTGCCAAATTGTCGTAAAAAAAAATATCACCCCAAACCCTATTAAATATTGCAATAAATCCTGACATTTAATTTCAAATTCAAAGCAAAATTTTAATGGTACTACTTAGTTATCCTGTCGACCAATTTCGCCAAATTATATAAATCGCCAAAGCACTCATAAATTTTACAAACTGACATAATTTTTATTTTAAATAACGAAATAACTAATAAAGGCACTGATGTCATATACGCACCATATTGGCGCGATTTTTTTCTGACGCCAATGTCGTATATGCAACGGGTACTTAAATGGCGCCAAAGTATCGTTATTTTGCTTCATATGGTAATCCGAATATTGTTGTTTATGCTGTTGATGTTTTCGCCAAAATGGCGTCGGAAAAATCGCGCCAATATAGGGCGTATATGACATCTGTGCCAAAATAAATTAGTATAGCATTAATCAAACTTCGAAATGAAAATCACTTGATGGCGTAAACACGTGTAACTTCCTTACAGTCAAGTGAATGTGACATTTACCATCAACCATTATTGGCATTTAATCTTAGTCTGGCGATAGATTTTTGGTCGATGGGATAACCAAGTAGTACCGTTTTAATTTACCACTCGAAAAATAAAAAAAATGCTATCTGGCGAGTTAAAAAAATCTATTGGCGAGATTTGCACCCGGCTAACATAAAAGTACCAAGAATTCTTTGCGACCATGGCATCTTTTATGTAGTTTTATTCGAAAAAATACTTTGATTTTTTAATCAAAATGGAAACCTTTCTTATGAAAAGCGAAGGGTTGTAATTTTTTATGGCAGTTACATGACATTGACTATTATAATAAAAGTGAAATGATGGCGATAGAATAATATTTGGCGACTTATCGCCTGTGGCTGGCTAACATTAAAGTACTATAAGGGCCGCCTGGAATATAAAAAGCGAAGGGATCCGCCCGGAACTGTTGGTAATAGTCACATGACTTAGGCTATTATTATAGAAATTGTTTTCAATTCTAAAAACAGCGCAAAGAATAATGTTTCCTAATGATTAAAAATTATTTATACGAGACAATTGAAAACAGAAAAAAAAAACTTTAAAATTACTATTAAATGTAAGTTATAAAAGCAGGAAAATATTGAAAATTATGTCATGAAAATTGTATTTAAACATGAATATTAAAAGAGAAAGAAACTGTAAAATAATAAATTAATTAATATGTGTTTAACCCTTTCAGGGGCAAGGTACTACTACTCGTAAAATGTTAAAATCAGTTATGGAACCAGAATTTACAAACAAATTTCGAAATACGAAAATGTTATTTAATAAATTGAAAATTTTCATTCCAATATTCTGGCGCCAATGTGGCATTCAAGAATTAAAATTAAGTGGTCCAAAAATGAACTACCGCCCTTGAAAGGGTTAAAGCGGTAAATTGTAGTAAATTGTATTATGTCAATCGTTTTATGACGCTTTAAAAAATACCGGGAGGCAAAGACTCTGTTTATTTAATTCATTTTATTTTAGCTTCCTCCCAAGTGTTTAACTGGTCTTCTTTAATCAAACAACCATTCGATGCCTTAACAGCAACTGATTCGGCCTTAAATTTTCGCAATCAAAGGGAATTGAATGGAAACCCGTTTTAAGGGAGATCGCTATAGGTTTTTTTATTATAATCCAATCTTCTCTAATTTTTATGAAACCGATCAAATTAGCGTGCTTTTAGATTCTGCGGTGTCTGAACGGGATTTGGCGAGCGTAGCTTGCAGGCGGCAGAGCCCCCTAGTATTTTATATTGTCAAACAATCGCTTGGTTCTTCTGTCTGAGTCATGAATAGTCTTCTCAATGGCTCAGTTGGTCTTCCACCGTAGGAATAAAATTTTTACAGCACCAACCTTCATTATGTAATCTTTCCAAAGTAACCAGAAACTGACTCATATAATCTGCAGCAGAATCATAGTCAAAATCTCTGTTAGAAATAGCATTCCATATGTTTTTTAGTAAATGACTGCCTTTGGGGCACCATTCTCCTCGCATTTTCTTCTGTTCATTTTTGTTTTAGTAGATTAATCTTCTCTTGAGATTACCTAACTTCGGCGATTTATTTTAACCTTTGTTGGGACAATTTAGATATTCTTTAACCCTTTCAGGATCAAGGTATTTGTATTCGTAAACTGTTGAGATAATTGACTGATAACAGTATTTATAATAATACTTATTTGTAAACAAGTAAAAGTATATTTTCGCGTACTTAGTAAAAGCGAAATTTTCATTAAAAAATTCGGGTGCCAATGTGGCAATTAGGGATTAAAATTATGTGATACCATAACGCATCACCGCTCTTCGAGGGGTTAAAGTCAAATAAGCAACATTATAATGCTGACGTAAGTGGGCATTTCGCGATATTGTAGCATCTCTAAGATTCTCTGCCAATCCGCTTGTTCACGTCTGCATAATACCGCTTGAGAAAAAGTTTCATCACTATTTAATTTCTTCATTACTTTTGCCTTACGATAATTTCTCGATAAATTTGATTTTCGTTTTGATGAAATTGTTTTATTTCAGTTTTTAAAAACGCTGTATCTTTAGTTAGAAAATGTTTTGATAGCTATTGCGTTATCTCATTCTGTAATATTTTACAAAAAAACTATTACGTGATATTGCAAAAATCTATCAGGTATGAGTGACACGACTCCCCCCGCCCCAGATTTTAAAATTTAAAAAACTTTTTTTTTCTTCTCGAATTTTTAAAACATACTAAATTTATCCTTTTCGAGTAAGTTAAAACAATTAAACACTAAGAGAATGTACAGCAGATTTTTTTCCGTTGTGTGTGTGGGGGGGAGGGGTCCCCCTCCTCTATGGAAACTAATTTTTTGTTCTGCTGTTTTTTTATGTTTATGTGTTAAAAACTTACCTCAAATGGATGTTTGACAATGCATGGTGAGGGTATCCCCCACCCTTGCGAATCTTGAATATAAATAAACTTAATTTTATTTTTCTCCGACTTCTTCCTCCTGAAAAACGTGCATTTCTTCTCTTCGAGAAACTTTAAATAATAAAAATTATGAAAAAGAACAACTAAAATTTTTTCTTTTATAGGGGGTACTTCACGCCACCATAATTTCCCATTGAGATTAATTTTTACATCTTGCAAAATCGAAATATAGAAAATTTTTGTGCATATAAGTACAAAAGTTTTGCAAACATTCTTATTTTCACTTATACAAAATATTTGGACAGTTTTTGATTATGCTCTATCTGCTCTTTTTGTGCGCATAAAAAATGCAGATAATTTGTACAATATGTGTATACTTTTAGACATAGATAAAAAATAATTTTTTATCCAAATATTGTGCACAATTCATATTTTTTTTCGAAAAATTGCAAACTTTTATAGCTCGGAGGAAGTGAGTAAAAAATGTATGAAAAATTCCATCTTAAAATGCAAATACAATGTTAAGCTCAATAAAAAAAATGTAGTAAAATAAAACTGAAAAAAAAAGTTATTACTAATTAACTTTTTTGAATATTACGTGCATTTTAAAAGTATATGAATCATAAAGGGAGCAAATATTACGTCACTGAAAGTGAAACCTAACATCTCCGTTATACATTATGCTTTTGTATGCTAGAGGCATTTTTTTTCATGAATGTAAGTTTGAAATATTTCAACATGTCAACAATGAATGGACACGTCATTTTAAAATAGCGGTAGATATAGTGCGGTTTTCCTGAATACAAAAAGATAAAAGACTCCCTTAAAGAATTTACAACTTATGTTCATGAGTTTCCGCTGATCTATCACATCGAAGGAAATGATAAGTCATTCTATTTAATATAATAAATAGTCTTTTTAGAACCCTATTAATTTATCGTCTGGATGCTTTTGTATTGCATTGAAATTTTTAATGTTTTTTTAATAAAAATTTTTTGATAATATTTTACCTTTAAAAAAAGACACAAACATATTATTAATTTCGTCAATTATGATTTTTTAAAACGTTCTTGTTGTCTTGTTGTTAAAATGTTCTTGTTTATAAAATCCTGATGTTTCTTTAATTTGTAGCCTATTACATTAAAGTAAAAATACATATATTTGTTAATTGATACATAATAAAAAAGGTTTTTTTAAGATTTGTTACTACTTGAAATGAAAAACAATAATTTACAATGTAATGTTTGTTTAAAAATCATATTTTTAGTTTAACGAAACAATTAATAATTACTAAAATATGTTTTGTTAATTATTTTTTTAATCAGGTAATATTTAATTACAAATATCTGCATAAGCATTGCTTTAGTATTTATATATACTCCTTAGCAGAACATAAGAAATTTATATATATATACATGTAACTGAATGTACAATTTCTGTAATGAAATCCATTCTTTATATACATATTCTTTCGCCAAATCTACACTAACAAAAGAAAGTTTCGCTCTGTGTATGTGTATGTATGTGTATGACGTGTTTATGCAGGATGACTAGAAAAAAACTATCGTACGTACAGGGTACTCTGAAAATGCAGGTGAGTATAGTCCAAGGGTTGTCCGAATGCACCTAAGACTCTGAATTTAGAATTTCGAATAATTAGTTGTGTTATTAATTAAAAATCATAAAGAACGCTCATCAAAAATTCATGTTTGTCCTTCTAAGAGGTAAAAAGCACTCGTGCATGCCCAGAAACCGATTTACATTGTGGGACGTAGCTGTTTTTAGGAGGGTTCTTTTGTCATTGTTTTTTAACCTCCATTACACAAAATTTATTTATGTTAAAAACGGATGACATATTCTGAAAGACCCTGTTATGCTGTATTAAATGTCGTAATTCGAGTGAAAAAGTGCTTATAAGTTCGTATTTACGCACAATCTTTTACGAGCATCTGTGGAGACTAGATTTACACCACCTACTAAAATTGCGAAACGTTCGGAAGCGTAGAAGTAATTTTTAGGAAATAAAATGTGGGGAAATTTTGACTTAAACGCAAAAAACCAAGGGATTTCGGCGCGGTTTCACTCGACTTCGGCTCAAGTTTTCAATACTAAATATACAATTTTTTTAACGAAATTTTAAGAAGTCTTGGATAAGGTTATATTTATAACCAATTAAAATGTCAGTTATGTTCGGATGTTAAAACCATTTTTGTTGTTGTTGTTCTTATGCCAACGGAATCGAGATGAAAACAAGAAACAAGCGAGAGGAAAACATATTAGTTTTTTTACTAGATTTCGGTATCCGTTCTCAATTTTTTCTCAAGCGATGCATCAACATCAAATTTAATATTAATATTTTTCCTAGATTGTTTCTCAAAGCTTCATTTATATAAAGTTTTTTTAATTTAAAAATGTGGAAATTTCTATATTATGTACATCATGAAATAATGTAATTTATTACGGATGAGGAAGTTACAGCGCATAATGTAAAACGTAATATTTCCTCGTACACATTTTTTTTTTTTAAGTAATGCCATTTTCTTTCAAAATTGTCCGCTTCAAATATTTTAACATGCCAACGTTGAATAAGTATGTCATTTTAAAATGATATTACACATACTGCGGATTTCCTGAACGCGGTAAGATAAAAGACTTCCATAAAGAATTTACGACTGATGTTCATGAGCTTCTTTTCATCTACCAGTTCAAAGGAAATGATAAAGCTTGCTTTATGATGCATTAAATAACCTTTTTACAGCAGTCGATGAATTTAACACTATGAAGCCAATGTTTTATATTAATATTTTTAAGCATGTTTTAAGTTACAAGTTTTAGTATTACTATAAAATATGTATTATTTTTTATTATAAATCCTAATCTATAATTTCACGAAAAGATGAAACAATATCAATAAAAAATTTTTTTGAACATATCGTTTTAGTAAATTATTTTCATGTAAATTAAAAGGATACATTTTACACTTACCTTCTGTTTACAATCAATCTTAAGGTAGTTTTATTTTGGATAATCTGATAATAGTTAACAGCGAAATTTTGTTTCTTTGTCCGACATAAGCTCAACTTATCTACAAAAACAATTTTGATCAAATTTTTCATCTGAATATTTCATTAAATCTTTTTTCTGATCAGTAAGAACTTTTCACTACATTTTATGAACCGAAAAAGTAAGCTTTATTGGACTTTTGTTCTGTTTTTAAAATTGGATAAAAACAAGTGGGTAAGTGTGATCACAGATCGCACAGAGGGTTTCGTTTAATATTCCTTTCAAAACACTTTATCCTTTTGAAAATTCTGTTAGTTCCACATTTCGCAACCAGGGGCGCACTCTATTCTAAACAAATCTCAATCTGAACGAAACTCCGTTTTACATACTATCTGTAGATATATTAGTCGAGGGATTGGGCCCATAGCACCCGAGATAAGTAGGCGCTCCTGGTGTTAAAAAGCGGAAATAAAATATGCAAGGCTATGGTACATAACATGAAAGAATGGTCAAAGGGGTGTCGGCAAAAGTTGGAAAAGCGCTCCCCGGGTGAAAAGGGCGGGGGTTAGAAAAATTGCTTAAAATACACAAGTTAGAGCCCGGAGGAGTAAATAATATAAGACTTTTTGAAAAGTTAATGATTTGTCGTGTAGTCTGAGGTATTCAGTTGAGATGTCTGAGGTTGTATGCAAAAATTTATGTCTCCAACTTAATTAAGGTCTCTCTTAGAAAGAATTCCTTAAAATACATAAGTGGTAGCTCAAAGGGTTAAACGTAAGACATTTTCAAGATTTTATGATTTGTCGCCTGGCCTCAGGTATTCTGCTATAAGTATGCAAAATTCCAAATCTCCAATTTAATAAGGCGCGCAGTTAGAAAGAATTGCTTAAAATACACATGTGGGAGCACAAAGGGTTAAATGTACGACTTTGTCAAAATTTTATGATTCGTCGCATGATGGTGTTCTGCTATAAGTATGCAAAATTTCACACATCCAACCTAAATATGGTCTCACTTAGAAAGAATTCTTTAAAATATATATGTGGGATCCCAAAGGGTTAAATGTACGACTTTTTCAAAATTTCATGGTTTGTCATTTGATGTGAGGTGTTCAGCTATAAGTATGGAAAATTTCATGCCTCCAACCTAAAGAAGATCACTTAGAAAGAATTGTTTAAAATACTCATGTGGGAGCCCAAAGGGTTAAATGTACGACTTTTTCAAAATTTCATGATTTGTCGTTTGATGTGAGGTGTTCAGCTATAAGTATGCAAAAGTTCACTTCTCCAACCTAATTAGGGGCTCACTTAGAAAGAATTGTTTAAAATACACATGTGGGAGCCCAAAGAGTTAAATGTACGACTTTTTCAAGATTTTATAGTTTGTCGTTTGATCTGTGGTATTCAGCTATAAGTATGTAAAATTTCACGCCCCTAACCTAATTAGGGGTTCACTTAGAAAGGATTGTTTAAAATACGCATGTGAGACCCCATAGGGTTAAATTTACAACTTTTTCAAAATTATATGATTTTTCGTATGATGTGAGGTGTTCATCTATAAGTATCCGAAATTTTATGCCTCCAACCTAATTATAGGCTCACTTAGAAAGAATTGTTTAAAATACACATGTGGGAGCCCAAAGGGTTAAATGTACGACTTTTTGAAAATCTTATGATTTGTCGTTTGGTCTGAGGTGTCCAGCTATAACTACGCAAAATTTCACGCCTTCAACCTAATCAGGGGTTCACTTAGAAAGAATGGCTTAAAATATATATTTGGGAGCCCAAAGGGTTAAATGTGCGACTTTTTCAAAATTTTATGATTTGTCGTATGATGTTGTGGTATTCAGCTATAAGTATGCAAAATTTGAAGTCTCCAACATGTATAGTTTCTGAGAACGGGTTCTGTGACGGACAGACAGACGGACGGACTGACAGACAGAGGAGCGAGACGAATAGGGTTTCGTCAGATGAACAAAACCCTAATTAAGATTTTCGTCAGCATACGAATTAAATATTTCCAACTGAGCGAAAAAATGCTAATGCTCGAACCCAGGTCCTTGGCTTACATTACCAATTCTCTATCGTTTAATCTACCTGTGCTGACAACCGGCGAGTATATTTCGCTCAGATAATCGTATTGTTAATAACATTTGGTCTGCAATGTAGACAGCTCAACAGAATAAACCTCAGGTAAAGGAACCCAATAAAAACGATGGGTACGTAGGTGTACTAATAACAGTATGGTATATATACTATGATTTATAATAGTATACTATTAATAGTATATCTACGTTACCATCGTTTATATGGAGTTCCTTTAGCTGCGGTTTATTATTATTATTATTATTATTATTATATTTTTTTTTGGAGCTGTCTACATGGCGCACCAGATGCTATTACCAATGAGGTTATCTGAGCGAAATATGCCGGTTGTTAGCCTGTGTAGCTTAAACGGTTGAGCATTGAAATTGTATGCCAAAGATCTAGGTTCGAGTCCCGGATTGGGCATTTTTTCGGGCAGTTGGAAATATTTAATTCGTATGATAAACTTACCAGCCAGTATGATTGTTTTAAAAATAATAGTATATTTTCAGCAGTTTGCATTTCTCCATCATGAATTATTGACGAATAAAGAAAGATGGGTTACTGGGCCATTAGCTATTTTATTAGGTTGCGCAAAAAGTTCTGGAAAATTTTTAATCTAGTAATTACCATAATTTGTATCGTATACAGAAGTGCTAGTGGCATATCCATAGTTCAGGAATATCGACTCCAAAATGCTTGTTGAACAGTTTGATTTGCGTATGTTGATCCGGCATTATTGGAGAAAAGGTTTAACGATTCTGAAAGCTGTCTATAAGATTAATGAGGGTGAAGGTGCTGTTGCAGCGACAAACTTCGTACTTCCAGCAAATCCGTAATCTGGCAGAACGATGGCTGAAAGTCTTGAAATATGGTGGTCTCTACTTTGAAAAATAGTTCTTGTTGCTTTTGTTGTTAATTTGCTCATAACAACGCAACTTTCACAAATTTCCCAGAACTTTTTGCTCAACCTAGTATAAAAAAAGTTGATGTCTTTTAAGTTTTAGTTTTTGTCAACATTCCAGCCCCATCTCTATATCTTAAAACAACGCGTGTCAACTCAATCATAACTCTGTCTTAGCTGTGATAGGTTTCTAAAATATTAGGTTTTCTTTTTTTACGCAAAACGTCGATTTTTTGAACTTCTGAGATTTTTATTAAAATACTGTAAGTCTTTTTAATAAGCAATCTTTCTTTTTTAAGATTAGGCATATAAATACAATAATATTATTATGTATCTATACATATTTGCTTCATGTTTCAAATATATGGCCCCATACATTTTTCAAGAATGGGGAAACTAGGACATGTGTCAGGGGTAACTGGAGCATGTGGGATTCAGTTACCAATACAGTTATAAATAATATTTTGGAGTCTATCTTAGTACGGAACGTTAATTTCTGAATTGTTTTTTTTTCTTTGCAATAAAAAAAAAAATTATAATACCTTATTAAAATGTAGAAAAAGCATGTTGGCTGGTATCAAACAAAATTTCTTACATGAGATAGCCAAATCTCCGAATTTTACGATACAGGTATGCATAATAGTCCGGGTGCTACGGTTGAGAAAACTGCAAATACTTATAAGAATATACCGATTGGTGAGCATCTACTTTAAAATAATATTATTATGTATCTATACATATTTGCTTCATGTTTCAAATATATGGCCCCATACATTTTTCAAGAATGGGGAAACTAGGACATGTGTCAGGGGTAACTGGAACATGTGCGATTCAGTTACCAATACAGCTATAAATAATATTTTGCAGTCTATCTTAGTACGGAACTTTAATTTCTGAATTGTTTTTTTTTCTTTGCAATAAAAAAAAATTTATAATACCTTATTAAAATGTAGAAAAAGCATGTTGGCTGGTATCAAACAAAATTTTTTACATGAGATAGCCAAATCTCCGAATTTTACAATACAGGTATGCATAATAGTTCGGGTGCTACGGTTGAGAAAACTGCAAATATTTATAAGAATATACCGATTGGTGAGTATCTACTTTACACTAATACAACGTTTTTCAGAGGGGGAGGCATCGCGTAAAGTCGTGAGAATTCAACAGGTCGGCTGTTATTCAAAATGGCGTCAGTTTCTGATTTTTCATACTTTCCATCATATAAATATGTGTTTCAGGTCGATTTCGATGTTTCTAACGTCAAAAATTTCATTTTTAATACTTTCAGCCATAGTTGAAGGAGTTTATGAATTCAGTTTGTTTGTTTGTTTATCTGTCTGTCTGCTTGACATTCCATGCTCTTACTCGTTTAAATTCACTCGGATTGCCACGTAATTTATATCAACACAAAAAACCCTTAACGGGTTAAAAGTTTGTGATGCAGCACTTTATCTTATCGCTATAAGAATTTTAAATATGGAACTTAAAAATAATGATTTCAAATTTTAAGTGACGCTATGATATTAATTAATGTATATATACATACATTTATACTATTTATTTCATCATTTTATTTTTGTTTTACTTCTAATTGCATGTGTAATAATTATGTTAAATTTAAAGGGGTGCATAAAAATTTATTCATTGATGCTTTATCAATCACATCTTTCATAAAATCAAAATATGAGTTTTAAAAGATATGATATAAAAATCTAAGTGACGTCTTGATGTAGCTTTAAACAATTTGTTTTAAAATTCAATTTCAGTTGTTTTCGGTTTGGCTAAATATATTTACACATGTAACCAAAACTTTTAATTTACCAATACACTGTTAAAAATACCACTCTCACCGAACCTATACAATGCACTGTAATGTATTTATATGAAAAATTTGATTTATCTTTTGTGCCACGCTATCCGAAATCAAAAGTAAAATTTATGTAAATGATTTTTGTGCGTCATGTTATCCATTTGCATACATTTCGTTTAGTTTGGATACAATGACGCACAAAAATCATTTACATAAATTTTACTTTTGATTTTGGATAGCGTGACACAAAAGATAAATCAAAATTTTCATATAAATACATTACAGTGCATTGTATAGGTTCAGTGAGAGTGATATTTTTAACAGTGTATTGGTAAATTAAAAGTTTTGGTTACATGTGTAAATATATTTTGCCAAACCGAAAACAATTGAAATTGAATTTTAAAACAAATTGTTTAATGCTACATCATGGCGTCACTTAAATTTTGATAACATAACTTTTAAAACTTATATTTTGAATTTATGAAAGATGTGATTGATAAAGCATCAATGAATAAATTTTTATGCATCCTTTTAAATTTAACATAATTATTACACATGCATTTATAAGTAAAACCAAAATAAAATGATGAAATAAATAATTTAAATGTATGTATATATACATTAATTAATAGCATAGCGTCACTTAATATTTGTTATCATTAATTTTATGTTCCCTATTTAAAATTCTTATAGTAATAAGATAAAGTGCTGCGTCACAAACTTTTAACCCGTTAAGGGATTTTTGCGTTGATATGACTGCTTTTTTAGGTTACTAATAGAGAGTAAAAAAAAATATATATATATATTAATGACCAATGATATGAACTCATAATCGTGATTTCCATTCACCTTTAATCCCCCCCCCCCCACTTCTCTCTTGAAAAAGCATACCTAAATACAAAATGGGAATTTTTTTATGGTTTGTTTCATAGATATAAAGCTTTGTTAAATTTTACTACGTAAAAAGTTTACTTTTTTAAGAAGAATATCAAGAAATATTACTCTTTAAACCTTTTTATTTAAAATGCAATAATTGGTCACTAATAAAACTAAATAAATCTATCTAAATCAAATTCTAAACTACAATTTTTTGCTTAATAATTCAGTATCCATTTTCATTGAGCAACAGTTCGAATGTTCAATCAAATGTGCGAAAACATCAATCTTCCACAGCATCAAATGAAATTAAACTCTATGAAAAATTTGCCAAAGTGAACTGGTAACATTGAATCGCCAAGACCTCGCCAAAATGTAATCTCTTTGATATCCTGATAAAGCAACGATAAATGATTAAATCTCTTAAATATAATTGCTGTTCATAAAAGATATTGAAGCTTGGTACTAATCTGAATTTTCGAGACCCAAATTAAATTTTTGGGGCCTATTTACCAGTATTTAAGTGTGCTCAAATCCAAAAGGGCAACATTCTGACATAAGTTTTAATTTATTTTTGTTCGAAAATGCATGAAACTAGGTGGTGTTGTTGTTCACAAACTATGTAATTGAGCTGTTTTTTTCTTCATTTTTTAGCAAACGCAATAGATCTTTCAGAAAATAATGTCAAAGTGGGCGTTTTGAACAGAATTTCAGCGCGAAGGAAGAAAGAGACTCAAGAGCGGGCAAAAAACGTGTTTGTCGCGTGATCAAAATTCTTTATAACTCAATAGGTAATTGATGGATCAAAAAATGGAAAAAACAGTTCAATTGCAAATCGTTTCCATGGCCAGGCTTTCTAATTTTATACCTTTGCGTTAAAAAAAAAAATAATTTGTAAATATGTCAAAACGTTTTGCGCTTGTTGTGCAGAGCAGTTAAGAACAGCTTTAAAATTGCAGATGTAGTTGAGAGGCGTTATATGGAATAATATTTTTACATTTGAAAGACAGATGGCAGCCCCACCAAACACTAATTTCAATAATTCAGAAATGTAAACGGGATTGATTTTACTAGATTACGTTTGTAATCTTCAGTACCGTTTTTTAAAGAGAAATATTAATTAGCAATACTTCTTAAGTTTGTTAAAAAAAAAAAAAAAAAAAAAAAAAGAGCTTGAGCATTTATTTATTATTTTTTTACGCATAGAGATAGTTTAAAGTATGAAGTTACCATTTTATGAATTTAATGAAAAGTAAAAGAGAAAAATGTACGCATTTTTATTTGTTCAATCGACATTCTCTTTTTATTTACAGTTTTTTACACATAAAAATTCGTATTTTCCTCAGCGAAACGGGTTAAAATACGATACATATCAATAAATTATACAATTTTAATTTTTTTTTCAATTATCCTAAAAAATTAAAAATATATATGATTTTTAAAAATTTACTTTTTTAAATTTTGGATGTATGACTTTTTTTTTAAAAAAAATCTCGTAGTCTTCCACTTACAGTTAGAATAATTATGTATTTTTATCATGTATTATTATTATTATTATTATTGAAAACGTAATGGTAGAATAACGGCCTGTTTTTTTCTGTTTTTTTTATTATAAGGGTAATGGAAAAACTAAAAACGCATAATTTAAATTTATGTACCGTAGAAAAATTGAAATTCATTTGTGTTAAAAATTGTAAATAAAAAGAGATTGTTGTAGACTGAACAAATACAATTTTCGATTTTAAAATATTCTTTTTTCCGTCTTATGTAAAAATTGGCTTTCGTCGAACATTAAACACCTTTCCGTTTCCGCGTTAGGCAGATACCGGCTTACGGAGCACGTATTAATGTTATTTTCAATGGATTCGCCGGGACTTAAAAGTCTCTCTGCGGTAGGCAGATTTCCGGCATACACAGAGTCCGCCTTAGATAGATCTCACAGTAATTTATTGTTTGAAAAATTGTCACGAAATAGTGATATGTGAAACTCTTAAAGAAAAAAATCAAAATAAACAAATGCAATCGTATAGAAACATGAAATCAAATTTACTTTATTAACTGACTTAAAAAGGATTAAAAAAAATTCTTACTGCTTCAAAGAGGACAGACCTCACAACGTACCTATTGCAAGACCAGCGCTTAACCGACTGATCTAGAGAAGGTACGGAAACATTCCCCTAAAAGTTGAACAGAAGAAATTATGCGCACGAATACAGAGGGGCAATTTCGGTGAAATTCCCATAAATGGCGGAAAACTATTGTCCGATTTTTCATGCTTATTATATAACGAATAAGAGTCTTCCAGGAAACAATCATAATCTTATTCGGTTCATCTAGAATATATTCATATTATATATTAATTTTAATAAGATCGCCCATGTCATTTTCGGAGGAAAATAATGTGAAATAAAAAGAAAACTAGAGTTTTTCCGGAAAGAGTTGATATCTTATTCCCTTCACATAAAACAGATTCATATTATATATCAATTTAAAGGAAATCGCCCGAGCCGTTTTCCAAATTTTGACTTTAGGAACTTCTTCCATCGCTTTCGTTTTAAAAATGGCTATTTATATCTCAAAATATACTGCACGTAGAAATGTAAAAATTTCAGAATAGAATTAGACTGCGGGTATAAGACTGTTCTAAAAAAATCAGAATAATAAAAGATATATTTGCTGAGTTATTGAAAGGCGGCTTTTCGGGTTTTCTTTGAAGTCGAGTTAGTTGTATATATGAGTTACGCCATCTACGAATTCTACGATACGATATGATACGATATTAGGCTTAAGGTTGCGTCACTGGAATACTATCGTCTTCCATGATATGTTATTGAATTTTACAATAACATGTTCCGAATAAAATGAATTGTATAGGTTTTATAGTCCGTTTACAGGACCCTCAAAAAAATTCCATTACGTTATTGTCTATTAATCCGTGTGCTACGGTTGAGAAAACTGAAAATTGTGAGAAAAATATACCGATTGGTGAGTATCTAATTTATACTGATACAATCCATATGAGAGGAGGAGGAATCACGTAAAGTCGCAGGAATTCAAGATGGCGGCTGTTATTCAAAATGGCATCATTTTCTCAATATTCTTACTATCTATCATATAAATGTGTGTTTCAGGTAGATTTCAATGTTTTTAACGTCAAAAATTTCGTTTTTAACACTTTCCACCATAGTTTAATGAGTTTATGAATTCAGTTTGTCTGTCTGTCTGCTTACCATTCCATGCTCTAACTCGCTTAAATATCGCTACTCGCTTCAATTCACTCAGATTGCAATGTAATTTATATATGTTACTGAAGCTTACAATAAAATGTTTTGAATAAAAATTTCAATATATAGGTTTTATAGTCCGTTTACAGGGCCTTCAAAAGAATTCCATTAGGTTACTGTGTAATGGGGGGAATCGTTTGCAGTGTGTTTTAATCATGTTATACTCTCTGAAACACATTCAAATTAGCACACATCCGTGAGGTGCACTACGCGATACTTAAAATAGAATACGGCGTGCATAGTATTTATCGTTTATTTACAGTGACCAACCGAAAAAAAAAATGCGTTTGTAACGTGCGTTTGTAACGTGCGTTTGTAACTCTCGTATAAATTCTGTAAAGATCATCAGTTAAATCAACTATTACTAGTGGAGCTGCTAAGTATGAAAAAACTGCATTTTGTGATAAAGATATCCCGAATGATCACTATATACTTCATATTAATACAATGCATATAAGAAGTTGAGGCATCTTTCAAATTCACAGGAATTCAAGATGGCGGCTGTTATTCAAAATTGTTGGCATTTTTATTCCTATACATCATATAAAAGTGTCTATAATGTCAATTTCGATATTTTAAACTGCAAAAATTCCCTTTTTAACATCAGAAATACGCTTAAAATGAAAATAGGTTAATTATTAAAGTATTTTTGTATTTTATAGTGAGGAAAATGAAAGGAATAAATAAATTTAAAAAATGCATTTTTATTAATACCTTAGTTATACAAGATATTAAAAATATTGCATTTAAAGTTAGAGAATATAAAAACTTTCCTTTGTATCGTTATATTTGTCTCCTTCATTTTTGAAGTTGAACAATAATGTGCAAGAAAGTCTAACCTTTCTACAGCCACACTTATTTTTACAGATTTTGCACATACGTTTTACATCAGCCACACTTTTATACGATGAATAGTATGAAAATTACGAGAATTCGAGAAAATGACGCCATTTTGAATAGCAGCCGCAATCTTGAATTCCTACGACTTGACGCGATCCCTCCCCCTCTTATATGGATTCTATTAATATAAAGTAGATACTCAAAAATCTGTATATTCTCACGATTTGCAGTTTCCTCAACCATAGAACCCGCACTAATAGACAATAACGTAATGGAAATCCTTTGAGGGTTCTGTAAACGTACTATAAAACCTATACACTTCAATTTTTATTCGGAACATGTATTGTAAACTTCAATAACATATATAGACTACGTGACAATCTGAGTGAATTTAAGCGAGTTAGAGCATGGAATGGTAAGTAGACAGACAAACAAACAAACAGACGAACTGAATTCATAAACTCGTTCAATTATGGCGGAAAGTATTAAAAACGAAATATTTGACGTTAAAAACATCGAAATCGACCTGAAGCGCACATTTATATGATGGATATTAAGAAAATTCAGAAAATGACGCCATTTTGAATAACAGCCGCCATCTTGAATTCCTACGACTTTACGTGACGCCTCCCCCTCTCATATGGATTTTATTAATATAAAGTAGATACTCACCGATCGGTATATTCTTCACTTAATTTACAGTTTTCTCAACCCTAGCACCCGGATCAATAGACAATAATATAATGGAATTGTTTTGGGGGCCCTGTAAACGGACTATAAAACCTATACAATTCATTTTATTTTCTGAACATGTTATTGTAAACTGAAATAACATATATAAATTACATGACAATCCGAGTAAATTTAAGCGAGTGTCATTATTTAAGCGAATTAGACCATGGAATGGCAAAATGGCAGAGAGACAAACAAACGGAGAAACTGAATTCATAAACTTATTCAACTATGACGGAAAATATTAAAAGCGAAATTTTTGAAGTTAAAAACATCGAAATCCACCTGAAACACACATTTATATGATGGATACTAAGAAAAAAAGAAAAATGACGCCATTTTGAATAACAGCCGCCATCTTGAATTCCCACGACTTTATGCGATGCCTCCCCCTCTGAAAAAAGTTGTATTAGTGTAAAGTGTAACTCACCAATCGGTATATTCTTATAAATATTTGCAGTTTTCTCAACCGTCTCAACCTCCCCTTCTGAAATGCATTGTATTAATATAGAGTAGATACTGACCAATCGGTATATTCTTATCACGATTTGCACTTTTCACCTTATTTTGGCCGTGTAGCACTCGGACTATAAGAGAAAGTGACACCTACCTATATTATAAAAGACAAACATATCTGTGCGTAACGCATACGTCATTTTGCGAATGGCAACACTTTGAAATTGGAAATGAATTTTGGTTTTGCAATTTTCTCTACTGCAAATTTTTAAACTTCTAAACATTGCACATTTTAAATTTTTACACCGTCGTATAAGGAAAAAAATTCTCTTTTAAATGCAATTTGTTTGAAAGCTGTATCTCAATTTATTTTTGAGATATAAATTTTTTTGTAGTTTTTTATACCATTTTTCCAATCGTGGCAACAAAAGTACCCCTTTCTATTGAAAGAGTGAAAGTAAACGGAAAATAGTCGAAAATAGGCGATTACTATATCTTTTTGTTACCATTTTCTCATAAAACCTGAAAAAAAAAAAGTTGAAATTAAAATACCGACTATGTCAAGAATATTTTCTGTTATTCAGTAATAATGACGTCATATGCTTACTTGTCTATAAACAAAGTTTAAGACTGGATTGTTTTAGCGGATGCATATGACGTGATTTTGTAAAAGAACGTGTATTTTAATTCTGAAAATTGAATTATGTTTTGTAGAAGTGCGTCATTTTCACAGCCCAGCTGCTTCGAAATTCTTCACATGTGAAAATGCATCACTTTTGAAAATAATGTAATCGAAATCACACACTGATAAAACCCAATGTTTTACAAAAATTTAGAGTGTCTTTATAAATGAGAGGTGACATGCAAATAATAGCGATTTATTTTACAGAAATTGGCGATTCTCGCCTGGATGGACTTGCTTCGCCGAGTTAGACAAGCAAACAAAGAATTCGTGGTTTAAATTAATACCACGTTCCTGAAGTTTTTGCCCAAAATTCTCTCGAATAATAAAATTTTAACGCTATTCTTTAGGACATTCTACTATAATTTTATCAAAACACCATAATTTGTTGAATTTAATTTTTCATAATTTTATATAATCAATATATTTGAAACACAAGTGTTTTTTTTTTTTTATTCATCTGCCCTGATCTTTCTGCTGAACCAATTTTACTAATATATATATATATTTTTAACTGAAAACTGTTCATTTATAGATGTGATCGCACTATCTGTTTTTTTTTAATAATCCCGATTTTAAATTTTAATTTAAAAAATATTTTATGAAATTTCTTCGAAATGGCGAAAATTAGATAGCTTTCATTATTGCAGATAAGAATGAAATAATGAGGTATTTTTATATTTATTCATGCCATTTTCTGATAAAAATTAAAAATTGTTGATAAAAATAGTTGTGTAGGGCTTAGTGGCGCAAAATCCCATTAGGAGCATGATATTATATAAGGGGCATAATAACGGAAAATGACATACTGCTTTTGAAAACACACATTTTTCGTCATAAATTTTCTATATTGTTTTCCTTCTGCCTGTGTACTTATACTAAGTTTCAGACACTAAGCGAAATGCTTATTTAAGTGAAAATAAAGTCATATTTAAAAGAAAACGATTATTTTCTTAGATAAAACTAAACATTTTAACACAAATGCGTCTAAAAAACATAAATTACGGAAATGTTTACTCTCCGGAATTGAGAGTAGAATTTCAAGTAAAAAGTGCGCCTGTTCACATAAAAGATGTTGCTGACAATCGTGACTTCAAGTTTTGAGTTAAAATGATTTTAAAATGATCAAACAAAATACAATTAAAAAAAAAATGAATATGGATATGAGAAGTGCGTATTCAAATTTTGAGAAGGTGAAAATTGTTGTTTTTCACTCCGGAATACCAAGCATAAAAGCGTCAATTGATAACCGCTATCTAATAACTGATTTTTATTATATTTTACTGATTAAGTGTCTGTATTATAAAGAACAAACATATCTTTGCGTAACGCTGGCGTTATTTTGCGAATGACAAAACTTCACGATCAAATTTCGGTCTTTAAATTTTCGCTACTGCAATTTTTTAATCTTCTGACCATCGTACATTTTCAATTTTCGTCGCATAGGGAAAAAATTTACTTTCAAATGCAATTTGTTTAAAAACAAAACTGTATCTTAATTGACTGATGTATTATGTTTTCTAAAATAATTTTTAAGCATTAATTTTTTAAAGTTTATCTTATCACTTGCCGGTTTCAATACCTGATAATAATAATAAACATTTTGCACATAAAACAACAAACATTGTTCAGCATTTGTTTCTGACTATTTTTGCATAACGAAATTAATACTTCCTTTATAAACAAATAAAAGAATAATATTAAAAAAACGTATTTGTGAAAGACAAATTAACGAAATTTATACTTCTTATATAAACAAATAAATGAAAAAATATTAAAAAAAACAAAAACAAAAAAACCCACAAATCTAACATATTTGTAATCGCACAATTTAAATTTTTAGATCACCAAATAGGATATTTTTTTTTTTCAAATGGAATTTGTTTACAAATTTCATCTCAGTTTACTGAGTGTCTATGGTTTTAAAAACAATTTTAAAGCATGAAATACTTTTAATTTATCTATATCTCGCGGAGCTTGATTGCGAAAGATTAATCCGTTTGCCCTTAAAACAAAATAAACAGTTCATCATTTACTTACGTCTAATATCCATTTAAAACAAAATTCCCTAGGAATAAATAAATATATTAATATAAATAAAACACAAATTTAACAGTCATGTATAAGCTCTGAAATTGTCAGAATATAAAAAGACGCCGTAAGTAGCAAAATATTGGTTAAATAACTCTTACCATACGGCTAATAAGAAAATATCGCTTATGATAAATTTCAAAAATTTATTTGATTCTATAATTCGCATTTTTCAAGTGAAAATTGCTTTTTTAATGTAAGTGGGCCATCTAAAAAATTTATTGCATATAAAATAAAATAAAAAAGAAAAGTGCCCATCTAAACTGATGGCATTGAGCTCACAGGCTATTCACACTAATTGTATATCATACTCTTATTTTAAAGAATAATGCCCCTCAAAAAAATAAGTGAAGGGGAATTAGCCCCCGTTTCACCCGTTATACTTAACCAGTGAACATCAAAATCTAATCAGGGAAGCTCCTTATCATAATAAACCGGTATACCAAATTTGGAGCAAATCGAATAATCCTGCAAAAAAACCATTTATCTAAATTAAGGGGGTGGACTAGCCTCCCTTTATCCTTAACCAATGAATCCCCAAAACGAATCAGGGAAGCTCCTGAACATAATAAGCCGGTATAACAACTTCGGAGCAAATTGAATCATTCTGCATGGAAAACCCATTTATCTAATTTAAGAGGGGTGGGCTAACCTCCCTTTTCCCCCCTTTATCCTTAACCAATGAACCCCCAAACTAATCAGGGAAGTTCCTTAACATAATAAACCGGTATACCAAATTCGGAGCAAATCGAATCATTCTGCATGAGAAACCCATTTATCTGAATTAAGGGGGTGGACTAGACCCCCGTTTCCCCCTTTATTCTTAACCAATGGACCCCCAAAACTAATCAGGGAAGTTTCTTAACATAATAAACCGGTATACCAAATTCGGAGCAAATCGAATCATTCTGCATGAAAAACCCATTTATCTGAATTAAAAGGGGTGGACTAACCCACCCCCTTTACCCCCTTTTTCCTTAACCAATGAACCCTCAAAACTAATCAGGGAAGTTCCTTAACATAATAAACCGGTATACCAAATTCGGAGCAAATCGAATGATTCTGCATGAAAAACCCATTTATCTGAATTAAGGGGGTGGACTAACCCTCCTTTTCCCCCTTTATCCTTAACCAATGAACTCCCAAAACTAATCAGGGAAGTTCCTTAAAATAATAAACCGGTATACCAAATTCGGGGCAAATCGAATGATTCTGAATGAAAAACCTATTTATCTGAATTAAGGGTGTGGACTAACGCCCCTTTTCCCAACTTTATCCTTAACCAATGAACCTCTGAAACTAATCAAGGAAGTTCCTTAACATAAAAAACTGGTATACCAAATTCGGAGCAAATCGAATCATTCTGCATGAAAAACCCATTTATCTGAATTAAGGGGGGTGGACTAACCCCGTTTTCCCCCTTTATCCTTAACTAATGAACTCCCAAAACTAATCAGGGAAGCGCCTTATCACAATGAACCTAGGAAAAATTTTGAAGCAAATCGGATGTTTCTATCAGGAGTTATCGCGTTACGTACATACATGCATACATACGTACGTACGTACATACATACATACATACAGAACGGGCGAGCACATTATCTCTCAGGCTTTGATAGCCTGAATAAACCGGTATACCAAATTCGGAGCAAATCGAATCATTCTGCATGAGAAACACATTTATCTGAATTAAGGGGGGGGGGGACTAACCCCGTTTTCCCCCTTTATCCTTAACCAATGAACCCCCAAAACTAATCAGGGAAGTTCCTTAACATAATAAACCAGTATACCAAATTCGGAGCAAATCGAATCATTCTGCATGAGAAACACATTTATCTGAATTAAGGGGGGGGGGATGGACTAACCCCGTTTATCCCCCTTTATCCTTAACCAATGAACTCCCAAAACTAATCAGGGAAGTTCCTTAACATAATAAACCGGTATACCAAATTCGGAGCAAATCGAATGATTCTGCATGAAAAACCCATTTATCTGAATTAAGGGGTTGGACTAACCCCCCTTCTCCCCCTTTATCCTTAACCAATGAACCCCCAAAACTAATCAGGGAAGTTCCTTAACATAATAAACCGGTATACCAAATTCGGAGCAAATTGAATGATTCTGCATGAAAAACCCATTTATTTGAATTAAGGGGGTGGACTAACCCCCTTTTCCCCCTTAACCTTAACCAATGAACCCCCAAAACTAATCAAGGATGTTCCTTAACATAATAAACCGGTATACCAAATTCGGAGCAAATCGAATGATTCTGCATGAAAAACCCATTTTTCTGAATTAAGGGGGGTGGACTAACCCCGTTTCCCCCCCTTTATCCTTAACCAATGAACCCCCAAAACTAATCATGGATGTTCCTTAACATAATAAACCGTATACCAAATTCGGAGCAAATCGAATGTTTCTGCATGAAAAACCATTTTTCTGAATTAAGGGGGGTGACTAACCCCGTTTTTCCCCCTTTATCCTTAACCAATGAACTCCCAAAACTAATCAGGGAAGCGCCTTATCACAATGAACCTAGGAAAGATTTTTGAAGCAAATCGGATGTTTCTATCAAGAGTTATCGCGTTACGTACATACATACATACGTACGTACGTACATACATACATACATACATACATACAGAACGGGCGGGCACCTTAGCTCTCAGACTTTGATAGCCTGTGAGCTAAAAAGTATTAGTTTTTAATTAAAAAAAAGTTTTCATTTATATTCTGTAACCCTGTAAGCCCGGGTATGATTCCCTAGTATATATATATAAAAGCCGTTCTCTGTGTGTATGTCCTTTATACAAATCTTCAATTTTTGGCCGATTTGCACGAAACTTCATGTACATACGTTTTAGAACATGGAAAAGATCACTGTCTACTTTAACAAATTATCAGACCAATATTTTCCCCTTTTTTCTACTACTTCCATAATTTATCATTATAGAAATATCTCTTTTAAAATATTTTTAACTAAACGTTTCTTTCCTGTTGCCACACCTAAAAAATGACACAATATTGTGAAATAAATAAGGATAACGCGTGTATTTTGTTTCTATTTGCCAATAAAAATTCAGATTTTCTTGCCATATTTTTGCGTGTTTGATAATGACGTCATTCGAAACAGAAAATTCACATTTTTTTTGCATATAAAACAAAAACTTTAACTATAAGAGCGGGAAAATAACGTTTTCGGAGGATTTATACGTTTTAGGGGTCAGAGATCCCAATAAACATGTTTATAGAAAATGTCTGTCTGTCCGTGTGTCCGTCTGTCCGTCTGTCTGTCGCCATTTTACCGTCAAAAAGTGTATGAAGTTACGCATAGAATTGAAGCAAATTTTTAGTTTGGGTTTTTGGCTATGGCAAGCAAATCCTCCCTGAATTTGGAAAAAAATCGCCGGTAGGGAGCGCTGTAATAGCGATTTTTGGGCGATTTTGAATTTTGTACCATCTAAAAGTGTATGAAGTTATGCATAGAAATAAACCAAATTTTTATTTTAAGTTTTTGGATATGGCAAGTAGGTCCTCCCTGAATTTGGAAAAAATTCGCCGGTAGGGGGCGCTGTAATAGCGATTTTTGTGTGATTTTGAAAATTTTACCATCGAAAAGCGTATGAAGTTATGCATAGAATTGAACCAAATTTTTATTTTAAGTTTTTGGCTATGGCAAGCAGATCCTTCCTGAATTTGGAAAACATTCGTCGCTAGGGGGCGCTGTAATAGCGATTTTTGTGCGATTTTGAAAATTTTACCATCAAAGTGTATTAAGTTATGCATAGAATTGAACCAAATTTTTATTTTAAGTTCTTGGCTATGGCAAGCAGGTCTTTCCTTAATTTTCAAAAAATTCGCCGGTAGGAGGCGCTGTAATATGGATTTTGTTGCCATTTTGAATATTGTACCAGTGAAAAGTGTATGAAGTTATGCATAGAATTGAGCCAAATTTTTTGTGTTTGTTTTTGGTCATGGCATGAAGTTTCTCAATGAATTTGGAAAAATTCCGCCGGAAGGAGGCGCTATAATCGGACCATTTTTATTATTGTACCATCGAAAAGTGCATAAATTTATGTATAGAATTCAACCAATTTTTTTGTATACGTTTCTGGCTATGGCAAACAAGGCCTCCCTGAATTAGAAAAAAATCTGCCGGAAGGGAGGTGGGCTGTAATAGTGATTTTGTGCCATTTTCTTTATTGTACAGTCGAAAAGCGTATAAAATTATGCATACAATTGAACCAAATTTTTTGTGAATGTCTTTGGCTTTGGCCAACAGGTCCTCCTTGAATTTGGAAATATCGCGCGGTAAAGGGACTCTGTGATAACGATTTTTGTATTATTTTCTTGATTTTTCGTAGTTCTATTGTACATCGGCGGCTCATGCAAAGGCGGGAACTCTCTTCCTGTTAAGCCGGCTATTCGCAAACTATTGATAACAACAGAATAAGGAAAAACTATTAATTCTAACAAATATCTTGATATAGATTAACTCGTTTTTAGTTCGTTTAATTGACTAAAGCAGAAATTTAAGATGAAAATCAAAGTTGGTATAGTATTGAACTAATAATATTGATGTATTGATATGTGTGACTTGTTTTTTTTTAATATTAAGATGTATAAGATAGAAGAAAGTTTTGGGATTGGCACATGCAACTAGTTTTTTTTTTTTTTTTTTTTTTTTTTTTTAAACATCTATTTTAATAGAAACAGTCAAATTTCATGAAAACAATTTAAGAAAAAGAAAAAAAAAAAAGGCTAGATATCACGTCAGATTCTATCAAATCTTTCAAACCGTAATCAAACTCATTGTAAACATATGGGTCCTATATTTTGCTTACTAATTCGATTGTATATTACGGCCATATCTTATAGCTATACGTTATCGCTAAGTGTTGTATTGGTTTAGATTCAGTGCTAACATATTCTGTGATTTATATCAAAAAGAGAGCGGTTATTTACATTTTCAAAAAAATTCTTGACAGATGTCTTGATCTAAAATTTATGGAAAATGACATCATTTCATCTAATCATTGTAGATTTAATTTTTAAAAAATTTCAAATTTTCCAAATAAAATTTTAGTAACTACTATCTCATTTGAATGTATTCTTTTTTTTTGCATTTTCCCCCGTGTTGTGGGAGATATTGTATACTTCTGTTACGCGAGCCAAAAAAAACATGTATTTTAATTTTTAAAGTTAAAAACATTACCACAATGTGTCAAAAGAACATCCTTTTTCTGAATTTAAATTTCGCGAGTTCCAAAATTAAAACTAAAAATGTGAGTTTTTTCATAAACGCCAGGTTAAGGCTGTTCTCAATTCCAAAGAAGCTATTTTCTGATATATTTTTAAATTAATTTTTGTACGGAAACGCATGGAATTGAGAGGAGTTCTTATTTAGAAACTATATAATCGAAAGATAGTTTCCATATTTTGCTAAAGTTATAAGATCTTTCAGTTGGTGTTTTGAACTGAATTTCGGACTCAACAGTGCAATAAAGGATAAAAACCGGCCGTCACGCAACCACAATTGCTAATAACTCGATAAATAATTTATTTATGAAAAAAGGGAAAACTCATTTCAATTCCAAATCGTTTTAATCGTAGTCAGGCATACAAATTTTAAGCCTTTACGTTTAGTCAGAAAATGATTCAGAAAGTTTCGCGTTGTTGAGCAAGGAACTGGAGAAGGACCTTATGCATTAATGCAGGTTAGTATTTTGTAATCAAGTTGCATGCCAGATAGTCTCTTAAAATATAAGTCAATCTATATTGTTTTAAACAAAGATGCATGGCATAACAGGTGTCAGGCACACTCATTAATATAAGAATACCCTAGCGCACAACCCCATTACTGAAGATAAACCCGTCAATATACTTAGAGGTAAAAACAGTTCTGCATTTTTCATTCAGTTACTAATAATAATCCTTCATAATTTGGTTCACATGATTATATAACTCTCCCCTATAATTCTATGACTAAGCAACGGAAAACAAAATCAGCATTTGAGCAAAACTTCAAGCTATTTGCGACAAATGGCAATGTCCAAAAAATCGTAAATATTTTGTGTGAACTTGGTGCCACCAGTGGCAACTTTTCCGCACTACCTATCATCTAAAAAAAAAAAAAAAAAAAAAAAAAAAAAAAGTTTTTTTGGCCCACACTACTGTACATTATAACACTTATTATTAACACTTCTTTGCATATACCGTGCTATAATTTTTGCTTCATCAACGGTTTACATTTATCCATGAATGGTTTTTCATTAGGAAATTAAAATTTATTTAATTATTAGAAAGTTGCAAATGCTTTCTATTACAAAGCAGCATGATTATAAAGAGAACAGGAATAAAGTATAAAGATTTTTATATATATTTTTGGAAGATCATGAATTTGATTCTAAAAATAATCTCATACACTCTTAATTTTTAAAAGAGATTTTAATTCGTCCCTGTCATCTTAATCATTTTTCTTGACAAAAGATGCTAAATTTTGAAAGATGATTTCATAGCAAAATAGAATATTTAATATTATAGGGAGGATTTAGCTTTTAATCTTTTAAGATGTATTACGTAAATGTTGACTAAACATTAATGGCAGGCTTAATAAAATTTAAAGCTTTAATAAATAATTTTTTAACAAGGTTATTAAAATATTAACGTTATAAACGACATAATTGATTTAAAGTTTCCGTGTAATGATTTTCAACATGCTGCTCTTAGTAATTATAATTTCTATTCGAAAAGTTTCAGATTTTTCTCATTTTTAAAATATATAACTATTCATTACAATCATAAAGAATGATATTTTGTGCCATTTTTGAAATGCTTCAGCTTTTAGATTAGAATATTTAATTTACTTAAGAAACTTGTTTGTATATCGCAGAAGAGAAAAAAAGAAGACCTTTAAGCGTTCTTCTTAAATATTTAGGAAACATTATGAAAATAATTAACAAAATTAAAACCAATTCATTAAAACCATTAGACAAATCTGTAATCTAAAATGTATACTTCTATACAAATTCTTTTTTAAAATAAGGTTGGAAGAAATTGCTTCCGTTTGCAGTGTTTTCGTGAACTTTATATTTTGTATGCACAAACATCCACTAATATATTGAAATTTTCTCAATTTACATATATAAAAAAAAAGTCAAGAAAGGAAAACAATTACGATAAAATTGGTAACAAGACGATATTAGAAATATTTCTTTTATATAACCTTAACGCATTTCTTATTAACATAATGCTTGATTTTTTTCGCTTAAAGAATTACAGGGTTTTGTCTCAAGAGGACAAAGAGAGAATTTTCCTTCTATATATGGTAAAAAGAATGCAATAACTATTATTACAATAAAAATAATACACATCATATGAATTTATATTGCATAAATTTTCAGAAAAAGAGACAGTTGTTTTTATTAATGTTTAAGAAAAGGTAGAAAACCTTTTCAAATAATATTTTCCTTAATTTTCCAATATATGCAAATAAACATTTTAACGTATAATAAAAATGATTTAACGTAAAACATTTCAATATGCATATTCAAATTTTATATACAATATCCATTTTCCCTCCTAAAACAATTTGTTTTATTATTATATGAGATTGAAATGATAATAAAATGCCCCCAAAACAGCTTAAAAGCATTGTTTTACGAGAGGTATTTCACTTAGTCAAAGTATCTACGGCAGACAAAATATATCATAAAATAATATTAAGAATAACGACTGCCATCTGTAGTGATATTGGGAAAAGAATGCTTCGTAATACATATGTTTATCAAAATATTCAAATACACTTTTTAACGTCAAGACAGAATAATAATACTAATAAAATATTAACAATGTGATACTATAAAATTACTTATTTTTCTCGCTTAATTCATATCTTTTTCCGCTTAGGAAATTACAGCATGGCTTCACAAGAGATACAACATTACCTTTAGTTGTGCAATTAATGTAAAGATTGCTGTTGCTTGAAAGTAATATACTTTTTTCTTTAAGATTCTTTTAAAGAAACATATGTGTTTTTATAAGAGGGATAAATATTTATTTTGTTTTAAATTTTTTAAGTGTGTCTTCGAAAATATAACAAAAAACTGGTAAAACTGATAGAAGGTCAGTTAAATTTGTTTCAAAACATTTCATAAATCATTCATTTATCATGAATTTCAGTACAAACTCCTCTACTAACTCACAAAATCAGGTGAATCCACAATGAAATGTGTAAAAACTAGAAAACGGGAATCATGCTTTTTCAGAATTTAGTGTCGCCCCCGATGAAAAAAAATATATACAAATGTAGACAGCACAAAGCATATTTTAAGATTTAAAATATATGCTTTTATTTTTTATAAAATGGCGTCATTTGCATCCGCTGAAGAATACAACGTTTAGGATCCTGTCTTAAACAACATCTATAGAAAAGTATGCATATGAAGTCACTATCGCATAATAATAATCAAACCCGGCAAAAAACAATGATATTATTCAAGAAAAAACTATTACTGGTATCTAATGATTCATATGCGTTCAGTACCTCCTTGTTTTACCAGAAATCATTCATTAATATTTTTTTTTTCAAAATAATACGTATTTTAATTACAATTTTCTTTTCAGTTATTATGAAAAATGGCAACAAAAAGATATAGTAATCTACTGTTTTCTAACTATTTTCTCTTTACTTTCTAAAGAAAGGGTGTACATCAGTTACCATCATTCCATAATGGCATTAAAAATAAATTAAACATAAAAAATAAACTGAGATGCCGTTCTCAAACAAATTGCAGTCTAAAGTACATTTTCCCCTATACGGAGTTGTAAAAAATGAAAATGTGCGATGCTTAGAAGTTCAAAAAATTGATGTATAAAATATCACTATTTAACTGTATGATCATATACCTGCTTTATTTTACATGTGGCTTATGTGACGTAACGTTATTTTTTAGGGACGGCATTTTAATAGTTGTCTGAAAGAAATAGCATATCGCCAGATAATAAATTAAAGTTAAATATTTAAAACAAATTCCATAATTCTGTTAATGTGATTCCTTCACACAAGTATCTCCCCCCATAACCTTCTTAAAAGATTTCAATGTGAGGAGTTCTCAACCCTCAGAACATTTCATTGGCATCAATCATAAGTGTGCGGGAGCTTCCATTGTTGGTAGTTTCTTTCTGGTTATCCGATTATTTTTTTCCTAGCTATCTTCGGTTAGTGTTTCTTTTTTAAAAACTAATTCTCATATGTTTATTCATTTTGTTCTATATTTACTATTTTCTTTGAAAACTAATTAAGAAATATTATTATGGCACAAATAGCAATTTCAGTGTATCCGATTTAAAGAAAGTGCATTTTTTATCATTGTCGCTGGAAAAAACGTAATAATAAATTAGTTGAGCAACATTTTACATTAGTTAAGCAACATTTTATTTGATAGTGTAAATTTATTTTTAAAATATAACTAAATAGTAAACGAAATGATAAAGAAAGTTCAGAACAAAATTGGTTAAAAATAATCGTATTTTCCGTTCAACTTTCTTAAACGCATGGACAAAACAACTCCTAGAGAAATGATCGAGACAATTTTCGCTGCCACATATTGTAAACATAATGCTTTGTAATTATCATTTTTAAGGTTCCGTACTTAAAAAGTAAAAACTACTCGTAAACTGAGGAACGTGGAAAGTTCAAATTGGAGGAAGTAATGAAGACTTTTGACTCACATATTTACAGATTATTAAAAATTCACAAATATATTTCGGGAAAATGTAGATGGGCTAATTAAGTTACTTCAAGAAAAAAAAATATTTTGTTTGTATATCGTGAGAGGTATCGTGTGAAACCATTCGTAACACTGAACTCATAAATACATTTCTTCTAATTTTACGTATTATATTTTCAGAGATATCGTCAAAAGTGTAGTGGAAAAATATCACACCTAAAATTAATAAAGGAAAATAATGCAAAAATATCACATTAATCTATACCTTGCAGGAAAATTATACTGATTCCTCTAGGCCACACAGGTTTTGAGAAAATCGCATTTTTTCGTTACACACAAATTTCGATTTTCGAGCATTCAGCAAAGATGTTGAGTAACGCTGGAGATACCTATCGTAGCAGAAGTATAAAAGCACTGTTGATTCTGATTTTCGTAAAAAATCTCCGGAAATTAGCCCAGATATTAACCGTTAAAGACATAGACGGTTTAGTCATACATAATGACAGGGGCGGTGCACTCGATGTACCATAGGTTTTTAAAGCCTACATAACAACTTTTAATGATATATTTGCGTAATGAAACGCCCAGTAGCAGTATAACAAAATTAACCCTCAAATTGTTAAAAACAGACTGATTAGAATTAATCACATAAATGCTCTGGGATTCGTGACTACACTGTAAAAAAATAATGGGACCCGATTTCCTGTAGGAATCGGAAAAATAGTTGCCCTTATCGTACCGGAAATATTTCCGACCCAGCTCGGAATAAAATCAGTAAAATCGGAATAAAATCCGCAAAATTGATATAAAATCCGTAAAGTACCGTTTTAATGAATGTTTCCTTTTTTTACGGATTTTATTCCGAGCTGGGTCGGAAATTATTCCGATACGATAAGGGCAACTATTTATCCGATTCCTACAGGAATACTGTTCGGAATTTTTTACAGTGTAGTTTGCATTGAGTGGATCTCTCAATAAGCCTTCCGTCTCTTTAAAAGCATTCTTAAAATTTTCAAACATAAGAAAGTAATATATTTTGGATTTCATAAAAACAAAGTTTCTTTTTTTTCGCAAAACGTTTGTAAATAGTTTTTATAGTGTAATAATCAATTTCTTAACTTAAAATATAGATTTTTAGGATACTATAATTTATCGAATAATCACATTCATGTTCAAGAAACAAGTCTCGCAGACTGACATGATAAATTAACAACATTAACATTAACGTTAAAGTTAATATTATTTTATTATACTTTCATGTAGAAATTCAGTAACACAGCTCTAAATATTGAACTACGAATTGTTAGCATCTTAAAAGCCGATATTCAGGATTGTGGAAACAAATTAATATGCTACACTGTAAAAAAAAATCGACCACTTTTCCTGTAGGAATCGGAAAAATAATTGCTCTTATCGTACCGGAAAATTTTCCGGCCCAGCTCGGAATAAAATCCGTAAAAAAAGGAAATATTCAATAAAACGGTATTTTACTGATTTTATTCCGATTTTGCAGATTTTATTCCGATTTTGCAGATTTTATTCCGAGATGGGTCGAAAATGTTTCCGGTACGATAAGGGCAACTTTTTTCCGATTCCTACAGGAAAACTTGAGGTATTTTTTTTTACAGTGTATAAAAAAATTACTCGGTGAAGTTTCCGGAAATTAGTGAAAGGAAAATAAATTTTGTTTTTAAAATCCTTCTTTAAATCTCTAAAATAACACCTTTTATTAGGTTTTAAAGAATTGAAGAACCCTCATAGGAATGATGGGTAATACGGAAGAGGTTACTTTATGTTATGTACGCAGATATGTTATATTTTTGAAGATTTACAAAAACGTGTCTTTATTCTTACAGTATACATAATCATTTTTGTGACTTGAAATGAAATATGTGTAGGTACACTTTTTTTAACATTCAAAGTCCGTATAAACAATTTAAACTAATTTAATTCCAATTACAAAGAATTTAATTCATCCTTTATTTGTGTTCTATTCAGACAAGTGAACAGTTTCCCAGGAAAAGTAACTACGTACACTAACACGTTTACAAAGGCTTAACACATAATTCATTGAATGTTTTCTTGATAACGAAACAAATTGGTGTTAAAGCTCTTTATGAAAATAAAACCCGATTTTAGGCAAGATTCTTTTATATTAATGTCAGAAGAAACAGCTGCAACCTCTTCAAAAACTCAAATCGCCTTTTACATAATTTATATTAATAATGTAATAAAAATTTCAACTGGGACGATAAGATATACTAATGAAACATTGCTTTTATTTATTTATTTTTAAATTTAATTCCCTTATACAAAATAATGTTCAGTGAAATATCGATGAGAAAAATAACCATGCTTCGCTCTACAATTATTTGAAAATGTATTAAATAATTTATCTGCTATATGTGTATGCATGTGACACATTGCATCATTTAAAGGCTGAAATGGCTGCCTAGATAGAAAAACAATGTCAATAAAACAGCTAACATTGTTTTCACTAAAGAAAGATTTCACTATATTACTTTAATGAGTCTTTTTTTTCTGCTTAAGGATTTACATCGTTTCCCAAGAGATAGAGGGAGTACATTTCTTTCTGTAATTGGTAAAACAATGTAGAGATTGTTTTTGCTTGAAAAGTATTCCGTGTTAATTTATTTGTCGTAATTTTTTAAATGAAAATACCTGTTATATTTAGTAAATGTTTAATAAATGTAAAAAAAGAAATTAGATAAAATATCACTAATATGTACAGTATTTTCAACAAAAACATTTTATTCATTTCTGTAAAAAAAAATTGTTTAGCTCATACAAAAATTTCGTAGGAGATTTTAATATCTCAAATATAACGTTACGAAATAAATGTTTAAAGCGTAAAGTAATTTACAGTTACAAATAATTATTTTATTAAATAATTAACGTTATTTTGACATAAATAGATATGATGCAGGTGCAATTTAAAATAGACTTACAACCACCACAGTCCAAACTGTTTAGTTTTCTAAACCCTGTAAGACATCGAACAGAAGTGAGCAGTTATAAACTTTTAAGAATACCAGTGAAACATTAATTTACATTTTTCAGGAATCCGTTTAAATGAAAACCAATTTCATAAAGAATTTGTGCCGAATAAACCTATTTACAACTTATTTCAGCCACAAATAACTAGCATGTTGTAAAATATAAAATGGTTAAGCAAAAACATTAATTTCTTGAATATAAAATTATTAAAAAAGAGTGCTTATGCTAAGGCAATAAATGGTATGAAGAATGTATGTAGGAGAATGTATGTATGGAGAATGTATGAGTATGTACGGTACCTGCTATGGAGAATAATTAAGGATTGACTTATTTATTTAATTTGAAAGTTAAATTCTAGTAAATATATTTGAACTCGTGTGCTTTGTTTTTACAACCCTTTCGAAATTTTAAGAAATCCATCAAAATGTGCCCTTTTCGTATATTATTATTATTTTTAATCTAGATAGTTCTGTTTACCATCATTGGCAAAGCATAGCATCTTCTTTGTTTTGTTTGTTTGTTTTTTTTTACTTGCTTTGATATTATTCTTACCATTCTTTCACCCCTTTGATCTCTAAGAAAGTTTTTCCTGTTTCTGGTACAGGAGAAAGCTAATGTATTTAACGGAAATAAAAGTTTTGAGTTACAGAAGCTTACACCCATTTCTTTTTTCCTTACGATAAATATATATATATATATATATATATATATATACATATATATTAACAGAACTATCCGGCTTCGCCCGTGTCAATTATAAGGAGACTTCCAGGTAAAATAAATTAAAACGAAATAATACGGCAATCACTGTAACTAAAATTTGTGCATTCCCATTCACCAATCGTTAAAAAGACAATAAGAAAACATTACGTTATTGTCCTGCAACCATAGTAAAATCACTGAGCTTTAATAAAAGAATGCGCGTTTTCTGTGGCGAGTGTAAGAGAAAAAATATGTGATTTTCTTGACTATACAAAAAAACCTCCACCAAATCGCGCAGCATTTAATGAAATTCTCGTTTGTATTGTATATATCTACATTATAAAGTAAAAACATTATGTCAGTGCCCATAAATAGTGACCATAAATTGTACCCTATAAATTGTGCCCCATAAATTGTAACATATAAATTGTACGTTTACTGCAATTTTTCTAACTTCTAAACATCACACAATTTCATTTTTTACAATGTCGAATAGAAAAAAAGTTTTTTCAAATGAAATTTTTTGAAAATTGTATCTCAATTTTCTGATTTTAACGAATTTTAAAGTAATTTTTTAACATGGATAATTTTAAATGTGCGTGCAATCCGATTACGAAAGATGAACCTATTTACTCTTAATGCAATAGTATGAAGAAAGACATGTCTATGAGTAACGCTGGTATCATATTTTCGGCAGCAACAACCTAACACAACACTAAATTTCAATTTACTGCGATTTAACCTCTGAAGATCGCGTATTCGATTGTTCCAACATCTTATAGAAAATAAAAGTACTTTTAGTAATATTTGTTTGTAATGTTTATCTAAATTCCCAGATTTTGTATAAATTTTAAAGTAATTTTCAAGCATGAAATTTTTTTAAATATGCTTGCAACCTAATTACAAAATATTAACTAAGTAGTTCAAAAGCATTCTAAAAAATTCCGAATTTGTTTGCTTTCGTGTAATATTCAATAACTAAATTGGCAAACGAAATTAAAGCGCCAAAAATAAAGTAAAATTAAACACGAATTAAACATATATGAAATCAAACAGTCAAGATTTTTTTGGAAAAGGGAAATAACTTCTCTCTTTTGAGTATAAATCACAGAAAATGTTACCACTGAATTTAAATCAATATAATACTTAGCTATAACGTATAGCTATAAGATATGACTGTAGTATACAATCGAAGTAGTAAACAAAATATAGGAGCCATTTATTTACAGTGAGTTTGACTACACGTTGAAAAGAATTGATAGAATATGACGTCATATCTAGCCTTTTTTTTTTCTTTTTCCTAGATTATTTTCATGAAATTTGAATCTTTGTATTAAAGAAGATGTTTTAATAATAAAAAAAAAATATTCAAATTAAAGTGCTACGTCATTTTACCGTTTTTATAGTTAAAGTTTTTATTTTATATGTATAAAAATGTGCATTTTCTGTTTAGAATAATTCAAAAATGCAAAAATATAACAAGAAAGTGACGTCATATCTAGCCCCCCCCCCTTTTTTTTTCCTTTTTCGTAAATTGTTTGATATTTGACTGTCTGTATTAAAGTAGATGTATTAATTTTAAAAAGCTTTCAAATTAAGGTGCTACATTATTTTACCGCTCTTATAGTTACTTTCTGTTTAGTATCACGTCAATTTCAAAGAATGCAAAAATATAGCAAGAAAATCTGAAAACAAAATACATGCGTTATCGAAATTTTTTTTTACATTATTGTATCATTTTTTAGGGTGTGGCAACAGCAAGAAAAGACTTTATTAGAAAATTATAAAAAGATATTTGTATAATGTTAAATTTGGGAAGGTGGTATAAAAAAGGGATAAATAGCGGTCTCATAATTTTTCAAAATAGACAGCGATCTTTCCACGTTCTAAAACGTAAGTACATCAAGTTTCGTGCAAATCGGTCAAAAATTGAAGATCTGTATAAAGTACATACACTCAGAGAACGGCTTTTATATATCTATATCTATATATATAGTAAAGCGAGGAGAGTCTGCGCACCTTTCAAAAGAATAATAATAAAAATTCTAAATATTAATATTTCGCTAAACTATTCATGAATAATTTTGACTTCATTTGTTTTTTATGCATTTCCATTGTTATTTTGTTGTTATACTATAAATTAATAGAACAGCAGTAATAAAACCAAGAAAACTATTTTGCGCAATCTCTTTTTACAGGGTAAGAGAGAATGCGCACATGGGTAGGAGAGATTGCGCACATAGGTAGAACAGATTGTTATTAATAATAACTGCAATTAAATTGTTAACAATAATAATTGCCCTTAATTGACATTTTGTGAGTAAATATTTTTGTATTAGGAGTGAATATTTCAACCAAATGTTTAAATAATAAATAAAAGAATTAATTTTAACAACATTTAAAACTTTTAATTTAAGAAGATTAAAATATCAGAAAAAGCAAGCCTTACTAAGATTACAAAAAAAACATTCACCTAGTAGATAACATGTTTAACTTGAAAATTACTTCATTTCAATTTCCACAGTTTCATTGTATTTTGTTTGCTCACCGAAGTTGTCGTCGTCCACAATCGATGCACTTATTATTGTAAAACGTGCATCTTTCGTGCAATCACCTGCAACAAGCAATACATTGAATCCAGTCAGTTGTCGCAATTGTCTCCTGGTACAGTTCCTGATACTCAGTGCACTCACCCTCATTGACCTTCGTTTTTTTCCCTTGAGTTTTTTATCCCACTTTTTGTAAAAGCACCTTATCTTCGGCTTTTTTTTTTTTTTTTTTTTTTTTTTTTTTTTTTTTTTTTGTAACGGCATCTTTATTAAATCATTTTTCATATATATTTTGTGGATCAGTAACATTAGTTGCACTCTGTTTCCTTTTGTTTTCGATGGCATTACACTACTTGGAATGGGTGAAAGCTTTTCCAAAACATTGTATTAGAAAATTTATTCTAGTTAACAAAATTAATTTATTAGCAAATTAATTGCTCATAAATTAAATATATATATAATTAAATTATTAACAAATATATTATTAATTTATTAAAAAAAATAATTACATAAAATTTATTTAGTAACAACAGTATTATTAATTTATTAATAAAATTTTTATCTGCAAAAGTATTTTTTTGTGCAAATTAATTTATTGTCAAATTTAGTTTTGATAATTATGTGTTTTTCCGAAATTATTTCAAAATTGATTCATTCATATGTTTTACGCGTAATTTGCAATTCATACAAATTAATCAATAAGCTGTGTTATCTCTCCTAGCACTTAAACTTATGGGGAAATGCGCCATCTCTCCTAAGTAGCAGATGCGCAAACTCTCCTATTTTGGTAGGAGAGATTGCGCGGTCTTTTATTTAAATACGGCCACTTCTAAAATGAATTTCTGGTGTTCGCATACTTAGTCCAGGTTAGTAGTTTATAAGAAATTGTTTAAGTTCAAAATATTTTGTATTTTTGACGCTCTATAAAAATTCTGACGAACAGTTATGAAAATTCAAGCACTTACTTTGAAAAAAAAATACCAAAATAGCACTTCTTTATCCAAGACGCTTGGAACAATAAATTTGCACATTCATGTAGACACTGCACTAATGCTGCTGTACAACTACCTGGAGTCGCTGGGTGCGCACTGTACTCCTTCCCGTCGAATCTCTTTTTGCGCAATCTCTCCTACATCGCGAACTTTCCTCGCTTTACTATATATATATTAATTTTTGACATTCAGCATGATTGTTTCAAAACAGTTTTACGATTCATATATCAGAAACCATTGGAACTGAATGTACGAGCCATTCAGTTCCTAAAACATGTAAATGTGATACTGATTTCTTAGATTTTATTGATGATTTCCATAAACATGTTATTACGGGAAACTTAAATATTATACAGAATAAAAATTTGCATTTTATGATGGGATTGGGTACTAAGTTTAGATTAAATAAAACAATTACCAAGAAAACAGCTATTCAGATTTTTGAGAGGGATTTGAAAAAAATTCATTATGCAATTATGTTACAAATTTAACACCCTCATTGAAGCATTTTTTGAATGGGAGTGGCATATATTAAAGGAATTTGAATTGTTTGTTAATAGTATATTGAACAGTAAGGGTTATGTTTATCATAGTCTCAATAAAGAAGATATAAATTATATTCAATTTTTACATAACAATTTTGTAATAGTACCTGTGGATAAAGCGGCTTCAAATTATGCAATTATATGAAAGCATTTTTTATATTGACAAAGTTAAAAATGAGTTAAATAATAGTAAATTTTATAAGGAATGTAAATTATGTCACACTGTTATTGTCAACAAATTTAATGCATACACCAAAAAGGCTAGAAAGATGTATTCATATAATTTTGCTATTAATAATCGTCATACTTTTCCATTTTTGTTTTTTACTCCAAAAATTCACAAGACACCTATTAAATTCAGATTCATATGTTGCAATTCAAGAGGCATTGGTAAAAGTTTAAATGTTAAGTTACAGGAGTTTTTGAAGCGCATTTATGGTTTTTGGAAGTTTAATTATAGAAATACTAGTTTTTTTGGTGTATAGACAATAGTAATGTGGTTTTAAATAAAATTAAAAAAACGTCCATAACGCCCACTAATTTGTATACCTTTGATTTTAAAAATCTTTTTTCTAATATTATATACATATAGATATACTTTATGATACATTAAAAAATATTTTTAATGTGTTTTGCATTAAGGAGGAGCTTGGAATTAAAAGAGATTTTTTCATACGTTTATGTAATTTCTGTTTTCTTAATAATTTTATTACATTCAATAGCTCACTTTTTTACCAGGTATGTGGCATTGGTATGTGTACTAATTTTTCGAGTTCTGCTGCTAATCTGTTTCTTTTTTATTATGAATTTAACTATGTTTTAAACAGTAATAAGAGTTTTGCAGTTTTGAGGTATATCGATGATTTAATAATATTCGATGACAAACTTTTGGTATCGATTAACGATATCTATCCTCCATGTTTAAAATTAAATAATTCTTCTGTTGATAGTTTGTATGTTAATTTTTTGGATTTAGACATTTTTATTAAATACAACAATATATTAGTTAAGCTTTTTGATAAACGAGATTTTTTAAATTTTGATACACAATCAATGCCACACTGGTTTTCAAATTTAAGTAAAAGGGTTTTTATCAACATTATTTTGGGACAAGTTAATAGATTTTATAGAATTTGTAGTAATTGAGAATTTTTGAGTTCACAGATTTTTAAATTTACTGCTAATCTTTTTTTTACAATAATTTATTTCCATACCAGTTTATTTTTCATTTTGTAAATCAGCTTGAAAAAAGTTTTTTATAGTGGCAACAGATAAGCGGCCAAACACCGTAATGAATGCCGATGAAACTACTTGAATATATGAAAGGTGTGGATTAATGTCTTCTTAAGAACGTCTGCATGTTGATGAACTTCAAGTAGGAACTGAGGTGATATGGAAGGAAATCTATGATTATGAAGATAACGGAAAGACAAGTCTGAATGACGCTGGTCTAACTTGGATTATGGCATTGCTTGAACTCATGCTGTTCGAGAGATGTGGAGCTTAGTGGATATTTTAAAGGTAGCAAGTTTTTTTCAGGTCTTCACCGGTCAAGGCCTTCTCACATGTTCAATGCTTTTAATTGCTTAATGATTTAGTTATATTAGAATTTTTATTTACGTTTTATAAGTTAAAATTGGTTCTTTTGATTTTGAGTTGGTTGGTTGTTTATGTTTTTAAAGCAGTTTTGTTTCGTTAATATTTTTAAAGTAGTTTTGCTCTGTTGAGTTTTTAAAAGTTTAAGTCTATTTGCTGATTTTTTACACTTTTGGAGTATGTGGGTTGGCCATATCTTGCGAAACGTGTGAGGATCCAATTTCTGTTTTTGATACCTGTTTTTTTCACTCCTCCCACTTTTCGAAGAGCAAGGAGTGGTTTGTTTATTGTTTTTCAGTTATAAATTTTCCTTGATTTTTTATTGTTGTTTTGCACCCTCTTTTTCATAATTTTCATAAATAATTTACTTTTGATAGAGCTATATTTACTTAGTGCATATAAGAAGCTGCGTTGCACCTGATGCACTGGGTTGTTTGTTTTTACACCTTTTAAAAGCATTATATATATATATATATATATATATATTACAACAGTTGTTGCTGAACCGGTAAGTACTATTTGGATTTCTAAATATTTTTGGTATGTTTTGTTAAAAGGAAAAAGAATTTTCATTACCATAAAATAAAATTCGACTTTTCAATATTTGCTTCATATTAATGCACACACAAGAAAAACGTGCGTGCGAAATAATTTATATTTTTTTATTGTCTCCGTAACTTTCTTTTTTATGTAACTAGACTTAGAAACAGTTATTATAACTCTCTGATTATTTTTTCTCTAAAACACGTTTCAACGGGCTCATTGTGTAGTTTAAAATAAATTAAAAAAACGACATAATAAAATGTCAAGTACTTTACAAGAAATAAAACGAAAAAACTCTTTTTAATGAATAAAAATATGTATTTGTTAAAGATTGAAAAAAAAAACATACTAAACATATAAACGAATTTTTCAAATTCATGCAACTGTGCCATTTCAATACTTAGGAAAATAATAAAGTATTTTTTTTTAAATTCAGAAATTGAAAGAAATTTCATTTTAAGTGCATCTAATAAAAACATTCAATGTAGTCTAAAAATATATTGAAATTTAAAAAGAAAATATTTTATTTCATGATATAAAAAACAAGTTATTAATGTTTTATTAATAAAAAATATGATTTAAATTTGTTTCAATCTAGGGAGTTAAAATGTTCATTTCTTTCAAAAATGTAACATTTTAAATTGCTTTTCATTAAATAATTTTATGATTATTTTCATTGTAGTACTTTAAATTTTGAAATAATTCACTGGCATGAATAAAAGTAAAGAAAATACTCAAGAGTGGAATTGTTATATTAATATAATTTTTGAATAGCCCTTTGAATATCATGTTGTGGCAAATAAAATAAATAAGTAAAACGCCTTTTTTTTATTTTGATTGGAATTTACGCGTAAATAAGGAAAAAGCATTTTCTTAAAATGTTTCAAATTTTGAATTTCTCTATTTTAATTTTACTAAAGAAATGATTTAACAATAGTACAGTCACTTAGTGTGAAACGACAGACAACCCGTGTTATTTAAAATAAAGCATTTTAATGAGTAAAACATAGCCGTTTATGTGTCTGTCGGATGGTGATTTCTACGTGAATCAGATGTAACAATTTTTCATCAAGAGTTAAAATATTACATCAATGAAAGATCATGATTGGGAATTTTCGTGAAGAGCAACAAATCAGTATTAATTGACTTAAAAATCCAAAAGTGTCTGTAATTAATAGTCTATTTTATGTTAGCAGTGTCTGACGGTAAATCTACAGGAATCGCATAAACAAATAATACAATTTTTTTGTAAATGTGTAATTTATCATTCAACAATACTGTTGCAATTAAGTGAAGTAATTAATTTATTTTTTTACATTTCCAGACATTCATTATATTGTGTTTTCGCCTCGAGCCTGTTAAAATTTACATTTTGCGTGATAACTTTACAGACAGTATGAAATTGCGGTTGTGAAAGTCATAAGCAACGCAAAGCGCATCATAGAAATAACATGATACAAATTTATGCTGAAAATTCCACTCTTCGCTCCGTGTTCCTTCTTTTTTTAGGTTGCACAATATTCAAATATAAATAAGTGATAAAATGAATTTTACACCACTGAAAATGGGAATTTTGTTCTTTTTTCTGATTTGAAAAATATACACATTATATATACTTAAGTTTACCAACTTACTTAAGCTGCCAAGCCCGGCAAACTTTAACAAATGGGTCTTGCAAATATTATTTTTAACTGACAACTTAATTTGTCCTGTAACTTTTAAATTACAGTCGTAAACATACAGGTTTATTTTTATTTCACTCTGTACATATCGAAAGATGAATTATTTCAATCAAAAAATATTACATGATTCAATTCAAAAGGAGTAAAGATTTATTTTTTGTTGCTGTTAAAAGAAATGTCCTATTACATATTTTGTATAGAGGAGCTAAAATCTTCACTCAAAACATTTATTTTCCTTTTTACATTTTTTCATCTCTGAAATAGTAATTAAAAAAAAAATGATTCATATAAAGAAGATTCTCAAGTATTAGCGATATAAACGCAATATAAACTTCCTTTTCAGATTTATTTTTAATATAATTACGACATTTTTTATAGAAATGGATTTATTCTTTATGAAACTGTCACCTATCGATATCATTATATGTAATAAAATTTCTGGTATTTGTATTTTAGAGTCTGTGTAACAAAATGTCGAACAGTTGAATGAAATAACAACATGGTAACTTACTTCATTTAGTGCTACAACTCAGAGAAGGGATTTTCTCATTCTATCATTTTAAGTAGATTTCGTGTGAAATACTACCTATTACATTCTCCTCTACGTTGGAATTTCTAAAATATTTTTGCAGATTTGCACCGACCATGACCGCTAGAATCCAAAACCACCACCAGTCAAAAACTTTATATCTATCTATCTATCTTTGTCATTCTTTTATGGACAAGATTATTTCCATAATTCTGCACAAATCTCTTCCAAATTAATACATAGAATCAATGGGCATAAAATCTCGTTCAAGTTCGTTAATGGGCAAAATCGAACCAATGGGGTGGAAAAAGGGAGTGGTTTTGTGAAAAACAAAAAACAATCACATAACTTCTAATAAAAATACATATCGACACAGTTTAAAATTTTTAGTACTTCTAAGAAAAAGGCTAAAAATTTATGTATGACAGATTTTTGATAAAATTAAAAATGGGCTCAGGGGTTGAAAAAAATAGGGTTTTGGGGAGAAAAAAATTCATAACTTCGTCAATTCTCAAATAATCAAATCCAATTAAATAATTTTTAATTGTCTTAATATTATCTTCAACTTTTATATTGACAAGCTTTTGATAGAACCAATTCTTACACCAAAAACAAATTAAAAATACAGGGTGGTTCAAATTAAATTATCCCTGTTTGGGACGCTCCAGCGAGAGAAGCTGTGAATCTAACGTCTTCATATTTGGAGGATATACATATCAAACCATGGAAAACTGATTTTTTTGCAAAAAAAAAGTTCAAATAAAGGCCACTAGGGGAAAATGAGGCGCTGCGATCGGTTTGGAAAATGTAATATGATCAAGGGTGTAAACATCTCTGTGCCAATAAGCCGATTCCCACCAATAAACTTTATTAGTATTATTCGTTTAAATTTTATTAGTATAAGGTCCGATTAATTTTGTTAGTATTCTTATTCGGCGAAGAATACTAAAAATTTAGTGGTGGGAAATTTTTTTTAAATGTTAATTACCGACACCTTGCATTCTTTGCTTATTTGTTTAGCTACATTTTCCTTACCTTAAGCCGTGCCTCATTTCACCCTAGCGGCCTTTGTTTGAACTTTTTTTTTTTTTTTTTTCATAAATCAGTTTCCAATGGTCAGATATGTATATCCTCAAAATATGAAGACGTTACATCACTGCTTCTCTCACTAGAGCGTCCCAAACAGGGATACTTTCATTTGAACCACGCTGTACATGGAAGGTGAAGGAAAAAATATTGAATTACTCAAATATAAACTGCTTATTTTTTGACTCATTTTTAAATTCATTTTTGCTTTCAAATGTATCCAATTGGTAGGTTAACTTATTCAGAAACTACATAATGTGCTGTAATGGTCTGTGTTTTGATAAAGGCAGAATATATTTCAAAAAAATGATGTCAAAGTGTGCATTTCGAACCGAATTCCTCGAAGCGATTGTGCTGGAAACGAAAAATATTGTCCTACTGAGAAAATAATTGTTTATGAATCAAGTTTCAATTAAAGGAACGAAAAAAAAAAAAAAAATAGGTCGCTTATAAATCTGTTAAAAAATCACGTCAGCAAGTTTCATGTGTTTCCTTTTAAAAATGAATCGGAAAATGTGTCAGAAAATTTCGAGTTGTTGAGCATGGGAAAAATATTTTTTTAATACTGCCTTAATATGGTTCTGATAAAACCAGTTCGTATATAAAAATGGTATTAAAAACTAATCAAATGCAGGCAGATAAAATTGTTAAAGTGGGTTTATCTCTAATCACGACTTAGTTTTTGTTGGTGAAATGGTTACTTAACTTCGATATCTACCTCCGCCTGTAGGCCGGGCCGGCAGGGATTTTATTTCAAATATACACGTTCTTTTTACTTGTCACACCCTCAATTTTGTCAAACAAATTTAAAACAAGAAATTTTGCTTTTTGGATGGCATACAAAGACATCGGCATAACTTTAAAACTGCAACGATATTTCTTTTCTTTATTTATCGACCTCTATAGTAATATCCGAAACAACAGTTGCCTGAGAAATGAAATAAATATTATATGACTAAAAAAAAAAAAACAAAACAAAACAAAAAAAAAACGTTGTAACTTCGTTTACAACAGGTGCCTTATTGCATTTGTTTTGTGGTTAGGAGAACCATTTTAAATCTACACTTGAAAACAATAATTTTCTCCCAAAGTGATTATTGTCTGTCTAGAGTATTGTTAAAGATCGATTTCTGCATTAAGGATCTCGAATAGTTAGTATATTAAATTCAATTTCAGTTGGAGTTTGTAAAAAAAAAAAAAAAAAAAACTAATTTTTGAACTTGCAATAGAAATGTTTTAATGAAAACTTAATATTTACTGTTGCGTTTTAATTTGTACAGGATCAATAAAGATTGCGTTAAAACTGTATCGCCCTTAGCACAGTGTGTCACTAAGCATGAGTAATATTTTTTTTCTTAGATTTACAAAATACACATTGTTTTTACCTCTCACTTTGACAAACGAACCTATCAAGTGCAAATGAAAAAAAAATGCCTTAATGATTTATAGGAGACTTCGCCATTCCTTTAAATATTTTGTTAGATACAATGCGAAAATAGGAACTGTTTTATTTTCTCTAAATGCATAACTATCGGAGACAGCATCTTTTCTAGCAATACATATTACAATACTAAACTCAATAATAATAAAAAAACAACTTATAATGTCTTATTATAAACGTTCTCTCAAGATGGGCTAAAGTAAATCTGCACTTAAGAAGATTAATTTTCCTCCAGGACATTCTTCCTTTTCTGTAAGGATAATTAAAGTTCAAGTCATGAATGGGGAATTCTCAAGTATTTAATATATAAGGTTTTATTTCACATGAGTCTAGCCAATGGAACTAATTTCGACTTCTATAAGAGAAATCATTTTATTCTTAATGGAAAATGAACTTTCAGAAATCATTACAACTAAATAAACGTCTGATATCTGAGTGTTTTTATGACTGAATAACTTAAGTGACAAAATGATGTTCTCGTAACAATGATTGTGAAAAAAAAATATATATATATATATATATATATAGCATTGTTATCTATTTTACCTCTTTTGAAAATTTTCATTTAATTATAAATCATTAGATAACAGTTTTAATTATCCTAATTTATTTTAACAAATATGATTTATAACTTAATACAGAGATCATTTATTCAATTTATTTATTCAATTTAATTATTATAGTAAATATATAATTGGAATAACATAAAGGTAAAATAATTAAAGTATTATATACATTCCAGTATAAAATCTTTCGCATAATTCAGTCATCGAAATAAGTCATGCATAAGGACATGAAAAAGAATTCAAAAAGTCCACTTTGAAGTCCATTAGAAAATTACCAAAATTAATAATGCTCATTGTGAATTTTGTATCAGCATTTATAAATAAAGGAGCATTTGAGTTGAAAATTATTCCCTATTTTGAAGTCGGGTAAAAATTACTTGTTTTTTGTTTCAATATATATTTAAATATATAAGGAATTACCCATTCTTTCAATATATTCTTGTAAATAAAAGATGCATTTCAAACATTTGTGAAAATAAGACTGAAAATTTTAAATACTAAAAGCGTTTTTGGAGTGTTGTTGATTTTCTGTGATTGTTACGTACCGGGTGTCCCACAAATGACTGATGGATTTTAAAATTCAATAACTCGCAAACGGTGACATATATAAAAAACATTTTTGCAGGAGAGTTTTGTAAGTTGTCAGGAGTTTTTATACTGCGATTCCCAATTTTAGTTACAAAAAGCAGCGATAGATGGCGCGGTAAGCAATAGGCGCAAAATCCAGGCTCGATTTTTTGGCCCCTCCCTTTTCCCATGCGAAAAAAGGAGATTAAAATGTTTTGAATGGATCCCGAAGTACCAAAAATCGTGGCTGGAATTAGCACATATTTCTCATAGCGACATCTATTTTTTGAAATTCGAACTAAAATATAAAATCACAGTAAAAAAAAAAAAACTCCTGACATCATGCATAACACTCCAGCAAGAATTTTTTAAATATCTATCGCAATTTACAAATTATTGTATTTTAAAATTTATCAGTCATTTTTGGGATACCCGGTTTGATCGTTTCTTCAATAACACGTCATTGAAAGTCATGTTTAGCATTGATTAAGATATTGTAACTTACCATAATGTTTTATCACTTTTGTGTAAACAAAACTTGTTTTATAGTTGTTAGCTATGTTTGAATATTACTCTAAAAAATCTAAGCATAGTACAAATGCTGGGGCATAAAAGGCAACTTATGAACTGGAACTTGTCCTCTTTTAGCATGATATGTTAGTGGATTTAGGTTATATGTTGTCCGAATATGATCATACCTATATATTTCAGAGGCTACTGCTGCATTATTTATAATAAATATCTCGTGGCATACCTCGTGTGTATGCCTGGTTAGGTATTCTATCAATCTTCTGGAGAAGTTTTAGAAGCATGTCATTTTTTTCATTCTTAGTGCAATGTAACCTAGGTTAACTTCTATTGAAAAGAAATCTCAGAGTGGCTTAAACACACAAGCAATCTAATCATAGTTGAAAGATTTAGGCAAAAAGTGAACTTATGAGCATACTTGTGCATTAAATTGTCATTTTTCTAATATGGACATATTCTTAATATTATATTAGAGGAGACCAGGGCGGAATGGGGTACCGGGGTAGATACGGCATTTATTTACCGTCAGTGGCACTAGAGTAGCACGCCAAATTTTTACGAGCCTCAGTTGCATGCAGGACGTTGATGTTTAGCGTCTGTCTGATTACTGAAATTGAATAACTTACTTTGGCAAATTGTAGCTATAAACTGTGTGTCTTAGTGTAATATTTGTTAATTTTCGAAGCAAGGTAAGCCTTTTTTTCCGTATTTTGTCTCCAATTAACTTTAATTCCATTGAATTAATCATTTTTTTTTTACATACATTTTTTCATGATGCAATCATCGAAACATCAATGGTTAATGGTAGTCACGTGACGTTTTTTTCAAAATTTAACGCTCGGTAGAACAGGATGGTGCTGAACGGGGTACGTATATTCACATGTAATATTCATATGTAAATTTTGCAAGCCATAAGTATTATTATTAAACTTAATACTTTGTAAATTTGTGGAGAATAAACAAAATTTTATTCTTAAAAATAAAAAAAGATTAAAAAAAAAATCTTACCCTCTTTTGTGTGAGTCTCATATCACTCTGAACTGATTTAAGTTACTGTCCATATAATCCCCTTTTTTTTTTACTACATTTAGTACTGATATATAAACTTAGAAACACTTCTGGTAGTCAGGAAATAATCGTTCCTATATAGTTCAAAGGGTTCTTGTGTATTATTTGAGAAAGGTGCTTTGTGTTATACCATGTGTGTAGGCATGGATTGTTTGTAAATAAACTATTAAACTTCTGAATAAATCCTAGAAGCGCGTGATTCTTCTTTTTCTTAAATACAATGTAGACTAGGCGAGATTCTATTATAGAGAAATTTCAGATCTAATCACTTAACCCTTTATCTATTGACGGTAAATATAAATACCATTAAAATAATTTGTTATACAATTCATTTAATTCATCAATTAGTAGTAATACAGTTTAGAATGAGTTACAGATCCATTACTTTATCTTGTTCCAAAAGCATTATTGGTTGCATAGAACAAAAATACTTTTAAAAGGATGATTTTTTTTTTCATATTTTCCGCTTTATTGTCATTGGGGGGCGTGGGATGATTTTTCAATTTGGAAATATTTCTGTATTTATATTGTAAGAACTTTATATTTGTACATTTCCTAATTCTACAAAATACAAAGAAAAATATTTAAAATAAAAGATTTGAGTGGGTTTATAAATATTGCACAAAATCCCTATAAATTCAAATTTAATGAATGCTTCTAAATCCCCAATCCTTCTAAAATCCTCCTAAAATTTAATAAATGATTATGTAAATCTTCTAATATAGTTTCAAAAATTAACGAAATATGCTTTAGAAGATAACATTTTCATGAATTCATAATTCAGTACATAAAAGGGTTAAGCAATCTTAGAACACTACAAATGTTAAGCAGAAAGTTAGCTTATTAACATTCTTTTAGCATGTCTCAATACGGAATTAAAATGGTTGTGAGAAAAGTATAATACCAATACAGATCAGAGGCACACGGAGTATTATTTAAGATAACTATCTCAAGTTATACCTCATGTATACCTCGTGTTTTTCTTCTGAATAATACATTAAACTCCGGAGTAAATTCTTTAAGCTTATTATTTCTCCACTACTTAAATCCATGTGGACTAGGCTAATATTTATTGGAGACAAATATCAGAGCGGAAAGTCACACAATCTCGAAAAATATTAAGATTCATAACCTTTTCTTTTTTAAATAAAACATCTGGTGGATTTAACATCAAAATCAAATGATACAGGCGGTTTTCTTTTGCTGCCATTTCTTCTACTTATAAGTCATTGATGTTTTTATTTTCTGCATGAAAAATTGTTTATGCTAACAGAGCAGAATGAGAACTCGAAATAGTTAACATTGTAAGACAAATTCCCACTTTATTATTGAAATTATTTTCGGTAAATTCAAACGCTTGTCTGGAATCGAATACTTAATACTATTGAGTGACAAATATTTGACCAGTTGAACATGCCATAATAATTTTGTCACTAAATACTCCAGAACATATTTTATTAGTCAAAAATTAATATTGAAAATTAAAAGACAAGTTTCGAGTTACAGGAAGTAGAGCGCGCCATAGCGAGTAAATAGTATTTATAATTTTGAGCTTTTTTAAAAAAGAATATTTAAGTTTGGTGGATGCACTAAATCCAGAGCTTGATTGAGCATTGATTCAAAGAATCAATGACCTTGACGTTTCTAAAAATCAATCGTCATTTTCTTTATATATAGTGAAATACATAGGAATTTTTATAAATATACATTTTTTGCTGTTCCGTTTTACTTTAAGTAACATGTAGATGAAAATTTACATTTTATTTGAATCGATGTCATTTCCTGAAACATGTATGCTTTTAGGTAGATTTCCTATGAAAATACTACCTGTTATGTTACTCTCCTATGTTGGAAAAAAAAAATGTAGATCTACACCGATCATGACCCCTAGATCCCAAAACCAACCACAGTAAAAAACTATGCATATATATATATGTGCAGTAGAATCTCTTTTATCCGAAACTCTTTTAACCGAAATCCAATTTTAAAGCGTTTTTTTTTTTTTTTTTTTTTTTTTTTTTTTTTTTTTTTTTTTTTTTTTTCTATAACATTCCTTGCGCGCAAAATCTATTTTGAAAGTTTTTTAAATTATCATATTCCTCGTGTGCAAGCGCTCCTTTCCGAGCCACGAGAACATATAAATGTTTTCGATGACCTTTCTTAAAATTATTTTTAATTTAACTTGAGCTCCCGTAAGCTGCGGAGTGGAACGAACAAAGAAACCGAACAAATTAGCGATTCTGAAGCTTTTGAATGTTTTTCAAAAGGTTTGGCTTGGCTGGAGCAGCAGAAAGACTGTGATACTGGCGAACTAATACTATTTAAAAACTTCGTGATAGAGCTTCAAAGCAAAGGCAATCGAAACTGCGACAAACAAAACATTGTTTCAAACCCTTGTGAAATATGTAAAATGTACTTAATTTCAAAATGAAAGCTATGTTAATTTATTCTTGTTTCTATTTTGCTATTGCTTTATTTTTATTAAGCACTTGTTACCATAACAGGAAATAGCGCGTATATTTCTCCTTAATCTTAAAATTAAAGCATTCTCGATTATCCGAAAATTTCGATTTTTCGAAAGAGGGTCGGTCCCAATTACTTCGGATAATAGAGGTTCTACTATATCTGTCTATGTATCTATCTATCTGTCTATGTGTATATATATATATATATAACCATTAATTAAACATAACCTACCACCATCAAAAACCGTAAATATTATGAATTAAAGCTGTAAGTATAAATAACATTAAATAAATCTTTGCAATGATAGGAATGAATAGAATATATATCACTTTTTTATGGACACGATAATTTCCATAATTTTGCACAAATGTTTTCAAACTATTACATCAAATCAAAGGGCATAAAACCTCGGTCAAGCTCGTTAACACTTCATCCCGTCTTACGTTTGACCCGAGATAAGTAGGGGTAAAAGCATTGTTTCCCCATACCTATCACCGGTGAAGAGGAATGGGCAAAATCGGACCAAGGGGGTGGAAATATGGAAGGGTTTTGTGAAAAAACGAAAAAAAAAAAACAACAACCCATAACTGCTTACTTATAATACATATCGAGTCAGTTTAAAGTTATTATTACTTCTAAAAAATTGGCCAAAAATTTATGTATCACAGATTTTTGATAAAACTAACAAGTTGGAAATTGCTCGTCAAACGTGGCAAATGAGGTGCGTTCGTACTATAACTACTTTTATAATTATTTTTTACACCCCATATTGTACTGAATGTATAATTTTTTGCACTTCATAAAGTGCATAGTCTGTAGCATCATTAAAATGCACTTGCAATAACTTTTTTCCCATTCCCCGTAATGTAACGGAACACTTTTGACTGTCCCTGTAATTTAACTATACATCCGATTTTCCTAAAACTGGAAATGGTTCGACAAAATTTTGCAACAATTATATATTTAAAATTTCAGACCATTCGGAAGGCTGTAACATCATTAAAATGTACTTGCAATAATTTTTCCCATTGGCCGTAATGTAAAGAAAAACTTTTGCTGTCCCTGTAATTAAACTATACATCCGATTTTCATAAAATTTGAAATGGCTCGACAAAATTTTGCAACAATCATACATTTAAAATTTCAGACCATTCGGTTGGGTAGTTTTTGCTCTGTTATATGCGGACAGACAGACAGACGGACGGACGGACGGACGGACTGAACGACGACTATAGGTGCTACGTATTTATATAACTCCGAACGCACCTAAAAATGGACTCAAGGGGTGAAAATAACATGGTTTTGGGGAGAAAAATATTCATAACTTCGGGAGTTCTGAATATATCAATACCAATTAAATTTATTATAAATTGTCTTAATATTAGCTACAACTTTTATTTGACAAGTTTTTGATAGGACCAATGCTTACCGAAAAAAAAATTAAAACGAAAACAAAAAGGGCGATTTGAAGAAGAAAAAAGTCCATAACTTCGTCAATTCACAAGATATCAAATCTGCTTGAATTTATTATATTTCTTCTTAATATTATCTACAACTTTTATATTGACAAGTTTTTGGTAGGACCAATTGTTACAGTAAAAATAAATTAAAAATACATATGAAGTTGAAGAAAAAAAAATGTCATATTAAAGATGAATTCAAATACAAACTGCTTACTTTCTGACTCATCTTTAAATTCATTTTTGCTTTCAAATGCATCCATTTGGTAGGGTCTCTTATTCAGAAACTATATAATGTGCCGTATTGGTGGATTTTTTGATAGAGGCAGAATATATTTCATGGGAAAATATTTTTGAATACTGCCTTAACATAATTCTGATAAAACCAGCTTGTATATAAAAATGAAATTAGAAACTCGTCGAAAGCGGCCAGATAAAATTGTTAAAGTGGGTTTTTCTCTAATCATTATTTAATTTTTGTTGGAGAAATTAGTACTTAATAACGTATCATATACGTACAGTACAACATATCATACTTCAATAACGTATCATATGCCCAGATCGAGTCGAGAAGAGACACGTATCATTTTTCTGATAATGAAAAATTAATCAGAGTGGCAAATTCACATTATGAATTTTTTTACGTCAAAGGGATAATAATTAGAAGTAGACATTCTGCAAAACAACAAGACTACAATTTACAGTGGATTACCAAAAATGAAAAGTCTGAAACTTAATAATAACAATGGTTAAATAAGAAATATAATAAAAGGACCAGAAACAAAGTGCATAGTACTGAAATAATTTATACGTTGCAGAAAACATGAGCAGCTGGATATAAGCGCTAATGGTCAAAATGATAGAGTCTAAATGATAATTTTGCATGGCATTAAGATCAAGCTTATGACCCTCATAGCATGCATGGTCACGGTGACGTCGTTGTGACGTCACTGTAAGTCACTGTGGTCACGTCACATCTGTGACCAAAATGCCACCACTCAGTGATGTCACATTGTGACTGAGATGGGAACTTCTTAGAAAACTTTAAAAAATTACGAAAATTCTTCAAAACATGTTATTTGCTGTAAAATTATTTTTTTCTAGCAATATAAAAAAAATTGTGACGTCACTGTTATGTCACTACTATGTAACTTACGTCACATCACATATGTGACAAAAAACCAGCATATTGTAAGTCACAGTGTGACAAAAATATGAACTTCAAAAATCTTTGAAAATGAAGAGTAATATTTAAACAGTATTTTAAACAGTCCCGAGTTACAGCGCCATAAGGAATGAAAATATATCAGTGGATAGCAAATGGTAAATTCTGTCACGGAAGGGGGGGGGGGGGGGTGGGGAACATAATAAATAAAGTGCACGATACAAGCATTAATAAACTAAATTTTCAGGCTATATTTTATTAATTTGATACCTAAGACAGTGAATGTATACTTTTTCATGATTTCAATTTTATCTAGCATTGCAATTTAATATAATAATCCCTCACTGGTTTTCATTATTATAAAAGTGTTTCTCGGAAAAAATGGTACGTGCTGGAGCAATTTGGATAATATATTTAGAATTAGGAATATTAAATTTGTACACTTTACATATTTAGTTTGCTGGGAGGAAATTTATTTATTTATTTATTTATTTACCGACCACGGTTATTCGAAACACTTCTGTGGTTTCAAGCAAAAAATTTTCTATTACAGTTAAATATACACCTTTTAATGAGCACGTAGAAAGAGTCTTCAGAGTTTAGTCATCTATGCATTTCTTGATTTATAATTTGCATTCAAGTCATAAATTCTACTTCTTTCAGACTTTTTTAATAAAATCAGCATTTTCCGAAAATAAAAGAAATACAAAAAAATTGTGCAAAACCCATGATATAATTTCTTAAATCGAATTTAAATTCTGTATTTTAGAGATATGACTTTAAAAAAAAAGGTTATTTTACAAATTGTTTTATTTTACAGAAAATTAATATAAAATGAATGACAGATTGACAACGAAATTTTTTTTATCCTCGATTATCCTTTTTTATTTATTAAGAAGATATTTTGAATTTATTTACGTGTGAAACAAACTTTACTTAAAAAAAAAAAAAGAAAAAAAATGGAGAGGGGTCGTTATTACAATGAAATTTATTTTTACACCTTTTAAAAGTTTAAATAATGTTTTATCTAATAAACTCTAATTATGAATATTATTATTATAATTATTTACAAATAAGGAACTTTATAATGCATTTTAACTTGAATTGTTTGGTACGGATAAAAAGAAAAGGTAAAATACATTGGAAAATTCTTCAAATAGAAAATTTTAATTAACTATACTTTCAGAAAATTACTGCGCATTTAGGTTCCAAATCTCTTTTTTACAAAAACAAATAATATGTAACAGACCATTTGCTTAAAATCGTCTGCCCACAGAAAAATAAATATGAGAAGACGAAGGAAATAGTTCACTATTTAGAACATCACCACGTCTACAACACTTTAAGATAAGGAAATGACTTCCGACGATTTTAGGATACACGGATATTAATGGAACGTACATGTAAGTCTTATTTAATTTAAATATTTTATTCCTGATTTGTATGTTATGAGTTAAATAGTTTTATGTTATAATTGTAAGAGACTGATCTGGAATTGTCAGAAGCGATATTTTCCAATTCGATAACTGTAAAGAAAAATATCTTAATCTGCCATCGCTTGAAAAAAAAAATACAAAAGCCTACATTCATATTGGAATTAATATAAACATTAATTTACACTTACTTGAGATTGAAAATGTGTAGAGACAATGATTTGGGATTTTTTTTCGGCTTCTTGCTATTTTTTTTATTACTAACGCTTATAGTTATTATTATTTTGAGGTTAAATATGATGTTCGATTATCATGAGATTACGAAACTGTTTCAGATTAGAAATTAAGATTATACTGGGAAAATGTATTTTTATATATTACAGTAGTGAAACATTTGAAAGATTTTTCTTTTAGTGCTAATAATATTTTAAATTATCTTTTAAAATCCTAAATCTTCAAACCAATGTTTTCAGATTTAACATTTGCCAAAATTATAAAATAATAGGAATTCCTTATAACATGTGGAAATATTTTTGCGATATTGTTAAATCTAATAATGAATTTAATTTATCTATTGTAGTTTGCTGTTGTTTAATAGTACAGTTATAAATACTAATTATTTTTTTTAGTGTTTTTCAAATTGGTATATTTATTTTTTTAAATTTTATATAAGCCTTTTTTCTGTTTATGATTTTAATCAAACATTTAATTATAGACGTCCTGAATCGGTTATTAAATTTTCTTCTATTGTAAATACATTTTCTACGTTTATGATACGCGTAATTATTGGCACTAAAAAGTAAAATATGATATTTAAGCATTGAAATAAAGTGTTTTTCATGCCTGATAGGAAATTATAGATTAAACTGCTTTAGTATATATTTTTTAAAAGTTCATATAATACAGGATACATAATATAGGACACAAAGTTGTAAAGTGCTTATGACTTGGGTTTGTCTCTCCGTCTGCCCTCTCTCTAACTCTCGTAAATATACTCGGATTGCCCTGAAATTTTTGGATGTTATTGCCGTTGCATGGTACCTATTTATAATGAACTTTGTAGCATGTTTAGTTCATTTACATGGACAGCCAAAAGTATTCCGTTACATTATGGCCTATTTGAAAAAATCGTTTCAAATGATTTTTAATGATTTTACGCAAGCTTTCAAACAGAATAAAATTGATATGCATTTATGAAGTGCACTAAAATATACATTCTGTTGACTATGCGATGCAAAGAATAGTTATTGTTCATCGTAAGGACTAAAAAAGGAATTCAAATACATAATTATATGGGGTGGAGGGAATTGTTTGCGGCATACTTTAATTATGTTAATCTGTTTCATATATAATGAAATTGATATATGTCGCTGAGGTTTACATACTATAAATTATTTCATGTATAATACAAATAATACGTATATAGCATTTACAAGGACACATAAAATATTTCAGTAACTATATTGTATCCGAAGTACTGTTCATTAGCGATGATTGCTGGAAATGTATTTTTAATTATGATATGCGCTTTTATGATTCACTATATTTATGCATAGTATATGGTGTATATAAATGCTATAATTCCTATACAGGGCTACACAAACGTATTCGTAAAGATTACTCGTTATGGGCGCAAATTGCTTAAAGGTGGTTTTTAAATGAGTTATGCTTTTTTTTTCGCTGAACTGCATTTAATTTACGAAAAAATGTTTGTAGAATATAGATAAAATGATATACAGGGTCACGTAAAGATTTGGATGCATGGCCGTCTATATATTATAATTTCTGGAAATGTGATTTCAGCAGTTTTAAGAGTGTCCTAGTTTGGATTAAATTTCAACTAAATAGTGGCGTGTAATTAAGATTCTAGGTAAACTACAGGGTTGTACAAAAATATTAAAGTATGTTTCCATACATTACTATAAATTGCTGAAAAAGAATTTCAACCTGTTAGGCATTTTCTTGCTAAACTAAATTTTCCCATTATATAGTATATATACACTTAAAAAATGGGTACTGGGATAAAAATGGGGTAAAACGGAGTAAAAAGTACTCAGTTTTAAATGCGTCACATACTCAAAACAGCCCCGATGCAAATGTACTCAATGTTGAGAAACGCCAGTACTCATTTTTTATTCCATGGTTGTGATCAAATATGAATCGTTATGTACTGCCCCCCGCCCTCCTAACCTCCCCCCCCCTCTAAAATTTAAAGATAAAATATACTGACATTTATTTCCCGTTCAAAGTTATTAACAAGAAATGTTTAATTGATTATTTATTAAGAAAAATAGCAAAATTCTTAACAAGATACTCAAATCGAATATTTTTATGACAAGAGCATTATTTCCAAGCACTTTTAAATTATTTTTAAAATACTGTGCATAATTTACTATTTACATTAATAAACATCATTTATGCCGCCATAAATGAAATGAACTATTACAGGATACAAAATTATTCGTTTGTTTGGGTTCGATAACATGTGATGTTTCAAAATAGAGAAAGCATAGGTTCATTTTTTACCCAAAGATATTCAATTCGCTATGAGTACGCCGGTTTACTCATTTCTGAGTACTTCATTTTTTTCAGTGTATCAACCTACATATCAGATACAGGGCTGTTCAAAAGAATTGGAGAACATATTTGGCTATGGACGGTAACTACTGAAATCAGTGTTTCAAATGTTTTATGCGTTTTCTATAATGTTTACTTACTTATCTTATTTACGTTATTTCCCTAAATTACGATGTCTTATTAAAGCCTTCAGGAAGTGTTGGAAAATATTATATAATCTATGATTAACGCATGATTTTTCTTACTCGTTTTTTCTATTTCCCAGATCAGTCTTTTCCTATAAAACATAGTAAATCTATTTAGCTCATATTCACAAAATACAATATACACGGGAATAAAAATTTTAAATAAATATGGCTTATCATGCCGTTCTATAAATAATAGTTGTATTAATATCCATTAGTCTCCATGTTCGTATTTAATAAAGCAATGACAAATCGCAACAAATTAAAAAACTTACACATTCTAAATATCAAGCTTGAACTCAGTATCAAGCATAGAACTTAATAAAAAAATATGTCAGTTGATAAGCATTGTTTTTTAAGTGGAAAAATTTAAAATGTTTTAGAAGAATAGGACTCCAAAATAGCGATATTTTGCTAAAAAGTACGGTAAAAAGATAAGATTTTATATTTACAACAAAAGTTTATTTTAAAACTCATCGCTGTATAAATACTTAGAAAAATTTCCAGAGAGAATCATTCGCCTTATATACAATATTTCAAATGAAAATCTAATTTAAAATTAATTGCTTAAAAGGCGAAAGGCCAACATAGTGAAAAAGATTCCATTCCGGGACTCGAACCCGGGCCAGCAGAATAGCACACTGACATTCTACCGACTAAACCACATGGAACGACACCCGGCCTGTAAAATTTCTCACTATTACATGTTGGCAAGGCTACAAACGCAGCACAAGATGAAATATTTATCGTGAGCCACCGACATGGGGGGTAAACGCGAAACGTAATTAAATCCAGCATCGATTGAAACTATTTTAATGCTTGGAAATTTCTCCAGGGAGAAACATTCACCTTGCATACAATATTTCAAATTAAAATTGCCATTTGAAATTTGATTTTCATTTGAAATATTGTATGCAAGACGAATGGTTCTCTCTGGAAAAATTTCCAAGTATTAATATAATTTCAATCGATGCTGGATTTAATTAAGTTTCGTGTTTGCATCATGTTGGTGTTTCACGCTAAATATTCCATCTTGTGCTGCGTTTGCAGCCTTGCCAACATGTAATAGTGAGAAATTTTCCAGCCTGGGTATCGTTCCATGTGGTTTAGTCGGTAGAATGCCAGTGCGCTGTACTGATGGCAGGGGTTCGAGTCCCACCATGGAATCTTTTTCACTATTTGCGCCTTTTAAGCAATTAATTTGAAATTTGATTTTCATTTGAAATCATCACAGCGTTTATGACAAGTTCGTCACAAATGACACATATTTCACAAATTGGTCACCATGTGACGTCAAAGCATAGTCGCTTTCGTCACAGGTTCGTCACAAAGTTAATGCCAAAATAGTCACAAATGACACACTTTTCACAAATTTGTCACATTGTGACTTCACAGAGTGCTCACATTGTGACGTCACAAACGGCCTCTAAAACGGCCATAACGACCTCGTTTTCCAGTCACTATGACGTCACATCGACGGTCACAAAATCACAGTGTGACTTCACAACGACGTCGCCGTGACGTCACCATGCCTTACGGGGAATGAATATTAGAATCTGTTACCAGAAGAACAGCTCTTTTCTTTTATTTTACTTTAGTAATGCACAGTGTGATCAAAGAATTGCTGAGGTACACATAAAACCCAAGATTAACTATGTGAATTGAAAAGCCCAATGATAAATAAATTGAAACATGGACAAAGTGGTAATTAGAGATAAGAATTTAGTTATAATATTATTTTGAGGAGGGGGAAAATACAAACAACATTGAAATAGAGTATGTGAAAGTAACGTCCTTTACAAACTCTATATTAATTTTATGTGACCATAGTTGGATACTGTTTCTTTGTATTTTTATTGCTTTTTCCCATCAATTGTTTACCCGATTTTTTTTTTTTTTGGTATATCAATCAAACAAAAGTACAGTTTTAATTTAATATATGCAAGATAAATTAGTATAGATGATATTTTGTAAACATTTCGTAATTCTTTGAAAGAAAAAATACCAAAAAAGCCTTACAATTTGTGGCGCCAAACTGGTTTTTGCTTTGTAAAGGAAACTATGAATAAATGTTTTTCTTGAACGTATGATCTTGATTATTAAAATCTAAATTGAGAAAATCAAAGAACTATTTTATTATACCAGGCGTCAATCAATTATTTAACATTTAAAAAATTCATAAAATTTTGACTTATAGGTTTATTTGAATGCTAAATTATTCTAAAGCGAGGAAGTTTCTTTTGGTACAAAAAATACATTTAGGAAATTTTGTCAATATAGGGTGCTTTAGCATTCAACTAACAAAATTTTGTGAAAATTACATTTATTTGCATGGAAATATTTACAAGCTCATAATAGTAAATGTTTTAACTGTCCGGCACCACAAGGACTTGCACTTTGCAGGAAGTAAGAACACAATTAACTGAGGTATGTAGCATATTCGAATGGGTGCAAGAAATTTCGTGGCGTAGGGTGTATTTTAATTCCGCTATGGAGAACGGAATACAGTAGTACACTCTAGGCTTTGCATAGCTTCTAATTCAAAAATAAACTGGTGTCGTGACCAGTGAACAAGATGGAGCAAAGCATTTTTACTGAACGAGTCTATAGCTGTTCTTCACAAAATGTGTTTGTAAAGAGCTGCAGCACTGGATGTTTGGTATGAGAGGCCTTTCATAAGTGTAGTCGTGCATAAGATAATATATAACAATGAGCTAGGCATGATTTCCCCCTTTAAGATTTTCAGCTATATGTCTTCAGCACCCGCGCATGGTTTTCATCCTGTTTTTACGCAGGACTGATCAAAGAAATAAACGTCTCAAAGTAATTTTCATGTGAAGCAGCATTAAACAGTAACAGATGGTGAATATAGTTGCTCCTCAGATAGGGATGTGAATTATCCTGTATGCAGCTTTGACATCTATCGGTATTAATTCTTCCATGAATGCAAAAGTTGAGTTTTATCTGTACACAAAATATTAATAATTTACAGTGTATTACTTGTAAATTCCGTCAAAGCCCATCTTCCAAATTCCTCTCGCTTAGCTGTATCATTTAATAATTCTAACATGCAGAGGGTACAGATTTAACGCACTATGAAAATATTGAAAACCGAAGACTTTGGTACACCAGTTTTTCACTGTACTTACTTTGAACACTTACGCCAGTCGTGAACTGTTCACTTAGAGTGTCCATTGTACTGCTGCAATATTGATAACAAACACTTTTATTTAATCAAAACGTTGAATAACTGAGAGCATTTTGGGAGGAGGTTCTGGACATTCCCTTTTGCATTCCTTTCTGTGTCTGAAATCGTCGCAAAGGGTTTATTGGCAAGTCCTGGTTAACCCTCTAGTGCATGATTTTTTATTTTTTATTTTAAAAATGTATTTGGTTCCTTAATGGGCATACATTAAAGGAAAAATACTAAAAAAATTATGACTTTTATATTTTTCCGTATTTTTGATTTTTTTTTAATTGTTGTCAAATGGCAACACCATGCATTAAGCGTATTCTAAGCAAATTCTGCAATATTTCTCTGGTCTTTTTTCTATTATGTGACGGGTGGCATTTTGCAACACTGGGTTCGGTTTTTTTCTTATTATTCCAAGGAAAGATATTACTTTTGATTTTAAAAGTGTCATTCTGTTCACTGCTGTTTACTTGTTATCAAAATACAGTTCATGATTTACAGGTTCAACGACTGGATAAGTTGGTCTAGCATTGACCCAAATGCTAACCTCCAAGTCATGTCCACCTGACAGACTGGATGTATTTTTTTCGTAATAAATATCAATATTGTGTGCAAATCTTGATCGGTCAATCCATTTCATGTGGTCCAGAAAATTATGTATTCGTTGCTTGACAATTTTTAAAAAATCTGAAATTTTTTGTACAACAACCCTATATGATGGAAGTTCAAAATGACTATTATTTTAATTTTATTAATTTTTGTTTGTGCATGGAGGCCAACTTTGTTTCGTCGTTTGCAGCAATTTTCTCACAAGAAGGGTTTACGGAATTGTAAGTAATTCATCGTTTATTTATCCAATTCAACTGCGGATTAAAGCAATTTGTACAGAATACTTTGGGCTAAAAATTTGGTAATGGAGGTAGTTTCGGAAACTAACTGCTTATTGGTAAAATTTAAGCATAAAGATTCAGTTTTTTTCCAAAATTTGTCCGTTTACAAGGGGAAAATTTTCTAGCAAGGAGTACTGTCAACATGACATAATTTGTTTTACAAATAGGCCGAAAGTACTTGTACTCACACGCCGAGTTCCAGTTCTGGGACTTGCTTTCTCTTCGCTAAAAAAATCCCAATTTTTTTCAAAAATGACAAAAATCGCACTTTTCAGCCTTTGATATCTCTGGTGGGGCATGAGATAAAAATCTGATTTTCTTTTAATAAGAGTATTGTATGGTAGTGTTATGCACAAGAAATTTCAGGATGTAGATTTGACTACAAGCTGAGATATAACAAGGGCAACATATCAAAACAATATTGCCAAACTATTGTTTTGTTTTAGTCACAGCTAAATATTTATCTCAGAGTGTCATTTAAATTTATGTTTTTGATTATATTTAAATAATAGTAACAGAAAATAAAGCCCTTTGCAAAGCTTAGCAATTAATTAAAAAAATAATTGTGCCTAAGGCCATACATTTTGTATGGTTTCAGTTATTTTTGTTTTAAGTAATTTTAGTAACTAAAAGAAACATCAGCTCTTTTACATAAAGAAAAAAAATATTTTTATACAAGACCTGAGACAAAATAAACATAGGGAAAAAGAAAAGCTGTTAATGTTGTCATACTTGTTGAGTCATGATCAAACGTGTGAAAACACATTATTGCTTGTTGGTTCAAAAACCAACATTTTGATCTTTCTCAAAATTTTATTTGTAGGAACCAAGTCTTCTAATCTCTTGATAACTTGATTGAATATCGTGGCCCTGCTGGCTCATAGAAATGTACTTTAAAATCACTATGTGCATTGTGCAAGTCTCAATTCATTAATAATTCATAGCTTACTTCTTATGCAAAATGTGAATTTTCTGCAGTATAAATTTTGAAAAGGCTTTTGGTATCTTTACTTTCTGATAATTACTTGAGGCTGAAGCATGGTAACATCGCATAATGTTTCATTTACAGGAATATACTTATGGTAGGAACAAATTTCAGGGACTGGCAAGCAGCATTAAAATTGCGTTTTTTAAACCAACAAGCAGGAATGTGTTTTGACACGTTTGATAATATCTCAACAAGTATGCAACATTAACAGCTTTTCTCTTTCCCTTTTCTGTTTTAGTCTCAGGACTTGTATATATATATATATATATATATATATATATATATATATATATATATATATATATATATATATTCATGTAAAAGTGCTTAGAGGTTTCTTTTAGTTACTAAAATTACAACAAATATACTTAAACCATACAAATTGTAGGCCTTAGGCATAATTAATTTTTTAATTAATTTCAAAAGGCTTTATCTTCTGTTACTATTATTTAAAGATAATCTAAAAAATAAATTTAAATGATACTCTGAGATAAATACTTAGCTGTGACTGCAACAAAACAATAGTTTGGCAGTATTGTTTTGACATGTTGCTCTTGCCATATCTCAGCTTGTAGTCATTCTTAATCCTGAAATTTCTTGTGCATAACACTACCATTCAATACTCTTATATAAAAAAAAAATCAGATTTTTATCTCGTGCCCCCTCGGGCTCAGAGATATCAAAGCCTGAAAAGTGCAATTTTTGTCATTTTTGAAGAATTTGGGATTTTTTTTTTTTTTTTTTTTTTTTTTTTTTTGCGAAGAGAAAGCAAGTTCCAGATCTGGGACTCGGCGTGTGAGTACAAGTACTTTCAGACTATTTGTAAAAAAATTATGTCATGTTGACAGTTTTCATTGCTAGAAAAATTTCCTCTTGTAAACGGACAAATTTTTGAAAAAAACTGAAGCTGTATGCTTAAATTTTACCAATAAGCAGTTAGTTTCGAAAACTACTCCATTACCAGATTTTTAGCCCAATGTATTCTGTACAAATTGTTTAATCCTCACTTGGATTGGATAAATAAACGATGAATTATTTACAATTCCGTAAACCCCTTCTTGTGAGAAAATTGCTGGAGACGATGAAACAAAAATGGCCGCCATGCGCAAACAAAAATTAATAAAATTAAAATAATAGTCATTTTGAACTTCCATCATGCTTGGGTTGTTGTACAAAAAATTTAAGATTTTTTAAAAATGATCGAGCAACCAGTGCTGGACCACTTGAAATGGATTGACCCTGATACTGCTGCGAAAAATAATATTTTAAAATCAGATTTATGCGAGTTTTTTTTTTTTTTTTTTTTTTTTTTTTTTTTTTTTTTGAGGGGATACACTGCTTCATATGGTACGAGCCTTTGAATTACTTATTTCCTGATAAACACAGAGAGATTTTTTGATAGGAATGGATGAGAATTCCCATTCAGGGTACCGATTACTGTTCCCAACTTGAATAACATATTTTTCCCATTAGACAATGTATTATCGTTCAGATGGGAAAATTGTCGTATACCGTTCGTTTTCAAATGTATTCAAGATCATAGTGCGACTACCTGGCGTTACACCAATGACAGGGTTCCCAAACAATATTGTAATTTTAAAGTTTGCCACGCTACTCAAGATACAAACCCTTAGATATTTTTTTATATATTTCGAGCATATATTGAGTGGCTTTTAAACGTGTTTTAAAATACTATACAGGCTTGTTTGGCGTGCTGAATGGAAAAAAAAAATATTTACATGGTGTTTTTAATGATTAAACACTTTCAGGCAGAGAAACATCTCCAATACTCTTTATCCAAGAAGGATCTTGCAGAAGAGTTTGAAGCTTTCACTTTTTTCTGTTTGCATTTACGTGGTTGCATTTGTTTTGATGTAGATGGAATATTCACTATCCCAACGTTTGCATCAAAATCCCAATCAATTTCATTAGCTGATTTATCTGCTTGTAAATCGCAATCAGTCTCATCATAATTGTCTGAACCGTTTTTGAACAGAAGGTTTCGATCAAAAGGTGGATTGACATCCCTGTCACTGTAAGAAGTATCACTTTCACTAGACAATCCAATCCAAATTTCTTCTGTTAATATTTTTTTTTAGTACCTTTGCTTTAAAATATATGTTGAACATGATGAGGCTCTATCAGAACAAATATTTTGACGAAAAAATAGACACAAAGCAAGATAAAACAATCAACAAATTCAATGAACAGAATACCAAAAATGTAAATAAAAGCGGAACTCAATTCATGGTGTTGCAAATGGCAACAAACGTATATTCGCATGCATACAATATTTGTTGGAAAAAACCTTACTGAAAATTATCTAAAAACACTTTTAAAAGCATATTCTTTTGAAAAATATGGTTTTCAAATGAAATTTTGCATTTTAAATATTTTTTATTTTTGTTAGAAATCCATCTATTACTAGGAAAATGGAACGCTTCAAAAGTTCCTTTTTATTTGTAACTGATAAACCACTATTATCACCTATGGTACTTTTAATGTACTAAAAATAAATATAGAGTCAAAATGAATACATAAATCATAAAGTCATCAAGAGGCAAAGTAAATAAACGATGAGGAGAGAAAATTTAATTTGCTGCCAATTGGCTACACTATGCACTAGCGGGTTAAAAGAAAACAGCCTCACCAGTAATAAATTATCTTCCAATTTCAAAATAAAATTCAAAGACGTACGTTTGCTCAGTGACTTGAAAATATGAAATAAGCTGTCAAACGTGCAATCAGCATTTTCTAGTAATGTACTTTGCATATTTCTTGTATTTGGAATGTGTTCAACGTACACTATTACATATTTTTTTTATTAGCATTTATTTCTTTACAAAAAAAAATCGACAAGTGTAAGAATACTTTTTTGAAAACCGTATTCAAATAAACAATTTCTTTCACTTTTCATGCAGTTTAGAAATCTTTTTCCCAGTTTTAAATGTTGAATAAAGCGAAATAAAATGCATACCCTATAATAAAATAAATTATTTAAATTCTTTATTTGACAGATCTTATAATCTTTCAAAACAAACACTGGAAGAAATTTAGAAATATGGAAGTATTTTAAAATACAGTTAAACAGCCATTTATTTAGATTTTTTATTTGTTTCAAAAGTTTTCTTAAAATAAAACCTTGTTTACTTTCGTTTCTAATACAGTGTTCAAATTAATAAGCTTAAATGTGATACATTATTTCAAAAGAACAAAGAAACTTATTTATTTTTGTTGAGTAGATTGTTTCTTATATTTTTGAACAGCTTGTTAATGACAACTAACTTTTTAATCTGCTGTAATTCTTTCTTTACTTCAACTGCTATTCATGTTGATATATTATTACGACACTAAGTCACTAAATCACTAAATCTGTGTACACTTCCTAATCTTTATAAATTGAGTACAGTTATTATGTCTGTGCATTTATTTTTTAATTAGATGATAAATTGCGGAAACAATGACTACTCTGGATTAAACTATTTGTTATTTTTCAGTAGAAATTTTTGTTCAAACAGAAGTTTTTCTTTTAAAAATCTCTATCCCGTATGCGTCATTATAGAGATAAGTTCTTTTCAAGTTCAATTAACGTTTTAGTGTATATTGAAAGTTTATATTTTTATTTAAATGTTTCAAAAGAGTCTGATTCAAGTGCAACACATATTTTGATTTAATTTCTTTACAGCATATATATATAGATTTTTTTTTTTTTTTTTTTTTTTTTTTTTTTTGCATTTAAAACTTTTGTCAACTTTGTTATATAAAAATCAAGTTACATAAAACAACATGAAGCGATTATTATTATTTTTTTTAATAATGTGGTAAAAATCAGATAATAACCAGGGAAAATTTCTTTAATATTAAAAATAAAAATATTTAAAACTCTTCTACGTTATGAATTAAAAACATTAATGGGAAATATAACGAAATGCTTTCCTATAATTATTTATATACTCTGAAACTGGAATCACATGGTCTCATCGGTTAGATTGTTAGATTATTTTTTAGGAGAATCAAAGGATGAATATTTCGTTATTATTAGACATACTTAAGTGCAATTTTTTGAAATATTTCTTTGTGCTTTCAGTTCAAAGTTTGAATAATTTGACATATTGAGATATTTTGCCTGACTCATTATATCATCCTCATAGGCACCCTTGCTGTATAAAAGAATTCATGTATTAAAGCAGTTACCGACGTAAATCCTATGCAAAAGGCTTTGGTTATCGTATGTAAATAACTTATGATTTAAAGACGCACTGATATCCTGAAAATAAAGTACTACCGTGTCAAATTTTAAATGGAGATTTTAGTTGTAACGTTTGGTGGGTTTTGTATTTGTAGGTTATTTGTATATGCAAAAATAAAACAAAATTTTTTGTGCAACATTGTATAAATTTCCAACGCTATGCAGCATCTCAATCTTTAACCATTTTTTTTTAAACGTGCAAGCAATCGGGATAAAATTAAGCATGTCAATAATAACAGTATTATTGACTTATGATCAATTTAATCTTTTTAATTTTTAAAACATATAGTCGTGATATAAGCTGCTAGCTAAAATATTCTTGTGCGCTTTTAAGATTTTAGGATAAGTAATTTTATTTACTTCTTGGTCTAAATATCTACACCTAGACAGTTTCATGATTTGATATAATAGGTCACATATACATAAGATCACTTTTTTAGATTTATAATATGAATTACTAAAATAGCTAGAATCTGCTATTTGAAAATACTTGTAATGCTTAACTTCATTAAATAATAATTTTAGTACAATAATTTGCGATTCATAAATTTAAACATAATTTAAAATTCTGCAGGAATTCATAAATGATTAGTTAAATTTAATTCCTATATTTTATTATTATATGTCGGTCTGCACAGAAAAAATCGGAATAACATATGCGGCATTCCCACAATCTTTTGACTTTCGGGAATAAAAATCTGGTGAAATAAAACTTCCTAAAACAACATTTTAATCTGATAGACGAATGCCTTAACGATTCAAAATAAAGAAAAAATGTTCAGCAGCGAAATATTTTTTACTTAACTTAGGTTTAAGTTAAATTTACGAGTTTAATTTTCCTTACCATTTTACCACTATAATTTTCTATTTTATTCTAAATTTTTACTAATAATGAATTTGTATAGTATCCACAGGACATTCAAACAAGAAATAATAACAATGTAGCATTTTTAGTACAAAATTTTGGTATAACATTGTCTTAAAGGCGTGTTAAAGAAGGGACGGAAGGAAAGAAAAAAAAAAGGGATGGTATAGGAAAAAAAGAGACGGTAAGGGAAAAAAAGATGGTAAGGATGGGACGGTAAGGAAAATTACCACTATTTTTAGGCAAATCATGTTACGACTAAGTGATAGCCACAATGTTTAATGATTTTTAGAAAAAGTTATTTACGTTGGATTAAATAAAAAAAAATATAATAATTTACCTCGAAAAATGCAGGAATAAACCTTGGGGACGGTAAAACAACCAAAAATGCCACGATGCTTGAAATTAGTATTTAAATGCTGATTTAAGTTCTGCAGTAAATTTCCTGTCAAAGAATTTTAGACATTCTTTCTCTAGCATATTTCTGCATGAAAAAAACTTGAAAATATTCTTTGGATGCATCTGAAGTGATTGTCTGTATAAGTTTAACAATAGGGATGGTAAAGAATCTAAAACCCAGGGACAGAATTCAAAAAATAGTATCAACCGTAAAAATGTGTGCAGGTTAATTTTTTGCCACATATTTATATAAAACAATTGTCCCAATTTAGGAAAAAATTTCATCGAATTACTTTTATTGAGACAATTTTATACAGACAGCCCCAAACTTAAAAATCAGCATCAGGGCATGGGACGGTATGGGAGATTTCCTGGTAATTGGACCCCCAGCATAGTCCAAAACTTTTTTTATCTCGTTGATATTGTTATGCAATCATGCAAAGGGATGTTCCTTAGTAAATGAAAAATCCCTGGCGGGCCGGCCTACAAGCGGAGGTAGATTTCGAAGTTAAGTATACTAATTTAACAAACAAAAACCAAATCATGATTAGAGATAAATCCACTTTAACAATTTTATCTGGCCGCTTTTGACGAGTTTTTATTTCATTTTTATATAATAACTGGTTTTATCAGAATCATGTTAGGGTGGTATTCAAAAAAATACTTTTCCATGCTCAACAACTCGAAATTTTCTGGCATAACTCCAAATTCATTTTTAATAGGAAAAACATGAAACTTTTTGACGTAATTTTTGAAGAGATTTATAAGCGACCTGTGGTTTTAATTTTCGTTCAATTAATTAAAACTTGATATATAAACAATTATTTCCTCAGTAAGACAATATTTTTCGTTTCTAACACAATCGCTTCGGGAAATTCCGTTCAAAATGAACATCTTTTGACATCATTTTTTGAAATATATTCTGCCTCTGTCAAAAAATCGATCATTACGGTACATTATATAGTTTCTGAATAAGCGAATCTACCAATTGGATGTTTTTGAGAGCAAAAATGAATTTAAAAATGAGTTAGAAAATAAGCAGTTTGGATTTGAATACTCCCTTAATGCGATGATTTTTCCAACACAATCTGCTTCGGAAAATTCGGTTCAAAAGGCCGACTTTGACAGCATGTTTTAAAATATATTCTGCCTCTATCAGAAAATTGACCATTACGGTACATTAGACGGAGTTATGGATTTGTTTCTTCTTCAAACGCCTTTTTTGTTTTCGTTTTTAATTTTTTTGCGGTACGAATTGGTCCTATCAAAAACTTGTGAATATAAAAGTTGTAGATAATGTTAAGGAGATTCATGATAAAATTAATTGGATTTGATATCTTGAGAATTGACGAAGTTACGAATTTTTATCTCCCAAAAACCCTATTTTTGCGCCCCTTGAGCCCATTTTTAACTTTATCAAAAATCTGTGATACATAAATTTTTGGCCCTGTTTTTAGAAGTAATAAAAACTTTAAACTGATTCGATATGTACAAAATTTAAGAAGTTATGGGGTTTTTTCGGTTTTCACAAAACCCCTCCCTATTTCCATCCCCTTGGTCCGATTTTGCCCTTTAACGAACTTCTCCGAGATTTTATGCCTCTTGATTTTATGTATCAGTTTGGAAGAGATTGGTGCAGAATTGTGGAAGTTATCGTGTCCAGAAGAAAGTGATATATATAGATAGATACATACACCCACATATATATATATATATATATATAAAGTTTTTTTACTGAGGGTGGTTTTGGGCTCTAGGGGTCATGATCGGTGTAGATCTGCAAAATTTTTTCAGAAATTCCAACATAGGAACGACGCCAATAGGTAGTATTTCATACGAAATCTTCCTAATAAAAAAAATGCATGAAGCACAAGAATATGTGCTAAAATAAAAATTATTGATCAAGCACTTAAAAGTCAGAAGATTATGAGAATGCCCCATATACACCCAAGAATAATTTTCTTCTACTCTTCCCAACAATTAATGTCTAATATTAATTAATTACCTTAAAATGATAAATATATTTTGATTGAACAACAAGGAATCTCGGTCTCTCTTCTCAAAATTGTTTACACTTTAAATAACGATCAGGAAAATTATAATATACAGAGCGTGTTCACATATTTTTGTAACAAATTTGAAAGAAGAAATATATCAACAAAAATAAAAAATTTATTTTCAAATATATTCTGAATATATTCAGCAAATCGCTTTAGTTGAACTATAAGGCGTACCCCACACTAAGGCGACACATAAGACATGTCGTTTGAATTCGCTGGAAAAACTGGTTTAAAACAGGTTTGAAACAACTTCGTTCTTTCTTTCGACCTGTTTATGCGCTACATGTTTCGGCTCCATGTCGCTTGTCGTCTCAGTGTGGGATGCCCCTAATATTACATTTTAATTTCCAAAATAAAAAAGGTTTTTCTTACAATATCAAGATTGAGTTCCATTCACTCTTCGACCACATTCTTAGAGATTCAATCCATTGTTCTGCTGATAAAGAGCTTGTATTAAAAGTCATAAACAGTAATCCTTAGGAGATGTACCAAGAGACTTGGGCGGGAAGCATTTAAATTTAATACAAGTCTCAATCCCGGTTTCATGTAGCATTTTGTCTGAAAATATTGCAGTAGATTTAGAGGTATGCTTTGTAAGCTTATCCTTATTGAACTACAAAATTCAGATTAAATGGGTAGCGTGAATGCTTGCTTTAGAAACATGTGTTCAAACATATTTCTGATAGAAATAAGAGTTAATTTCAGATTTGTTTGTACATTTATTATTTTAAGTTTTCCGTTATAAGAAAATCCAGCAAAAACCATAAAAAAATTATCAAAACTTTCCCAGGTATTCTCTATAACTAAAATTCTAGATCGTTTTCTTGTCTTTTTTTGGAAGTAAATCGATCATTTTCATTTCAATCAGATAAATATGTACAATCCTCGTAATTCTATTAACATACATCCATTTTTCACCTGGAAAATAATTCTCACAGATAACTCTGGACATAATTTTACGCTGAGTAAATTGTTTTCGCATTAGGGGGTGAAGGTCATGATTATTTTTTTTAGTGTTGTTGTTTTGTTTTAATTAGCTTTCTAATAGATTTTATAAATTTGTTCACAGTTCGTATGTGTTGAAAAATTATCTTATATATATATATATATATTTTTTTTTTGCGGTGTGGAATTTTCTTTTAGAAAGTGAGATGCAAGCTAACTATAATAATATGCGAAGTTATTTTTGTTGGGTATACATTTTTAACCCATTTCCCAGTCAAATGTCAACATTAACGTTTCTTTCCTTTATAACACTTTCCAAAATAGTTGAAAAATGTTTATGATTTCCGTTTGTCTGTCTGCCGTCTGTCTGGTGATTTTCTGGTATCTGTCTTCCGTCCGTCGTGCTCTAACTCCCGTAAATATTTTATGCAATTCATACATGATATTGATATTCACTATGGCATGTTCGGTATTGAAAATTAAGCATACATTACACTGTTAAACATTTTGCAGCATTCTGGCTGGTCATTCGACCGTTTTTTTCAAAAAACGGTTTCATAACCATAATTTAACTATATTCTGACCATAAAATGTCCAATAATATGGTCAGAATAGTGTTAAATTCACAGTTATGTAACCGTTTTCGGAAAAAAAACGGTCAAATGACCTGCCAGAATGCTGCAAATTTTTAACAGTGTAGTTAAAGTTTCTTTACTGACACATTCAAAGGAATTTCGTTACATTAAAGCTTATGTTGAAAAATAGTTTGCGGTGGATTTTTATACTATTTCTAAATTTCAAACACATTGAAATTTAGATATCGCTCCGGAAGTACAATACAAAATTCTTACTATAGAATATGGTATGGGTAGCATTGAGCGTTCATTTATAAGGGCACTCAAAGTAATTCCATTACGGTCTAAGGAGTAAAATCTTTTGTGATGTATTTTAATCATGTTATGTATTGTAATTGATATATATCTCTGAGGTACAGTGCAAGATATTTACTATAGAATATGATGTGCATAGCATTCGTCATTGATATACAATATAATTCAATTACAGAACTTTCTATGAAGGATATTTTCTGGAAGTGCGTTTCGAAGCGCGTTTTCATTTGTGATATGCGTTTTTAAATTAAACTTTTTTTTTCATATTTCTTAGAGTGTATAAAATCTACTGATCATATATAGGGCTGCACAAAATATGTGAAGAACATTTCGGGTTATTAATGGAAATTGCCGAAGGGACATTTTCTGCTGTGATATACGTTTTCTAATTTATCGAATTTTAGCATACTCGGTATTAGAGTTGATTGGGTGAAAACGCCGTAATTTTCCACTTAATTGTTTTAAAAATCGCCTGTTTTTTTTATTTGTTATTCATTGATTTCTTGTTAAAGGTTGAACTTTTATGTATGATTTAAAAACTTATTTAATTCTACAGATATTATAGAAATCATCAAAAATTTTGTTTTTGTAAACGTTTGTCTTTCAGCATCCTACCCCAAGATTGGGGTTAGATGGCAGACTACCGAGTGGTAAGATGCCCTTCTGGAGTTTCAATGCAAACAATAATTTTTGAAGCAGTGTAAAATATAATGGGACGAATAAAAGTAACTTTAAAGCTTTAGACATTCTAAAGTTGTTAACTAACTTAATATTAGGAAATTACAAAAATATGAATGTAACAAACGTTGGTAATTTAATAAAAAACAAACTAATATTTGAAAAAAAGGGTTATGTTCTACATAGCATTTAAAAGAATTATGGATTTTAAGTATTCATGATTTTAAAAGATAATAACAAGTTTAAATACGGTAAAGCTACTGTGATAAAGTGCTTTAGAGTGCAGATTTATTGTTGATGTTTTTCTTATATACCTTTGTTCTTTTGAGCAATCTCTTATATCTACCAGAAACTGCACATTTGCTTAGTATCTTTGAGCATTTTTTATGTAAACCACAGTATCTGTGAATGCATTTTATCCTATCATATTTCTCCCAATGCTTTATAGCACTCTTTTAGACACTCTGAACACTAATTTTCATTTTTTTAATTACTTTAAAAAACATCCTTATCTGCCGAATCCTGGTAGGGAATTCAATTATCATCCATATCATCGTCTGTTGGCGATTCTCTCTTTCTAGTGGTTGACTTCTTCTTATCTAATTCATTTTTAGAAAGGCTTGTTGCATCTGAAAATTAGCAGTTGCTATCGTCACACCACTTTAGTTTGTCTTTTATAGGCTTTAAAATAATTTTTATGCGTATATTAAAATGCGAACAAAACATTTGTTAAAATACGTTTTCTACATTTAAAATATCTAATTTAAATTATATTTCTTATTACGTCTTTATACAATTATTTCTTTGGCAATTTTATATAAGCTAATTTTGAATTGCTGGGAGGATCTTATTTAATGAATCTAGAAAAAAAATCGTTAGTATTCTCGACAGCAATTGATTTGGCCTTAAAATTACTCAGCAAAGGGGAAATGAATAGAAACCCGATTACATGAGGTAGTCACTAGTCGTTTAATTAAAATTTAATCATTCATAACATTTTTAAAGCAGATCACATTAGCGTGCTTTTAGAGTCTGCGGAGTCAGGATGGATGTTGGCTAACGGAGCTCGTGGTGAGCAGCAACGTCTAGTTTTCTAAAACTATATTATATACTACCGATATTTACAATTATTAAAATTATTTATAATTGCGCATTTTTAACATCACATTTTTAACAATGATATAATTAATAATTAATAAACTATTATTTATGAAGCAAGTACTGTTTATTTATACGGTACGATACATTTAGAAACATTGCAAATTATGTTCACCTTAGATATTTTAAACATTTAAAAAATGTTTATTTTAATTCACGATTAAATCACTGATTCAAATAATCTATTTAAAACCATTGGCATCATAGTTAATACCCAAGAGTAATTAAAACAATGAAGAAACAATCAGTTAATTGTTCGCAACGAAAAATAACCGTCATCTTACCCCAAAGGAAAATAACCGGCATCTAACGCAAGAAATTTTCGTCGACTCACCCCAAAGCATTGAACAAGACCCCCTCCCCCTACTGAAGTGAAGAAATGGAACCTACCACCATTTATGTTTTGCAGTAGAGCCAGGCACCAGTACTCACTAAAAACATCAGATTAATTTCTCTGGTGTTTAAACTATGCCATACATAGACAAATAAAGAAGTCTCATAAAAGTTTTTGGGCACTTACTAGAAATGCTAAGCCGAAATAGCAATCAAACAGCATCACTTAAAAATTAAAAAAAACGAATGTAAACTAAAATTAAAGTATCAGTATTGAATACTCTTCTTTAAAACTAAGAATAGCGTTTCCCTATAACACCTGCGGATATGAGAACCATGTGATACGGCATTTTGTACAACACGGCATCTCACCCGCAGTTACCCTATATGATAAATCTACTGTTCATATTCAGGATTGCACAAAAAATTCACATTTGTTTCTCGTCTTCCGATAATAATTGATGAAATTGTGTTTTCAGATGAGGTATGTGTTTTACAATTTTTTTATTTAGCTAAACATTTCACACTTACTAAACTGTGCTGTGTTTTATAGTATTCTGAATGTGTTGGGAAGTGTTTCATATTTCATGCTTAACGCATGATTTTACGTTTTAAATTAATTACTATGTCCCTTATTTTATGTGTAGAAATATCAAAATCATGCTTTTCATTCCCCTTTTCAGTGATTGTATACGAGAGTTTGTATTCATAAAGCGCAAGTATATAGGGTATAATTTATTGTTTATTTTCCAGCGACATTTTAAAACAAACAATATTTTAAGTCATGCAGACAATGATTAAAGCAAATTTCGGATATATATGCCATATAGATTCTACTTATTTTTATTTTTATTTAAATCATTGAGAAAGTAAAAAAAAACTTTACAAAAATCTGTGAAAACTTGAAATTAACAATCTTTAATATATAATTTGCTGACATTTTTAACACGTATGATTGTAAATATTTTATTCGCAGATTTTACTGATTTAAAGGAAGATAAAAAATAATAAAATATCACTGATACATAAAATATAACTTTATATCAAATAACATCTTAAATAAATATTATTTAAAAGATTTTAATAATAGTACTTTGTTACATAATGCATTGAACGGTAATATTGTCTTCTTGCACTTCGCCCTTGTACGGCGCTAAACATAACTTATTGAAAATAAAACACGTGGACAACATTCTTCCCCATATTTTACTAACAAAAATAACAAGTATCATTTTGAATCTGGTTTCTTTAACAACGAAATATATACTCATATGGGGTACACGACATTTCGGTCCCGACACTTCGGTCCCGCCGTTTCGGTCTCGTCGTTTCGGTCCCGAGACATTTCGGTCCCTGGCCATTTCGGTCCCGAGACATTTCGGTTCCTGGCCATTTCGGTCCCGAGACATTTCGGTTCCTGGCAATTTCGGTCCCGAGACATTTCGGTCCCTTGCAATTTTGGTATTCACCACCTTATAATTCGGATTCTAATTGTCGTGGGTCCGCCAAAAGCTGCAATTTGAACATTATTTGGGCCCTTTTAAAAAATATCCCCCCCCCCCCCTCAAATTTTATAAAAAGCTGAATACAACAGTCCGATAAATTTAAACTTTTATAACTCGTGATTATGAAATCATAGCGAGCTGAAACTTTGTTTGTTTGAACAACGTGATATAATTTTACAGGGTACATTGTCTTTTTTTTTTTTTTTAAACTATTATTATTTAACAGAATGGATTTTTTAAATTTTATTATTTATTATTACTATTAGATATTTTATATATACTATAAACTGCCGTACAATGTTTTTTGGTTGTTTTCATATATTTTTAGAACGTTTAAATTATCATTAATTAAATAATTAAACTGTGCTTATTTTTTTCTTTTTCCAATTAGATTAATCATAAATGTCTTCAATAATTCAATTAGACACTTATAAGCTATTATATGCAAATATTTCCTCAAATCACCCCTCTACATCCTCTCCTTTAATAATTCAGAAATAAGATATATTTATTGAAGCAAAAATTTAATTTTTCTTATTATTTTTATAATACAAAGTTGCATCGTATAAATTTGTTTTCGTAAGTTACTTTACCATTATAAACATTGGGAAAACAATAGTGATTTGGTAACTAGGCGTGCTATGAAAAATATTTTGTTTTCAGAAAACTCCACTCACCACTTCATTTTTTTTTTTTTTTTTTTTTTTTAATAATTATTGCAATTTTTTAAGTCTTCTCACCCTTTGAAGACGATTTTTGTGAGCTAACTTTATTGAATCTGGGCCTATTTCTTTGTAATAATATTATTTTTTTTAATTTTATATAATAATGTAACTATTATTTTAATTAATTTTATTTCTAAATTTTAACTGACAAAACTAAGCTTTTTTATATTTGTCTTTCATTTATTTATTTTTTTTATACTACCCTTTTCCTCCCACTTTCCCAGAAAAATAATAATGTATTTTTATTTTACTTTTATTAATAATTATATTAATAGTTTTACATTTCGGTAACTTTAAATATAAAAATAAACAGGTAAAGGATAAATTTCAGTTTATAACTACTATAAAATATAATGATAAATTGAATATAAAATATATTATGTATCGATTTTATTTTAAAGTAGAAATTTGTAATGTATATTAATAATGTTATTAATTTAATAAATTAAGGATACATTAAATTAAAAAATATATATTTAATAAAATATTAATTTAATTTTTATACTAAAATTACTAACTGTTTTGAGAATTAATTAATAGCAATTATTCATCACTTACAGTTTTCATTCAAAATTTTTGATTTATTATAATGATTTATTATAATATGATTTGGTATAAGTGTTTGCGTTTTCGAGTCCTTATATTCGGGTTATACTAAAATTTAGGGCGTTCAGTTAAAAAATCCGATAATGCCTCTCCTTTTATAAATATTACGTTTCCGTACAAAATATGAGTATTTTGCGATAATTATAGGTCGAGTTATAAATGTTTTAATTTATAACTTATATACAAAGATACCTTACAACCTTATACTTAAGATACGCCAAAAATAAAGAAAAAGTCAACAGACTCACCCCCCCCCCCATGCTTTTTAAAACGATTACGATTATCATAGGAAAGTTGTGTGGGCTGCGACAATTTTGATCTTTGTTACAAGTGTTTGCGTTTTCGAGTCCTTATATTCGGGTTATACTAAAATTTAGGGAGTTCAGTTAAAAAATCCGATAATGTCCCTCCTTTTATAAAGATTACGTTTACCATACAAAATATGAGTGTTTTGTGATAATTATAGATCGAGTTATAAATGTTTTAATTTATCAGGAGCTTATACTTATAATACATTAAAATATAGAAAATGTCAATCCTCCTCCCCTACTTTTTAAAATGATTACCATACGAAATTTGTTTGAGCTGTTACTAAAATTTTAAGGCCTTTATTTAAAAAACTCTACATTGTCCCCTATAAAATTATGTCACCCATTTCAAATGCAGAAAATTTCAGCTTCCTGGAGAAGGGACCGAAATGGCTAGGGACCGAAATGACTCGGGACCGAAATGGTCAGGGACCGAAATGTCTTGGGACCGAAATGTCTCGGGACCGAAATGTCTTGGGACCGAAATGTCTCGGGACCGAAATGTCTTGGGACCGAAAAGTCTCGGGACCGAAATGTCTTGGGACCGAAACGGCGGGACCGAAATGGCGGGACCGAAGTGTCGGGACCGAAACGTCCTGCTTCCACTCATATGGCAGGAAATTATTAATGGTGAACGTAAACAACAGGGAAAATTACTAATATTTTAGCAAGTTGCTAGCATTATTTTTGTTAGAACTCAAAAAGTGCATCTTTGATTTTAACGAAATTTTTTTCTTAAAAATACATACTGTGTGCATTATTCTGTAATTCTTTGATTGGTGTAAATGTAAAATTATTACATTAATATTTTTAAAAATAATTTTGTTTATTTTTCTACGTTAAATTTTTTTTTAAATGTGAAAAAAATATATAATGTGAACTAATCTAATCTAATCGCCCACCCTGGGAACCTGCTTGTGGCTGATGGCTGGGTGAAGCCCCTATCCCAGGGCGGGATGTTCCTACCACCTTTCCGACACCGCAAACAAGGGAACGTTAGTTAGTATATTGGTTTGAATATAAACTAAGTATTTTCAGATAATAAATACTAAAATTAACAACACATAAGATATGACGCAAGTACAGTAGTTAACAGGTTATATGCATGTTTCAGTAAAATTTTTAAGATATGACACAATATGATACGATTTACTACAATTACAATAATTACTAAATTATTTACATTATTTACAAGACTTTTCTAAATCAGTTTTAACCTCAAAATCACACTACAGGTCACACCGCAAAATGACACACTGTGTAGTAATCATAATGATTAAAATAATCAATTTAGTTACAATTTATGACAAACAGATTACAATACTAATGCTGCAATGACCAAATTATTTATATTATTTACAACACATTTGCAACACAATTAATTGAAGCATTATTTTACTTTTTTTCAAAATTTCTAGTAGATTGCAAAATGATATCCAAAGAACTTCACCAATCACTCATTTAACACAACTGTGCAATAATCGTAAAATTTAAATTAATCAATATAGTTACAAATTATGACAAACAGGTTTCAATACAAATTCAGCAGTAACCAGATTATTTACATTATTTACAACACTTTTACAATTCAATTAATTTTTTCAATATTTTACTATTTTCAATTTTTCTAGTAGAATGCAATACGATACCTAAAAGAACTATACCTATCACGAATCACGCCTTTCCACTGTAATTCCATTTCCACATCCCACAGCATTGTCAGGCCACAGGTACAAATCATACAAGCATGAATTTATAATTAATGAACGAGTATTTTTCATTAAGAATATTATAATTTTGGGACTGTTTGTAATTTAAATTTTCTAATATATCGTCTAGCAGTCGTTGATGTTTTCTAGTAAATTTGTATTTCATAAACTTACATTTTTCGAAAAGATAGTGTACTGGATCTCCACGCAGACCACATTGACATAGATCATCTTCTTTTTTATTTATACTGTGTAAAAAGGTCGGAAAACTGCAGCAGCCTGTCAAGAAATAAACTGAGACCCTGACCTTGCATAATAATGAAAGTTGAACCTTTTGTACAATTGCATAGGTGAATCTGCCTCTCTCTCAGTTATCCCAGCTGTACTGCCACCTATCCAATAAAAAATGTTCTTAGACTCTTATTCAAAAACGACCTGGGAAGTTTTACTTCCCGGCAAATTGGTAGGTTGCAGTACTTGGCGGCATCATTCGCCGGCTTGTCCGCCAGTTCATTACCAAAATTTCCTGCGTGTCCTTTAGTCCATGTTAGGTATATTAATTTATTTTTATGTTCTGTGATTAGTTTAAATAAAGTAAAATCGTGATATTGTTTGGGAATTAGAGAGTGATAATATTGTTGATAAGCTATGTGAAAAGATTTGGAATTTAGTGTATTTAGACGACAGGGTACATTGAACCGCCTAGACCACCGCCTGCAACTCCGCCTGAAATATCGAATTGCCTTCTTGTAGGCGTTTGACTTTTTCTTAAATTTTATTGTTTTGTGAGTATGCTACTACTACAAATGTGGTGTTTCAATTGGCGTGGGATCCATCCGTATACATTTTTTAAATGTTTGATTGTTTAAGTTTGTTCTTTATGACTATTAGATTATTAATTGCGATTTCTGGGCTGGTGATGTATTTGTGAATTTTTTGAACACTATTATTCATTATTAATAAGTCTTTGTTAGCTAATATTTTACTTTTAAGAGATTTGTTATATAGTGTTAACAGTAATGGCGGGATTCCCAGGAACACCAGCACCTGTAGTGTATAAGTTGCCACGTTCTTATAACATTTTGTGATGCAGACTAGACATAGGCGTTGTATGCTCTGAAGGCTTCTCTTATCAATGACCCGAAGATCATCAAACCAGACCTCTGAGCCATACTCTATGACCTTCTCCAGCACTGTAACGTAGCAATTCCTCAGGCACTCATTGTTGACACCCAAAGCGGCTGAGTGAACTCTCTTTATTGATGAAGTTAGAGTTAGAATTTTACTTTTGATATTTTGAATATGTAAATCCCAATTTAGATTTTCTTGAAAAGTTATTCCTAACAGTTTAATTTGTTTTTCTTGTTTGATTTTTCTGTCCCCAGTCACAAAATAGGTTCCCTTTTTTCCATTAGATTTTTTGCCCAGTAACATAAATATTGTTTTTTCTGGTGAAACGGTAGGTTTTAAGTTTTCACACATTACTCTAAAAAATTCAATTTTCTCGTTCGCCTCGTCCTCAAATTGTTTCCCTGAGTTGGCTTTAATGATCATATTGTAATCACCACAAAAGGCATAGAGGTCTTGAAATTTTTGGTAAAATTATTTTAATATAATATCTGCAATAAGGAGCCACAGGAGCAGGCCTAAGCACGACCCCTGATGATCGAATACCCCAACTATATCAAATGAAAGAATCGCGCAATATTTGTAATTATTTAAATAGTTTTTAATTCCATCCCTTAATAATTGTAGTACTTGTATTTTTACCCTCTCTAAAACCAAATTGACATTTATTATAATAGTTTTTATTTTCCAAGTAGTACAATAATGAATGTTTTATGAGTCTTTCATAGACTTTCCGCAGCATCGGGAGCCGACAAATGGGCCTATATGATTTTGGTTGTTTTGGATTCTTATTTAACTTTACAAAGAAGATTACCTGCGCGAATTTTCCATGAACTGGGAAAGTGATTAAGCAAAAGACATTTATTTAAGAGATAAATAAAAAGATGTTTAAAGAGTTTTAAAATATTTTTAAGTATAAATGCATCTAGTTTGTCGTGACCTGGGGCTTGTAAGTTATTCTGCTCTTTAAGAGCCGATTTAATTTCTTTTGTTGAAAAAGATGGAAGGGGGGGGGGGGGAGAACTGATCCGTCTCCTTCGATGCTGGGTCCAGTGACTGCGGACCCAATATTGTTGATTTTTTTTTATTTTTTGTCGAAATATTTTGCAATGCTCTATTTGAATATGAATTGAATCTGTGTATCAAATTTTATTAAAATCTGTTACTATGCAGCCACGATTTTTTTAAATGCTTGCTCATTTTGTGTGGGATGACCCTATTAGTACCTAAAGGTATATTTATGACATTCACAAAATGATTGAAGATGATAATAGAGGAAATTAAGTATAACGTGCGACGGAAGTGTACAAACAACTTCCATGGCAAATGACATGAACAAATAAATGCGCAAAAAATCATATATGTGGTTTAAAGCTTTCTATTATTTAAAACCTCGGAAGCATTCTAAAACTACATATTCTATCAAACAATAATTTTTATACACAACTTATTACACAGCTAATTTTTTACAATAAAAAAAAATGCCTATCTCTATGTTGATTCTACTTTAAATATCCAACTTAAATATCTACTTTAGTAATCCAACAGTTTGTATAATAACATTCCGCTAACAATATTAAATTATTAATTCTCCTTTTACGATTTAATAAGAACTGCGAGAATGGGGCCTATAAGGAAAAACATACCTTGTACAAAATTTTCCAACATTCTACTTTTGAATTTGTCTAAATATATGTAACTATGACACAATATAAAAACATTTATTTTGGACGAATTTGATAACTCATAGATTATAAAACAACATGTTTGACATGCAACGTAACACAAAAAACTTATTTGGATCTGTCTCAGTCACTATAAAAATTAAAAGTTCAAAAACGGAGAATGTCGCAAAGTAAAATAATAATAATAATAATAATAATAATAATAAAAATAAATGAAATTGTCGCCTAATATGACATTCTTACATTCACAGATTATGAAGTAACAACTAACCATTACAAATGTTCTTGAAATACACAGAATTTGATGCATTTCGTCAGGAACTTCATTGAAAACAAAAATGTATACAATTAAATTGCTTGTTATATAAATAATCGCAAATTTTCGTTTCAACAAATAATCTCCTTGAGTTATAATCTTTTAAAAGATAATTTATTTCCTCTCACTTCACCTCATGGATTTTTACTGTCAAAAAAGGATTACTCTCAAAAGATATTTTGGTAGAAAATGAATTGTTTAATATAATATGAAGGATTTAGAGATTATCTTGGAATATTTATAACTTTGGATGTACAATAGACGCTCTTGACCGCTCTTTAAATGCAAAGTTAAGCTTTATAGAATAAGTTTAGTAATTAGTAAATGGAAAATATTAACGGTGAAAGCGGACTTAAAGACATTTAGAAAAGTTTATAGCTTTAAAGACCGGAAGGCAGCGAAATTTATTTTTTCTTAATTTATGCAAGTTGAATAAAAAAAAAAAAAATAATAATTGATTTTAATTATTCTTACACAAAAACAGCCGTCAGCTATTGGAATGAGGCGATTACAGTGGTTTACGTGCTTCAGCATACAACAGTCAAGTCGAAATGAATGGAAACCTCATTACGGAAAATCGACATTAACTAAGTTAGTATCATTTAATCTTCCTTAATCAGGTTGTAATTACTTTTTATTTACACAGTTTGAGAGGTTAGACTATCCAAGGCCACAGCCATCTCTTTCGGGAAAATTGACGACAATTTACGTGATTCATTTGATATTATCAATTACCTGTTTCTAGATCAGCTAGTATAAAATGGTTAAGTAAAATATATAATATCTGACCCCAAACTCACAGTTTTATTATTTATTATTTTATACTTAATTTTTTAATCAACTATTTGTCAAATCGCATAAATTATTATAAAAAATATTTTAAGTTATAAAATATTTCGTCTAGAACAATAAAATGACATTTTATTCATGCTATGCTATACATTTATTGAAATTTGATTCTTAATTATAAAAATTTGAAGGGTATTGTCGTGTAGAAATCTACACAACAAGGCTTGTTATTAATTTAACTAATTAAATATTTTTCGCACGATCCAATAACCTTTAAAAATAATTGAATTCTCGGAAAATAATTCTTTAGTAATTAATTTATACAATAAATTAAAATAACATAAAAATTACTCCAAAATTAAAGCATATTAAAATGAATAATTATATAATGCGTAAGAAAAATAAAAATATATATGTTGTTTGGTACTGGTATGTTTAGAAAAAAATAAGGAATATGAATTGTGAATTTATTTTGTATTAATATTGAAAATTTAAAATTTCGAATTGTAAATATTTATATGTGCAAAAACAGTGTAATAAAATAAAACTCCCCAAATAAGACCAGACAGAAAATAGGAAATTACAGATAAAGCGAACAGTAGTGACACCAGACTTGGACAGAAAATGTATAGCGAAAGAATAGAAAATTTACGATGTTGAAACAATAAATTTTCTATCAATTAAGATGGTTTTACAACACTCGACGTGGGTGGTGATTTCCATGAGAAACCTGATGCAAGGGGCAAAAAATTAAGTTAATGCTATGCAGTGAAAAATAAATTGACACGCCCATAGATGGGGATGTTTAGAGTACCAATAAGGGAACAGGAGTAGCCTCCAATCAGAATGACAGCTCTGGGTTAATTTAGCCCTCCCCCCCCAAAAATAGTTGGATCTTGGAAGATGGAAGGAGAGAAGATTATTAAGTCTTGTGTCTCGTCCTCAAGAGGTTCTATAACATTTTAAGATGCGACTTCCTCTAAGACGATCCAGATACTTCAATATTTTACATCAAGTTCTTTCGAAGCAAATTTTAAGGACAATACAAAAATTAGCGATTGAAATGAATGCTGAGAGCAGACAAGTCTTTGTCACAAAAAATGATTGATGCAAAAAAAAAAAAAAAGGAAATGATAATGGAAATTAATGCTGAGAGAAGACCTATCCTTGTCAAGATCGATTGACGAAGATCGCTGAGAGCAGACAAGTCTTTGAAAATAAATTGATGCAGAATTTTACAGAAGAATTCACCTGATATGGAGATATAAGCTAAGTGGATAGTAGAGAGATGTATGAAGTGTCTGCAGATTTTGCCAATGAAAGCGTACATTGTGGTGTTGGAGCTCGGATAATTTTCATGCGTCATAGAGTGCCTAAAGGAAGTGAAGTTGGTTGGTGAAAGATCCCCATGAACTCTACATATATAAAAGAAAAAAAAACTTTATGCCCAGATGAACTCATTTGTGTTTGCTTAGGATTCCCTGAACTATATATATAAAAACAAGGAACTTTATGCCCAGATGAACTCCTTTGTGTTTGCTTAGGATTCCATAAACTATGATAGAACTGTATGATTTGGATGATTACAGAAAAGATCGAAGTCTATTTGGTTGAGAAATTCCTTATATTTATTTCAATATATATTCGTGGCTATTGTTTTCATGTTTTCATATAATGTGTACATTTAATATTAAGCAACTCATTTTCTAAAGTTCACTAAAGTACATAATCTTATGTCATTGAATATGATGATTGATTATGATAAAGATTTTAATGATAACGGGAATTATCTTTCCATAAATAAAATTTTGATTAAAATTTTGGCAAAAGCCCCATCATCGGATCGTGCTGTGAACAAAAAGGGCAAGTATAAGATAAAATAAATTAATAATAAAAATAAGTAACAAAATATATTTTTGATAAAAGTTTAGTCATATGACGCACAGTAGCATATTTTAATAAAATTCAAACCAAAGAAAATAGGTAGGAGTATAGGATTAAAACACTTCACAAACATCAAAAATATATAAAAATAACACATTAGAAGGGATGCGTTTTGCAAAAAAAAAAATCATTAACATTGTGAATATAATGACGCAAAAGAACCACACTGTGTGCACACGGAAGAAAGCATAATATTGAGTGTGAAATTAAATCAAAATATATAAAAATACACATATGTCAGAAGAAAATTACGAAATATTATTATATAAATACTGCGAGGATAAATAAAAAGGATACATTTAAGACTCCTAAAAATAAAGAAACAAAATAAATAAAAAACCCACACACATGGACTATTAAGGCATATGAAAGTAAAATATAGTAGGTAAGGAAAATATTTTTAAAATTTAAGAACAATCAAGGTATGCGAAGAAATTATTGTTACGTGAGAGACAGTCTTGAAAGCACGCTCATAAGGGGATAAAATGGCGAACACTGTCCGACATGATATCTGATAAAAAAGAATTGTTTATAGGACATTGTTAAGAATAAGGAACGATAACCTATATAAATAATAACAGTTATTATCTTGTACTAAAATCTTCGGATTTAGAAATTAATCACACTTACCTTATGCCGCATAGATTTTATCCAATATTATAAAACACACAATATAAACAGATCGCGCATTTTTATAAAACCATTCAGCGGGTTTAAAAAGAGATTACTACGTTCACAGACGTGATAACGAGCAAGCCTGTTTGGCATGATAGTACTGACCAGTACGTCTTGTTCCGAGATTATTATCAGTGTCAAGGACACATGGAGACCACTCAGTGATTTTATAAGGGATTTTTCGGCACATTTTCTCCAAGGAGAAAATTTTAAGTGGATATTCCGGATTAAGATGCAGGGATGAAAATGCATCCTTAGATTAAAAAAAAAAAAAAATGTTTTCAAGCAGAGCGCGATGTACATATATATTTACGCACTTTGGTTTATATTTTTTTTTTTTTTGTAAAAACATTGTTCTACGTAGTATCCATACTGTTGGAATGTAAATAGCGCATATTTTTATTTTATGGCCAGTTTTTTTGAAGTAAACTTTATTACCTACAAGCTACATGATTGCACATATTTTTATAGATTTCAGTATGCGTAGCATTAAAAAAAATAGTGGACAATGTTGACTAAAATTAATATAGCATTTTTGCAGTATTTTGATATTGAAATAGCCATCTTATATTGGAATAAATATTTCTCACCTATGCAATAAAGAAAATGTATATACAATTTTATATTTTGTATTATATTATTCTAGTGTACTTACAGGATTATGATGCACAATCTGAAGAACTTACAATATATGTCAGGTTTGATTGATATTTTGTAAAAAAAAAAATATATATATATATATATATATATATATGTATGTATTATAACTGTATTTTTGTGGTGTACATATTATTATTTTTTTTAAAACAAGGGGGAAGAAGCAATGTCGTGTAGAAATATACACAACAAGGCTTGTTATTAATTTAACTAATTAAATGTTTTTCGCACGATCCAATAACATTTAAAAATAATTGAATTCTCGGAAAATAATTCTTTAGTAATTAATTTATACAATAAATTAAAATAACATGAAAAATACTCCAAAATTAAAGTATATTAAAATGAATAATTATATAATGCGTAAGAAAAATAAAAATATATATGTTGTTTGGTATTGGTATGTTTAGAAAAACAATAAGGAATATGAATTGTGAATTTATTTTGTATTAATATTGAAAATTAAAAATTTCGAATTGTAAATATTTATATGTGCAAAAACAGTGTAATAAAATAAAACTCCCCAAATAAGACCAGACAGAAAATAGGAAATTACAGATAAAGCGAACAGTACTGACGCCAGACTTGGACAGAAAATGTATAGCGAAAGAATAGAAAATTTACGATGTTGAAACCATAAATTTTCTATCAATTAAGATGGTTTTACAATACTCGACGTGGGTGGTGATTTCCATGAGAAACCTGATGCAAGGGGCAAAAAATTAAGTTAATTCTATGCAGTGAAAAATAAATTGGCACGCCCATAGATGGGGATGTTTAGAGTACCAATAAGGGACCAGGAGTAGCCTCCAATCAGAATGACAGTTCTGGGTTAATTTAGCCCTCCCCCCAAAACATAATTGGATCTTGGAAGATGGAATGAGAGAAGATTATTAAGTCTTGTGTCTCGTCCTCAAGAGGTTCTATAACATTTTAAGATGTGACTTCCTCTAAGACGATCCAGATACTTCAATATTTTACATCAAGTTCTTTCGCAGCAAATTTTAAGGACAATACAAAAATTAGCGATTGAAATGAATGCTCAGAGCAGACAAGTTTTTGTCACAAAAAAATGATTGATGCAAAAAAAAAGGAAATGATAATGAAAATTAATGCTGAGTGAAGACACATCCTTGTCAAGATCGATTGACGAAGATCGCTGAGAGCAGACAAGTCTTTGAAAATAAATTTATGCAGAATTTTACAGAAGAATTCACCTGATATGGAGATATAAGCTAAGTGGATAGTAGAGAGATGTATGAAGTGTCTGCAGATTTTGCCAATGAAAGCGTACATTGTGGAGTTGGAGTTCGGATAGTTTTCATGCGTCATAGAGTGCCTAAAGGAAGTGAAATTGGTTGGTGAAAGATCCCCATGAACTCTACATATATAAAAGAAAAAAAAAACTTTATGCCCAGATGAACTCATTTGTGTTTGCTTAGGATTCCCTGAACTATATATATAAAAACAAGGAACTTTATGCCCAGATGAACTCATTTGTGTTTGCTTAGGATTCCATAAACTATGATAGAACTGTATGATTTGGATGATTACAGAAAAGATCGAAGTCTATTTGGGTGAGAAATTCCTTATATTTATTTCAATATATATTCGTGGCTATTGTTTTCATGTTTTCTTATAATGTATACATTTAATATTAAGCAACTAATTTTCTAAATTTTCACTAAAGTACATAATCTTATGTCATTGAATATGATGATTGATTATGATAAAGATTTTAATGATAACGGGAATTATCTTTCCATAAATAAAATTTTGATTAAAATTTTGGCAAAAGCCCCATCATCGGATCATTCTGTGAACAAAAAGGGCAAGTATAAGATAACATAAATTAATAAAAATAATAAGTAACAAAATATATTTTTGATAAAAGTTTTGCTGTTCTAATGAGAATGGAACTATGTTATATTCTGATAAAATAATAGATAATCTGAATCTTAATTTGAAAAGATTATTGTGATATAACAAATCATATTTGAAACATGAATTTTATATAAATGAAATTAAAGTTTGTTTATGTATGTATACTTATATGTCTTTCCTTTTTACTCCTTCCTCGTTCCCTTTTAGATAATATTCATAATTTATGGTATCTAAAGAACTAATATTTTGAAATTATTAGAATTGGACGTTTCTCTATGCAACCTACAAGTTCGATATTTCCATTTCAACGTTAAATAAGGCGTCCTTGAGTTATTGTCAAAATTAATTTTATTCCGAAATTTTCTTCTCTCCTAATTTATACCATTTGATCTTTTCACAACGCAGATCGAGATAACTGTTTCTATTGTACTAACCATTTTACTGTCGCGTGACCCTGTGTGTTATGACGTCCAAATCGTCACAACAGGTGTTGCTATCAAAAATCTCATTTTTTTTTTTCTTTCTGTTAAATATATTTGAAAAAAAAATTATTAACTTTACAAATTCTCAGATTCAAATTATAAATTATTTAGACTTATAAAGAATTTTTACTTAGGGCCGTTCGTGGTTTAACTCTGAAATGAGAGTGAAACAGTGTATCAGTTCCCTTGGAAATGTACTAAATTACTACTATATAACTACTCCAGTAATAATATTGTCTGGAAATTTAAAATTACTCTTCTACTAATATATTCCCATTTGAACCTATTGAAATTTTTAACTAGTTGAGAACTGAAAAAGCGTATTGCCACAGATTTTATTTATCTTCTACAAATCTGCGAGACTATAATGCGTGTGCCAAACAGTATGTTGAAGAATTAAACTTTTAAAGGTAAATAAATATTTTACAGACATACATACAATAAATACAATAAACCCAACTGGAGTGAAAAATTAGCCAGAGCCTGGAATCGAACCCGGGACTACAGTATACAAGACTGCTGCTCTAACCATTGATCTACCCCGGCCGATACCTGGCCGGGTAGCGGTTCACTGAAGTTGGGTTTATTGTATTTATTGTATGTATGCCTGTAAAATATATATATATACCTTTAACTGTTGAATGCAGCCGTTATTTATGTGTGTATGTGAATTTTAATATATATTGCAGTATGTGTGTTTTATTATAACTAAACTTTCCTTTACCAATTAGTGAATGAAATAAACTATCTTACAACAAAAACTTATTTTGTTGATATTGTCCTTTTGAATGCACTTTAGCCACATAACAGCCATGAACCTCTTTCGCACCAGTGTGATTAAATACGATTTTTCCGATTTTTTTATCATTTATTTTCGTGGTTTTTTAACAGTTATTTTGCTCTCTCTCTTATTATTTATTTATTTTATTAGCTTCCGGTACGGTACACTGTAAAAAAAAAATCTGTAAAGTTACTAAAGTTTTTCTAGGAAACTGGGATTCCAAGAAATTTTTATGTAAGGGCAACAAGAAAAATTCCTGTAACAGCGTCTGTTACAGGATTTTTTCTTGTTGCCGTTACATAAAAATTTCTTGGAATCCCAGTTTCCTAGAAAAACTTTAGTAACTTTACAGATTTTTTTTTTTACAGTGTATGTTATTTCTTTCTCCCAGCTTATTTTGTGTCCAAAAAATAACGTTACCTTACAGAGGCTAGCCGTAAAACAAAGCATTACGATAAAATACTCTTTACCAATTTTTTAAAATTCTAAGTATCGCACACTTTCAATTTTTATACCGTCGTATTGGGAAAAAAAGCTCTTTTAAATGCATTTTGTTTGAAAACTGTATCTTCATTTATTTTTGAAATATTAATTTTTTTGTAGTTTTTGGAGCCATTTGCTTAATATTGGCAAAGGAAGTACTCCATGTTTGTAAAAAGTAAAGGAAAAGTAGTTTTAAAATAGTAATTATATATTTTTGTTGCCATTTTCTCGTTACAACCGAAAGAAAATGTAATTAAAATACGTGATATTTTGAAAAAAAATATATAAACGAATGATTTCTATTTAAAAAAATGGAGCTATTATATACTTTATTTAATTGTAAGTATCTATGAATCACTAGACAGCCTTTTTTTCGATTTTCTTGAATGGCGGAATCTTTTTACTGCATTTGTGCATTATTTCGTGATAGTGATGTGCTATGCATGCTTTACTGTAGATGTTTAAGAGTAGTTCGTAAATGTGGAATTCTTAAGCGGATGCGAATGACGTCATTTTACATAAAATAAAACGAGTGCTTTAAGTCTTAAAGTTGAAATATGTTTTGTACTGCAGTAGAGTCCCACTTAACCGAGTTATTTTCTTCTGATGGACTGGTGGATTCTATTATTATGAAACAGCCATTATAAATGAAGTGCTAGGTGAAGATGAAAGAGAAGTCGTAAAAAAAAATATGCGCCCCCCCCCCCCCCTTTCTGACCAGAAAATCGGAGTTCTAACGTTTTATGGCTGTTCGTTCATCTGCACCTAGCACTTCGTTTATAATGGCTGTTTTCTTAATAATAGAAGCCATCAGTCCATCAGAAGTAAATGAAGTAATGGAAATGCCGGGGGCGACACTAAATTCTGAAAAAGTAGAAATCCTGTTCTCTAGTGTATATATATTGTTTTGTTTATGATTCATTGCATACATGCTTAGATGTTGTACTATTTTCAAATGAAAAATTTATACCCCCTCCCCCAAATTCAAACAATAACAATTCCATATAACATCATGTTATTGAAATATATTACTGCATCAAAGTCTGCAATGAAACATTTTGTCAGACAAGACTAGTTCAAAGCAAATATATTGTAAGATATATTTTCCTCGTTTTTAACATTTTGCTAATTGAAGTTATTTTTCATGTAAAATAACGGGACTTTTCTATCTGTAATTAAAGTTGCAGCCTTTTATACGAAAAAATCGAAATTATTGAAGGATTAGTATAAAATGCTTCTACAAAATGAAAAAAAATAATTAAGAAATGTGCCATATTTATAATATTAAAGACTCATTACACAGTTTTAACTGTATAATGGAATGAAATCGAAAAATGAAAAATAAATTCAAAACGATGCATGTACTGTTCGTAACATCAACAGAATATTGGATTATTTTCATTATAAATTTAATAGTTATGTCTTTTTTAAATAAATACATATGTACAAATAAGTCAAAAATCAATTTTGTAAGCGTACAAGTGAAACATTTTTAAGTAATTTTAAAACGTGTAATATTTTTAATAATAAATATAAGTCAACTTTTTCAATGATATATATTTTTTCCCTTAAAAAGTAGCTTTAATTAATATTTTGCTTTTATAATTTACCAATTAAAATTCCATTCCATAGATGAAAAAAGTAAACAAGATACATATTTATAAAGGTATTAAACTACTAATTAATGTAAATTATTTTTTCAAAAGTCCTTAATTTTATGTTAACGTCAGAACATAATAAAAAAAATGCATGGTAATCATTAAAACTAGTCTAATTATATCGCACAAGACCTTTTTAAAAAGTAATTGTAGCAATATTTTTCGTCATAAAGTACATCTGTATTTTTTTAAGTTGCATTTTTCTTTCGGCATTTTTTTATAGTTAAAAAGTTTAAATGATAATTTTAAAAGTAAAAATAATTTATTCGCAAATTAATAAAATATAACAGTTTTTTTTTACAAAATAATTAATTGCGAAAATTAATCACAATAATTTTGCAAATCTTTGAAAAATTGACCAAGAAAATAATTTAATATTTAAAGGATTATACCTGCATGGGAAGTAAAAAAAACAAACATGTATTTTGAAATTGTTTGCGGAAAAATTAAACAAGATATATCAAAACCACCTTTGGTATAATTTTTAATTACACATCGATAAAAATGAATTAACTAGAGAACAGGAATTCTGCTTTTCTAGAATTTACTGTTGCCCCCGGCATTTCCATTGTTTCATTTTCTTCTGATGGACAGATGGCTTCTATTATTATGAAACAGCCATTAAAAATGAAGCGTTAGATTAAGATGAAAGAGCAGCCGTAAAAAGTTAGAACTACACTTCATTTATAATTGCCGTTTCATAATAATAGAAGTCACCAGTCCATCAGAAGAAAATAACTCGGTTTAGCGGGGGTCAATTTTAAGACTTAAAGCGCACATTTTATTTTATGTAAAATGACGCCATTCGCATCCGCTTAAGAATTTCCCATTTACGATCTACTCTTAAACATCTACAGTAAAGCATGCATAGCACATCACTATCGCAAAATAATGCACAAATGCAGCAAAAAGATGCCGTCATTCAAGAAAATCTACAAAAAACGGCTATCTAATGATTCATAGATACTTAAAATTAAATATATTATATAATAGCTCCATTGTTTTAAGAGAAATCATTCGTTTATATTTTTTTTTTCAAAATAGTACGTATTTTAATTATAGTAAAGCGAAGAGAGTTCGCGCGGTAGGAGAGATTGCGCACAAAGGGATTCGACGGGAAGGAGTAGAGTGTACGACTGCAGGTAGTTGTACAGCAGCATTAGTGCAGTGTCTACATGAATGTGCATATTTATTGTTCCAAGCGTCTTGGATAAAGCAGTGCTATTTTGGTATTTTTTCCAAAGTAAGTACTTGAATTTTCATAGCTATTCGTCAGAATTTTTATAGGGCGTCAATAATACAAAATATTTTGAACTTAAACAATTTCTTATAAACTACTAACCTGGACTAAGTATGCGAACACCAGAAATTCATTTTAGAAGTGGCCGTATTTAAATAAAAGACCACGCAATCTCTCCTACCAAAATAGGAGAGTTTGCGCATCTGCTACTTAGGAGAGATGACGCATTTCCCCATAAGTTTAAGTACTAGGAGAGATAACACAGCTTATTGATAAATTTGTATGAATTGCAAATTACGCGTAAAACATATGAATTAATTAATTTTGAAATAATTTCGGAAAAACACATACTTATCAAAGCTAAATTTAGCAATAAATTAATTTGAAAAAAAAAAAAAAAAAAAAAAACTTTTGCAGATAAAAATTTTATTAATAAATTAATAATACAGTTGTTATTAAATAAATTTTATCTAATTATTTTCGTTAATAAATTAATAATATATTTGTTAATAATTTAGTTAAATATATATATATATATATATATATTTATTTATTTATTTAATTTATGAGCAATTAATTTGCTAATAAATTAATTTTGTTAACTAAAATAAATTTTCTAATACAGTGTTTTGGAAAAGCTTTCACCCATTCCAAGTAGTGTAATGCCATCGAAATCAAAAGGAAACAGAGTGCAACTAATGTTGCTGATCCACAAAATATATATGAAAAAAGATTTAAGAAGGATGCCGCTACAAAAAAAAAAGAAAAAAAAGGCCGAATATAAGGTGTTTTTACAAAAAGTGGGATAAAAAACTCAAGGAAAAAAAAACGAAGGTCAATGAGGATGAGTGCACTGAGTATCAGGAACTGTACCAGGAGACAATTTCGACAACTGACTGGATTCAATGTATTGCTTGTTGCAGGTGATTGCACGAAAGATGCAAGTGTTACAATAATAAGTGCATCGATTGTGGACGACGACAACTTCGGTTTGCAAATAAAATACAATGAAACTGTGGAAATCGAAATATGAAGTAATTTTCAATTAAACATGTTATCTAATAGGTGAATGTTTTTTTGTAATCTTAGTAAGGCTTGCTTTTTTCGGATATTTTAATCTTTTTAAATTAAAAATTTTAACTGTTGTTAAAATTATTTCTTTTATTTATTATTTAAACATTTGGTTGAAATATTCACTCCTAATACAAAAATATTTACTCACAAAATGTCAATTAAGTGTAATTATTATTGTTAACAATCTAATTGTAGTTATTATTAATAACAATCTCTTCTACCTATGTGCGCGATCTCTCCTACCCATGTGCGCGTTCTCTCCTACCCATGTGCGCGTTCTCTCCTACCCTGTAAGGATAGATTGCGCAAAATAGTTTTCTTGGTTTTATTACTGCTGTTCTATTAATTTACAGTATAACAACAAAATAACAATGGAATTGCATAAAAAAGTCAAAATTAGGATGAAGTCAAAATTATTCATGCATAGTTTAGCAAAATATTAATATTTAGATTTTTTTATTATTATTCTTTTGAAAGGTGCGCAAACTCTCCTCGCTTTACTATACATTTTCTTTCGGTTGTAACGAGAAAATGGCAATAAAAATATATAATTACCATTTTAGAACTATTTTTCCTTTACTTTCTGCAGAAATGAAGTACTTCCGTTGCCAATATTAAGCAAATGGCTCTAAAAATTACAAAAAAATTAATATTTAAAAAATAAATGGAGATACAGTTTTCAAACAAAATATATTTAAAAGAACTTTTTTTACAACGGCAACTTTTTACAACGGCATAAAAATCGAAAATGTGCGGTACTTAGAAGTTTAAAAAATTGCTATAGAGTATTTAATCGTACTGCTTTGTTTAACGGCTAGCGTCTGTAAGGTAACGTTATTTTTTGGAATACTAGGAAGGCTCTGCCCCCCTGCTCGCTATGCTCACCAACCCCACGCGTAAACGCTTCGCCATTCCGTTCGGTATCGCGTAGCAAGCCCTATTTTCTAGACAACTTCAGAAGAAATTATTTCGCGTTTCCATTCTGGATCGCTTCGCGACTCCTCATTTTCTATGCATTCAATTTTTAGATTCCACTTGGTATAAACGCGCTCCTCCCAACTTCTGACGATTTTATTTCCTTATCTTCAAGCAGGTAATCATTAGAGCTTACAGGGTTTGATAATTAAAAGAATTGTTAAATATAAAATCATCAAAAAGAGGTAAAATGTATCATTTGTTTGAATAATTACAAATTAAATAAAAATTATATATCTAGTGTTACGAACATTGTAAATAAGTAGCGTTTGTGCTTAAAAATAAAGTAAAAAGATCAATTAAGCTCTTTATCATAAGCTAATATTAGTTTTTGTTGCATTCAAATATCTAAATTTGTTGATTTTCTGTAAGCAAGTAAACCCTAATAGATTTCAATGGGAGTCTATGGAAATTTGGCGAAATACTGGAAATAGCGCCAAGTTGGCTTCACGTTTGGCGACTAATTTTGTTCGCCAAATTTGGCGGTATATCGCCAAGTAGGCAAAAAACTTAGCTACGTTTGGCGACAGAGACGGGAACCCTCCCTTGGTATAACGTCAGAAAGCACTGACTAATCAGCTGCGTTTCGCAGTATCTACGCAGATTTTCATTGGTTCATTTCCAAAGCATTACTTTTTTTTATATATAGAAGGACACAAAATAAGCTGGGAGAAAGAAATAGCATACCGTATCGGGGGATAATATTTTTAATAACCAAAAAATGTTAGAAGTCCATTACATACACATTCCCAGGAGATGGTGTCATCCTGATAGCCGCCCATGATGTCCACAGTAACGCTTAGAAAAGTTTTCTGAAATAAGCATAATGGCTTTAATCCGGATACTTAACATTATACAGTAATCACTCTGTTTTTGGAAAAATTGATTTTGATCAAAATTGGTCGTTCAAGGTTAAGGCATCTATTTTCAAAAGACAATTTCAGCTATAAAGATCCTAAGAGGTAGAAAAATCCTCTGTTCCGCAAACAGAGCAATTACACTTAAAATTACACTATGTGCAAATTACTTAAAAGATTAAAAATATATAAAAAAGTTTTAAATTACCTTATTATCCTTAGTACTTTCAACTATACACATAGTCTTCGTCCGAAATACAAAAACACGTGCGTCTTATTTTCAAATTCCACGTAGTTGGTGTCGATAACTTAGATTGATTAGCATTACGTCCAAAAATGACAACACGTTATTCTTTTCTATTTCGATGGTAAATTTTATTACACTTAACACTTGAGCGCGCAGTTTACAAGAAAGTAAATAAGTCTAACAGCACTATTCCTTTTGAATGTACATCACCTTTCAACTACAAACTTGCTCCGTTCAACTTTTATATAAGACGGGCATTTAGTGTTTGCTCTATTAATCATCTTGAAAATGAATTAAATACCATCACAAACATTGCAGTTGAGGAAAGTTTTTCCAAAATGTATTATTGATAAACTAATAAATCACAGAACAACGACATGAAGATTAAAAAAAAAAAAAAAAAAAAAAAAAAAGTCTCCCGTGAGTAATAGGAGATATTGCAAAATGAAATACATTCCAGGAATTTTTTAAAAACTCAGACATACACCTTTTCGCTTTGGTGTAAACTTAATCGCTACTCCTCCAATAAAATTGAAAGATCTAGTTAGTGCCAAATAGACCCGATTCCGAAAGATGAAGTTTCTGGAATATATGTAATTCCACTGAAAACAGAAAGTATTTGTCTCGAATACACAGGAATGAATTCTCGTAAACTTAAATATCGTATTAAAGAAAATTTGAGAGATTTGAAGTACAATCTGCCAACAACAGCCTTGTTTAGACTTAACCAGAAGCCGAATATACAAGTTAATTTCGAAGATACAAAAATTGCCCCTTAAAGAATTATCATGATTTAATTATCCGTGAATCAATAGAAATTAATACTAAAGAAACTACTGTTTGTAATGACGTTTTATCTACAACTAAAAATTTGGCTCAGTTTGCTTAAAGAATAATAAATCACGTAATATTCCACTTCCCTCTATATCTATATTTTTATTTTGACAATATTTTCCGGTTCTAAAAATTTGACTTTAACTTCCACTCCTTTCGACACCAACAACGTCAAATTTGAAAATAAGACCCTTATATTTTTGTAATCTCTGACAAAGACTATGTGTATAGTTGAAATTAGTTGGGATATTAAACTAATTTAACATTTTTTATATATTTTTCATCTTTTAAGAAATTTTCACACAGTGTAATTTTAAGTTTAACTTTTTAAAGATGAATTTAGCATTTTATTTGTTTATTTGCAGAACAATTCCACTTTCGACAAAATTTTTAAAAGAATGACCAAAATTTGAAGAAAATTAGTTGAGACTTGTTCAATTTATTGTGGTCGCTGAAATTAAGAACACAGTTTGGTGGTAATCGCGTTTGGAGATTAAAGTTTATGTATGATAGAAGAAGTAAATTAAATTGGTGTAACTTCCTTAATTCTTATCACATCGAAAAGACAATATAACTGAATATTCTTCGCTAGTTTTACTTTCAAAAAATGCAATAACAATGCATTTTTTGAAAAGTTTGTAAGTAGGTATAACCCATAAATTGAAACCCCGTAATTGGAGTTGAAAACTTGATCAGTTGCATGACAGCCAGACGCAAGGACAACTACCTCTATGGGTTTAAATATTGTAGTAACTCATTTAATATCGCAGTATATCGCTAAGATTGTTCGTGAAAATTATCTTTTCTAAAATTAGCATTCATAAACGGTATTATTTATATTTTGTTTTCAGATTATACTGAATTAAAAAACTCAGAGCTAAAAAAAAATATATGTTAATTTAAAAATTTCAACCAGTGTTTATGTTTCAAATTAAACCTTGATTTCTTAGTAGTTTTGAACAAATTTCCGTTAAATAAATAAACTGAAGACTGAACATTGTGGCATTAATGTCTGACTGTTTTATAAATTTTAAGATAAGGTAAAAAAAGGAATCACTAGTCATAATGACTTCAAATTTGAGCTGAATATACTGGAAAAAAGGGGAAAAGATATGGCATAAGAAAGATAAAGTTCCAAAATGTATCAATAGATGGCGCTGTAAGCGTCATAACGAAAGTGGGTGCGGCTACAAGTCACATTTTTACTCGAAATACGACGGCTTTAGCATGTGTTGCACAGTAAACCAACCGTACTGTTCAATGCACTGCATGATTGTCTCGGTCGTTTGAATAAAAAAATGACTTCAAAATCAGTCAACTTTTTTGGAACTTTTAGGGTAAAGCCTTGGGCCAAAACCGCATAAAAAGACCATAAAGATTCGTTTTTTAAATATCTCTAGACACGCATCAGACAGGTTAAATATGCTGTCAACTACTGACCGCCACAAGTTGAAACCGATAAACAGCATGTTCCACAACAAACTTAGTTCTCAGGGCTGACCTTGTGAATGTTTTTCATAACAGTGCCTTCAATTCAGCTAAATTTGCAATCGGGCCACTGTACATAACATCTCTCTATCCTAAAAAAAAGTAACTACCGCTGTCACCGCCGCCGCCGCACCCAGTTTTGAATTTTTTGCGACCGGAGGTCTTTCTTCGTTAATATTAAGAAAAATAATGCAAACAAAAATACGTAAATCGGTAGTATTATACAGAAATGATTGATAAACACGCTGATGCAGACAGTTTTCAAATCGAAGAATTATTTTAAGAAATATTTAATGCTAAAGTTGGACAAAATCGTTCCACTAAAAAAGTTTTATAGGAGCAAAAACTATTCATGAGAATTTAATAATTTTTAGATCATTTTATACGTTTGAAGTTCCCGGTGTGCAGATTGTATTTCTTTTTATAATTTGGCTAATTTTTTGAGGTTTTATTTCTATTTTAAATTCAAATTTTCAGCATTTCTAGAGATATTTTTTACAGATTTTAGAAAGTGATAATAATTTAAACTGTTGTCAACTGTATAAACAGCGGAAACAATAATGTTTGCTTAATATATATATATATATATATATATATATATATATTTATACGTGTAATAAATTAAAAATTTATTTACACGTGACTATTATAAACAGAAAAAAACATTTGGAATTAGAATTAAATAATTATGTACAAAAAGCAGGAACTTATTAAAAATTACGTCATAAAAACTATAATTACACGTGAATTTTAAGAGAGAAAGGAATTTGTAAAATAATAAATTTATTAACAAGCGTTAGAAGTCTTAAATAGGAGAAATTACGTCATATTTACGTCACATTACAGTTATTACATAAAATGAACACAAAATAATATTGAAAAACTGTTTAAATTTAGAAATTGCGCTAGACATTTATTTGATATTTTAAGAGGATATTTTTCAACTATTTTTCTTAGGAAAGCGCAAATAATATTTCATTTCTAACACAAGTATTTTCACGTGAATATTAAAAAGAGAAAGAATAGTTTGGTCAAAATTACGTCAGATTAAAAACGATTAATTTAAAATGTCTCATTTAAAAGATCTTTCTTTTCGCTTTGTTAAAAAATACTGGGAGACAAAGATTCTGTTTACTTAATTCCTTTTATATTAGCTTATTTTGAAATGTTGTTACACGTGTCTACGTCATCAAGTTATTTTTATTTCGACGTTTTATTTGTATTTTTATTAATGTTGTATTAATTTATTTGTTCTTTCGTTATTTAAAATAAAAATTATGTCAATTTGTATAATTTGGCGAGTGGTTTGGCGATTTATATAATTTGGCGAAATTAGTCGACGGGATAATCAAGTAGTACCGCAGCGGATTTGGCGTTAAAATTTCCCCAATCAAAGAGAAATGAATAGAAATCCGTTTATAGGGAGATCGCCAGTGTTTTTTAAATTATAATTCAATCTTTCGAAATCTTTTTAAAGCCGATCACATTAGCGTGCATTTAGAGTCTGCGGTGTCTGGACGGGGGTTGACGAGCGTAGCTCGTAGGGGGCCGAGCCCCCTAGTTTTTAAAATAATCCCACAGCCAGAAGATACAAGGATTGAGGTCTGGTGATCTTGGAGGCTAGGCTGTTGCACAATGACGACTGATAAGTCGATCATCTTCGAAATGAATTGTGAGCAGTTGTATGATTGGCTTTGCGACCTGCGGAGAAGCGCCATCTTGCATGAAAATTATTCTATCGAGATATGCATGCTGTTTAAGTTTTGTAATGTCCTCGTTTCGCAAAAGACTCTCATACTTTTTACGATTCACGGTACAGGTAACAGGACCGCAGAACCGATCTCCTGGAATTGAAATGGCCCTGCCATACACAATGCCGCCAACTCGTACCACACAGATACCTTTTGTGAATGCATCGGTACTGGTTGAATTGCGAATGGCTTTTCTTTTCCCATATAATACAATTTTCGTGTGTTGACAAACCCTTGGAAATGGAAATGCGATTCTTCTCTCCACAAAATGTTCCATGCCCATGCATTGTTCACTTTCATGCTAGCGAGATAAAGTCTCGGGCAATTCCCAGCGCAATGCACGTTTGAACACCACTGATCGTCTCTTCCTGTAATGCAGCGGCCACATCTTATACTGACGTCGAAGCAATCCATTTCCTCCCTCTTCCAGATTTCACTTCAAAACAACCTGTCTCTTCAAATTTCTGTAATAGTATTCTTCAGACACTTGGCAGATATCGTTCCAGAAACTTTTTTCATACCTTTTAATGACCGGAATTTTTTAACTGTAAGCGCACAGTCGCCGATTTTGTACAAGAGCTTCACCAGCAGAGCGCGATCCTTCAGTGACACACTCATGAGAACCTGATCATATGCAATAAGAGGGGAATGCCACATACTCCGCGTTTTTATTCCACATGCAATGTGTCGTACGCCGCATACAGCGAGCGCCACCTATGGATATATTTTTGAACTTTTTTTATTATGCTATACCGTTTCCCCCTTCTTGCATTATATTCAGTACAAATGTGAAGTCTTTATGACCAGTGGTTCTGTTTTTAGAGCATTTTGAAAGAGGGACTTCAATTATAATCACCCTGTATTTTAGAATTAACTAGCAGGAATGACCGAGCTAAGCTCGGTCAAAATTAGCTTTGTGTTCATCTAGATATATTATTCCCACTGAATCATTCTTGCTGTTTTAGATGCAATTAGCTTGACCCTGATCCATATTGACCCAAAATGACCCCCTAATCGAATTTTTTCGAACATGCGTCCTAACACAATGCTTTTCTCGAGCCTGAAAACGATGGAATAATAAAAATAGTGAAAATCGTTTGTAGTTTTCTAGATAAAATAAGTTAGACCCACGTTATTCAAAAATGACCCACTAACCAAAATTTATCGAACATGTAACCTACTCCAAAGGACTTTTTGTACTGTGAAACGGAATAATACAAAATTTTGTCAAAATCGTTTGACACTTTTTGAGATACAGTTAGCTTGACTCCGACCCATTATCACCAAAATGACCCATTAATAGAATTTTCTTGAGCATGCGACCCAGTCCAATGGTTTTATCTTTTCCAGAAACTGTGAAATACAAAGTTTTGTCAAAATCGTTTGAGTCGTTTTTTAGATACAGTTAGCTTGATCCTGATCCATTAGGACCCGAAATGAGCCATGATTGAATTTTCTTGAACATACGACCCTGCCCAATAGTCTTATAATTCCAGGAAACGGTATTATACAAATTTTGTCAAAATTTTTGTACTGCTTTTTAAATATAATTAGCTTGAGCCTGACTCATTATGACCCACTAATCGAATTTCTTGAACATGCGACCTAGCCCGATGGTCCTCTCTAGCCCGAAAACGATATAATACAAAATTTATTCAAAATCGTTTTAGTCGTGTTTAAGGTACAATTAGCTTGACCCTGACCCATTGTGACCCAAAATGACCCATTAATCGAATTTTCTCAAACACGTGACCTAACCCAATTCTCTTCTCGTGCCTAGAAACGGTATATTATAAAAAATTTTGAAAATGTCTTGAGCCGTTTTTTGGATTCAATTAGCTTGTCCCTGATCCATTGTGACCCAAAATGACCCACTAATCGAATTTTCTCGAACATGCGACCCTGCCCAATGGTCTTATCATGCCTAGAAATGGTTATACAAAATTTTGTCAAAATGTTTTGTACCTCTTTTTAAATAGAATTAGCTTGACCCTGACCCATTGTGACCCAAAATGACACAGTAATTGAATTTTCTCAAACATGTGACTGAGACGAATGGTCATCTCATGCCCAGAAATGGTATATTACAAAATTTTGTGAAAATGTCCTGAGCCGTTATCTAGATAAACTTAGCTTTACCCTGACCCATAATGACCCACTAATTGAATTTTTTCGAACACGTGACTCAACCCAATGATCTTTCCGAGCCCGAAAACGATAGATTACAAAATTTCGTAAAAATCGTTAGAGCCGTTATTTAGATAAACTTAGCTTGACCCACGGTGACCCCAAAACGACCCACTAATCGAATTTTCTGGAACATGTGATTTAGCCCAATGATCTTCCCGTAATCCATAACTGTAGAATATAGAGTTTAGTGAAAATCGTTAGAGCCGTTTTTTAGATAAAAATAGCTTGGCTTACAGTGACCCAAAAATGACCCACAAATCCAATTTTCTCGAACATGGGACCTAGTCCAATTGTTTTCTCGTACCCGAGAATGGTTGGATACAAAATTTAGTCAAAATCGATTGAGACGTTCATTAGATATAATTACCATGACCCTGACCCATTATGACACAAAATGACCCATTAATCGAATTTTCCCGAATACGTGACCTATCCCAATAGTCTTTTTGTGCCCGAAAACGGTAGGGTGCAAAATTTAATCAAAATCGTTAGAGCCGTTTTCAAGATAAAATTTACACACACACACACACACTCACACAATTTTTGCTCGCATTATAGTTTAAGATTAATACTGGTGTTCACGATATAGTATATTTTATTAGTAAAAGAATGGCATGGCATATTGCTAATTAGTCTACATAAGAAAACATAAAAACATTATTATATACAAATAGTTTCTATTGACAAACAAAACAGCTCTGAAGAAAACTAAAAACAATTGCATATGGATGCTTAAAAAAAAACTGAAATTGATTTAGAATCAATATGTGTCTCAACTTTTCACTAAAATGTCGGAATCGTGTAATTACGAGATGATTTAAATAAAGATGTTGAAACCAGACGTTTTAAAATACTTGTAATGGTGACATTGTTTGTTTAAAATGTCATGTTGTGGATTAAAACAATTAAAAAAAGTTGAAAAATTGAAACCATTGAAATAGTCAGCATAATTATCTGATTTTTCAAAATTTTCTCCTGAAAGTTTTCTTATTTTTCCGTCCAAGATATGATAATACTTGATGTAAGTAAAAAAAAAAAAAAAAAAAAAAAAAAAAAGCAATTTAACGAATTACAACGACCATTTGGAAAATGATTTTTTCGAAGACTAAAATTTAAGACATAAATAATCACACGGAGTTGATCATACATTGCGTACCCCATGAATTAAACACAGCAATTAATAACAGCGAGAAAAATCGCCTGCGACTCGTCACATTCCCTGAAATTTACGTATTATCCACCTGAAACCAAGCATTTCATTGGCTGTTCGGGAAAAGGCTTTTCCGTCGTAGAAATCTGACGACCAATTTCAAATGAAATTTCATTCTTAAACTTCTAAACATCCCACAATATTACTTTTAACACCGTCGTATAGAAAAATAACGTACTTTTAAATGTAATTTGTTTGAAAGCTGTATCTCAATTTGTTTCTGAGTTATTAATTTTTTTGTAGTTTTTATTACTTTTTTGTCATAGTGATACATCAAACTTTAAGACTTAGCTACAAATTAACTTAAAATATATATTGGTTTCCTACACTATTTTGGGGGGATATAATGCAAAATAGAGTCCTTATCATAATTACACAAAGTGAATATATTGAAGAAAATCTGAATAAAAATAATACGCAAGATTTAAAATAAGTACATGCAACTTTATATAACAACGTGAGAACAAATAAATTTGCCCCGAAAACTTGGAAACATAACTGTAAAATTTAAACATTCCTCATGTTCAATCCATAGGTTATTTTATAAATTTACATGTAATAAAGCCTCCTAATCCGTTAAACAATGAGTTTAATAAACTGCGTATGGGTAGATGAAAAAATAATTCTGCAAAACCTTAAATGTATCCAAGATCAAGGAATCATATTTAAACTCTATTCAAAGTTCTCTCTGGATGTATTCATCATTAATAGAAATGAGATATTCTACAGAAAATCCTATTCCAAATACAGCTTTGTACTTCATGGCGGTGCCATTTCTTGAGAATCAAGAGACCAGTAAAGTGTAATATTATAAAAATCTGAATCAGAGTACATGCTTTTATGACGGTTGTTAAGGCCGTTGAGCAGATAACTCTAGTCTCTAATGTTAAACCTATGGTCACAGAATGCATTCGGATATTTATTATTAACTTATTTTTCCTTTATAGTCTTGTTAAAGGATGTCTCTTTTTTTCAAAGTTGTCAAAATGTTTCTAAAATGTGTACTCAATTTAAATTTTACAATTATACAACCAGTTTCACATTTTCCAATTAATTTAAATATGGGACGGAAAGCAACTCAGACTGATTACTAAAAGCTCATTTTCAAGTTGACCTCAAGTTGCATAGGACATTTGCAGTAAACCTGGGAATTATCTGAAAATTTTTGATAACAACTGTTTTTTTTTTCAATTAGCTTACAGGAGAAAAGCCTATTTGCAATAAGCCTGAAAAATATCAGGTTGATTGGAAAAAACAGGCGATTCTCTAATTGCGTGGCTCTTTGCAAACAGCGTACGGTCTTTGCAAAACGACAGATTTCTCAATTAACCTACGAATAAGCTTGTTTTCAAAATCATTCCTTTTCGATTTACCCCGATTAATATTTCATCCTCATGTTAATAGCATGTGGAATGTAGATTTTGGATAATGCTGCATGAATTAATTAATTACCTTCCAAAAATAAGCATAACTTGGTAGCTTAGAGATGTAATTGTACACATACATTTAATAAATAAAGTTAAAATACCTAAAAAGTGCTTAGCTTTTTGATAGTTAATACGTCCAAGAATATACACTATGACGCAAAAGTTTAGACAATGAAGAAATTCTTACATACTTTGAAAAATATTTATTCAATTTTCAAATCACTGCTTGAAATTAATGTGCTGTACATATAAACAATATTTATAACAAAGAAAAGTGGAATTGTGCATATTGCAATAAATTAAATGGTAACAAAAATAAACTGCTGTCTCAAAAGTTTAGACACAAATTAAATAAAATCGAAATAAACAATTTTTAAAACCTGGTTGCGCATCCATGCTTATGTATTACGTCATATACACGAGATTGCATGGAAGAAACTAAATCTTGCATAGTTTGTGGATCGATATCGTACCATGCATTCTCAATAGATGTCTTAAGTTCCTTTTCAGAAGAGTATTGTCTAGCGTTGCTATAAACTTTGCGACACATGATGCTCCAAAGGTTTTCTATAGGGTTAAGATCTGGGCTACATGTTGGCCAGTCGAGAACTCTTATATTATGGGAATTAAACCAAGATTTTGAATGTTTTGCAGTGTGAATTGAAGCATTGTCTTGCTGAAATTCCCACTGAGGACCCCCTAGAAGCTCAGCAAACGGCAGTAGGTTTTCTTCTAATGTCTGTGTATAATGCTGTGAAGTTTGACGACCACTGGTGAAGGTCAGAGATACTTGTCTATTATAGCAAAAGGCTGCCCAAACCATCGCCGAGCCCCCTCCTTGTCTGCGACTAAAAAACGTCGAGGTTCCTTCCGCAAGTCATGCCAATACGATAAACAACCATCTGGACCATCCAGATTCCACTTTTTTTCATCGCTAAATATGACTGACTGTCATTTCTCTCCATATGACATATGCTTTCGAGCCCACATAAGTCTTTGTAACTTATGATGTGGTTTCAGAGCTGGTTTCTTCTGCATTTTGCTATAAACGATTGTTCCTTTTTCCAAAATTCGTCTACGAATCGTATCCTTTGATACAGAGAGTCTCGATGAGCTTTGAACTCCACGTACGCTCATTTGTTGAGTACTCGCTAGTCTTTGTATCAGGCGATCCTCTCGTACATTTGTCACACGTGGCCTCCCAGACCGACATTTTGCTTTATATTCGAAACCACTCGATAAAACTCGATAAATAGATTTTTTTGACCTATTAATAATAGCAGAAATTTCAGAAACGCTCTTCCCTTCACCTTTCAACTGCCAAATCCTTGAAACCTCATTCACTTGAATTTCTTTAGCTCTCGGCATGTCGACTATGAAACGCAATCGTTTGCAGAACTTAAGTACTCCAAATTTGTGACATCATCGATTCTAAATTTGCATATGCCAGCGAATATTCAAAGAAATTTAGAATAGTGTCTAAACTTTTGCGACAGGCACATTTGAATTTTTATGAAAAAAATTAGTATTATAGCAAATAAAACGACTGTCTTTTGTACATAGCATTTTAAATCAGTTTTTGAATATATTTACAGGTTTTTGTAATTCTGACGTCATAATTCTACATTTTAAAGCTGAATGACGTCATTGTCTAAACTTTTGCGTCATAGTGTAATTAATTTAAAAATCTGGTTGTAAAAGAATCTGTGCTTTTGATTATTTAATTATTTTAAAATGAGCATAACTGAATTTATTAATTTATGGGGGTTCTTGAAATTCGATTAACTTTTTTGAGATATATAAATACAGTCGAGTCTCTATATAACGAAATCCATTGTTCCAATAAAAAATTCGTAATATAGAGAAAATAGTTCTATAGAGAATGAGTAAAAATTCCCATTTAACGTGTTAATTTTGAACAAAAATTATTTTTGAGGTGTTTAATTAAGAATTTGAAATGTTTAACTATAAATATTAACCTATTATGGTAACAGTTTCGAAAAAGAAAACAAGCATTTATTTGAAAGCATAATAAAAATCACATAAGAAAAACTTTGTTTTGTTTTCGCAGTTTTGATTTTAAAATTATTTCACTCTCGAAAAAATGTTCACTATTTAGCAAGGAATGAAAAATTGTATGAGAAATAGTTTCCTCCGTTTGAAGTACTCTCCTTATAAGATTAAAAGAACCCATCATTTCACTTCGTGATGGTTTTTCCTCTTGTTGTACATTTTAATTTTCATGCTCATTGTCACTCTTACCATCATTGTTCAAACGCTGCTTAAAATATCACTATCAGTAGGATACTGCGTAATAGTGAGATTGTCATCCACTTCCAAAAAATCAGAGAGAGTAACATTTTTTTTTTCAACCTTTCCGAGTTCTTTAATTAATTTCCATTTCTCTTTTAAGTCTGCTAATGCCACATCTTCTTCGTCCACAGAATCCGCATTATTTCCCAATTTAGAAAAATTGGCCATTTTGAAGCAATTGTAAATCGTTTTTTTCAGTTACATCAAATCTGCAAGCTTTATAAAAATCTGCAATACACTTTATAAGACTAATGATGTCTTGGGAGGAATAATTTTTTTTTCAGTAGCTATGATCAGTTTCTTAAGAACTCTTTTCTTATGATGCACCTTTAGATTTTTTATTATTCCCTAGTCCACGGGCCGCAGTTTTGATGTGCAATTGAGTGGTAAGAAATTAACTTCAACATTTTGCAGTTTTTCTGCACAGTTTTGTGAGTGAGCTGGACAATTATCAATGAGGAAAGCAATTTTTTGGCGTTGTTTTCTCATTTGATTGTTAAATGCTTTTAACCATTTGTCAAAAATTTCAGTGGTCAACCTGGACTTTTTATTAAAATCATAATCCACTTCTAAGGACTTCATGTCTTTAAAACTCCGAGAAGATTTACTTTTCCCAATGACTAGCATCTTTAATTTTTCTTTCCATGTCATGTTACCACACAACCAAATAGTAATCCTTTGTTTGCTTTGTTTTCCGCCAAAACATTTATGTTCTTTAAAAGCCAGAGTCTTGTTTGGGAGACATTTGTAAAAGAGATCTGTTTCGGCAGCATTTAAAATGTTCTCAGGAGCGAATTCTTCTGGAATTTCTGCAACTCTAAGTCTCCTGTTCTCATATACAATAACCGGAGCATCAGCACTTTCACCGTAGATAGTTTTCTGGATTAACCCATGTCTCTTCTTGGAGTTTTCTAGCCAACCAATTCTGACTTGGAAGTCAGAGTGCCCAAGTGACGAAGCATATTCTAGAGCCTTTTCTAAAATAATTGGTCCCAAAAGTGGTAGATTCCGGTCCCTTATCCCTTTAATCCACTTAAACATTGCTTCGACTAAGTCCTCGTATTGGCACCTCCTCTTCCTTTTTCTCGCCGAACCAAAATCCGAATTCTGTTCGGTGATTCACTCTCTAATTTTTATGATTGTTTACAGAGTGCTTGCCGGAATCCCAAACTCTTTTGTCACATATTTTTTTTTCTTTCAATTCCTTATCGATTTCTTTCAAAATCTTCATTTTATCACAGAGAGTTATGCAGTTCCTAGGAGACATTTTTTGCAGAAGCAGTAAAAAAAAAAATAAAACGCACTCAAACAGATTAAGTTTTGTGAATCTTTCACACTAAAGAAAGCCAGACAAAATAAACATCTACTCTAAATGTAAGGATTGAGAGCTTTAGTTTGGATAGATGAAGACATGTTCTAAATGGTGACAGTGATCTACTTTCGCGGCTGCAGCTGTCGAGGGAGAATTTCCCTTTCGACTACTAGCATGCTTGCGCCTTCTTTACTGCCCTCTTTTTGTGGATCGCATCAGATCACGTGTCATGCCAGTGGATCTCGGGAGCTTTCGGGCTGTGAATATTACGAATATAGACTTGTTGTGCTTGATTAAAATATAGTTTATTTTTCTAATTTAATCTTCTGAATAATCTTTGATCTCATTCCCCTTAAACTTCAATTACCTCTGTGATGCCGCTTTTATATGTGTAACAAATCAATTGACACTATTTTAAGAAGCATGTTGGAAGGTGTGTGGGAGGGGATAGAGATGAATTCGTTGGACATAAAGAACAAGGATATTCAATGTAGAAAAGTAAGATAAAAAACTCAACACTGAACGATAAATCAGGAAACTGTGAGGGAAAATTGATTCCATGTGATTTGGAAGCTTTTTTGAAACTGAATAAATAATGAATATTTTATAAAAAATTCGTTATATGGAGATATATATTTCGCTATATGGAAACTGTTTCTAATGAGATCATGGGAAAAGGGGACCGTTCCTACTAAAAATTCGTTATATAGAGAAATTTGATGTAGGGAGTTTCGTTACAGAGAGACTCGGCTGTATATATATATACACCGGGTGTCCTAAAAAGGACTGACTGATTTTAAAATTCAATAACTTGCAAACGGTGACAGATATTTAAAAAATTCTTGCAGGAGGGTTATGCATGAAATCAAAAGTTTTTTTACAGTAATTTTCGATTTTAGTTCGAATTACAAACAATAGATGGCACAGCGATCAATGGACGCTAAATTCAGGCTCGAATTTTGGTACTTCGGGACCCATTCAAGGCATTTTCATCTCCTTTTTCCGCATAGAAGAAAAAAAAAGCCTGTATTTAGCGCCTATTGCTTACAGCGCCATCTATTGTTTCTAATTCGAACTATAATCGAAAATCACTGCAAAAAAACTTTTGACCTTATACATAACCCTTATGCAAGAATTTTTTAAATATCTGTCACCGTTTGCAAAATATTGAATTTTAAAATCAGACAGTCCTTTTTAGGACACCCGGTATATATATATATACATATATATATATTTGAGAGTACATTACAAAAAAGCTATAAATGTAGCATACTTAAGTGATACTAATAATGTTGTTTCAAAGTATTTACATGTTTGCGTGTCTAAACAATATTTAACATATAAGATATTTGTAAAGTAAACTGCTTCAACAAGTTTTTTTAAAATGATTATAGAAATCTACTAGAATACAGTCGAAAAAAATATTTGCCATCATCAGAAACTCAGATTTTACAATATCAAGTGTATGTAATAAAATACGTAACAATACATCTCTTAAGAAATATATGCTTTTGAGATCTGATTTCCTTTCAATTTAACAGCGTTGCCGGAAATGGCTCAAAATATTTTTATTTGTCGGTTGTAAAGCGTTTTGGGATTTTTAAGTATTCTTTCATATTCTGTTCTGATATTTCATTTACACTGTATATAACTTTAAAAAGAGAGTTATTGTTGAATTATTTTACGAATGCATTTTGCATAATAATAAATAACGATGGACGTATGTTCTCGCTTTATTCTTATCACATATTAAAGAAGTATAGGATATTATACTGCACATTATGTTTGTAAAATATTTTTTTCAAATAGAATAAATTCAATAGTATGTGAAACTTTGATAACAAAATGTTAAAACGATTCATTTTTAAATACAATGTATATTTCAATTGACAGTGTGGAGATTACATAGGCGACATTGATATAAAAAAATATTAAAAAGTTAAATTTTATAAATTAATTATACAGTTCAAAATATTTCACTGTAAAATAGTTTATAGAATCAAAATCCTTCATATTATTATGGTGCTATATTGACTGCAAATAATAATAATAGGGCAAAAAAAAAAAAAAAAGCTTTTTCATAAGAGCCATCTTTAGTTCTGATTCTACGGGTAAGTAATACGAGAGAATAAAAGCCTAAACCTGGATCTAAACATAATTTTTAATTAATTTCCTACAATATATCTCGAAGTGGGTAATTAATATAATTGATTAAAGCATATTTACATATAAAAAAAGTTAGAAAATTATCTTTTGAAAAGTTGTGTTTTTTATTTCGTTTTAAACTAATGTAATATTTTTAACGCATTAAAGCCGGTTGGCATGAAAACTTTCCATGGAGGGCGAGCAAAATTTTTGAATTTTAGTACCAGTATTTTAGATTGGAAATTGTCACATTATCTAATCTCTGATTCTGAGCGATTAAATAATTCAAAATTACAAAGTCGCAAAAACTGGTGTCGAAGAATTAAAAGATTTGTAAAGAAGGCTCGTCGTTAATAGGTTAAATATTGTGGAAATAATATCGAATTTTCCCTGTATTATGGTGACTGACTGTTTCATACGGCAAAATTGTTCTCTAATATTTATTTCAAATATTCCTCGGCTACATGTAAGGAAGCATCTTTCAAAAAAATTAATGCCAATAAAATTATATAAAGATAAAAAGATAATATCAAGAAGTTTGTAAATTATTCCCTTAATGCACATCTTTCTCGATTTTAGAAGTAACAACAATGTGTCCCAAGAGATAATGAAAGTACTTCTTGTGTTACAGAAATAGGAAAAATATAGGACTGATGTTGCTTCAGAAGGAATATAAATCATGTCAGTTTTTCAAAACATAAAAAAAAGAGATAACTTATTCAACTATGTACAAGCATTGTACATAGAATTTCTTATAGAACTTAAAAATATCTTCTCAAATTCAAATTTACAGATCTTAAGTATCCCAAATATATTACTGGTCTTTAATGGTTAGAGTAAAATTAACAGTAACTGAAATTGCGACATTTAAAAAAAGGTGAAAAAAATGTATATTAATATATAACTCAAATGCATCCACAGTAATCCCATACGCATAAACATAAGAGTGTTTGCTTTTCTTCTTTGCTTTCACCCTGATGTAGTAAAAAATAATTTTTCATTCAATATAATTTTTTATGTTAATGAAAATAGTACATTAAATAATGCTAACATAGAAATTAGTTATTTTATTCATGTTTACTTATCTTAATCTAGACAAATTCAGTTTCCATGGAATTAATTTTCGGCTAGATAAATTAGATGAGGATATGAAAAATAAACTTTCCATTTTATACGAGGTGGTGATAATTGTTTGGAGGATATGGCCCTATTCGAAAATAGTGATTACCTGCCCTATAACTACCCAGATGAAATGGGGTAGGAAAATTGTTAATATTATCGGGTTGAAGAAAAAAGACATCTCGATTCCACCCCGTTCTATTTTTCTAGACGGATATACAAGGATTAGAAATGTTCCAATTATCTTAAATCCTTATATAAAATCCCTGTGAAGACTGAGAGAATACAACAATATTTACACATAACAGTATGGAAGGTATAGTTTTAGCCAAACATTATATTGTATCTTGAAGAAGTCTAGCTCAGAAGCGTTAGGTACATAACTACAGAATTGTCTAAAGTTAAAATGCACCTTATTGTATAGTCCTGTACCATCCACTCTATTATAAAAGAATAAACTTTGACTGATGATTATAAAAAATAGCTTGTTAATTTAAACATAAAGAACGTTTTTTTTTAAAATAATACATCATATAAACTAGACGTTGGGGGCCACCGTAATACTTACCTATCATGGATATACATAACATAAAATATGAAAGTAAAACATGTGAAACATGCTAAGCATTGCATCATGTTACTTTATTCATAATTTAATTTACTTAGACTACCTTATATATAATTAATATAATCCCTTAAGCTAATATTACTGTTTGTTGCATTAAAATATCTCAATTTGTTGATTTTCTGTAAGCAAGTTACACTATATGTTTGCAATGGAAGTCTATGGGAATTTGGCGAAATATTAGAGAAACCACCAATTTGGCTTCACTTTTGGCCGCCAAATTTGGCGATATATCGGCAAGTTGGTGATACACTTGGCGGCCTTTGGCGACAGCACAGGATCCCCCCCCCCCCCTATGGTAACACCCTTATAGGTATGGTGATGCATTAAATGCTTGACATTTACGATAAGTCATTATTGCCATCTAATCTTATGGTTTGGCGTTAGTTTTTTTGGTTTGCGGGATAATCGTGTAGAACCGAATTGCGCAAAAGAAACATTCTTATAACTCCAAAAATTATAATAATATTAACTAACCGTTTACTTGGTAGGATTAAGCGTCTCATTTCCAATTAAAATATATCTTTGAATTGAAATTTTGAATGAAATTCAGGGTCATGAAAAATCGAAGAGTGTGAAAAATAGAATTACAAATATTTCGACAACTAATTACCCGATCGAGTTCATTCATGATGCAAAACTTACGTTTTTTTTATTGTCTTTTATATTCACTTCTTCAAATAAACAATTTCGAAAATTTTTGTGTACCTTTTATGAGAACGAATATTTCGAGAGTCCGAAAAAAATAGTTCCGTTTAATCGAGGTTACTGATATTCAATAGGCTTCTTTTCATTGTTACTTCCTAAGTACACACCGCATTTTAAGTCTCTATCTCAATTTGTTCGGGAGATAGAGCGTTTACAGACACACACATACAGACGGACGGCAATTTTTTTTTCCTAATAAATATGTTTTTCGGAATCTCCATTGTCTGAAACGTGTAAATCCGTCAAAAAAAAATTTCGATTTTCAAAACGATTACAATACTTACCCTATGCTACGTATCATGGGTAAGTAAAAAGAAAAAAAACCTAAGAATCACATATCACGGACAACCACATTCGCCCCCTGAAGTATTAAATTCTCGAAATATCTTATACTATAATGCGAGCAAAAATAGTGTGTGTGTGTGTGTGTGTGTGTATGTAAATTTTATCTTAAAAACGGCTCTACCGATTTTGACGAAATTTTGTATTTTGCCATTTTCGGGCATGATAAGACCATTGTGCTGGGTCACGTGTTCTAGAAAATTCAATTAGTGGGACCTTTTGGGTCGTAATGGGTCAAGGTCAAGCTAATTATATCTAAAAAACGGCTCAATCGATTTTATCCAAATTTCCCATCCAACCGTTTTTCGACGCGAAGAAACTATTGAGCTAGGTCACATGTTGGAGAAACTTCGATTATTGGGTCATTATTGGGTCACTATGGGTCAAGCTCTTTTTATCTAAAAAACGGCTCTAACGATCTTCACTAAACTCTATATTCTACAGTTTTGGATTACGAGAAGACCATTGAGCTAAGTCACATGTTCGAGGAAATTCGATTAGTGGGTGATTTTTGGGTCACAGTGGGTCAAGGTAAGTTTATCTAGATAACGGCTCTAACGATTTTGACGAAATTTTGCACCCTACTGTTTTCGAGCACGAAAAGACCATTGGGATGGGTCTCCTGTTCGAGAAAATTTCATTAGTGGGTCATTTTGGTTCATAATGGGTCAGGGTCAAGTTAATTATATCTAGAGAACGGCTCAATCGATTTTCACTAAATTTTGTATCTAACCATTTTCAGGCACAAAACGATCATTGGGATGGGTCTCGTGTTCGAGAAAATTAGATTAGTGGGTCATTTTGGGTCATAATGGGTCAGGGTCAAACTAATTATATCTAGAGAACGGCTCAATTGATTTTGACGAAATTTTGTATTTTACCATTTTCGGGCATGATAAGACCACTGGGCTAGGTCACGTGTTCGAGAAAATTAGATTAGTGGGTCATTTTGGGTCGTAATGGGTCAAGGTCAAGCTAATTATATGTAAAAAACGGCTCTATCGATTTTGACCAAATTTCAAATCCAACCGTTTTTCGACACAAAGAAACTATTAGGCTAGGTCACATGTTCGAGAAACTTCGATTAGTGGGTCATTTTTGGGTCACTGTGGGTCAAGCTAAGTTTATCTAGATAACTTCTTTAACGATTTTGACGAAATTTTGCACCCTACTGTTCTCGGGCACGAAAAGACCATTGCGATGGGTCTCGTGTTCGAGAAAATTCGATTAGTGGGTCATTTTGAATCATTTTGGGTCAGGGACAAGCTAATTATATCTAAAGAACGGCTCAATCGATTTTGACTAAATTTTCTATCTAACCATTTTCGGGCACGAAAAAACCATTGTGAAGGGTAATGTGTTCAATAAAATTGGATTAGGGGGTCATTTTGGGGTCACCGTGGGTCCAGCTAAGTTTATCTAGATAACGGCACTACGATTTGACCAAATTCTGTAATCTATCGTTTTCGGGCACGAATAGACCATTGGGATGGGTCTCGGGTTCGAAAAAATTCCATTAGTTGGTCATTTTGGGTCCTAATGGGTCAGGGTCAAGTTAATTATATATAGAGAACGGCTCAATCGATTTTGACTAAATTTTGTATCTAACCATTTTCAGGCACGAAAAGACCATTGGGATGGGTCTCGTGTTCGAGAAAATTCGATTATTGGGTCATTATTGGGTCACTATGGGTCAAGCTCTTTTTATCTAAAAAACGGCTCTAACGATCTTCACTAAACTCTATATTCTACAGTTTTGGATTACGAGAAGACCATTGAGCTAAGTCACATGTTCGAGGAAATTCGATTAGTGGGTGATTTTTGGGTCACAGTGGGTCAAGGTAAGTTTATCTAGATAACGGCTCTAACGATTTTGACGAAATTTTGCACCCTACTGTTTTCGGGCACGAAAAGACCATTAGGATGTGTCTCGTGTTCGAGAAAATTCGATTAGTGGGTAATTTTGGGTCATAATGGGTCAGGGTCAAACTAATTATATCTAGAGAACGGCTCAATTGATTTTGACGAAATTTTGTATTTTACCATTTTCGGGCATGATAAGACCACTGGGCTAGGTCACGTGTTCGAGAAAATTAGATTAGTGGGTCATTTTGGGTCGTAATGGGTCAAGGTCAAGCTAATTATATGTAAAAAACGGCTCTATCGATTTTGACCAAATTTCAAATCCAACCGTTTTTCGACACAAAGAAACTATTAGGCTAGGTCACATGTTCGAGAAACTTCGATTAGTGGGTCATTTTTGGGTCACTGTGGGTCAAGCTAAGTTTATCTAGATAACTTCTTTAACGATTTTGACGAAATTTTGCACCCTACTGTTCTCGGGCACGAAAAGACCATTGCGATGGGTCTCGTGTTCGAGAAAATTCGATTAGTGGGTCATTTTGAATCATTTTGGGTCAGGGACAAGCTAATTATATCTAAAGAACGGCTCAATCGATTTTGACTAAATTTTCTATCTAACCATTTTCGGGCACGAAAAAACCATTGTGAAGGGTAATGTGTTCAATAAAATTGGATTAGGGGGTCATTTTGGGGTCACCGTGGGTCCAGCTAAGTTTATCTAGATAACGGCACTACGATTTGACCAAATTCTGTAATCTATCGTTTTCGGGCACGAATAGACCATTGGGATGGGTCTCGGGTTCGAAAAAATTCCATTAGTTGGTCATTTTGGGTCCTAATGGGTCAGGGTCAAGTTAATTATATATAGAGAACGGCTCAATCGATTTTGACTAAATTTTGTATCTAACCATTTTCAGGCACGAAAAGACCATTGGGATGGGTCTCGTGTTCGAGAAAATTCGATTATTGGGTCATTATTGGGTCACTATGGGTCAAGCTCTTTTTATCTAAAAAACGGCTCTAACGATCTTCACTAAACTCTATATTCTACAGTTTTGGATTACGAGAAGACCATTGAGCTAAGTCACATGTTCGAGGAAATTCGATTAGTGGGTGATTTTTGGGTCACAGTGGGTCAAGGTAAGTTTATCTAGATAACGGCTCTAACGATTTTGACGAAATTTTGCACCCTACTGTTTTCGGGCACGAAAAGACCATTAGGATGTGTCTCGTGTTCGAGAAAATTCGATTAGTGGGTAATTTTGGGTCAGGGTCAAGCTAATTATATCTAGAGAACGGCTCAATCGATTTTGACTAAATTTTGTATCTAACCATTTTCGGGCACGAAAAAACCATTGGGATGGGTAATGTGTTCAATAAAATTCGATTAGTGGGTCATTTTTGGATCACCGTGGGTCCAGCTAAGTTTATCTAGATAACGGCACTACGATTTGACGAAATTCTGTAATCTATCGTTTTCGGGCACGAAATGACCATTGGGATGGGTCACGTGTTCGAGAAAATTTCATTAGTGGGTCATTATGGGTCAGGGTCAAGCTAATTTTATCTAAAAAAGGGCTCAAGACATTTTTACATTTTTTTTTAATATACGGCCGTTTCTGGTCATGAGAGAACCATTGGGCTAAGTCACATGTTTGAGAAAATTCAATTAGTGGGTCATTTTGGGTCACAATGGGCCTGGTTCAAGCTAATTGAATCTAAAAACATGGTCAAAACATTTTGACCCAAATTTTATATTTCGTGTACCGTTTCTGGGCGTGAGAAGAGAATTGGGCTAAGTCACATGTTCGAGAAAATTCGATTAGTGGGTTATTTTGGGTCACAATGGATCAGGGTCCAGCTAATTGTATCTAAAAAACGGCTTAATCGATTTCGACTAAATTTTGTATTCTATCGTTTTCGGGCTCTAGAAGACCATTGGGATAGGTCGCATGTTCAAGAAGATTCGATTAGTGGGTTATTTTGGATCACAATGGATCAGGGTCAAGCTAATTGTATTTAAAAAGCGCTTCAAAACATTTTGACATAATTTTGTATAATGCCGTTTCCGGGTATGATAAGAGCATTGTGCAGGGTCGAATGATCAAGAAAATTCAATCAATGGGTCATTTTGGGTCCTAATGGACCAGGATCAAGCTAACTGTATCTAAAATCCGCTCAAAAGATTTTGACAAAACTTTGTACTACACCGTTTCTGGACAAGATAAAACCATTGGGCTGGGCCGAATGCTCAAGAAAATTCTATTAGTGGGTCATTTTCGTGATAATGGGTCGGAGTCAAGCTAACGGCATCTCAAAAAGGTTCAAACAATTTTGGCAATCTTTTTGTTATACCGTTTTACAGTACAAAAAGATTATTAAAATAGCTCACATCTGTCGATGAATTTCGGTTAGTGGTTTTTTGAATCAACGTGGATCAAGCTTATTTTACTTAGAAAACGACTGACGATTTTTACTAAATTTCGTATTCTATCGTTTTCAGGCTCGAGAAGAGCATTGTGATAGGTCGGATATTCGGAAAAAACTCGATTAGTGGGTCATTTTGGGTCACTATGTTTCATGGTCAAGCTAATTTCATCTAAAACAGCAAGAATGATTCAGTGGGGAAAATATATCGAGATAAACAGAAAACTAATTTTGACCGAGTTTAGCTCGGTCATTCCTGCTAGTTATTTTGATTAAAAAAAATTCTATTGCACTTTTTTATTACTAAATCTGTCAGGCGAGATTATATCTTATAAAGCATTATACCTGCTTAATATTTAAATAATGAAATAATAAATATGATTTATTAAATAAAAACTTAAAATCTCCCAACTAGGACTCTGAAACTTAAAACACGTAATACAAGAAAAGGGAACGATAAAATAACATTAAAAAAATAACCTAGAAGTCCTTTCTCTGTTTCTGAAGAAAAAAAGTTGATTTCATATAACCTATGTGACATTCGTTGAACACAAACATGATTAGCGTTCTTTCTAGCCAATACTATCAGGGCACTAATACGCGTTCAGTTAGAAGAAACATTCCGTACGTTAATATTGAATAAAACTCTTAAGTTGAATTTAGTTGAAAGCCACGTAGGTTTATTGTCAGAAACACCTTATTTTGTTACGTATATCTCTGTGTTGTTTATCGTTGAAACGCATGTCTCTGAGATAAATTTGTAACATCATATATAATAAAACGTTAAGGTAATTCTCCGTGATCAGTTCAGTTCAAAATTGATAGTTCATTTGCGAATGCGTTTAGTTAAATTTAGAACCTCTTCAATTAAGAGAAAAGTAGGGCGAGTTTCGGTTAGCGCAGTTGCCTAAAGTGTCAGTTTAAAGCTCTGAATTTTTGTAGAAGATGATATGAGGTTAGACTCGAAATCCCGAGAAAATTATTTCTGTAATATTTTTGACGATAATTCGTTTGAGTAATGACACATTTTATTAGGAGGAGAAAATATATGATTTGTAATTTATTATTATTATTATTATGAATGCTTTATAATTAAATAAAATTTGACACTCAATAATATTTTCAAAAATAATAATTTTATGTTTAAAATATTTGCGCTAAATTATTTTCATATAATTATCGATTAAAAAAATTGACCTGATAAACATTTTTTTTTTTTTTTTTTTTTTTTTTTTTTTTTTTTTTTTTTTTTTTTTTGTATTTTCTGAACATTTTCAAGATTATATGTGTGTGGTTGTCAGAATGAAAAGTTTGTCATTCTTCTCGTAAAAAATTAAAAATAAAACGGAAAGATAAAAATATTCATAATAAATTCCTTGATATCCATGGTTTAATATTTAAAAAATATATAAATAAATGTGGAATGCAATTCAAGAAACTAAAAGATATATATTATAAATCGTTAGCTGCACCAAGTTTCTAATTTAGGATTTTAGAGAATGAGACATGAAAGTTAAATTCATGACAGCTTTTAATGGTCGTCTAGTTAAAAATATATGTATATTGTTATTTTTTCAAGTAAATTGAGATCGTAGTAAATAAAAATATATTACAATGTATAAGACATTTAATTAAATGTCTTATAAAAAGCAAGTACAATGGGTAATTAATTATAAATTTAAAATTATTTCACTTCATGCAATAGGTTAGACTGACAGCATAATCTATCGCCTTAAATCGATAGCAATTATTTGTACAATTTAGCAATTTGTTCCGAATTCAAAGCGTAATTAAGTTAAAAGCAACTGATTAAAATTTCAATAACTTTTCTAATGAAACATTCGCGATATTTACCGCCAAATCTTTACAAGTACTATCTAGTACATATAAATATAAGACGCCTTACATCACTGAAATCTATTATTGGTAAGCCATGCATAGTGGGCAGGATACTATTATTAAGCCCCCATCAAAAACCTCTTTCCTTTTATGAAAAGGAGGCGAGACAAGAGCATCGCCTCATTCAACAAAGCCACTCAAAAGAGCATTTTCGGACGCAATGGAGCTCACTTATCCCATTGGAATGAACAGGACAGACGAAATTTCACCTCAAAAAGTAACGAAAATGCTCTCGGCTTGCATCAAGGGCATATGCTTGAAGTCTAATTACGATCCTTGCAAAACAACGCGCTTCGGGGACTTAAGGTGTCCCCTAAAACACAACGCGAATCCTGTAGTACTGCAAATGTGAAAAATGGAAATTTTACAAAAAAATGCAAATCCCTTTGGACCAAAACTGAAAAAATACCTATATACATACCAATTAACATTACTCTAAATAAAAAATACATAAATTTACAATAAATATGACAGGACTATATAATATTTTATTCTTAAAAATGTGTAGAGAAATGTTCGATGCTGTTGATTCGCTTGTGCGAGATCATTAGCTGCAGCTGATTTTTTTTTTTTTTTTAATTTCAGACATGAATTTAGATAAACACTAAAAATAAACATTTGATGTTTTTAGAAGCACGTAATGTACACACAAGGACTGATAGATCACGATAAACCATATTATGTAACCTGATGTTTTAATGGCTAGCGTTTTTAGATTCAAATATGTGGACCTAAAATTACTAGTCTCATAGAATATAAACTGAATTATAATTAACACAGATTTTTAAAAATGGAAAAATAACAGTTAAAAGAAATTTTAAATATAAAATATGTATTATTCTACAGATTTAATATTTTTTAATGTAAATTGTGTAGAAGTTAAATAATTATGAAAATTAAGTAATTTTATGGCTTTACTATCTCGGAGGTGTTTGGAAAATGGAAACATTTTTTTTTTCCTAATACGTGTTTATCGTTGCTGCGATTTATTGTATTCATTTAATAGTAAAATGTATCATGTTACTATATTGAAATAAATTCAAAATATTCATTTTTCTGATAGTTTCGTTTTTTTTAAGAAAGAAACAGAAGCTCAGTTATGCCTTTGTTTCCATATGATGGAATTTTTTATACAAAATATCTACAATGTTTTCCCGCCTAGTAATATTAGCCTTTTACAACACTGTAATTTCTGTCATTAAATAAATCGAAAATTTCTACACCAAAATATTTGGATATTTTAAATGAAAGTTTACCTACCTTGGTAAATGAGAACACACACCTTGTACACATGAGAATTTCAGGAATGAAGAATCTAAGCGTAAATAATAGCTCACAGTTTTTTACCACCGTGTGCATATTAAAATAAACATATAGAAATTAGTACTCTACATTATATGTTATAGAAATAAATACAAGTAAGTATTTACCTATTAATTTTTCTGAAAATGTGCGTTGCTCAATAAATTGCATGTGTTTAAAGGCTCTAAAAAAATTATGTTGCAAATTATTTATGTTTTATTGTTGTTTTCGTTGAATGACAATTATTAATTTTCCAAAACATGGTATGTAAACACATGCCGTATACTATAACTCATGAAAAATTATTTTATGTCTTATAGATTTTAGTTTATAGCCTTAACCGTAGTTATACAAATTACGTATAGAGAGAAAATGCATATGTATGCGAAATAATTTCCTGCAGAGAGTTTTGCGTATAGAACTTCATTTCGCTAAATTTTATCATAAATCCCTCCATTTTCCAAAACGTAATCAATCTGTGGAACATTTCTTACTTTTTACCACTGAGCCAGAATCTTCCCAGAAATTAGGTTAAACTATAATCAAATAGCCTTAAAAAAAAGTAGCACAGCACGAAATCAAACACCTTAAACAAGCATAAGAAAAGTTTAATGAAAGAGTAAATATAAATAAGTAAAAGAAAAAAGCAACAAATTTGTAAAACCTTGAATATGAGAATTCATATCGACAATTTAAAACTCCAAATAAACTCTAAAAATTATATAAAAATATTTTACATTTTATCTCATGTTGAAGAACAGTTACAATGATAAATGAAATTAAGACTTTATTAGAAATAGACAGTGAGACTGTTAACAGTAACAGATTATTTTGCCATCTATACTTCAATACATAAATAAAAAATATCATATTATAAACGTCCCACAATAATAAAACTTTTTTCTCGACAAATTTCAAAATGAATACTGCGGAATTTTTATAAATTTCTATGGCTAACAATCCATCATGTCTGCCCATGTACGGAAATTTATACAACAGTTTAGAAATCTTAGTCCTTGTCTATCAATTAATATTGAGTTAAACATCACCTAATAATATGTTGCAGATTTTGATCTCTTAAAGTAAAAGACAACACGTGAGATCCCTAAACGTACATAGTGCAAAGAGGATAGGTTCTTGCTTCTAATTTCTCAAAACATTTTATCTAGAATACCTATACTTTATATACATTTTCAGACAGTGTTGTTGCACATTTTAATTCCATAAGATATGTAAGTGTGCAGAAAGGAAAGTGCTTCAAAATATAATTCAAATTATCGAAGGATAATTTTTTGTGATTTTTGTAGTAAACTAGAAAATTGAAATTCTTTATAAACTTATGGTATTGAGTCTTCATTTATGTTCTTTTATGTATAAATTATAATTAACTTGCTCTATCCACGGTCATTACATGACAAGGGTATATACTTTTAAAAAGAGTATCGTGGAGGTGGAAAATTTTCACAAGCTAATTATTATTATTAACAGTATTATATAAATCATTTTTCCCCTATAAATAATTCCACAATATTGTCTGTATTATGTATGTTTTTTTGTATACTTATATATTTGAATGTGGACAGTTAAGCTAATGCTTTCCTTTCCAGAAATTTATGTTGCGCTGCTTCTATATATTTTCTGAAAAATTTAAAACGCCCCTATAAAATACCAAATTAATGAAACCTTAAGATACAAGATAAAATTTAAAACATGACACTGATATCAGAACAAATAAAATTGACGTGATATATTTCTTGAATACAGTTACATAAAAAAATTTTAGAACACAGATATAAATAAGAAAAAAAACGCAATAATAATTACACTAGTTTTTCCAATGGAGAAACATAAAAGAAATAGAAATTGATAGCAAGAAAATCTATAGATTTTTTAATAACAAAATATACGTTATTAAGGAACCCAGACAACTAAGATAAGAATCTCTGGTAAAACTAAAAAATTCCCATGCTGTTAAAGTAAATACTGGTGAATTATTCAACCTCCAAATTGTAATTAGATTACTTAGAGGAATATGAGTATTTGTTAACAATATTCTTTCTATACTTTTAAGGTTGAGATCCTTTGCAATTTTATCATATTTTGAAACGCTTGAAGCTGTTTGAAAAATTATTGTTATAAACATAAAATTAACTACTGCAATGTAGCTTGAAAAAATACATTGACCATGTGTAGCTGACAAAAGTACACTTGCCAGTAGAGTGGTAATTTTGCTGATAAGGGATACAAATATAAGTGCATTAAATGTTGACTCGAAATACTGAATGTGAAATAAAATATTGTGGTAATCACTTAATATTTTAAGTAATTTTTTGTCGTAGGTTACCAAATATGTTTCCACTTGTTTAATATGAGACTCGAGAATTACTTTGATATCGTGACAGGCAATAATATACATTATGATGAAAGTATTTGGGAACAAAAACATAAACGAATGGTGTACAATTGTTCCTATATATAATATGCAGTATTTTAAATTCTTGCTGTTTAAATCGCGGTAAGGAAATTTCGAAATCAAATCATCATAATGATTTTGAGAAAACGGATATAACATCAATGCAACGGTCAATATATATGTTACAAAATTGAATATTATCCACATTAACGAAAACACATCTAAGCATTTCTTGGAATTTAATCTATTAAGACTGTTTAAATTTTGTGTTACATTTACAATGTCTATGCATGAGTGAAGTAGGGCACAATATATTATAACAGAACAAACCACGACAATTGATGAGGAATAGAATGCCTTCATTTCATAACTCAAAATCAGTTCATTCTTTGGTACACCATTAATTACAAACGATATAATGATCAATGTAATAGCTGTTAATTTTCGACATATTGAAGTGAAGTTTATTTTCCGTTTACTAAAATGTTGGTAATTTAAATCTAATCCAAACAGGCCAAAAATCCAAAATAAAACTTTCCGAATGTCATAAAAAGGAGTTTTGTTTTTTCTTACTGTTTTAATTTTCAGTTTCAAAGTTCTGTTCGACGATTTAGATATAGAACCAGAGTTAAACATATTCAACAAATTTAAAATAGTCTTTTCTATAACAGGTGCAAAATATTAAATTTATTCTAGACTTTGAATTTTTATGTTTCAGAAATTATTATAATAAAGCAGATAAATTCAAGTTAGAATTCTCTTGCCACATTTCCGAGAACTGCATCTGCATCTAATGTACATTCCGCAAATTTTGTAATTTGGAAACAACAGTAAATAAATTAAATATTCTTGAAACATTTTTTTAAATCCAATTAGTTTTGTATATATTTTTCAGCAAATTGAAATATGCATTTAAATCAATAAACTTTTATTTTTCCAATTAGATTTATTACATTTTTCGTTTACTTAATAACCAATCATGATAGATTGTGAAATGAATTTGATTTAGACTCCATTGTATAGACATATAGAATAAAATGTTTAAATGTTTCTATGGAAATGTATTTTTATAGAGATAAACTTTAGTCATTATTTTCAAAGATTGTATAATTTGAAAAAAAAAATAAATCGTTAAAAGTTTTTTGGAAATTTGTGCAAACAGAAGTATTCTATTACCAAATAGAAAAATATACGTAATATTTTACTATTACAAATTATAAATTAATAAAAAATAATCTGATATAATTTTCGCAAGTAATGGTTAAATTCAAAAGACTTTTTTTCACAAAAGCGAAAAAAATAAGCAAATGAAAAAAAAACGCTTTTATTAATATTAGAAAATTATCTCTAATAGATCTGTCAGAATAACTCTCTTTTTTAATACAGCGTTGATGTCACCGTGCGTATTTTTTTGTTTTGATACCATGGCAATTATACATGTTTCTTTTAATTTTGAGATAAAGAAGTCGTCAAGTATCCAATATATATATATACTAGCAAACCCCGCGGCTTTGCTCGCGTAATATTTGAAATATGCCAAGTGAAATTTATATGTCTAATTTTTATTAAAAGGTACTAACTAAATTTTTATTTTATTAAAAGGTAATATATTATTTTATTAAAAGGTAATATTTTATTTTATTAAAAGGTACTTATTACTTTTAGGACTAATTTTAAAAAATTACTATTTAAAACACAGTTTGATTAAATATCATTGTTACACTGCATAAGGCAGAAATGAGACTTAAATTAATAAAACGAAATAAAACTAAATAAATAATAATTTAGAAAATATTTTGAAACTTTTATGCTCAAATAATACGCTCATTTCAGTATTCATTTGAAGTTTTGAATTTTTTAGAAACCATCTTCTTACATCTTAAAATTAACCATCATGTCAAGTTCCAAGTCCTACCACCATCTATAAACATAAAAGGCTATGTTGAAATAGGAACTGTCACCATTAATTTGCCAACATTAATTTTGAAATTGGTTTGTTATTTCCTAATATTCCACAGAAACGTAATTTAGAAAGCATTTAAAGGCCTTTTTTAGAGCGTTTGTTGTTCCTGTGAATCCCAGGTGGTAGTATCATCGGCATAAAATATAGCCTGTGTAGGATCAGAGACTGTTGCCATTGATTCGCAACTATTACTTTTATATTAGGTTTATATTTCCTGAAATAGCGTAGAAATCGTAATTTAGGACTTTTCTTAGAATGCTTTTCGCACCTCCCCTTCACTTCACCCCTTTTTAATTCGAATTTATTTTCGACAGTCCTTCGAAGGGCATTTATATTTTATAAGTAACTATCATGCCATATTTAAAGTTTCTAGCCTTTTCAGTATCACAGTAATCGCAATTTAGAAAGCTTTTAGCTACTGCAACCCTCTGGTGGTAGTGGCACAGACATAAAATATAGCTTATGTTTGAGCAGGTTCTATCACCAACAATTTGTTATCATTATTTTTTTAATCGGTTTGGTATTTGATAAGATTACATAAAAATTGTAATTTATAACGCTTTTCGCTCGCCTCATCTTTTTAAATTTGAAATTTTCTTTCGACAGTTCATAGAAAGCAGTTGCATCTTGTAGGTAAATAACATGCCATACTTCAAAGTGTTAGACCCTTCAGTTATGCAAAAAACGCAAATTAGAACATGTTTTGCTTTTGCAACCCTCAGATGGTAGTGACAGCAACATAAAATATAACCTATGTTATAGCAGGGACTGTCACCATTGGTTTGCAACCATTACTTTTGAAATAGCTTTGGAATTTCTTGAGATTGAGTAGAAATCGCAATTTAGAACGTTTTTAGAAAGCTTTTCGCGCATTTTCACTCCTTTTTAAATTTCCAATTTTTTCGAAACTGTTCTTAAAGATTATTTATATGTAATAAATATGTACCTTGTCTAATTTTAAGTTGCTAGCCCTTACCGATCACAAAAATCGAAATTTGGAATGCTTTTTTGCTCCTGCAATGTCTAGGTGATAGTGATACCGACTTGAAATAGCATCTATGTTAGAGCAGAGGCTGTCAGCTTCAATTTCTTACCATTGCTTTTAAAATCAGTTTGATTTTTCCTGAAATATTGGTGACAAATCGGCATTTAGAACGTTTTTAGAACGCTTTTCGCTCATTTTGCTCCTGCATCTCCTCAGGGTTACTGGAAACATATATAAAATATAGCCTATCTTAGAGCAAGATCTGTCACCATCCTTTTAACACCATTATATTTGAAATCGGTTCAGTATTTCCTGAGATTGCATAGAAATTGGAATTTATAACGTTTTTTACAACGCTTTTTGAGCATTTTGACCCCCCTTTTAAATTTCGATTTTTTTAGGAAATGTCCTTAGAGATCATTGATATCTTATAACTAACTACCATTCTAAATTTCACGATTCAAGGCCCTTCCGTCACGCAAAAACCGCAATTTAGAACGTTTTTCTCCTGCATCCCCTTTGGGGTAGTGGCACCGACATAAAACATAGCCTATGTTGGAGCAAGGATTTTCACCATCATTTTGACGCCAGTATTTTTTAAATCGGTTTAGTATTTCCTGAGATTGTGTAGAAACTACCATTTAGAACGTTTTTTTAGAACGCTTTTCGCGCATTTTCACCCCTTTTAAATTTCGAATTGTTTAAGAACTGTTCTTAGAAATACTTGGTATCTAATAAGTAGCTGATACTACAAATTTGATATTTCTAGGCCCATCAGTAACACATAAATCGCATTTTTAGAACGTTTTTTTCTCCTACAACCCCTTTGGGGTAGTGGCACCGACATAAAATATAGCCTATGTTGGAGCAATGATTTTCACCATCATTTTGACGCCAGTATTTTTTAAATCGGTTTGGTATTTCCTGAGATTGTGTAGAAACTACCATTTAGAACGTTTTTTTAGAACGCTTTTCGCGCATTTTCACCCCTTTTAAATTTCGAATTGTTTAAGAACTGTTCTTAGAAATACTTGGTAGCTAATAAGTAGCTGATACTACAAATTTGATATTTCTAGGCCCATCAGTAACACATAAATCGCATTTTTAGAACGTTTTTTGCTCCTACACCCCCTTTCGGGTAGTGGCACCGACATAAAACATAGCCTATCTTTGAGCAAACGTTGTCATTATCATTTTGACACCAATATTTTTGAAGTCGGTTTGGTATTTCCTGAGATTATGTAGAAACTACCATTTAGAACGTTTTTTAGAACGCTTTTCGTGCATTTTCACCCCTTTTAAATTTCGAATTGTTTAAGAACTGTTGTTAGACACCATTTATATTTTATAAGTAACTAATATTCCAAATTTCATATTTCTAGGTCCTTCAGTAACTCAAAAATCGCATTTTTAGAATGTTTTTTGCTCCTGCACCCCCTTTGGGGTAGTGGCACCAACATAAAATATAGCCTATGTTCTAAGTTGGACTAACACCATCATTTTGATACCATTACTTTTGAAATCGGTTTGGTATTTCCTGAGATTATGTAGAAACTACCATTTAGAACGATTTTTAGAACGCTTTCTGTGCTTTTTCAGCCCTTTTAAATTTCGAATTGTTTAAGAACTGATCTTAGACACCATTTATATCTTATATGTAACTAATATTCCAAATTTCATATTTCTAGGCCCCCTTCAGTAACGCAAAAATCGCATTTTTAGAACGTTTTTTGCTCCTGCACCCCTTTTGGGGTAGTGGCACCGACATAAGATATAGCCTATGTTCTAAGTTGGACGAACACCATCATTTTGATACCATTATTTTTGGAATCGGTTCGGTAGTTCCTGAGCTTATCTCCGACAAATAAACAATTTTTTCCTCTTTATAATATGAGTATATATATATATATATATATATACTCATATTATAAAGCGGAAAAAATGTTTATTTGTCGTAGATAAGCTCAGGAACTACCGAACCGATTCCAAAAGTAATGGTATCAAAATGTTGGTGTTCGCCCAACTGAGAACATAGGCTATATCTTATGTCGGTGCCACTACCCCAAAGGGGGTGCAGGGGCAAAAAACGTTCTAAAAATGCAATTTTCGCGGTACTGAAGGGCCTAGATATATGAAATTTGGAATATTAGTTACTTATAAGATATAAATAATGTCTATGAACAGTTCTTAAGCAATTCGAAATTTAAAAGGGGTGAAAATGCGCGAAAAGCGTTCTAAAAAACGTTCTAAATGGTGATTTCTACATAATCTCAGGAAATACCAAACCGATTTCAAAAGTAATGGTGTCAAAATGATGGTGTTAGTCCAACTTAGAACATAGGCTATATTTTATGTTGGTGCCACTACCCCAAAGGGGGTGCAGGAGCAAAAAACATTCTAAAAATGCGATTTTTGAGTTACTGAAGGACCTAGAAATATGAAATTTGGAATATTAGTTACTTATAAAATATAAATGGTGTCTAACAACAGTTCTTAAACAATTCGAAATTTAAAAGGGGTGAAAATGCACGAAAAGTGTTCTAAAAAAGTTCTAAATGGTAGTTTCTACATAATCTCAGGAAATACCAAACCGACTTAAAAAATATTGGTGTCAAAATGATAGTGACAACGTTTGCTCAAAGATAGGCTATGTTTTATGTCGGTGCCACTACCCGAAAGGGGGTGTAGGAGCAAAAAACGTTCTAAAAATGCGATTTATGTGTTACTGATGGGCCTAGAAATATCAAATTTGTAGTATCAGCTACTTATTAGATACCAAGTATTTCTAAGAACAGTTCTTAAACAATTCGAAATTTAAAAGGGGTGAAAATGCGCGAAAAGCGTTCTAAAAAAACGTTCTAAATGGTAGTTTCTACACAATCTCAGGAAATACCAAACCGATTTAAAAAATACTGGCGTCAAAATGATGGTGAGAATCCTTGCTCCAACATAGGCTATGTTTTATGTCGGTGTCACTACCCCAAAGGGGATGCAGGAGAAAAACGTTCTAAATTGCGGTTTTTGCGTGACGGAAGGGCCTTGAATCGTGAAATTTAGAATGGTAGTTAGTTATAAGATATCAATGATCTCTAAGGACATTTCCTAAAAAAATCGAAATTTAAAAGGGGGGTCAAAATGCTCAAAAAGCGTTGTAAAAAACGTTCTAAATTGCAATTTCTATGAAATATCAGGAGATACTGAACCGATTTCAAATATAATGGTGTTAAAATGATGGTGACAGATCTTGCTCTAAGATAGGCTATATTTTATATCTGTTTCCACTACCCCAGAGGAGATGCAGGAGAATATGAGCGAAAAGCGTTCTAAAAAACGTTCGAAATGCCGATTTGTCACCAATATCTCAGGAAGAATCAAACTGATTTCAAAAGTAATGGTAAGAAATTGATGCTGACAGCCTCTGCTCTAACCTAGACGCTATTTTAAGTCGGTATCACTATCACCTAGACGTTGCAGGAGCAAAAAAGCGTTCCAAATTTCGATTTTTGTGATCGGTAGGGGGTAGCAACTTAAAATCAGGCAAGGTACATATTTATTACATATGAATGATCTTTAAGGGCAGTTTCGAAAAAATTGGAAATTTAAAAAGGGGTGAAAATGCGCGAAAAGCGTTCTAAAAACCGTCTAAATTGCGATTTGTACCCAATCTCAGGAAATTCCAAAGCTATTTCAAAAGTAATGGTTGCAAACCAATGGTGACAGTCTCTTCTATAACATAGGTTATATTTTATGTTGCTGACACTACCATCTAAGGGTTGCAAAAGCAAAACATGTTCTAATTTGCGTTTTTTGCATAACTGAAGGGTCTAACACTTTGAAGTATGGCATGTTATTTACTTCCAAGATTCAACTGCTATCTATGAACTGTCGAAAGAAAATTTCAAATTTAAAACGATAAAGTGAGCGAAAATCGTTATAAATTACAATTGTTATGTAATCTTATCAAATACCAAACCGATTAAAAAAATAATGATAACAAATTGTTGGTGATAGAACCTGCTCAAACATAAGCTATATTTTATGTCTGTACCACTACCATCAGAGGGTTGCAGTAGCTAAAAACTTTCTAAATTGCGATTTCTGTGATACTGAAAAGGGTAGAAACTTTAAATATGGCATGATAGTTACTTATAAAATATAAATGCCCTCGAAGGACTGTAGAAAAGAAATTCGAATTAAAAAGGGGTGAAGTGAAGGGGAGTTGCGAAAGGCATTCTAAAAAAGTTCTAAATTACGATTTCTACGTAATTTCAGAGAATATAAACCAAATATAAAAGTAATAGTTGCGAATCAATGGTAACAGCCTCTGATCCTACATAGGCTATATTTTATGCCGATAATTCTACCACCTTGGATTCACAGAAACAACAAACGCTCTAAAAAAGGCCTTTAAAAGCTTTCTAAATTACATTTCTGTGGAATATTAGGAAATAACAAACCAAATTCAAAATTAATGTTGGCAAATTAATGGTGACAGTTCCTATTTCAACATAGCCCTTTATGTTGAGAGAGGTGGTAGGACTTGGAATTTGACATGATGGTTAATTTTAAGATGTAAGAAGATGGTTTCTAAAAAATTCAAAACTTCAAATGAATACTGAAATGAGCGTATTAATTGAGCATAAAGTTTCGAAATATTTTCTAAATTATCATTTATTCTGTATTATTTCGTTTTATTAATTTAAGTCTCATTTCTGCCTACAGTTTAATAATGATGTTTAATCAAACTGTGTTTTAAATAGTAATTTTTGAATTATTCCTAAAAGTAATAAGTACCTTTTAATAAAATAAAATATTACCTTTTAACAAAATAAAAATTTAGTTACTACCTTTTAATAAAAATTAGACATATAAATATCACTTGGCATATTTCAAATATTACGCGAGCAAAGCCGCGGGGTTTGCTAGTATATATATATATATGTATATTAAATCTCATCGAAAAAAATCGAAATTTCGTAAAACTTTTGGTGGTAGTTTTGTGAACTTACTTCATTAAAAAGAGTGCGGAATCTTAACCCTTTCTGTATTTAATTACGAATTCATGAAAATTTTATCTTATAAAGCATTTTTTGTGAATTTTTTAAGCTACATTATTAGAAGATTTACATAATCATTTAATAAATTTTAGAAGGATTTTAGACGGATTGAAGAATTTAGAAGGGTTAATGTGATTTGAATTTATAGGGATTTTGTGCAATATTTATAACCCCACTCAAATGATTTATGTTAACTATTTTTCTTATTATTTTGTAGAATTTTGAAATGTACAAATATAATGTACTTATAATAGAAATACAGAAATATTTCCGAATTGAAAAAATTCTCCCCCCCCCCCCCCAACCATGGAAGCTGAAAAGATACAAAGGCAAAAGAAATCATCCTTTTAAAAATATTTTCGTTTTAATACCAATTTGTTTCAAATTCATTACCAATAATGCTTTTGGAACAAGATAAAGTAATGTATCTGTAATTCATTCTATAATTCATTCTATTACAACTAATCGATGTATTAAATGAATTTTTTAACAAGTTATTTTAATGGTACTCATAAGTACCGGTAGTAGATAAAGGGTTATAACAGTGGGTTGATATCTTCTGTCACTTCAATGAGCCGAAAATTTCTAAAATTGGATTGAAAATGATTTAAAAAAAAATAATAAATAAACTTAGTTTCTGTTGATCGGTTTGAGGTAGTGCTTACAAGTAGCAATTTTTTAACAAAACCCACCAAATTATTTTTAGAATTATAGATTAATATCTTCTGCCGCCTCATAGACACCAAATGTTGGAAAATGAAGGCAAAACTTTAAGTAAATACATGCCACACATACCTCATTTTAATGCTAAGAGAAACTTTATTCTACATTTCGAACATACAAAAGATAAAAGCATTACTCTCTGTAATAATTTTTGGTCTCAAATTTGACATGCGTTTTCTGGATTCTGGTGTCGTTATAATAAATCTGTCCTTGTTCTGCGACCCAACTCTTAGATTTTTCCGGAGGTTTCAGCGACTAGTTTCACAATCCATTCAACTGATTGTGTGTGTGAAGGAAATTAAAAAATGTCCCACAGTCTATTGGCATTCCATCATGTATCATCTTCAGAAATTTTGGGGTGATGTCACATAACAAGCTGCGACTAAATAGCCTGTAGCTTCAAAGTTAACAGCCGTAATAAGGAATCTGCGAACGCAATTCCATCTGGGCTAATTTCCCTTGACTTGAGAATCCACCGAGCTGCAAGAGTTATAATATGGGACCTCTCATCATTTAACATGACCAATAGCATGATTTCTGGAGCTGCAAAGTAAGCGTTGCGAGAAATAACCGGTTCGATTACTTCACGATACTTCTTAGGCAAGTACCGAGATGATGAAAGGCCCGGTGTGTTTGGCACCATCATTTATAGAATGATGCATCTTATTCGGACTAACGAGTGTGCGTAGACTCTTGGAATTAATACAACAAAAGTTAGAAATTCATTTGTTGAGTCTTATGTAGATATATATAACCTCAGTATTCGATTGGCAGTTGTTAGCTAGCGGACCAAATTCAACGCTCGCGGTTCCTGGTTAGCTAGATCTGAACAACAAGCACCAGGACTAATTGCGGTGAAATGTCTAATAAGAACTGAGGGTGGTATAATGAATGCTTGGCAACTCACATTCAATAATATTAAAAGAAACAATAGAAAGCTTTTCACAACCTTTGAGGTTTCGTCGAATGTCTCCTGTGTAATATGTGGGCCAGATGATTTGTCGTCTATGAACTCAAATAGATGTCGTAATGGCAATTTATTGGAATGAAGTAAGTAGATAATCCATTGGACTGTCTGTTTCAATTCAAGCCTGCTAATTACACCATTAGACATTCCTGCGTTCACTACAGTGCCGTCACACTCGATAACAATAAGGTTGCTAAAATAATCTAATAAAGCATTTGGTACGCATTCGGAAATGTTATTAGATATATAAAGACTGGATCCACTTTCAGGTGTAACATGCCCCATGTACGTAGAACCAGGTTCTGATAAAATATAGTAATGCGCTTCTACAACTGTTCTTTGGAATTGTTTGTCCTCGAGTGTTTCTAATGTTAAAGTTTTGTTATGCCGTCCATCAAAATAAAGACCAGATAGAGTGGAATGATTTTCATTTGATTTTGAGGCACAATTTTTGTAAATTCTCGATTTTACCCTCCATATTTTATTTTAACGAGGCTGTTATCCGGTTTCCATATTAAACCCAAATCTTGCATAATGCTCGGAGCAACAGCAGCCTCTCTAACTCTGTTGGATACACCATATCTGTCACTGACAAGAACTGTGTTATCCAGTTTTAAACGCATTTGAACACTGCTTGAGGGACGCTGAAGAGACGCTGTGTAAGACCTGTTTTTGGTGCCTACGTTGCCTTCCTCCGTCTCCACCACCATCACATCTTCTATTATATTTTCCTTTTCATTCTCCACTGATAGCTTGAAGCAAAAGCAGGAGACGCCTATTTTGCAGATCGAATAGTATGCAGGTCCATTCGTATTTGATGTGTCTAGAGCCGTTTGGTTTCTGGAGCATGAACACTTTCGAAAATTTTTCTTTCCGTTCTTTCTTCAATAAGGAACGACTGTTCTTTTTCAGGAAATTTGCATTCTTTCGGACAGATACTCACCTTAAAAATCGCGCATTTACAGGCAGATAGGTCATTTTTTTTTTTTTTTTTTTTTTTTTTTTTTTACTTCCATTTTAAATTTCTCAACATTTTTTAGAGTAGTCTTGCTTTTTCCAACAAGTTTTATATTTTTCATGATTGATCAATATTTCCCATTTTATGCGTGTATATTATCAGAAACACGTTTATGTGAAACTGCAGGATTGGGTGCATCGACGTATAAATTTTCTATCTTCAAAGCAACAGTTTTTGCATGCAACAACTGAAAAGCGTGGTTATTTATTTTCACTAGTTGCGCAACCAATACAGCATCTCTCGCAAGTGCAGCATCTTATGATGTCATGATGCGTTTGCAGAACGCGTAAAAATCCTTCGGTGTTCCAAAAATAAGGCATTGCAACGTTTATTTACTTAAAAAATTGACTACGTTAATTTTAGCATTTCAAATATTTACCAATGTCTCTTATTAGAAAATGGCGACGAAATGCACAAAAGCACAAGACAAATTGCTTAAAAAAACGAACTGCAGTGCAAGCAACAATAAATACCGCACACTAATTAAACGAATACTGCTTCAAATGTGTTAAAATTGGTTTGCAATTCGCAGATGCTTGTGGCGCCTGCCTAATGCAGAGACTGGCAGAGAGTATACTGCCTAATGATAGAGAGTGATCGGGGGATTTACTGGTTGCTCCGATTTGTTTCTCGTTCCACTTTTTTGGAAGACCGCCAAACTCAGTCTGTCTGGATAATAAATTTATGAATATGGATGAGGAGAAAGTTTACTGTAGAATAGTTTACTGTCTACCAATTGCGAGTGAGGTAAGTGAGGACGTTGTCAGAAGATGGTGGCTGCTCTGTTTAAATCGGATCTGCAGTTTGGAAATGCTACCGGACAGTGTAAGATTTTGCAAATCTAGCGGCAAAAAGGTCAAAAATCGACTTGCAGTAATTTCACTTTTAGATATTTCAAATAACATCTAACACATTGGAGAAAAAAATGTAAAGCGACAGCAGCCTAACTCCACAACAACACCATCAAAAATCGGCTCAAAAACTAAATTTTCTTTTAACCTTTTTAGAATGACGATTCTGTAGTTGTAATTGCCATTGATATTTTTTAGCTAAAAACATACTTATTTTGTAAATATTTTTTAATGATAGTATGAAATCTTTACAACAATGTAGATACTTTGTATTTTAGTGTACAATAGTTATTTAGAAGTGTCATATTTAAAAAAAAATTTTTAAGTCAATATAAAAATTATTTGAAAACTTAATAGCATACGATAAACTTTTAAAAGCCGCCAAAAAGTTTGTACACGCCGCTACATTGTGATATATTTTTTTTTGTAATTATGTATGTATATAGATGCAGAATAAATCAATTTCAGCTGCCACTATTTACAACTCTTGAATATAAGTATTTTTTTATCAGGTACAGAAGTGTAAATTTCGAAAAGAGAATTATATGACATTTAAAAAAATTATGTTACTAGACATTAATCATTCCCTGTTAATTCTGAAAAATATCCTGATAGACTATTTATTACAGAAATATAATCTTCAACATTGCTCATCTGTTATGTTAGACCAGATTAAGTGGCTGATCCATTAATTTATAATTGGCAGTAATCAAAGATGGAGAAACTGACATCGCTTAAAGGACGTTTTATGAAGTAAAATAAGATATGGTCAGATTAGAGCATTAACAATAAATATATTTACAGGGCAGAAGTAATAATTACTGCCAGTAAAAGGTTGGACAACCAAAGAATTTTTTATTTATTTATTTAAGCGGACCGAAATCAAAAGACAAATGATGCATTCGTTATTCTCGGAACCCAAATGAATAACCACGCACCACGTGTTTAAAACTGAGAAAATCTGGAAAAAAGGATATGGATGTGTTATAAAATATATCTGAAAGCCCTTACAGAGTAACGACATTTTAAAAAATCGTTCAAAAAGCCGGATACTCGTCATATAAAAAAGGGCTGTAATGAAGAAAATGAAAATTTTATAATGGGTAAATCCACAGCTGCCATCTACTTCTTATTCCAGATCCATAAAGTTTAAGTTCATCATGGAAACTGATCAGTCACTAACAGAAGAATTTGAAAGTCACAAATTAAATCTTTCGAGCTCTTGAACTAACTGTAGTAGAATTCAATGTTCAGACGTATGATATAAAGCACAAATTTGAAAACACAGTGGCAGATAGCACAATGTGCAGCATTCTGTCTTCTAATTTGTCATCAGAGTTAAATTCATTGGCTAAAAAGGCACGAAGGGATTTAAACACATAAAAGTTACCAGAATAAAAACAAAAATCTAAACGGAGTTTAGAAGTTTGATGAATAATGCACTTTCCGGAATTATTTTTGTAATAAAACCTTCTTCAAGCGACCAGGAAAAAACGGAATTGTTTCATTTTCTTCAAAGAAATTGGTAGCTCATGGAGGGAATCCAACTAGGTTGATCTCTGAATGGAGGTAAAATCAGTATTGAGCGTATGGGAATACATTTCGTTCCATGAAAAAATCGACGTTCAGGGAGGTGGCCTCTTAATAGAGGTGGTCACACAGGCAGGTTTTACTATGTTTGTTCATAATGCATAACCATTTTTTGCATACCTCTTGTAAGATCAATTTTATTACTTTAATATCAATAATTTTCATAAATTGAATTTTGTCCTGCTAGATTCGCAAAATCTTACACAGTGCGTCGGGTCAAACTTCCCACCAGTATAATTGAATAGAAAATTTTGTCTTATTTAGGCGTTTTACTCACGGAAATATTTTCTCACAAATATGGTAAAAACTTCTATTAGTTTTTACTGGTATCACTTTGACTGGTAAAACAGTTAGATTGTATCACCGGTTGTCACAATCTGGCAGAAACGAAATACCTGAATGCCGCAAATATAAACTTACGCCAGTAAAAATTTAAATATTTTTCTACCATTATTGATGACTGAAATTTGACGACTGATGCCTTTAAAAACGGAGAAAATTTCTATATAAACTTACTTGTGGAAGTTTCCACCGGAGGTACTCAATCCTTGCGAAAGCGGTTACAGTTGAAGCTTCAATATTTTAAGGGTGTAGGGACTTAGATATCACTGGACAAGAGTCTATGGTAGCGTAAGTTACTAAAATCTAAGTCCTTTATTTACATTTATCTCTAGATTAAATAAGAGAATATACAACTTAAATAATATTAGTCTTGGGTTCTCGTCATTTTTACAGGATAAAAAGTTCCATCAACGGGCTGCTTCCACAGATATAATGCTTCAATCGGAGAAAAGACTGATCGGACGACCATCTATCTCATCTCCTCGCTTCTCTCATTCACCACTAGGTCCAGCAAGACCTCCTCGCCAGCGTCCTCACTCTCTCGCTTCTCAAACCCCTTCTCCTTTCCTCCCGCGTTGCCACCTCGCCTCTCTCCAAGGCTGAAACTCCCGGTCCTAGGGAAAACTAGTCTTTTTCCCTCTTAGCCGATGCCACCGCCTATTTCTCTAAGGCTGATGCTCGCCGCCCTAGGAGAAATCGTCTTTTCTCCCCCTCAGCCGTTGCCACCGCTCACTTACTGGACGGCTGAATCACCTGCTCTGTGTGCAATTCAATGGAATGTTAAGTTAGCACCGGAACGAAATTGTACTGCCAGTTCCATTCATATTTGCAGACTCGACGGCACCATAGCTTTGTTCAAAGATGAACTAAGAGTTTATGAGATTTCTCTTAGTGTGGGAAAGTCCAGAAGAACCTAGGGGGATCTTCTCCCGAATTAATAGTTCGTGAATAAATAGTCTTTAGGGGTAATTAGTAATGTTCTTACAAGGGTATGTCAGTTCCTCTTTATTAGTAGTTGCGTGGTCTGGATTGTGCATTGTGAAAGCAGTAAACAATTATGCAGAAAAGTACAAAATGTGTCAAAATTTCTAAAATCCAATGCGGATGAGGTGACAGAAGACATTAACCTGTAATTCTAAAATAAAATTTTTTTGTTGTTGTTGTTCGAACATAGTTACTATTAAGCACTACCCCAAACCAAAGAACCAAATATGTGATCATTTCTTATTTTCTCTATTTTAATCATTTTTATTCCAATTTTCAAAACTGTCGGTCCACTGAGACGACAGAAGATATCAACCCTCTGTTTAATATATATATATTTTTTTAATAAAGGGAGTTCACAACTTTCCCGCACTACCGCAAAAAGATTTAAGAAATTCCGATTTTTCCGATACACCCTAACGTATATACAGGGCCTCCGGTCTCAACGGTGTCCAATGGCTAATTCCTAAACCGTTAGTCATAGACATATAGTTCCAATTACAAAAATGTTTTAAATCAGGTAAAGAAATATTTTAAAACCGATTTGGGTCAATAAAAACATTTCTTAAAAATTACGAAATTTAAACTTTTATACGGTCCCCCGGTCCTAAAAGTTATATTTAGTAAAAATTTTCCTTTTACACTGACAAGTAATACAAAAGAATCCCGTTATTCCACGATTAAAATTAACCGAGTAATAGTTGTTTAAATTTTGGGCATATTTTTTGCTGCAAATTGGGGGTCATTCACAAATTTATTCGAAATATAATTTCGTCAGATATATTAAAAAATGGGTAAGAGTAAAATTAACATTGCAATATAAATTTGAAATCATTAATCAATCTGACATATTAATGCAAAATATACAATTTGTAATAAACATTTAAGAAGAAAGAAAAAAACAGAATTTTTGTTAAATAAAATGATGCTAAATTAACATCCTTAATTATTTACAAAATTATACGTATTTTAAAATATTGTTAGAATGCACTAGCCTGCAAAAGCTGGGTTTTGTTATGTTTTTTAGCTTTTGATAACTGATTCTTATGTATTCTGTACCGCTGAATCCGAAATTGATCTTCATTTTTAACCATCACATCAAGATTTTTCGCAAATTGCAAATTTCAAAGTTAAAAAGTTCAAAGTTAAAATTGAATCTCCTCCCTCATCTCATCGGACCACTCAACTGTTTAGCTGTAAGAATCCCAGGATAAGCAAAAATATCGAATAAATTATTGAATAAAACAAAATAAAGTAAATTAAAATAAAATAAAATAAAAATTTTACATATGTTTTATATTATGAGATTTTCGAAATATTTTAACTTACACATTTACGATTTGCAATAACAGTTCTGAGTTGATGGTTAAAAATGAAGGTCATTTTCAGATTCATTGCTAAAAAATACGTAAAAATCAATTATCAAAAGTTAAAAAACACAACCCTCTCCCCTACTTTATAGTATGCAATTTTTTTTTACTCTTTAAATTTGACAATTTATGATTTGAGAAATATCCTGAAATGATGGTTAAAAATTAAGGTTATTTTTGGATTCAGTGCTAAATAAAAGAAAAAGTGCCCAGTTAAACTGATGTCATTGAGCTCACAGGCTATTCACACAATTGTATATTATACTGTTATTTCAAAGGATAATGCCCCCCAAAAATAAATGAAGGCAGATTAGCCCGCGTTTCCGCCCTTTATACTTAACCAATGAACTTCCAAATTTAATCAGGGAAGCTCCTTAACATAATAAACCGGTATAATAAGTTTGAAGCAAATCAGATAATTCTGCATGAAAAACCATATCGCTAAATTAAGGGGGGTCTAACCGGCCGTCCCTCCTTTTATATTTAACTAATGAATCTCCAAATCTAATCAGGCAAGCTCCTTATCAGAATGAACATAGAAAAAAATAAAGTAAATTGGATAATTCTGCACGAAAATCAATTTATCTAAGTTAAAGGGAGGGGACTTGCCACGTATCCACCTTTTATACTTAACTAATGAACCTCTAAATCTAATGAAGGAATCGCCATATCGGAATAAACCGGTATATCAATTTTTAAACAAATCGAATAACTCTGCATGAAAAACATATTTATCTAAATTAAAGGGGAAACTATCCCCGCCCCCCTTTATACTAAAACAATACACCTCCGAATTAAAAAAAGGCAGCTCCTTAAAATCATAAACCCTATACCAAATTTGGAGCAAATAGAATAATTTTGCATGATATACCCATTTATGTAAATTAAGAGGGGTATTCTAGCCCTGTTTCCCCAATTTATACTTCACTAATGAACCTCCAAATTTAATCAGGGAAGCTCCTCAACATAATAAACCCGTATACAATATTTGGAGCAAATCGAATGACTCTGCATGAAAACCCATCTATCTAAATTAAGAGGGGGGGGGGTGTTCTAGCCCTCTTTCCCCACTTTATACGTAACTAATGAACCTCCAAATCTAATCAAGGCAGCTTCTTAACATAATAAACCGGTATACGAAATTTGGAGCAAATCGAATAATTCTGCATGAAACGCACATTTATCTAACATAAGGAGGGGTAGCCCCCTTTCCCCTTTTATTCTTAACTAATGAACCTCGAACTTTAATCCTTAACATAATAAACCGGTATACCAAATTTGGAGCAAATCGAATAGGTCTGCATGAAAAACCCATTTATCTAAATTAAAGGGGAAACTAGCCCCCACCCCTCTTTATAATAAAACAATAAACCTCCAAATTTTAAAAAGGCACCTCCTTAAAATAATAAACCGGTATACCAAAATTGGAGCAAATTGAATAATTTTACATGAAATACCCATTTATCTAAATTAAGAGGGAGGATTCTATCCCCCTTTCCCCACTTTATACTTAACTAATGAACCTCCGAATTTAATCAGGGAAGATCCTCAACATAATAAACCGGTATACAATATTTGGAGCAAATCGAATAACTCTGCATGAAAACCCATTTATCTAAATTAATAGGATGGGGGGGGGGGGTTCTAGGCCTCTTTGCCCACTTTATACTTAACTACTGAACTTCCAAATCTAATCAAGGCAGCTTCTTAACATAATAAACCTGTATACGAAATTTGGAGCAAATCGAATAATTCTGCATGAAACGCACATTTATCTAAAATAAGAAGGAGTAGCCCCATTTTTTCTTAAATAATGAACCTCGAATTTTAATCAGGGAAGCTCCTTAACATAATAAACCGGTATACCAAATTTGGAGCAAATCGAATAAGTCTGCATGAAAACCCATTTATCTAAATTAAGCGGGAGGTATAGCCCCTCGTTCCCCTCTTTACAGTTAACTAATTAACCTCCAAATGTAATCAAGGCAGCTTCTTATAATAAACCGGTATACCAGATTTGGAGCAAATCGAGTAAATATGCATGAAAAACCTATTTATCTAAATTAAGGGGGGGGGTGTTCCCTTTCCCCTCTTTATACTTAACTAATGAACTTTAAAATTTAATCAGGGAAGCTCCTTAACATAATAATCCGGTATACCAAATTAGGAGAAAATCAAATAATTCTGCATGAAAAACCCATTTATATAAATTGAGGGGGGTAGCCCCCTTTCACTCTTTATACTTAACCAATGAACCCCTAAAACAAATCAGGGAAGCGCCTTATCAGAATGAACCTAGAAAAAAAATTTAAGCAAATCGGATGTTTCTATCAAGAGTTATCTCGTTACGTACATACATACGTAAGTACATACATACATACAGAACTGGCGGGCACATTAGCTCTCAGGCTTTGATAGCCTACGAGCTAAGAATATATAAATGTTAAGAAACCCAACAATCGCAGTCTTGTATTATCTAATCTAAAACTTTTACTTAAACTTCTTGGCGGTGATCTATGAAATTTTTTTTGTGTTATCCTGTAAAATAAGTAGAAATGGTAACCACCAAAAATCATAATAATATTAGATTGTTATCGGATTTGCGTCAGTATTTAAAATGTAATCTCGATCGGATATTTGAACGTGAGTTAAAGTTCAAGTACAAATTTTGAACTGGGAAAACTACCATACGATCGTTGAAGTTACATAAAAATAACAAAATTTTTGTTAAAAGAAATCCTAAAAGAAACAGTCTCGAGTCCTGACCAAATAAAACATGTTATTTTATCCAGTCTGAAACGTAATAAATGTTAACTTAATCGTAATACTTGCACGATTTTTTTCAAAGCGCAGATACACATAAAATAAGATTTTCAAATACTTTAAGCACTTGGTATGTGACCCTTCAAAGCCAATCCGAACTCATTTGTTTTCAGAGCAGAAAAGTGGCATAAGTCATGCATTTTTAAAGTTCCATAACTCGCTCAATTTTAGTGTTATATGAATGGGACTTTTTTTTTTTTATCTTATTTGTCAGTGTAATAGGAAAATTTTACTTATATTTATAGCTTATAAATATAACTTATAGAACCGGGGGGCCGTATAAAAATTTTAGTTTCGTAATTCTTTAAGAAATGATTTTATTTACCCAAATCGCTTTTAAAATATTTCTTTACTTGATTTAAAACATTTTTGTAACTGGAACTATATGTCTATGACTAACGGTTTTGGAATTAACCATTGGACACCGTTGAGACCGGATACCCTGTATATTTAAATCCTCTTATAATGATGAATTCATTTTTTTCTAGAAGACACTATTTAATAGAACTGGAGAATATTTAAATGCTTAAGAAAGAGATGATTATTTTATCTACAGAGATATCTATCTTAATGTTTTTTTTTTTTTTTTTTTTTTTTTTTTTTATGGATCTGTAATGCATGTACTATATCATCCTACACTGTTAAAAATCTGTAGCTTTTGCTGCGTAGTCACTCCATTGCTTTTTTTTTACAAAATGATTACTTGACAGTATTAACGAGCATTCTCATTGGTCAGAATATTTATATTCTATTACAGTCGTGGAGTGAATATGTAGCAAAAGCTGCAGATTTTTAAAAGTTTAATGTTAAATTGACTGCGTGTTGTTATTAATGAACTTATATTAATGTATATAAAAAAATATATCTAAAAACTTCAACATTAATGTTTAAAAACTGCAGAGCTGCTAGAAGACAGGCTAAAAAATTTACATTTCCCATGAACTAACACATACAAGAATTACTGAAATGAGCCTATCAAAATGAGGAACGTTAAACTGTCGTCTGTTATTAGAAGATAGCCATGCTCAAAATAATTTAAATACCTCCATCACGACTACGTAATTTTTAACAGAAAAACAATTTCGAAAATAAGATGATCCAACTATGCTCCGCAATATTAATATTAATTATTTATATCTGAAATAAAATTTGCAATTTCTTATTTTTTTATAAACTATCTTTACCACTCGATGAAATATACAGATATACTGCAGTATCTTAAAGTTACTCAACATAAACACAAGAACTTTATTAACCTCTATTTTTCCCTTTATTTATTATAGACCTTTATTTTTCATAGTTTTAAATGTCTGTTACATGTGCTGATTGAACATAGAGAAAATAAACAAACCATAAAAAAATAATTCCTATGACTCTATTGAAAGCATTTTTCTTTCCTCCTCATTTGCAGTTTTCTGCGGTTGAACTTGACAAATGAGGGGTTCACAACAATAGTAGACCAAGTCCATTTTGAAAAAAATGAGATAGTCCATTTAGAAGGTGCATGAAAATTGTTTATTCACTCCCACAGTGAACCAAGGCTGTTCTCATATACTTTCTTACATATGTCATCTGTTTACATACTTGGTTTATTGTGGGAGTGAACAAAACATATTTTATGCACCTTCTAAATGGACTATCTCATTTGTTTTTCAAAATGGACTTGGTCTACTATGGTTGTGAGCCCCACATATGGGGTTCAACAAGTTTAGATTCTAATGGGTTTCCAGTGATGCTGCTTTCTTAAAAGTCAAAGTATAAAAAAGGGTAATTTTTGAAAGGCTATAGAACCGTACTTTAAATCCTTATTTAACAACGGTTGCAGTTTTACCAAAAGCCGGTGCACACACTTGCGTATTTTGGCACTTTTGCACTTTTGTCAATAAATATCTTTGAAACGTTAGTAATGCCATCTACTGATAAGCAAATCCAAATCACTTACGTGGCAGTTAGTTATATACGTATATACCAACCAATCAAAAACCTCATCCAGGAAATCCCCAAAAAGAAAATTAGCTTTGTAATTCTTATTATGATCCTGTTAATATATATATATATATATATATATATATATATATATATTGAAACGATAAGGCCAAAATAACTTTTTCTTTTCTAAATCATTAAAAAATTAACAAAATATACGAAGTTATTTTTCACCATAAACTTTACATGTCATTACATTTTTTAGAACTAAATGCAAAACGCTATTTTCGGATTAGATAATCGCTCTGCGAACTTTTGTACACCGCGCACTCTTGTACTACCTTAACCTACTTAATATATTTTAGTATCTAATCTAATTACTGAAAAAAAATCTAGTGGAATCTAATATATGAAACATTCCTGAGTTGTATGAATAAATCCAGGAAAATTCCTGGGTTTTCCTGGCCACTGGGTTACACATGATTTACCAAGCGTTTCTGGAAAATGAGAGAAATTTTATTGAACACTTCTGATACATTCTATAGAAAATATGTAAGCTTCATGTGAAATATAAATAACTTTTCAGTTGTCATGAGAATATTTACTCATATTTCACAGAAAGGTAGATGACGTTTTAGAGTAATGATTTTATTGCCGACAGAAAGTTTTCTGATATTTCACATGAAGCTTACTGGCATTTCCATAGAATTTAAAATTAAACGTATTAAAATTATAGAGGAAAGTTCGTACCATTTTTACAAATGTTTCCTGGAAATAATGGCCAACACAGCTGCACATTTGTTCGCAGGAAAGTTTCTGGATTTTTTTGTAATTTGTTAAAGTATTGAAAATAACTAAGAGCAGTTAATTATGAGAAAGAGACTTCAGTAAAGCAACTGTTATGAAAGCATATTTTTCCTTAATCTATCTATTAATGATTCTGTGAATTGTTATATTTTAAGTTTTCAATGAGGAAAATGAAATTTGATCAAAAATATTTTCACACAATAAATAATATAAATATTTTTATAATTCTAAAAAAATCCATCTGGATTACGCCTGATTATAAGGAAATAAATAGATAAATGTACTTCTTTGCATGTATCTGATAACAAAAAAAGTAAAATAAAGAAAAAATGTAGAAAATTCTGAAATATTTCTATGATTTATTTAAGCTAAGACCAATTATATTTTTAAAAGGATTTTCAATATACTGAGCAACAATAGACTGTAAATAAAATAAATGCAAATCTTTTGATGATTTAAATATTTGTAAAGAAATTTATGTATACACTTATTTAGATAAATCCTTTGAAATATTGTAAAAGGTTTTACGACAAAGTTGAATTCTATAGAAACGAGAAAAGAGTTATTTATTTGCTATTTAACTTCAAAGTGCATCTTTTTATGAATAGAACGTAGCTTTAATGAAAATAAAATACACATATGTTCAGTTTGAATAAAAATTTATCGGTTTGAAGTTAAACGAAACTATTTGAAGAAATTTACTGAAGAAGTTATGCATTTTATTTTTATTTAAAACATAATCAGGTGAAAATGTATATTTTAATTTACATCTGTTAAGTTTAACATAATATTGTTGTCAATTGCTATTATACTAAAGTAAGGAAAACCCATTATATAGCCATAATTTATTCTTTTAAGCCTTTTTATATTTTTTGATACATTTGCTACTTCCGTGCTTGAGTAAAGCAGAGTAAAATATATTATTACCGAACATACCATGACAATTAATGAGGAATAATGGCACTCCATTGTATCATTCAGATTGTCGTTACGTTCCATTCTTGATACCACATAAAATCGAAAAAAAAAGGAACAAATATCAAAATAATCATTAATCTGCGACAAAACCATGTAATCATTCTTTTCACCATGCTAATATATTGATAATTCAAATCTAATCTAAATAAACTAAAAATCCAATATAAAGTATTTCGAATATCATAAAAACAAGTTTTGTTTTTTCTTTCTTTTTTTGTTTTAAGTTGTAAAGACGTCTTCCACAATTTAAATATATTATGATAATTTAATATATTTCCTAAACTTTAAATATTCTTATCAAAAACAGATTTAAATGCAAAAATGCTCCTACAATTTAAACTTGTATCTTACAGTAGATTTTTCTCAGAATGTTTACCTGAAATAGGCATTTATAATTCTTTTTTCTCACTTGAGCTATTATGTCAGACGCATATAACTTGCTTTAATTTCTAATACTTATATTGTAGCTCTTTTGTAGGTAATCCCGTGCAAAAATAATTTGATAAAATTAGAAAATAGAATGATTCAACATATATTTGTATACAAACTTTTAATATTATATTAGTATTCATATTGTATTAAATCATTATGAAATTACTTTCAGAATGTAACTAGCTTCATCTTTTTTATCCAAAAATTTCTTAGTTTCTAGGTGTCTATATAAAGGTTTAAAATAAAGTTTTTATTTTCAATGTAGCTTTGCACCTTAATCAGTTAAAAACATTAAATTTTTATACGGTTATAGAACATTTTATGCTATACATTTATACAGAAAGATGTGTGTTTGAAAAATGTCTAATAAAATTTCCTGGAATTGCTGGTGCCATTTTTCAGATTATCTCGGAATTTGACAAAACAGCGTGTGCTGGTAGATGGATGCCTGTATTTTGGAGATCCGTACTAGTTTGGGCGTAAAAAATCAGAGTTGTTGATTAATTGTGACCGTGAAGTAGACATTTGCGCAGCTGGTTTTAGAGATTTTCAAAAGCTGCACTAGGTTTCTCTAAGTATGAAAGCACTTCGTAACTATCCTGTTTTATTTGAAAGCAAGTGTTTGCTGACGTAATGTCGGAGCTTTGTCAAGGTCATAGTTAATCCATTTTTTGCTTGAAAATAAGCGATTTTTTTTTTTTTTTTTTTTTTTTTTTTTTTTTTTTTTTTTTTTTAAACCCTCTTACCGCTTTTATCAACGGCTGAAATTCTGGATGGTCCTTGAAGTTGTTTATAAAATGTTATCTTGGATTTTAACAAATTATTCAGCATTATTCAGCAATAAGCATTTTTTTAAAAATCAAAGTGTCATTCCTAAAGTACTGAAAAATTAAAAATATTCCTGCAGATAGCTGCGGATTTTTTCTGCAGTAAGTTTTTATTAACAAACAAGCATCATATAAACTTCCACTGCATATATGTATGTTTAGTTCAAAGCTTGCAAGTCAAATTTAAATCCCTTTTAATTATTCTATGGAGCCGAAACAATGAATACATGTGCAATTTGAATGACAATACAATATTACTATGATTTAAAGAACGTAGAATTTTGTTTAGAATAATGTTTCTACAGAGCATCACAGAAATTTAGATTAAAACTTGAAAGTTAATTTTAAACCAATTTCGATAATCAGATTGAGCTGAAACTTTGCACAGGATATGGAATTCTGATGACAATGGAATATTATTATAATTAATGGAACGTAGCAGCTACGCTTTCTTTTACAGGGCCACATGATAGATAGTTCGAATATTACAAGACAATTTTAAACCAATTCAATTATCTGATTGAGTAGAACCTTTACTTACATTTGTTTTCCGATGACAAATCTATTAAATTATAATTTGACGAATGTAGAAATTATTTATTTTTTACAAGGCCACACGAAAACATCGCGGAATGTTTGTTGCTAAAAAGCAGAAATTTAATTAAATTTCTACAAAATTACTATAGGTTATTGAGATACACAATAGCATTTTTTTAATTGAAAGCAAATTGCGTAGCAGTTGTATTTCTTTGACAGGGACACATAAAATATTCCAATACATTACCGTCTATATGCAGAAATTTTATTTCAAATTGAATAAAATTTAAATAGGTTATTTATTCACACAACTGAATTTTTTCAACCTGAAATAATTTTGGTAGCATTTATATGTTTTACTGGGTACCACAAAACATTAAAATATTTTTTTTTTTTAATACGATTCTATTTTTTTTTTAAATTATTTTTCAGGATGACTGCACTAATTTCTCGAGAAATTCTGAATAGACAAAAATACAAAAAGAAATGAATGTTAACATACATGTGTACATTTTTTTTTTTTTTACTTAATTGTAAATTAAGTATGTTTAACGCATTACTTGTAATGCATTATACAGGGTGCCCACTAAAGTTCTTCGAACGCTCTTGATTGCCGACCGGTTGCATCTATATTCATAAAAGTGATATTTAGGTATAGTAAAGTGGCTATGCTCTACCAGATGACACCGATTTCAGCGTCACCTTGTGCAAAACAGCTGAATTAGTATTTTTATCACGAAAACGAGATTCATGCTCGGAACGAGATTCATTTAGCTTTCATGTTCACAAGGTGTCCTTTAGAACTAAATCGATGATGCTCTACAAATTTGTCATTCAATTTTATCACATAGTTCTAACCGTTTTCGCGATAGGAATGCTAATGCGGCAGTTTTGCACCAGATGGCGCTGTAAGCGGTCTCATCTAGTAGCGCATAGCCTGTTTACAATACCTAGAAACCACGTTTATGAATATAGATGCAGTCATTCGGCAGTTAAGAGGGTGGGAACGTGCTTTAGTGGGCACACTGTACTTTTAATTTAAGACACTGTTGTTAAATAACCAAATACTTATCACTGTTTGAGTATTTTATTAGTGATGCATTAAAAAAACAGCAAAAAATAAATAAACTTCAACGAAATAATTTTTTCTACCTAGATGGTCAAAACTTTCCACTGTGCGACGGTATAAAAATTGATAATGTGTGATGCTCCGAAATTAAAAAAAAAATGCAATAGGGAGATTATCAATATTTAACACTACAATGATACACTCGCTTTATTTTATGTCTGGCTTCTGTAATGGAACGTAATTGTTTATAGAAAAATTTATGCTGGGTAAAAGAAATAGCATATTGGCGGCAAAAACAAACAACTTTCGGGCTTCTACAGGAAAAACTTCCTTCAGTACAGAAATTGATTTAGTGTTGATTTTTTAGATATACACTACATTGCCATTAATGACCGGCAATTTTCAATTTTGAACATTTTGTCAAATATTTAGAAATATACTTGTCAAATTCTTATGGAATTTCAAGATTAAAAAGAACAGGTATGACCTCATATTTAGCAATGTCGATTTGATAAGGGGGGCAATTAGGGGACCAACAAAAAATCAAAGAAAAAATAATACTTGGGATCACCGTGTAAAATAAAATGCACGAAATGATTTATCGCTACCGAATATAAATAAACAGACATTGTGCATATGTGTATTCTTTTGTGTAAGAAAAGCACGTATATTAATAGAGATATAGCGATTTATTAAAAAAAAAAAAAAAAATCTTGTAAGTTTTTTGCTTATAACATACAGGGTTTTCAACCAAATTTAACGCCGATTTCAGAAAATTTTACAAAATATAGTAGAAACAATATAGTGCAATTGAAATATAAATATATTAAATATTTTAGGAAATATGAGCAGTTGTATGAAATAATTTTTATCTGCAGATGCGCGAACGATAACAAGGATCATTTTACATAATTTAATAGTCAACTCTATGGAGCAACTTATTAAAAAAATCTAGTCAAATATCGTAAAAATTCAGAAAGATATAGGCGTTAGAGTGAGCAAATTTTTAGTAGTTCTCTAAAAGCAGCTGAATGATAAGGGATTTTACATAAATTGTCATTTTGAATTTTATTTTATTTATTTTTTTTTTTTTTTCATTTTTTCTTGATGCTTTAGTTCTCTGATAACCACCAGAACTAGCATATCAAAAAAAGCATCAAATTCGAAGCATTTTTTTCCAAATCTACTCGTTGATAGTCACTAAATACTAACTTTTTTTTTTCTAAAAGTCAGTTAATAAAAAATGACAATTTGTGTAAAATTTCTTATTATTCAGCTGCTTTTAGAAAACAACTAAAATTTTGCTCACTCTAACGTCGATATCTTTCTGAATTTTTACGATATTTGACTAGATTTTTTTATAAGTTACTCCATAGAGTTGTCTATTAAATTATGTAAAATGATCCTTGTTATCGTTCGCGCATGCGCAGATAAAAATTATTTCATACAACTGTTCATATCTCCTAAAATCTTTAATATATTTATATTCCAAATGCATTATATTTTTTCTCCTATATTTTGCCAATTTGTCTTAAATCGGCGTTAAATTTGGTTGAAAACCCTATATGTTATAAGCAAAAAACATACAAGAATTTTTAAATTTTTAAAAATAAATTGCTATATTTCTATGAATATACTGCTATTCTTACACAAAAGAATACCCATATTGCACAATGTCTGTTTATTTATATTCTGTAGCGTTAGGGCATTTCGTGCATTTTATTTTACAGGGTGATCCCAAGTATTATTTTTTCTTTGATTTTTAGTTGGCCCCTAATGTCCCCCTTATCAAATCGACATTGCTAAATATGAAGTCCTATCTGTTCTTTTTAATCCTGAAATTCCAGAAGAATCTGACAAATATATTTCTAAATATTATACAAAATGTCTAAAATTGAAAACTGCCTGTCATTAATGACAATATAGTGTATTTATGGTTATTAATAATGGACAAGTTAACATTGGTTTTTCGTTTAAAAATATAAAAGCAGAACAGGTCTTAGTCGGCGTAGCGGGCGTAGCACAACCTGTGTACAAGCATTCCAGGGCTTAAGCTACCTACACTGTAAAAAAAAATTCCGCAACGTTCCTGGGAAAAAATGGGCAGCTGAGTTGCCCATTATTTCCAAGAAACATTTCTTGAAAATGACTGGAACTTTACTGTATATGTTAAAAACTTTCTACAGAAATGCCAGTAAGTTTCCTGCGAAATACCAGGAATATTTCTGTTGACAGCAAAACATTACTGACATTTCACAGCATGCGGGATCGGCAGGCGATTTTTACATTTCCAGTTGACAATTTTCGCTTTATTATCATTATTTGTTAGAATGAAAAAATAGTTTGAAATTGACATCAAAATTATTATTTATAATTTACACGAAAAAATAAATTTTCAGTTAAAATTCAATAAAGTAAATATATATATGACATATTGTTTCTGAACTTTGCTTAAAATATAAAAATATATAAATGTAAATAATAATTAGAAAAAAAATCTAGACATAAAATATTTTGGATTTTCGTCAGTAATTATGTTAGTTTACAAGTTAGATAAAATACATATAAATTTTCATGAAAAAAAAAATAAATAAAAACCTAAACTTAATTGTATATTTTTTCCGAAAAAAAAAAATCAAATTTGCAGCAATTCAAAGTGTCAAATATATATCAAATTTAAATCAGATTGTAATAAAGTGTTAAAATATAAAATTAATTAAAAAAGAAAAAAAAAGTCAAGAGGTAGCATCGAACTCGGGCCGTACGGGTGGCGTGCGAGCTTTCTGCGTCCACACCACGAAAGACACGTTGAGAGCTGCAAACTAATGGGTATTTGAAACGTATGCGAAACCTCGGCATCTAATTTTTGAAAATCTAAGGCCCATTTTAAGAAATCCTTTCACAAGAATAATTAGAGATAAGAACTCTAAAACATACTTTAAATTAATCAAAATCGGTGAGAATCATGTTTGATGGTCCCCCGGTTAATGGAGATCCAAATAATAGGTGTATTTTTTTTTTACACGGTCTGCTCGTTAACCATTCCACAGACAAGTACGAGAGAAAATCTCTTAGCGATGTCACAGAGGTATTGTATTTTCATCTGAATTGTCTTGACAATAGAGACGTAAATGATTATATCGTCTATTGATTTATTTGCATTCCATATTGATTTTTTTTACATTCATTTAAGGAATTCGTTTTCGACACTCGCACGCGAGCAACGGATTATAGCAAAAATTAATAAATGGCGGCCGCAGCGTTTTGCTGTTTCCAACTTTTGTTCAGGAACGTTTCAGATAAGAAAACCAGAATTTAACAGGAAAGAGCTAAATTATTCTGAAAACCTGAGAAAAGGCGAAACGTTCCTGGATTTTACATGGAACGTTACCATTTTTTTTTTTTTACAGTGTAAGGCATTGCGGTCCGCAGCATTAATTTGGGGAAAAAATCGTTGATAGATGAAAAATCATACAACAATTATTTAATGTATATTTAAACTTATTATCAATGGCTACAGCTACGCCACTGGCCTGGTCAGTTAATAGAAGAATATTTTAATTTTTTTAAACAGATAATACTTCTATCATTAGTATAATTTATTTTGAAGGAAAATATATCTGATATTAAAAGCATTTTCAGATCAACCGAACTTAAAATTTTAATTGAAATAATCGAAAAAAAAAAATTATTTCGCACAAAAAACTCTATTGAGAATACCTTCGTGTACATACAAAACATATTTTAGCAGTTTGAAAATCGAAGGTTCCTCACTCGAATTTCCTTATTATTTGTATTTGTGCGCATCTTTTGAACATACACGAATAATAATAATAATAAAATTCACAATCATATGTAAAATCATACTGTAATTATACTCGTATATCACAATTTCAAAACTAATCTCTTTCTCTCTCTCTATATATATATATTTAATGCGTATCATTTTCTATTACATTACATAGTATGAAAATCAGCATTTTCGACAACAGAAGTTTATAAGTTATTATTGATTCCATAAGTGTAAATTTCCACATTAACATGCATCAAAAGAAATTTATTTTAAAGTCTCATGTTTAAAAAAAAAATCTTAAATGCATATATTAAAAAAACAATTTTATAGTAATTGGATAACTTAAAAATATCTTCTGAAATACAATTTTCAGATTTTGCTAATATAAAAGCATTATACTTTTGGTAGACAAGGAATCTGATTTCATTTTCTAGGCTTTTGAATAATGCATTTCTCATTTTGATTTCACGGTCGTAAAAAAGTTTGCTGTGAGTGAAGAGATTGTAAAATATTGATTGAATTTGATTATTTTTAAATTTTGTTGTTTCTTGCTTTCCATGCAGCAGGATCGTATTTCAATAAAATTTTAAATACTGTGATAAGTAAAAGAACCACATTTATTTTTATATCGATATATATATATATATATATATATATATATATATACAGTAGATTCCCGTTACAACGAATTCCATTACAACGAAAAATCCTGTTACAACGAAATTTGACAAATCCCCTTTTAAAATTGCATTAAACTTAATGTATTCAAAATTCCGATTTAACGAAGTGCATTTTAGGAATTCCATTACAATGAAAAATCTTCATCGAGCTCTTTTTTTTTCTTGTTTGAAATGATATCTGGTTCCTTGCAAGATATTAGCCAGAAAATAATTTCTAACTGTTCGAAACATGCCTGGTTATCGGAGGTCGAAGAAAATGAATAAAAAATGTTAGGTTTCGATGAATCCTCTGAGTTAAACACAATTTGGAAGGCTGCCAAAAATGAACAACAATACCTGATCAGGTATATTTGGAGGATTTCTTATCTGTGGATGACAATATTAAATATGCTCTGAAGTGTCTGGTGAAGATATCATTTTGTCCATTAGTACATTAGACCGACAAAATTACGAAAGCAGTGATGACGGTGATTATGTTATCACCGACGACTCAAAAATTTCGCTTCGGGATCTCTTTCATGCTTGGAGAAAATTAGTGCTTTTGCTTCTCATCAAAAAAATGTTCCAGAGGACATGTTTTTCAGATTCATTTGTTGCGCACGTTTTTTTTTATCATCAACTTCTCATTCTTTTGTACAAACTAAAACACAGATTTTATGTAATAATGTGCTACTAAATAAAGTTTAATACGTAGTTTTGTATTTTTAATATTAAATTATATTTTAGTAACTTTTTCTATGTTAATTTAACTAGCCTTTTATTAAACTCTTTTATAACGAAAGGTAAATTTATCTTATATAATTAGTTTACGTTATTAATTCATTAGATAAATAGGAGTAATTCCGGTACAACGAAAAAATCGTTACAACGAAATATATTAGCGGTCCCGTAAAGTTCGTTATAACGGAAATCTACTGTATATACATTAATTTAAGTGAGGATGCAACATTGTCACAGGAATTTAAATTGTGGTATGTTATAGCAAGGCTCAAATATTTATGTGAAACATTAATTATCACCATTTTACATATCGTTTTGATTTAATATATCAATTACTAATTTTCTAAGACAATTTTATATATTTATTAACATATTTTAATTATTATTTAATTACCATATATCTATCTCTAAACAATATTTGCTTTAAAACTTAATCCTTTAATAGTTAATAACAGTTTTTATTATAAAATATTTTTTACTTTACTAATAAGTCAATACATGACAGCACCACACTGATTCATTTGAATACATAGAGCAGTTCATTATCAATTCTAAATTATCTATAGACAGCGTTCGTTATATATAATGGGACTGTGCTTGGCTATCCTGTATATTACTGACCCTTGGTCCACCATCATATAAAAAAATTTTTTGGCAACATGTGCTGGTGATCTCCAATGATTGTATTTTGTTATGCCTAATACTAATAGTATGGATATTAATTTGGTAATTTGTTTTTTTTTTATTTATCCGCTATCGTTTTTCATCGAAGTTAATTTTGAATTTATTTTGAACTGAATTGGTGTTCAAAGATTTATTTCTCTGTTTTATATGTGTGGTTTTCCCAAATGCATATTCAAGCATTTGGACCCGACGATTCTGCTTAAGTTCTAGAAATTTCCATTATTCCATTTCTGTTATTCAATTTCTGCCTTTTTTTACTATGTTTATGGAATCTATGTTAAGTGTGTTGGGGGGGTGGGGGGACCGTATTTTTGTCAATTTGTTAATGTCATTTTATTCATAATTTCACAATATGGTTTTATGTATATACATATATATAAACAAGCAAAATATTTATATTTCTCTTTTTCTTCTTTTGTGAGGGAAGGTGGTTCAAGCAAATTTTATCCTTTTGCTGGTTTAAGTTTAATTTGCGTGTTTTAATTGTAGCATTTTGATGCAATTTACATAAATGTATAGTTGTTCTTTGTTGGTGATTATGATACTTATTGCTTATATATACATATAAAACCATTATGGAACATTACAAATCATCATCAATTTATATATATATGTATATATATATATATTTATATATACATATGTATAGTTATATTAATGAAACCTGTTGGTTCAAATCAAAAGAATTACTTAAAAAAAATTATGGAACATAGATCATATATTTTAGTGTATAACATATCCCGATATGTCAAAAAAGAAATTTTTATCGCATTTCTTTTTTATGGAAATTGCAAAAAACTTCCAAATTAACTTTATTATATGACAAATAAATTTATATTAATATCTATCATTATCAATATTTTTGCGCTATATCCTCTGAAGAGATTGGGATATGGCATGTGTTATAGTAATATGTATTTTATTCAACTTCTCAATTTTAGTAACTTTTTCTATGTTAATTTAACTAGCCTTTTATTAAACTCTTTTATAACGAAAGGTAAATTTATCTTATATAATTAGTTTACGTTTATAATTCATTAGATAAATAGGAGTACTTCCGCTACAACGAAAAAATCGTTACAACGAAATATATTAGCGGTCCCGTAAAGTTCGTTGTAACGGAAATCTACTGTATATATAAAACCATTATGGAACATTACAAATCATCATCAATTTATATATATATGTATATATATATATTTATATATACATATGTATAGTTATATTAATGAAACCTGTTGGTTCAAATCAAAAGAATTATTTAAAAAAAAATATGGAACATAGATCATATATTTTAGTGTATAACATATCCCGATATGTCAAAAAAGAAATTTTTATCGCATTTTTTTTTTTTATGGAAATTGCAAAAAACTTCCAAATTAACTTTATTATATGACAAATAAATTTATATTAATATCTATCATTATCAATATTTTTGCGCTATATCCTCTGAAGAGATTGGGATATGGCATGTGTTATAGTAATATGTATTTTATTCAACTTCTCATAATTACATGAAAAAAGAAACCTTATCGTTGTTTTATATATATATACTAGGGGGCTCTGCTCCCTGCAAGCTACGCTCGCTAAGCCCCCGTTCAGACACCGCAGAATCTAAAAATATGCTAATCTGATCGGTTTTAAAAATATTAAAGAAGATTGACTTATACTGGAAAAAGCGGTGCAGATCTCCCTGTAAACGGGTATCCATTCAATTCCATTTGATTGCAAAAATGAAAGCTGAATCTGTTGCTGTTAGGACATCCAGTGGTTGTTTTAGTGTTTGATTAAAGAGGGTCAGTTAAACATTTGAAAAGAAGCTAAAATAAGATGAAATAATTGTACAGAGTCTTTGTCTCCCGGTATTTTAAAACAATTTTTATAACAATAGTCTAAATCAAGTGACTATCATCAACAGTTCCGGGCGAACCACTTAACTTTTTATATTCCAGGTGCCATTTTGGTACTTTAATGTTAGCCAGGCACAGGTGATAAGTCGCCAAATATTATTCTATCGCCATCATTTCATCTATAGTATAATAGTCCAAGTCATGTAACTGCCATAAATAAATGCAGTCTGATGCCTTCGCTTTTCATATGAAAGTTTGGACCATCTATCATACACGGCCTCATATTGGCGCGATTTGTTTCTGACGCCAATTTGAGGAAAACATCAACATCATAAACAACAACATCCGGCTTACCATATCAAGCAAAATAACGATACTTTGGCGCCAGTTTAAGTACACGTTGCGTATATGACATTGGCGTCATAAAATAAATCGCGCAAATATGGTGTCGTATATGGCGTCTGTGCCGAAAGTTTTCCATTTTGATTAAAAAATCACTTTTTTCCCGAATAAAACTACATAAAAGATGCAATGGTCGCAAACAAGGTCTTGGTACTGTTATGCTAGCCGGGAGCAAATCTCGCCAATAGCTTTTTTGCTGCTCGCCAGATCACATTTTTTTTTTCGAGTGGAAAAATTAAAACATTGCTTTAAAGTTGAAATTAAATGTCATGGTTTTTTGCATTATTTAATATTTGGCCAGATGTCATATACCAGGGACGGCGAACCTATGGCACGCGTGCCATAATGGCACGCTGCAGATTATTTTTGGCACGGCATAGATTAAGGTTCTACATAAAAATATAGCAGAATTTCACAAAATGAATTAATTAATCTAGATGTCATCTCTGTTTATCTGAATTCGATTAGTTTGGTTGGTTATCATTCTCATACAGATTGAAGAAACTGAAATATAACTTAATGTATTGGAATCTAGCTTAATATTGGCTCACACAATTTTTAAAATAAGAGAGGGAATTAGGAGATTAACGCAAAAGAAACATTAAAATACATTATAAACAAAAATGCGGATGGTAAAATTATAGCAACTTGGAATTCAATTGCAGACAATAAAACCTGTAAACCTTAGCGCTTGCGATTTTGGCAATATTTCTCCCAGACATTCTTTTCGGAAATAAATAATGTGAAAAATTCAAGTAAAAACATCGTATCAAATGAGTCCAATTCATCATGCAATCTCTTAAAAATAACTATGTGCAAAACTGATATAAATTAGCTAAGATGAAACAACAGAAATACTATTTAAAGAATAAACTTCTAAAGAATAACATCAAATATTACCCATATATTTTTAATGCTAAAAACAAAATTTAAAGTAATTTTGATTCATTATCATTCGATCCATTAAATATTTTATTGTTGGCACGTCATGAACACGTAAAATACATTTATGGAAAAATTTGGCACGTGGATGTGAAAAGGTTCGCCGTCCCTGTCATATACGCACAGGGTTTGGCGCGATTTTTTTTTACGAAAATTTGGCGAAAACCTCGTTTTCGTGTACCAGTTACATATGTATTTTTGTTACTACTTAGTTATCGAACAAAAATCTATCACCTAACTATAAGATTAAATGACACTAATGGTTGATCGTAAACGTCACATTCACTTGACTTTGCAAGTTACACGTATTTACGTCATCAAGTGATTTTCATTTCGGCGTTTAATTTGTATATTTATTAATGTTATAATATTTTATTTGTTCTTTCGTTATTTAAAATAAAAATTATGTCCATTTGTATAATTTGGAGATTGGATTGGAGATTTATATAATTTGGCGAAATTGGCCGACGGAATAACTAAGTAGTACCGCATTTTTTAAATTATTTTCTATTATTTTAAAAAGAAAATAATCAAAAACAATAATTAACTACAGAAGAAAACAATTTATATAATAATAAAAAAAGAAAATAAAAGTAAATAAACATTTATTATTAAATAAGCAACAACAGCCGGGTTGCCATGTCAATCAAAATAATGCCATTTTGGTGCCAATTAGGTACCCCGGTGCGTATATGACACCTGTGCCTAATATATATATATATATATATATATATATATATATATATATATATTTTTTTTTTTTTTTTTTTTTTTTTTTTTTTTTTTTAAGAAAGAAGTGAGAGCCATCAATTTTAAATGTTTCAGTTTTAAATGAAAGTATTTTATTTTAAATAAAATGAAGGAAAGGATTATAATTTAAATGAGATTAATGAAAAACAATAAATTGAGGCGGGAAAAGTGTTTGACGATTTACCACCTCCATCCCGCTAACATAAAAATACTGAGTTCCTGATATCTCTATCAGAATTTTTCGATTTGGAAAAAAGATTGTTGAAGTAAATTGAATTACCAATAAAAGTAACATGATACATTTCTTAGCATACATTTAAGTGAGACCAAACTGTTATTAGTTTAAAATTAGTAAATTAGTTTAAAATAATAACCTTTTCTAAAGTATGGAAAAATATCTGCTATGATTAAAATTTGAGTTGCCATCATCAGAGAAAAGTATTTAAAATTAGAAAAACAATTAATATCTCGAAAACTAATTCGAATTTAAAACTTCTAATACCAGTTTTGAAATCTGCGGATCAATACGGATTTCTGGTGTTAATGTTATCTCAAAGTATTCCATATTTTAAGAGAAATCGCCGTGAAACATAATCAGTTGTTTAATCAGTCATTTCATGGAATCGTTTCATAGAATCGTTTCATAATATCCGTTTCATGAATTCGTTTCATTTGGATTTTATATATATAGGGTAGATATGTATATCTTTTCAAATACCACGAGTAATTTGATTTTGCATAAAGTATCGTAGTAAAGAAAAAATTAATTTTAAATGAATGATTATTTTATATAAATAAAGAAAAGTTATTTTTTTATTACACGTAACTAAAAATATTGGTAGCAGTTATATTTATGAATGCTTTATTCAGTTTTTTCATAAAAGGTGAGACGAAGATAATCAGATAATGAAATTTTATTTATTTGCAGCCTTATAATAGAACTCTAAATTAGCTTTTTATATTTTTTTATTGAAATATATAAGTTTAAATATTTAAACTATGAAAACGCCTTTTTAACACTTTCCAACAAAGTTGAAAAGTGTCTATGCGTTCGGTTTGTCTGTCCGTCTGTCCACGCTCTAACTCCCGTAAATACACTCCGATTTTCATGCAATTGATAAAGGTTACTTAGGGTCACCAAAGCATGTTTGGTATTGTATATGAAGTATATAGGATCAATAGTTCATTTACAGGGGCACTCAAAAGTATTCCATTACATTATCGTATATGAGGAAAATCGTTTGCAGAGTATTTTGATAACATTATTCTACTTCAAATGTATTGAAACTGATATAAATCACTGAATTTCACTACGATCATGTTAGAACAGGGAATTCATAGAATTTTAGTCATTTATAGGGATACAAAAAAGAAATCGATTAAAGTACTGTCTTTGAATAATAATTGCTGGAGTGTACGTTTTAAAATTCGGTATGAGCTTTTAAATTTAACTAAATTTTGCATGTTACTCGTTATATATAAATTCTATGCCTCATATATAGTGATGCACATAGGTATTAACGTACCATTCTCCTTATTAGAAGAAATTGCTGAAGGGGAAATTTCAACCGAAAAATATGTATTTATTAAGTGAACTAAATTTTGGATATAAATCAGATATAAATCAGACTTTAATTTATATATACATCATACTTTAATTTATATATAGTTAATAAATTTAGTTAATATATGAATGTATTTAATATATACAAACCTATGTATCATATACAGAGCGGCTCAAAGAATTCGGATAATTTTTCTATTGCAGATGGGAACAGTTGAAATTGGGTTTTCAAATGTGTTATGCGTTTCCATGTGGGTGAATTAGATATAATATTTTAACTTATTAAACAGTGCAGTTATATTGCATTATTCTGAATGCGTTGGAAAGTGTTTAATATTCTATGCTGGACGCATGATTTTTCTTTCTTGTTTACACTGATGTTGAAGTATTTTTTTTTTTATGTTCAGGTTTTTAAGAGACAATTTTTTTTCTATTAAACAAACATAAATATTTTATTATAAATAGAAAACCTTTTAATTTTTTCTCATTATACGGCAAAGACAGTAATAAAAATTAACTAACTAAACTAAACTCTGTGGCTATAAAATCCGTGAAGGATCTGGGCCGACAGTGCCCATCTCTGTTTTCTTGACCCTGGGCCCGGAGGTGCTATGCAGCATGCGTTCCAGCCAGGTGGTCAACCTAACGCGAGCCCCTTGGTGTTTAGTTCCCAAGCAAGATTGGTACTCATTTTATCGACCCCAAAAGGATGAAAGGCTGAGTGAACCTTGCCCAATCGGGAGTCGAACTCTGGACCTGAGGTGCAGCAAACAGATGCTCTAATCACTACACCACCGGGCTTCAATAAAAATTACGATTATAATAATTGCTAATGTTGTATGTCATCTGTTACATAGTCTAGATATGCCTTTAGAAATATACAGCGTGAGCACAAATGATGGTCCCAATTTTGAAAAATCATATTTTCGAAATTACTGAACATATTACAATAAGAGATACATGAATTTAAAGAGAAGTATACCGCGTTTTTATCAGTTACAAATGTTCGATGTGTTACCCTCTTGTTACACCGCATACGTCCAATATGTAGCCCAGTTTTTTCCAAACACCAAACGCCCCCACCGGCGTGGAAGCTCCACGTTCAAGAAACGACGCACTTGAAAAGGCTAATGAGGTGGGTCTCCATCCTACTGAAACGCAAAATATGAGCTGTCCTCAAGCGGGGGATGGTGATTTACCCTTAATCACATGGCCACCAAGATCCCCAGGCCTAACACCGTGTGGTTTCTTTTTGTGGGGTTGCGTCAAAGAGATTGTTTATGTAACTATGACGCGAAAACACTGCCAGAACTTAAAGAACGCATTTGGGCAGCATTCAGAACCATTGACAGAGTTGCCGTGTAACAAGATGGTCGCACATCGAACATTTGTAACTGAAAAAAAAACTCGGTATATTTCCCTTTAAATTCATGTATCACTTATTGTAATATGTGCAAATCTGATTTTTTAAAATCGACTTCATTTTTTGTACTCACCCTGTAAATTAATTGGATAAATAAATGTTAACCATTCACACTATAATAAAAAATTTAAATTGGATAGTGTCTTATTTTATATACTTTTGGACGTAGTAAAAAATTGAGGTAAGTAACTAGTTACTAATTTCCGAGTAAAACTAATATTAATAATTGTCTTCAAACTTTTAATTCTTTTGTAACGCATCAAAACTGTGTTTTTAGTTTTTTGTCGGTAGTTCGTGATTATATTCGCATTAAACCTTTTAATCATAGCACTAGAAAATAAATGTGTTTGTTCCTATTATGAAATTTCTTCATAAAGTATAATTTAGAAATAAAATCGTTTTAAATATGTTTGGATAATTTAAAATAAATTTTATTTAATTCATATATAAAATATACTGGGTTAATGTAAAAAACATATTTAAGTCTTGATATAATGCATTTCTTACAAGTCTTGATGTTCAGATACGTGATGAAATATTTTAATATTTATTTTTCTATTTTTATTGATAATCCGTTTATATAAATAAATGCGTTTTTTAAATAATACGTATTTACTTATTAATCATTGTTTTATATAAGATATAATGAAGACAAAAATGAAATATAATCATAATGAAAAAATGCTTCTTACAAAGCAATTCAAATTTCATTATTAATCCTATGCAGAGAGCATGCGTGGCAGAAAATTAAGTTTTTGTACATTATACAGCAGTAATTGTAGTTACAACAAATTAACAATTTTATTTCTTCTTATTCCGCTGAACGTTAAATCCATCCACTAAGCTAGATTTATAACCATACTTAAAATCGAAATTCTTAAATGTAGTTATAAATAAAACTGTTTTCGCAATTAATGTTCATGTCTGGTTAATTGCAAGGTGGTTCCGAAATATATCTCAAAAATGTAAACGCAGATAGAAGGGACCTAAGTAAGCATATTTCGAAAAGGAATGTGGGTGCGTAAATGTAGCGTTTAGGTAGTAGAGGGCGCTGCTGAGTTCAGCGAACAAAAGCACTTAGCTGGTTTGAATCATCATTCTCCGCACCAATTTCGAGCAACAAGCGTCGTTACAGTAAAGTGGAGCTTGCCTACATGCATTTCATGAATTGGGGCTGCATAAGGAAATTGAATGGCTGCTCAAAGAATGTACATGGAACGATTGCCGGGTGAGAATCTGCCTGATTTCCTAACATTCGAGCATCTCCATCGGATGCTGTGCACGAGGGGATTGTTTATGCTTCGAGGCGTGATAGAGCACTGGGTGATATCATAGGATTCCTTCAGAGGAAGAAGCACATATGAACAGTAGGGATAGTCCTTTGGCAAGCTCGAGAGCTGCTGGACATGCGTTGGGTGGTAGCCAGTTACTTGCGCAGCCCCATACATAAAATGCATGTCGGTAAGCTCCGCATTGGTGTAACAATGCATGTTGCTCGAAATCCGTGCGGATAATGACTATTCAGTTCAGCAAATTGCTTTCATCCGACGATATCAACAGCGCCCTCTATTCCCCCAACGCTGCATTTTCGGATCCACATTCCTATACAAAATCTGCTTATATAGGTATCCATCTACCTGCCATCTAATCTTTTGATGTATAGTTCTGAACGACCCTGTATATAACTCATACCACGTATCTCGGTAACGAGCTTATTGCTGAATATGACATCAACAAAATGCAACATAATTTTAAGAATTTTAAAAGTACATTGGAAAATTATCAAAATTAAAAATAATATTAAAATTTTATGAGACCTTTTAAAAAATTATTTTTTTTTAATTCTAATGTCAAAAGATTTAAGACTAACCGAATTTAGGATATTAATTGAAATGAATGAAAAGAAATTTAATTTCGCAACAAAATATCCGACGAGAAATTTTCGAAGTATTAATAAAATGTATTTTAGATGTTTGATGAAAAAAAAAAAATTTTTTCATGTGATTTTTCATATTATCTTTATTTGTGTGCATTATTTGAAACAAAACGGAACTAAAAAAATATACGTCAAATTCTTATATAAATATGTCGTTATTCACAATCATGTTTTAATTTTTTAATATGTTTCATTACGATTTCAAATGTAAATTCGACATGTATTTTTACATTACAATTCATGATATTTTTTTCTACAATGTATCAATACAATGCTTCATATTTGTGCCATGAAGATTCAAATATAATCATTTACAATAACATTAATATTTTTAATCAAAATCTTACTATATAATTAGGCCAAAAAAATAAATTGACATTAATTAAATTTATTAGATTACTGAGTTCATGAAAAAAAAAAATACTACGGCTTGCTGAAGTGCACTTCTTATTGTTCATGATTTCAAAATATACGATAAAATTTACTATTATGTTTTATTTTTCTCCTATTAATGGTATTCCATTTAAATAACTAGAAGCACTTTAAGAATAATGTGCTTATAATGTTTACTTATTAGACATTATCTTAAATAAGTTATAATTAAAACAATAAATAAAATAATTGTAACTAAAACATTACTTCTGAAATTGCAATTAAAACATCATTATTTGTCTTATGCAAACAGCAGAAATGACAACCAAAACATAATGTTCTTGGTTAGTAAGTGTTTGTAAATTACACAGTAATGATTTTAGTTTCATTAAATTGACAAATTTGTTTTCTTCCAATTCTACAAAGAGTTAAAAGCAGTAAACTAAGTTAGATTCATAACCATTATTAAGACTGAAATATATAAAATTCATTAAAACACAAACTATTTATTGTATTTTAATGTGCAATTAACTTAAGTGCTATAAAAATAGTAACACATATCAAGGTAAGTAATCTGTTTTTTAATGTAACGCCACAAAAACTTAAATTAAATGACCTTAATATTATTTTAGAACATTATTTAAGAAGAAATAAAATTCTTTTTTAAGTATTATAATAGCTTCTTAAAATTATTTTTATCATAAAAAAGAAACTCTACTAGAAAACACACTACATTGGCGATTATTAAATGGTCTAAAAAAGCGTCCGAACTGTAAAATGTGCTACACAGCAAAATTTTTCATGTGCATACAGAAGTGATCTATCATTGTATTCAAATAGGCGTTAAATAGTGAATAAGAAGAGGGGGGGACCTCATTACTATAATGTGCTGTTATTTACATCATTTTTATGTCGCATACTTGAACTAGTGCTCTTGACAAAAATTCAATCTGGGGGTTGACACCCTCTGTTGAACGACGAAAGTTAAAAATGAATCATTATTGATTTTCATAATTAACATGTGTTATATATAAATTTGTACAATCTGCTGATACTGAGACAGAGTTATCACTATATTAGAAAAAGCACACCATAGCAAACACACCCTGCTGGAAACTATACAAAAGAAGTTAATAATGACCCATTTATTTCATGGTATATCTTGAATTTTGCTATATTTATGCACTTTACGTATTGGGATATAGTAGTTGCAAAAACATTTCTTTAACACACAGACAGATATCAAGCGGGAATTGGACATCCCGAAACGTTTAAATCCATCATCATATGTAAGTCGAAAGGTTACAAAAATCAATATGTTTTCATATGGATAGAAGTTTTGTTTGTGCCTATAATTTCATGTAAAGAAAACATCTATAATAGAAACTAAGGAATAGGAGGAAACTTTATCTAGCTAATCCATTTTCAATCCTCAACAAATGTATTATAGTATGCTTATACTTCTGAATAGCGAATATCACCTACTAGTGGAAAAATCCGCGGTCTCATGGTGGTGTTAATAACAGATTTTATTGTGTTAATATTTTTCTTCAGTGGTTTCTTAATAATTATTTCTTTTGTTTAAACATTTTTTTAAATAAAATCTTTAATGTACGGTAACATATAATACAAAATATATTAAAAATTTTACCCTGACATGCAGAGTATAATAGCTTTGAGTCGATTGATATTTAAATTAAGTACACATTAATAAGAAAGAAAGAAACGCATTATTATGAAAAGAAACGTACGAAATGAAAAACTAGTAGAAGAATTTAATAACATAAATATGGATAACAGCACAACCATTATTCGCTATTACATTTTCTATTAGATATACTTAGTTAATTCAGCTTAGTTGTATTGTACTGATGAACAACCGATCAGTGCACAATGCACATATGCTAAGTTCATGTGAGACAAAATATGAATTAGCAGAAAAACAAAAACTTCATTTTGACACTTTCCCATGTTAATTAGATATTTAGTTTCTAGTCTGGAAATACACTTCAAATCCTAGAAAACAAGAAATATTCCCAGTCATTAATCTTAAATCTGGCTTTTAACATTTGAATGAATATTTCATACTCTTTTTTGTCACTTGCAGCAAATAACCCATCACCTATGTACAATCCTATAATTAACTTTTTGCCCATCTTCTCTCGAATGTATCTTCTCTGGGATCGACATCACTCATTTTGAAATCAATTTTAATAAAAAATTGGCCAAAACAATTATTCCAACAACGTGGAGCTTGTTTAAAACCATACAAACTTCGCCTGATCTTGCATACTTGCTTTGTGCCGTCCTCATATCCTTCTGGTTGTTGCAGGTAGATTCTTTCTTCTAATTCTACATACAGAAAGGCTGTAGACACATCAAATTGTGATAAATACATTTTTTCTTCTGCTGCTATACTCAATACGGCTCGTACTGTTTCTAATTTTGCTACTGGACTAAAAGTTTCAATATAATCAATGCCTTGATGTTGACTATAACCTTTTGTAATAAGTCTGGCTTTATACTTGTTAATACTGCCATCTGGATTTGTTGTGATTCTATAAACCCACTTACATGGTATAGCTTTGGCACATTCTGGTAAATTAACAAATTCCCAGGTGTTATTTTCTTTTAAAGATTTTCTTTCATTCTCCATAGCTTTCTTCCAATTTGAACTTTCCTTGCTGTTAATTGCTTCTATGTATGTTTCAGGATTTTCATTTTCATAAATTAGTAACTCAGCTTCCATGATATAATCATCAAACCAAGTATAGTTTCGTATCTTGTCACGTTTTGTCAATTGCATATCATGCGATGATTTAACTTTTTCATCCTTTCAACATCGCTGTCACTTAGATCGTTTTGTTTTTCATCTTCTTTAAGTTGTTCCTCTTTATACTTTCCCTGATTCAAAATATCACTTGTATTTTCTTGTTTATTGTCTTTGAATGTTAATTCAACTGAATTATTGCATTTATTCCATTTTTCATGAAAAATCTCATTTCTAGAAAAAAGTCATCCTGTTTTCTTCTTTAATCCAAATTCTGTAACGCTCATCAGAATCGTAACTTACAAGATAACTTTTGATAGCTTTATTCTCCATTTTTCTTCGCTTTTGTACAGGGATATGAGCATAGCATGTAGAACCTATTACATGTAAATGCTTTACGCTAGGTTTCATCTTGATCCACAATTCATAAGGACTAACAGCCTCCACTGAAATTTTCCTGTTCTATTTAGGATATATATTGCAGAAGAGACTAGTTCAGCCCACATTGCATCAGGAAAACTAATTTCAGGAATCTATTTGAATGTTCTTGCCATTTCTACAATCGTTCGGTTCTCTCTTTCAATTGATCCATTCTGTTGTGGTGTAAAAGGTGCGGTAGGTCGTTTTGTAATTCCTTCTTCACGTAGAATTACTTCAATTTCTTTATTGTCAAATTCTCCCCCATTATCGCCCAAAAATTCTTTAATTTTGTGTCCCATAGTTTTGGCATGAGCAAGCATATGTTTTAAACTGTTATTGACTTGTGACTTATCACCTATGTTGTAACAATACCTAAAATTTGTGAAGTAAGTATGTAAATTTGTAAATTAACATAAAAATAAAAACTTCATTTAAAAAAATATATTTATCCGATAGTGTGTACAATATACTTTATAAAACTAAAGTCCCTGTATCATTTAAAGCATTGCTATATCATGAAGAACTATGCGGATGTACCTATCTGAAAACTATCTTATGCCTTACACATGTTAACACTTCGAAATTCGCTAACGTAGCTCCAAAATTAAATGAAAATCTATGCCCATCATGAGGATTGTATAGCTATAGATTCGCAGAATTGTCAAAAGTTAAAAAATAAGATAGAAGAAGAGAATGTTTCACACATATCATTGAATTTCGGCCCTCACTCTCTTAGATGTCTGCAGCCAAAATTTCCATTCAGAAGAAAATAAAAGTGACGCCCGTTGAGTATTATACGCACAAGCCTCAAAAGGATCTGTTTATATGACAGTGTAACATAATATGAAGTTTAATTAAAATCTGTGCATTAGTTTTTAGCTATATTGTAAAGCCAGAGAGTTCGAGCGGCCGCAGAGATTGCGCACAAAGGAGTTTGGTGGGAAGGAGTAGAGCCCAGGCAGCTGTACAACATCCGTAGGGGAGTGTTTATTTAAATGTGCATGTTGATTGATTCGACCTTCTCGGATAATGCATTGCTAATTTGTTTTGTTTTCCCAAGTTACGTGCTTGAATTTGCCTAACTATGAGTAAGAATTTCTATACAATGTCAATAGTACACAACATTTTAAATTTAAGCAATTTCTCATTATCTACTAACCTGGTCTATTGGTGTGAACACCATCGGTTCGTTTTAGAAACGGTCATGTTTAAATAAAAGGCCGTTCAATCCCTCCTACCGAAATTTGAGAGTCTGCGCATCTACTACTTTGGAGAGATGGCGTATTGTTCCCATTAGTTTCCATGCAAGGATAGATTACGCAGCTGATTGGTAAATTTACATAAATTGCAAATTACATGTAAGAAATAATTTTTGAAATAATTTTTGAAAAACTCTTAATTATAGAAAATATATTTCGCAATAAATTAATTCGGTAAAAATACTTTCTCATATATATTTAAAAAAAATTAATAATACATTTATTAATAAATTAATTATATATATTTTTGTTAATTTATGAATACTTAATTTGCTATTAAATTAATTTTGTTAACTAAAGATAAATTTTCAAATAAATTCCTTTTTTTTTAGCTTATAAATTAGTAAGTAAAGATTGATTTTCCACGCTTTTTGAAGAAATCCTGAGATAAGTATCAGGAAAGCTCAGAGTGTTAGCAGAGGAAGAGCAGAAGTATAAAAAACCTGAAGGAAAGAAAGCAAAATGTAATGAGAACCGGGAATTGGACATCCCGAAACTTTTAAATCCATCATTATATGTAAGTCGAAAGGTTACAAAAATCAATATGTTTTCATATGGATATAAGTTTTGTTTGTTCCTATAATTTCATATAAAGTAAAACAACTATAATAGAAACTAAGGAATAGCAGAAAACTTTATCTAGCTAATCCCTTTTCAATCCTCAACAAATGTATTATAGTATGCTTATACTGCTGAATAGCGAATATCTCCTACTAGTGGAAAAATCCAAGTTCTCATAGTGGTGTTAATAAGAGATTTTATTGTGTTAATATTTTTTTCTTCAGTAGTTTCTTAATAATTATTTGTTTTGTTTTAAACATTTTTAAAATAAATTCTTTAACGTACAGTAACATATAATACAAAATATTTTAAAAATATTACCCTGACATGCAGAGTATGATAGTTTTGAGTCGATTGATATTTAAATTAAATACACATTAATAAGAAAGAAAGGAACGCGTTATCATGAAAAGAAACTTCCGAAATGAAAAACTACTAGAAGAATTTAATAACATAAAAATGGATAACAGCACAACCATTATTCGATATTACATTTTCTACCAGATATACAACGAGCTTAGCTGTCTTGTACTGATGAACAACCGATCAATGCACAATGCACATACGCTAAGTTTATGTGAGAAAAAATAGGAATTAGCGGAAAAACAAAAACTTCATTTTAACACTTCCCCATGTTAATTAGATATTTAGTTTCTAGTCTGGAAATCCGCATCAAATCCGATAATACAAGAAATGTTTTCAGTCATTAATCTTAAATCTGGCTTTTAACATTTGAATGAATATTTCATACTCATTTTGGTCACTTGCAGCAACTAAACCATCACCTATGTATAATCCTATAATTAACTTTTTGCCCATCTTCTCTCGAATGTATCTTCTCTCGGATCAACATCACACATTTTTAAATGAATTTTAATAAAAATTGGAAGCCTGGAACTGTACCAGAACAAAATTTCGACCAGGGACTGGATTCAATGTATTACTTATAGCAGGTGATTGCACGAAACATTCACCATTTACTACAATGGATGCATCAATTGTGGCCGACAACAACTTCGGTCAGGAAACGAGAAAACATAGAAACTGTGGAAATAACATTGAACTAATTTTAAGTTAATGATATTATGATGCAACTTAATATTATTTTCCAAACTTCTCTGGGCTTGCTTTCCTTATTCTTTAATTTTTTTCGCTAATTAAAATTGTTTAGTTTTCGTTAAAATTATTCCCCTTATTTGTTTCCTTTATCGATGCGTTGAAATATTCTTTCCTAGTACAATAATATTTGATCACAAGAACCTTACAACAATGTATTTAAGTAAAGGTCGAAAAAAAACAAAATATTTATAATCGAAACGTAATATTGCGGGAAAGTTGCGTTTCTAATAAAAGAGAAATTCGCAAAATATTACAGTAATCACTTAATATCTTTTACCGCCAGAAGTCGGTCAAACTTCCAAAAAATCACAAAATCCTGTTTTTTACAATCTTTCGTTTAAATTATTCAGACATAGCAATACAATTTCTAATACAACGAAATAGTTACATGAAGATATTGGAAATTTCCAGCTAAAAGTTCATTATGGTGAAATCGTATCTTTTACTGCCGCAAAAGGACCACTTTCTTACAAAAAATGGCAAAAATTTTAATTTTTATAATTTCTATAATAGTTCTAGAATTAAATAAATGTACTTTATATCTATTTATATGTTATGAATAACTAGTAATTTTGATAACTATTTTTAATAGACTGGAAAAAAATATATATAATCACCCATTTTTCCTGGAGATCGTTTCATGTACTGGAGTTTTACTACATGCCAATCAAAAGACATGTTCATGCACTAAAAATCACAAAAATAATATAAAACGAACAAAGTATTTTATTAACTGAAATACAGAGATATTTATTCGAAAGGGATTAAATATAATTCAAATGAAGAAGTATTTAATGTAAATGAATTTGATAATGGACTTGTTTTCAAATGAAGCCATTATTCCTTGGCAAGCCAAATTTGAACTGACGCAACCCGCTCTTTGTTCCGGTACACAATTTTTAGCAGATGCTTCAGTGACCTAATTTTAGCATCTCTCTACAGATTCAGTGAGACAATAGAACTTATAACAGCTGATATCAGTAAGGGGTCTGAGGATTCTTAAAATTAAAAAAAAGAAAAAAAAAGATCATATTCAACATATAATATCTTAAAATGTATATGATTTTAAAGACACAATTTTAATTAGAGTCTACAGGGTGCTCAAAACTGTCAGACATTTGACGAGCAGAAAATCGCGTAACAGATTACGCGCACGATTACAAAATAAATTTTAAAACTGGAATGAACATTTTGGTGCCTACGTATATTTGAGATTTTAATAATGACCCTGAACCTAAATAAATTTGCATTTAAAGCATTTTTTGTATTTCTAATACGAAGTTGTATTTAGCTAACGCAACATTTAGAAAATTTCAACAACATTATCAACTATTTTCTTTTTTTTTTTAACATTAGAAAAGAAATTTTAGTTTCAGTTTATACAGACTATCATGAAACATATGTTTTGAAAATGTCGTGAAAAAATATTCAGAAGTTTTTGAGATATCGTGCGTGTTATGCCAAAAACGTCATTTGGAGCATAATTACTTCACAGTTTCGGAAACGCTGGCTTAGCTATTGAGCAGTTATAATTCTAAAAGCCATAACTTATGTTCTAATGGGAATTTCAAGGAAACAATTATATCAAAATGTTCAGAAAGCATAGAAGATTAACATCTAAAAAAAAATTAAAATTTCGAAAATTTTAATGCTTTAAGAATCCTGAGACCCCTTAATCAAACTTTTCAAACTTGCCAGCGTTGTGAAATCTTCAGTCGATAATTCGGTTTCGTTAGTTTATAGTATTGCCTGTCGATTAAGTCGGTACAATTTGTAACGTCAAAGCTCAAGTCTAGTATGATTAACTGTCTGAAGGCACTAATAGAGTAAGTAGAACTTCTTGTTTTGCCAATTTTCTTCATGGCTAGGGTCCTGACGTCTCCTTCATCTGCTAGCACTGCAATGAGGTTAAGTTGTTGATTTGCGTAATAGGCACTTCGTGAAATTACAGAATGAAAAATCTACTATAGATGGTCTAACAAGTAACCAAAGTTATTAATTATAATTAGTAGATTCTAGGCACCATGGAAACATGGTGGATTCGTTTTAATTGTGAAAAGGCCGATGCAATATTCTTTCAGGATGTACTCAGTTGGCATGACAAATTCAGAAGAGTGTTTATATGTTCCAACGCAGGTTCTCGGAATTCGATTAAGAGTTGTGATTCACGTTGCTTGAGATACTGGTCAGGACTTAGATAAAAAGTTCAAATGAACACTCACCTGTTGAAACAGCTTGCAATTTTTCAAACATATACTTCTGCTCTGTTGACAAATAGTCTTTACCAACAACTAGGAGATCAGATTTAATTGGCTTAAGCTTTGCAATTGCTAATAATTCGCATATTGAAGGGATTTACCATTGGGTCACAATATGACCTAGTACCCGCTTCCGGTTTGTCAATTTCGTCGAAAAGATGTGCCAGCGGAAGCTGATTGAAGTGAGGTCAAAGAAGCCACTGAAGTGGTTTTTAACTTATTCTCACGCAAACATACAGCACCACCAGACAGTTCCATCACTTCCGACTTGAATTATTTTTCCAATTACTATTTCATTCTTCTTCAAACGTAGTACAATGAAATTGAACATAGAAGTCGCCTTGCCATACGATGATGTCAAATGACTTAGATAATGGGAACCTGGTTGAATTATCAACCTGCTTCCTGGTACCCTGGTTCTTCGTGACGATGAAAATTTTCCTCCTCTTTAACATGACAGAGAGCTCTACCTTTAGAGACTTTAAAGTATAGAGTAAAGGAGTACATAACAAAAAAAAAAAATGAACCAAATGAAATATGGCTCTCTAGCAGCGAAAAAAAAATTAAATGCAGGCATTTGTAGATAACTATATCCTAAATGGATGTTTTGATAGAAATACAGTGATCATGGTAACTTTGGCCCTTTTGCGGTGGTAAAAGATGTGACGTCACGAATAATGAAATTTTACTGTTACTATACTAATATTCTGGTGTAGCTATTGCGTTCTACTAGAAATTGTATAGCTATATTTGGATAATTAAAAGAATTGAAAAAAAAACATGTTTTTTGGTATTTTTCAGAAATTTGGTCTCTTTGCGGCGGTAAAAGGTATCAACCGATCGATGTAATATTTTACGAATTTGTTTTTTATTGTAAAACGCAACTTTTTCACGATATTACGTTTCGATCATAAATATTTTGTTTTTTTTTTCAACCAACGATAATAAATATTATTTTGAACAATTTTATTGCAGTTATTATTATTAGCAATCTCCCCAACCCATGTGCGTTATCACACCAAACTTGTAAGCGCAGATTGCGCAAAATAGCTTTTTTGTTTTTATTACAGCTGTTCTATTAAATTGCAGCATAAAAACAAAATATCTATGGAAATGTATAATAAACAAATGAAGTCAAAATTATTCATGGATAGCAAAATTTTAATATTTAGATTTTTTATTATTATTATGTCGAATTGTGCACAGACTCTCCTAGATTTACCTTAGCTAACGCAAAAATCGTTTAGACAGCCGCGGAATAAAGAATAGCAGCGCAAAATGTTACATCATTTATAGGAAATACTAATCTGCACAAACTAATGTCCAGGTATAACAGAATATAAAGTTTGAATTCCGTGCATAGTTGATATGACTGTGACTAACGTCGGACGGCGTTATTTTGACACCAAAGCGTGTAAATTCTTTTCTAAAATCTGTAAATTTGGATGGATTCTTTTATGTCTCTTGAATTTTATTATATTTGTAGAAAGATGTCATATAGAAAGTTTTGGGGAATTTTCTTTATTTCAACTAAGTTTACTGGAAGATTTACGTAAAACGCCGGCCTGGTATCCTTTGGACACGGTAATAATTTCAATTCACCTATCAATTGTAAATTTCCTTCTTCTGGGCGATCGTTCTCTTGTGTTGAGCAGGTGAGCCCTGGATTTTCTTTTTTTTTTACATCTGGTCGTCATGTGATCTATTTAAACTGAATCAACACCTGCCGCTTACATTTCCTTTCTCACAAAGATAATGTATGCACGGTTGCTTGTCAGTTATGACTAGTATAATTTTTGAGAGATTTTCTTTCGTTCTTGGTACTTTCTATTAATAAAACTCAAAATTTCTCGAAAGAGAGTGGTTACTTCGGAAGAACAAAATCTACCTTCTTAGACAACTTCTAAGAGAATTGTCAGATAATGAATCAGAAGGTGAAGAATTATCCGACGTACATCATGAATCTGATAATGAAAATTTTATTCCTGTTGTATCATCTGAATCAAAAAGCGATAAGCATGTTGAAATTGATGATTCTCAAAATCAGAATGAATTTGTTTCTCGCGATGGCTCACAGTGGAAATAATGTCATTCTGGAAGTACAAACGGTAGATTGGCAACCCAAAGTATTTTGTGTGAAATTAGTGTTTCAAATAGTTTTGCAAAATGAAATTTGAATAATCTGTACGAAAAGATAGAATATAACAATTGATGAACAGTTATTTCCTAGTAAGACAATTTACTCAGTTTATAGCATCAAAACCAGAAAAATACGGAAAAAATGTTGGATAACTGCATATTTAGAACGTAAGTATATTTTGAACGCATTTCCCTACCTAGGAATAAATGAACGAGATCAAAGCGAAAGACTTTCTGAGTATGTGGTTTTAAAACTAATAGAACCCTTGAAAAATATGGGAAGAAATGTCACAGTTGACAATTTTTCTTCTTCTCTTCAGTTGTCCAAGAAACTAAAGAAAAGACTGTCGAGTTCAGTTGGCACGGTGAATAAGGCCAAACGAGAAATTCCCTATTGTATAAAATCCGAAAAGGAACGGCTATATTTAACATAAATATTGAAAAATGAATAATCGATATCAACACTTACAGTTTACCAGTGTCAAAAGAAAACAAAATGTGATAATCCCGAGTTCTATGTATTCAAATATTGGTATTACTAATAATTCAAAGAAAACACCTGAAACCATCAGTATTTATAATGAAACGAAATGTGGCGTGGATATTGTTGACCAAATGGCAAAGCGATATTCAGTCAAAGCAGGTTCAAGAAGTCTGCCAATTCACACGTTCTAGAGTATTTAAAAATTTCTGCCATAAAAGAATGGATTATTTTCAGACGTGTGACGGGAAAAAATATCAAGGCGTACATTTATCCAAACATTAGCTGAACATTTGCAAGCAGAATATATTGAAAAATCCAATAAAAAAAAGCAGGGGTGTTGAAGATGAATTACCAACTTAGAATCCTTCTAAGCGTAAGAAATGTGAGATTAAACAGCAATATAAAAATTTTGTTTTTAAAATCACTTCCTACTTAGGTCATCAAAGAAAAATTAAGATCATCGCTTAAGCTAATATTATTTTTTGTTGCATTAAAATATCTAAATTTGTTGATTTTCTATAAGCAAGTAGGTTTACAATGGGAGTCTATGGGAATTTGGCGAAATATTAGAGATATCGCCAATTTGGCGTCACTTTTGGCGACTCATTTTGATCGCCAAATTTGGCGATATATTACCAAGTTGGAGACAAACTTGGCGGTATTTGGTGACAGAACAGGGTTCCCCCTATTGTAACTCCTCTTATAGTTATGAAGATGCATTAAATGCTGTTCAATAACCAATGGCCGCCATTTTGTCTCTCATATAAAACTAAAATGAATTAATTAAAATTTAATTAATGAATGAATATTTGAAAAATCTGCATTATCATCAATAGTCATCCAGTACAAGTTTAAAAAATATTATTTCAACTTGATAAGATGAATAATAAGTATTTTATTAACGATTAAAAATTTGAACAAGATATCTCTCTATTCTAAAACTAGTCGGATGTGGCAATCCCAAAGCTTTCTTCTATCTCATACATGTTAATACTTGAAAATTCCCTATCACACTGCCAAAATTAAACGGCAATCTATGCCCATCATGAGGATTTTAATGATATGAAATTCCTTGAATTGGTTCTTGAGATACGGCTATCTCTGAAATCATGTCAATACAGCATAATTCAGCCTAGCAGCACAACCTATTGGCTGCTTTACACCAAAACCTATGATACACCAAAATCACAAAACAACCACTTTTGTCAAAGTATAACTGAATCTGAAGTTTGCGGAAAATCCGTGCATTACTTTTTGAGGTAGAACTATTGCGAAAATCATGCAAATTCTAGCATAGCAGCGACACCTGTCTGACGATTAACACCAACACCTAATCAGAAAACATTTTGTGTTAAAATTCCAGCATAACAGCGACGCCTGTTGGGCGATTAACACCAACACCTAATCAGAAACATCTTGTGTTAACATCTAACTACATTTGAAGTTAGATGAAAATTCGTGCATTAGTTTTTGATATAGAGCAATTGCGGGAATCGCGCAAAATACAGCACTGCAGCGCCATCTCTTGAGCGATTTACACCAAAACGTAATCAGCATCAATTCATATCAAGGACTAACTGAATCTGAGGTTTCATGAAAATCCGTGCATTAGTTCTTGAGATAAAGCCATTGCGGAAATCGTAAAAATAATGCAGCATAGCAGCGCCACCTGTTGAGTGATTGGCACCAAAAACTAATTAGCATCATATTGTATCAGGGACTAACTGAATATGAATTTTTATTAAATTCCGTGCATTAGTTCTTGAGATAGAGTGCCCACAAAATTTGTGTCACACACAGACAGACTCACAGACAGACATTTTGTAAAACATGTTTTTCGGGTTCTCTGACCCATTAAACGTGTAAATCCGTCAAAAACCGGAATTCGAAAATTTTCATGAATCCAATACTTTCGTCTTGTAAAGATAGAAGAAAGTAAAAAACTAACTACCACTGTCACCGCCGCAGGTTTTGATTTTTTTGTGACCGGAGGTCTTTCTTCGTTAATATTAAGAAAAATATTGCATTCAAAATATGAATGTCGGTGGTATTATATAGTAATGTTTGATAAACACGCTGATGCAGACAGTTTTCAAATCAAAGAATTATTTTAAGAAATATTTAAAGTTGTAAATAGCTAAAGTTGTACAAAATCGTTCCACTAAAATGTTTTATAGCAGCAAAAACTATACATGGGAATTTAATCATTTTTAGATTATGTTATACGTTTGAAGTTCCCGGCTTGCAGACTGTATTTCGTTTTTGATTTTTCTCATTTTTTGAGGTTTTATATCTATTTTAAATTCACATTTTCAGCATTTCGAGAGATATATTTTACATATTTTAGAAGATGGTATTAATTTAAACTGTTGCCAACTGCATAAACAGCGCAAACAATTATATATGCTTCAAATTAAAAATTTATTTAACGTGACTATTATAAACAGACAAAAACATTTGGAATTAAAATTAAATAATTATGTATAAAAAGCAGGAACTTATTAAACATTACGTCACAAAAACTATATTTACACGTGAATTTTAAAAGAGAAAGGATATTGTAAAATAATAAATTCATTAACATGCGTTAGAAGTCTTAAATAGGAGAAATTACGTCACATTTACGTCACATTACAGTTATTACATAAATTGCACACAAAATAATACACTGTAAAAAAAAAAAAAAAAAAAAAAAAAAAGATAAATAATTAAAAAATAAATAAAAACAATAGGACCAAATTTCCTGTAGGAATCGGAAAAATAGTTGTCCATATCGTACCTTAAAAATTTCCGACTCAGCTCGGAATAAAATCAGTAAAATCGAAATAAAATCCGTAAAATTGGAATAAAATCCGTAAAGTACCGTTTTAATGAATGTTTCTTTTTTTGCGTATTTTATTCCGAGCTGGGTCGGAAAATTTTCCGGTACGATAAGGGCAACTATTTTTCCGATTCCTTCAGGAATACTGTTCGGATTTTTTTTACAGTGTATTGCAAAACCGTTTAAATTTAGAAATTGCGCTAGATATTTATTTGATATTTTGAGAGGATCTTTTCAACTATTTTTGTTAGGACAGCGCAAATAATATTTCATTTCTAACTAAAGTATTTTCACGTGAATATTAAAAAGAGCAAGAATAGTTTGGCCAAAATTACGTCAGATTAAAACCGATTAATTTAAAATGTCTTATTTAAAAAAAATTTCCTTTTCGCTTTGTTAAAAAATACCGAGAGACAGAGACTATGCTTACTTAATTCCTTTTATATCAGCTTATTTTGAAATGTTTAACTGATTTTACTTAATCAAAGACGAAAATGCCGATTGTATCTTTGATACTACTTAGTTATCCCGTCGACCAAAAATCTATCGCCAAACTATAAGATTAAATGTCAATAATGGTTGATCGAAAATGTCACATTAACTTGACTTTAAGCAAGTTACACGTTTCTACGTTCTGAAGTTATTTTTATTTCTACGTTTTATTTGTATTTTTATTATGTTATACTAATTTATTTGTTCTTTCGTTATTTAAAATAAAAAATATGTCAATTTGTATAATTTTGCGAGTAGTTTGGCGATTTATATAATTTGGCGAAATTGGTCGATGGGATAATCAAGAAGTACCGCAGCTGATTTGGCCTTAAAATTATCCAATCAAAGAGAAATGAATAGAAATCCGTTTATAGGGAGATCGCCACTGTTTGTTTTTTTTTAAATTCCTTGTTTTTTAATCTTCAGAAATATTTTTAAAGCCGATCAAATTAGCGTGCTTTCAGAGTCTGCGGTGTCTGATTGGGGGGTTGACTAGCGTAGCTCGTAGGGCGCAGATCCCCCTAGTATAAATAAATAAATATAGGGAGAGTGTGGACTAATAGTAGGAATTGAAAAATGTCATGGAAATGCAACAAATAAAACATGTTCTTCTTGGAAAAGAATGACATGTGGCAAATGCACATAATATATCAGCAATAAATGTAGGTATTGAGTGTAAATAATGTAAATAGTCATTTCTTTTGTTTATATTTTCATATAATCTTGCAAAAATATTTTTATTTTACAAGTGTAATATTATTTGTGTGTACCATATATAGTAAAGTGAGGACAGATGCAGCAGTTTTACTTTTCTTCTTCTAAAATGTACAATAAAGCAAAAAAACAACAAACTAAGTACCAGAAATCATTGATCAAACCCTTTAGAATATAATTTCTATATTAAACAAGTTAAACCCTTCTTAATAAAGTAGGCATAATTATTTTCCCACAGGTCCTTTTTTAACATCATTTTTTAAGTGATGGATAAGATGCCGCATGGGGTGTGGGACAGATGCTGCATTGAGAAAAATGCTGGGCTGTTTATTTTTTTTTTCAAGCAAATCACATTTTTATTTTCTCAAACTACTTAAAACGAAAATAAATAACAGTAAACTTACAAAAATTATATGTATCACTAAAATGTGAAAAGTTTAACTAAATTGTAAACGTGCAAGCTCAAAAAATAACACTTACGGCAAAAAAAAAGAAAAAAACATTTGACTGGAAACAATAGACAGCATAATTACAAAAAAAGATATAAACCACTTGTTTATATCCAGGCGACCATTGTAGTTTGCTCTTAAGGGGGTCCGGGACATATTTTCAAAAAAATGTATTTATTGAGTTAAAATTTTGAAATTTTTTGTGATGGCTAACCATATCATTTGTAAACAAAATCTCATGATAAAATTTTTCATTTTTTTTAATTTAAAATTTATTTTTTTTTAAAAGCGAGGTAGTTTAAAGTCGTTATAACTCGAAATATTATTATAGAATTTAATTTTTTTTCATTTATATAAACGTAAATATATAAGTTTTAATTTAGATTCAATTTTTAAAAAAAAAATTAAAAATATTTAAAATAAAAATTAGAAAAAAAAGATTTATTTTTATTAGAAAAATCGTATTTTCAATAGCAATTTTTTTTTATTTTCTAAATCTAAATTAAAGTAAAACTATTGAAAAAGACATGTTCCAAGTTTGAACCATTTATCTGTAACGGTTCTTGATTTATTACAATTTAAATATGAGTAATGGTGAAAAAACCAATCATGAAGAAAAACGCAATTTTACAAGAAGTCGTTTCATTGACAACAATAGCGTGAAAGGTAGATTTTGAAAACAAACCAAAACAGAAAAATTAATATTTCCTGTTCTAATTGAGATAGAAACATGATTTAAACGTCATTTTAAGCAGGAAACAACTGAGAAATTTTTAATTCAATTTAAAAAAATCAAAATTTGAAGATTTTTGTGTCCCGGACCCCCTTAAGTACTAGTTCGATTCATTTTAGGCCGTAGACTTTTTATTTAGTTTAAAGTCGATATAACTCGAAATATTATTATAGAATTTCATTTTTTTTTTTCATTTAAATAAACATAAATATATAAGTTTTAATTTAGATTCAGCATTTTAAAAAAAAAAGTAAATTAAAAAAAAAATATTTAAAATAAAAATTAGAAAAAAAAGATGTATATTTTATTAGAAAAATCGTATTTTCAATAGCATTTTTTTTTATTATTTTCTAAATCTAAATTAAAGTAAAACTATTGAAAAAGACATGATCCAAGTTTGAACCATTTATCTGTAACGGTTCTTGATTTATACCAATTTGAATATGAGTAATGGTGAAAAAACCAATCATGAAGAAAAACACAATTTTACAAGAAGTCGTTTCATTGACAACAATAGCTTGAAAGGTAGATTTTGAAAACAAACCAAAACAGAAAAATTAATATTTCCTGTTCTAATTAAGATAGAAAAATGATTTAAACGTCATTTTAAGCAGGAAACAACAGAGAAATTTTTAATTCATTAAAAAAAAAAAAATCAAAATTTGAAGATTTTTGTGTCCCTGACCCCCTTAAGTACTAGTTCGATTCATTTTAGGCTGTAGACTTTTTATTTTTGGCTTTTCATCTCATTTTTTTTTATTTCGTATTTCTATCCGTCCACAATCACCACACTTTCCGTTGCAAGAGTAAAGTGAGCATGTTTCAATGCAGCCACCGATTGCATGTTATGCACTGAATCCAGTTCGCTTTAGACTTTGTTTCTTGATAAGACTCCAGACACTCAGCACATTCAGAATCATCAAATTCCAATCCAATACTGCTTCAGACTCCATAAGAGGAATACTTTCGTCACTGTTGGAAGATGACTCGCATTTCAGTTTCTTCCCTAAGTCAGGTGTTTTCATGTTGATATTTCCCTTCCTTTATTTACACATTTTTCTTCCGCGAAGCTGCCGTTCTTTGACGCTTTCTTGGTTCTTCTGCTTTTTATTTCATTCTTCTTTTCTCTTGTTTATAAAATCTGTGCTAGTAATATTTGCAGCCTTTTGCTTTCTCTTACTTATCTGTATAAGTCTTTTGACCACTGGAATAAGAGAAATTTCGTTTAACAGCTTTGATGGGGACAGATGTAGAAGGTCTACGTTTATCTTATTCACACATGGCGAACCAACATTGTTGATCAGAATATTTTCCTTCTAATGAGTCTTCTTCATTTTGTCGCATAGCCAAATTATCTGAATGGATTTGAATCGATTCATTTTGTTGTGGTTCATTCATGTTGTTATCAGTTATGAAAGCATGGTTTGGAATTGCTGTCTTATCTAATGGCAAATTCCAGTAGCCTTAAAACCTGAGATATCGTTTCGAGACGTCGCAGCTTGCTCCCAAGCTTTAGAAAGTAGTTCACCAAATTGCATTCTTCCATTTTTTCTAGTGGCACTCACAACAATCCCATCTTCAACTGTATTAGGACGGAAGTGATTCACCATCCAGGTATTATAGGCTTGCTTGAAATAATGCTTAAGAGGTTTGAAGAAACTCCTGTCTAATGGCTGTAAGTAATGTGTTGTGTGGCATCAAAAACAAATAAAGGTGATTTCATTTACAACAACCAACTCAAGAGCATCAACCGACATATGCGAACTATGGCCATCCAGCAGTAAAATGGCTTTTCCCGTAGTTTTTCTAGGTATAAAGTGCTCTTTAATCCAGATCTTGAATAATTCACTGTTCATATAGGCTGATTTCTTGGACATCCTAATATCTGAACCAAGCGGCATTGTGTCTTGCCACTCAGCTTTTTTATTTTTTCCTTTAAAGATACAAAATGGTGGTAGAAAATTACATTCTGCGTTGCAACAAGCAACAACGGTGATAGTTTCCACCTTTTCAGCTGAAGAGATGTGTTGGACATCTTTACTGCCTTTTTTGGCAACGACTTTTCCTGCTTCATTGTTGAGCTGAAAGCCGGTTTCGACCATATTATATATCGCAGCAAGTCTAGTAAGGAGATTTTGATCTATCATTACTTTCTCTAAAATTTCAAAAAACGTATTCACATCTTCTCTATTCATACCATTAGTTCTTTCAATCGATGCAGTTTGAGCTTTACGGATATTGAATGTTGTATTCCTTTCCATAAAAGAATGAAGCCAAGTACGACCAGCTCTCCCTTTCTCATCGTTAGATCTTTTTGGGAGTAATTTCATTTCAGAGGCAAGTTCATAGGCTAATTCTCTAACAATCAAAGGAGTTGGTGAAAAGCCGCAATCTTGAAGTTTTGCTATGTGAGCAACAAGTTTGCTTTCGGCCTCTACTCCAAGGTATGATTCTGGCCCACATCCGGTCTTCACAAAGTTGTGCGATTTCAATCGACGTCTGATTGTCCGTTCTGGAACACCTGTTCTTCTAGCTGCTTCTCTAATTGAGGCACCTTCATTTTTCAGTCTAACAGCTTCTAAGAGATTTTCTACCGTTCATTCCCCTCTTGAAGTGGTTCTTTACCTCTTTCGCGGCATTTCCCTAAAATACAAACGTACAATGAAGTGAGTACTTGTGTAGTGGTAAAAACGTTTCGTTAAACATTAATATCGTTATAGCTCGTTAAAAGGGAATTAGAGTAGGTAAGGGTAAAGATACGCACGAGGCAAAGATACGCACTGGCTGATTTAATAAGAAGAAAAATTTCTACAATCACAAATGCTAGGTGGCAGTTTGGTCTCAAATGAAGTAGCTGTTCACACCTTGTGAAAACGTAGCACTCTGTGCCAAGAAAATGAGATAAGTTTGAATTTTCGAGTATTGATCTAATATTTTTTTTAAATTTCACTTTATTGTTTAGCTTACAATACCTCGAATTTTTACAAATCCAAAACTTCAGTGGAGAACAGAAGCAGTTTAGATTCTAAATTCCGTGTACTTTACTTCGTACGCATTTGTTTAAACTTGTAAATAGCCGGTTAAACAAAATACTTCAGAATGGGGAAAAAATGCGCATCCGTCTTGGGGCAAAGATACGCACAAGTTTAAGAGGCTACTTGAGTCACGCGAAAAGACCCGCTTCTTAATGATAATCCTATGGAAGAAATTTATTAACATATCTCGTTTGCATTTCAATACTTTATTTATTTTTTATTTATTTATTTTTTTTTTTTTTTTGCATTGGACAGACAAGATAGTACGAAGGCCGTTTTTTACGTTTTTGATTTTGTTAAGAGGTATTTTTTATTAGGACACTTTCATTTTCGAAACCGGTTCCGAAAGAGAAAGCATTCTCATGAAAAAAATCTGCAAGAAAAATTGAAAAAGTAAAAGACGGTCTTTGTACAGAATGATCTCAGCTATCCAATGCAAGAAAAATCATTTAAAAATATTGAAATGCAAACGAGATAGCTTAATAAATATCGTCCGTAGGATTACCATTAGCGAGCGGGTCTTTTCGCGTGACTGAAGTAGCCCCTTAAGTTGCGGGGCTTTGCCCTATCTTTTTAGCTATATGCAAATCTTTCCACAAATACGTTGTGGAAATTTTTATTTTTTATAAGTTAGCATTGTATAAAATATAATAGCTACTTAACTAATATAAGCTAGATAACTACCTATTCCTTTTTATAGCTAAGTTTTTTTTTAAGACAGAACGTAGGTATCTAACTACCTACTTCTACAAAGCAATATTCTTGTTTCATAAAACGCTTTGATTTTATGTCTTAACACTTAACTGCTATTTACGGTCTCACAGACCGATGCTATATTCAGTTTTGATAGTTTAATTTTCATTTTAACTATTGATGTTAGTTTAATTTTGATTCGTTTGAAACTTAGTAGTATCGCTAAACACTTCTAAATGAGGAGAATTTTTATTATAATAAGCTTTTACATAAAGTTTTGCGCAAAAAACAGTATCTTATGAGTCAGTCAACCCTTTTATTCATCCTTACGATCAAGCGGCCTCGGAGACCGCTCACAGTATTTATGGAACAATTTTTGTCAAAGCAGTTAAGGGTTAACTTCTGTTTGCGGAGATACAGACCGCTGATTTTTTTCCTTTTTCGCGATTTAATTTTTAATTCTCAGTTTAATTATAGATACTAGTGGAATTTACTATAGGTTCTAGTTTAACTATACGAATTATTTTCTTCAGGTGTCTAGAACTAAGGGGCCATGCATATACAACGTTATCATTATAGGGGGGAGGAGGGGCTCTGGCACATGATGTAGTAAGCTATCTCTAGGGGGAGGAGGGGTTTGTGTTTTGATATCGTTATCATTTTTGATCCAACCAAAATTTTCTCTTATTTGTAACCTGGTCTTTACATCAAAATAGCATGTTATCTTTATTAGTATGTTATCTATTTTCCTGAAAATACAAAAGTTATTATTTAAATCCTTAAATGATTATAAAATTATTCAGTTCCAAAATATGGAATACCCCAACATGTATGCATATATAATCCGCTTTTCAACAAAGTATAATGCGAAGTATGTTTGAAATTATACTTGTATTTAACAAGTAAATAAAAGAGAATGTTGTCCGCCTGTTTTGTTGATAAGAAGTTCTGTCTGCCCCACCCCGTGAAGGGACAAGTTCAAAAAGACATGATTACTGTTGAATGCATTATGCAAAGAAAAACTATTATTAAATACTTTTAAACAGTCCGTTTCTTTTAAGTGTTATTTGAGATAAAGTTGTTTCATATATAAACTGATATTTGATTGACTTCTCTTCATTTGAAGCAATAAAGTCTAAGAAAAAAATAAATGTAATATATATGTGTATATCACTCCAAACAAAAGAAAAGAATTCCAAAAATCTAAAGAATTTTTATACATTTTTATTATTTATTATTATGAAAACGATATCATTACTGGGAAGGGGGGGGGGGGGGTCGGGGGATGGTAACATATGATATCGTAAGGGGGGGGATTGGGTCCAAAGTTGATAACGTTATTTATGCACAGCCCCTAATGCTACAGACTTCTGAATAGATCGGTTTTAATTATAGCAGTCCTGTACATAAAGTTTAGTACAGAAACAGTATCTTATAAGACATTTGACACTTTTATTCATTCTACGATCAAGGATCTCTGAGACCGCGCACAGTATCTATGCAATAATTTTTGTCTCAGCAGTTAGAGGTTAACTACTATTTGCGATCTAACGGACCGCTGTTTTAATCTTTTTTTTCATGGTTTAAATTATAATTTTCACTTTAACTATAAATGCTAGTAAAATTTACTAATACTTTTATATAACTAATTCATTTTATTCGAAATGGGACAAAACCCCGCAGTAAAGGATAAAAAATACGCACTGCGTATCTATGCCCCACCAATACGTACTTTTACCCCAACCAATGAGGCAAAGATACGCAGAGCAATGTTATTAAAAATTGCAATTTCTCACGGAATTGTAATTTGACAGAATGTCGGTTGATGCTAAAACTTGTCCAATGTTCTAATCTAAGATTTTAATGACTCGTTACATAAGTTCACACCAATGTGTGCGTTAAAAATAAAAATTTATGTAAAGTGCTTATCTTTACACCCACCTACTGTACTTTACAGAGGTTATTTTTAAAAATTGAAAGCGATTACTCATTTATCTACTGACGGTACTTATAAGTACCATTAAAGTAACTGTTATAAAATTCATTTAATACATCGAATAGTATTAATACAGTTTAGAATGAGTTATAGATATCTTACTTTATCTTGTTCCAAAAGCATTATTGGTTACACAAAACAAAAATATTTTTAAAAGGATACTTCCTTTTGCCTTTGCATCTTTTCAGCTTTTTTGGCGTTGGGGGGGGGGGGATTTTTTTAATTCGGAAATATTTCTATATTTCTATTGTAAAAACATATCTTTATACATTTCCTAATTCCAGAAAATACTGAGAAAAATATTTAAAATAAAATTTGAGCAGGGTTATAATTACAGGGTTACATTATATTTGTACATTTCAAAATTCTACAAAATACTAAGAAAAATAGTTAACATAAAATATTTGAGTGAGGTTATAAATATTGCACAAAATCCCTCTAAATTCAAATTTAATTAATCCTTCTAAATCCTTCAATCCTTCTAAAATTCTTCTAAAATTTATTAAATGATTATTTAAATCTTCTAATGTAGTTAAAACAATTCACGAAAAATGCTTTAGAAGATAAAATTTTCATGAATTCATAATTCGGTACATAAAGGGTTAAACAAACATCAGCTAAACAAAGAAATGCGCTGAATATACATTCATTTATATGTAAGTGCTACTGAAATTGTAGAGATGAATTTATTGAACCAAAAAACAAAAATATATTTTGCGGCACCTGTCCTTCAATTTAAGTGAGGCATCTGTCCCACAGTGGCGGGTAAGATGCCGCACAACCATTTTGTGTCATTTGAATGACGCGAGAGAAAGGCAAGCACATGTCTGTATTCTACGAGAATATAGTCTACAGTTACAATTGGTTTTGGAAATAAATATCTCTTTATTTGGCTTAAAATATGTAATAAAACTTTATTAGAATAATTTTAGCAACTTACGACGCAGGTTTGAAGCTTAAAAGCTGTCAGAAATGTTTGAATACAAATAGTTAAGCAGTGGATACACAAAGAACACAACATACAGCACTTAGGCACACAACGAAATTCTTAATATTGCCTAGGAAGCGCTAGTGTCGCCAATACAAATCTGCGGCATCTGTCCGACCGCGGCGTCTGTCCTCACTTTACTATATATTTTCATATCATCTTGCAAAATTATTACTATCTTGCAAAATTATTACTTTTTTATAGATATAATATTATTTGTGTGTAAGATATATATTTGTAAAAAGAATATTAAAAAATGCACATTTTATTCGAATTTTTTGCTTAATATCGAATAGTGTCAAAATGACACCTGACCGGCGTTTTAGGGGTTAGCAAGAAATCCAGCGTTCTAGTGTTAAATCGTCTAAATCCTGAAAAATGCAGCATAGCAGCGAAACCTATTGAACGATTTAAATCAAAACCTAATCGGCAATAATCTATATGAACGTCTGATTCTGAAGTTTGGTGAAAATCCATGCATTAGTTCTTGAGATAGAACTATTACAAAAATCGTGAAAATGAAGCATTGCAGCGCCACCTTTTGTGGTATTTACATCAGAACATATTCAGAAACAAGTTATGTTAGCGTCTCAGTGAATCTGAAGTTTTATAAAATCTGTCTATAGTTCTTTAGATAGAGCTGTTTTGAAAATCGTGGAAAATGTAGCATAGGTGCCGCACTTGTCGCGCGATTTACACAGAAATCTAATAAACAGCAATTTTTGAAAACGACTCACTGAATCTGAAGATTGATGAAAATTCGCGCATTATTTCTTAAGATAGAGATCTTTTGGTAATCGTGAAAAAACTTGGCATAGCAGCGTCACCTGTTGGGCGATTTACACCAGTCACTAATCAGTATCACTGAATCTAACTGAGTTTTGTTAAATTCTATGCATTGTGTCACGAGATAGAGCTCCACAAATTTGTTGTCACAAACAGACAGATAGAAATACATATATATTCACAGACAAACAATTTCTGAAAAGAGTCAAACCGTGTAAAACGTATAAATTTGTGGAAAATCTAAATTCGAATTTTTTCACCAATCGGGAACTTTCTTCTTGTAAGGATGGAACAAAGTAAAAATGCATTTAAATCAGAATAGCTACCCAAGTAATTCTCCTTTAACTATAATTATCTTGTAATTTGTATTTTCTGCTAGGTATATTGTAAAGATAACGCCTTTCATTTTAACACACCAAAAGCACTATTTATCTCAAAGCTATTAGAAATGTGCTAATGTTCTGGAATGATCTATATTACTTACATAACATTTTAAAACGGATAAAATCAAATAAATTAATATACAGGCTTTTAAATCTTTTAAAATCTAATTTAAAATAATGAGTTCATACTGAATGAAGGCAAATTTATAAGTTAATTTTCTCATTAAAGTACTAGTTAGCAGATAAAATAATGAATTTTCGATAAGCTGAATTATTTTTTTTAACATTGTTACCTCGTAAAAGGAACATTTTATTTAAGGATATGTTAGCTAGAAAATGTTTTGCAACAATTGTTAATGTTTTATCACAGAGTTAGAAAGATAATGTTTTGAAAAATTGAGATATTGAACAGAAATTGTATAATTATTATATATCTAATTCGTTTTAATGAGTAAACAAATTAGGTTTAACGCGAATACTATCACGATAAAGTGGAAAAAAGAACTGTTATCGATTCAATCTTTCTGAAATTAAATAATTGTAACACAAGCTGATTACTTGAGAATTATTTTTCTATTCCTACTATTAGCTCACACTCTCCCTATATTTAATTATTCATATACTTATCTTGTTCAAATTTTCAATCGTTAATAAAATACTCATTATTCCTCCTATCAAGATGAAACAATTTTTTTTAAACTTGTACTGGATGACAATTGGTGTTAATACATTTTTTTTCACATATTAAGTAATTAATTAAATTTTAATTAATTAATTTTAGTTTTGCATGGGAAACAAAATGGCGGCCATTGGTTATTAAAGATCAATGAAATTATTTTCAATAAGGGGTTACCATAGGAAGACCCTGTTCTGTCGCCAAATACCGCCAAGTTTGTCGCCTACTTGGCGATGTATCGCCAAATTTGGTGGCCAAAATGAGTCGCCAAATGTGATGCCAACTTGGCGATATCTCTGATATTTAGCCAAATTCCCATTGTAAACCTACTTGCTTATAGAAAATCAACCAATTGAGATATTTTAATGCAACAAAAAATAATATTAGCTTAAGGGATTATATTAAATTTTTCTTTGATGTCCTAGGTAGGAATTGACTTTAAAAACGAAATTTTTATATTACTTGTTATTTTTTAAGAAATTTAGTTTTTATTAATTGTTTTAAATAGTATTAGTTACCAATTATTTTTAAAATTAAAAAGCATACTTTATTTTGTATTAGTTGATGTTGAAGGGAAAATTCATAAAAATAGTTCAGAAGCTACTGTTTAAACTAAGCACTCAAAATATTTAGAGTATAATCAGAAATTTTAAAAAAGAAAAGAAAAAATAAATAAAGGAAAAAATCATTTATTATTAGAAAGTTAATTTATGACTAGATATTTTTAAAAGATGCTTTTTAATATTTTAGTTATATTCGTACAAAGTAAAATGCATCCACACTTACATACACATTTACATTCTTATATGCTGGCACACGTACAGTCGTGGGAAAAAAAAGTAAACACCCCCTACTAACTCTTCAACAAATTATCGTAGACGAAAGTTACTGGTACCGAACGATTTGAAATAAAGTCTACTGACTGTAAATGACGTATATAAAATTTGCTTAGGGGGCCATCTACATATTAAAACGAACCCAAACCTCATTTTTTTCAATAGCAATACCCAATTTTAACGAGATATTTCAAATCTCCGGTTCAAACTATGCTTATACACCAAATTTCAAGTTTTTGAATTATAAACATTCAAAATTGAGTGCTACTAATGTTAAATTACATTTCCATATTTTTATTTATATCTTCTGAAATTATGCTCCTAATGTGCTAATTTTTTGTTTAGAAATAAAACTAATGTACTCAAATATAAATACGCTGAATTTGCAATTTTTATAATTTTATGATATGAATTATGAATTATGAAATTAATATTCAAAAAAATTATGAATTGCAACCTACAATTTTTTTTGACGGATTTAGATTTATTGAGTCCTGCTTTATGAAAATCCCAAATTTCACATTTTTCTTCCAAGTAGTTTTCAAATTATGCTTAAAAAACGGCAAAATGATGGTTTAAGGGGCCGTCTATGATTGGAGTAGATATTATGAAATTTCTTCTGCTGCCTTGTTATCTAACAGACTTCATTGACTGCTTAAGGTGCCTTGATCAAGAAGGCGGCTCTCTCGGTTAGCAATCGAGAACCCAACTTCAATTTGGATACAACCCTTAAAATACGCTCGTTTTAAAATAATTAATTTCTCGGAAACTTATGGTACGAATTGCATAAAAATTTGTTTTTATGCAATTTGAAGGGTGTAGAGTTCATTTTTGCTGTAAGAATTGGGTATTGCGATTGAAAAAAAATGAAGTTATGGTTCGTTTTAATATGTAGATGGCCCCCTAAGCATATTTTATATACATCATTTAAAAGTAAACTTTATTTAAAATCGTTCGGTACCAGTAACTTTCTTCCACGACAATTTGTTGTGGAGTTAGTAGGGGGTGTTTACTTTTTTTTTTTTTTCCACGACTGTACATGTTATAGCATTACACACATATAGGGGTTGGATAAAATAATATTAACAGTTGTGAAAAAATAGAACTAGAGAGAAACCTCTCGTGTATTTATACACTCTAGTAGTGGAGTGTACCACCTAGCGGACGAACAAGTACACACATCAGTCAGCTGCTAGCAGTGATAGAAGTTGGATGCGAAATATATTTCTATGTTAAAAATACGTTATGGGTGGCCTCTGTGATTTCGAAACAGGCATGATTGTTGGGGTCTGTCTTGCTGGAGTTTCAGTAACGATAACGGCAACCCTTCTATGTGTTAGAAGAAGTTCAATGTGTACTGTTATGTCAGCATATTTGAAACTCGGAAAAACATCATCTAAAAAGCAAGATAAAGGTCGAAAGTCGAAGCTGAATGACAGAGACAGAAGAGTTTTGAAGCGGATTGTGGCAAAAAACCCAAGACAACAACATCCCAGATAACATTTGAGAGGAACACACATCTACATGAAGCAGTTTCTAATAATTAAATAGATGAATAAAACAAAAATAAAATAAAAAATAAAATAAAAAATTCTCTTTTCACACGCATTCACATTATTTTGTCCAACCCCTGTATATATTATATGCAACTATGGCCATAAAATGAAGTCAGGAGTTAGGAGAGCTATAACGGGTCATGAGTTATTAAACAAATATATGTTATTAAACTTTTACAATAGGGTGGAGTGAAAAAACGAAAGTTGGAATTTGGATTTTGGATAGCAACCAAAAGTTGCCTTTTACTACCACTAATATACGTGCAAAATTTCATGAATTTTGAAAACTCCATCAGGCTCTACCATGGCATTTATATTTTCATTGTTTCATAGAACAGGTTCTTACCATAAATTATACATTTACAGGTCTTTTTTTAATATCGTTCGACATTTTTATATTTATGTTTAGTGTAACTTAATTTATAAATTTTAAACTTTAAGTCTTTATATTAAAATATTTTAAACGTTTTATTGAGTTTTACAAATTGTTTGTTCTTATTTTTAGAGTCAAAATTTATCATTAATGTGCCACTGAATGTGCCATATTTGGTGCTCCTTCAAAATCAAGTGAAGTTGTTTTTTCCAAAAATAGCAGACGTTACAAAATATTACTTACATAACAGACAATCACTAAAAAACAGCTGTAATGGTAAAAATCCGTCAAAGTCAGAGGTATTTAAAATACTAAGAGAAAAGAGCAAAGAAATTTGGAAGAAAGCATCAAGTATTGTAGTTTCCTGGAAGCGTATTGACCAAATGATAGACAACAACTTTTCTGAATACTTGAAGCTTATTTGATTTCCCAAATAAAAAAATGATAATTACATGAAGATGGTTCAGTTTTTCAAAGTGAAGTTGTAAGAAAAAGTATAGAGATTTTAGCGTGCAAATACAATCTTATTCCTAAGTCTACCTGGAGCATTCTCACAATCTTTTGACATTTAAATCACTGAATAACAATTTTTATTTTAGTGCATATTCTTGTGTTTTTTATTTCATATACTGGGGAATATCCCATTGCATAACTCTATAACAATACTAACGATATAAATAAGTTTTGGGCATGTATGTCTAAATACCAAGAAAACTCCTATACCGTCCCATATCCCTGATGCTGATTTTTAAGTTTGGAGCTGTCTGTATAAAATGGTTTCAATAAAAGTAATCGATGTAATTTTTTTCTGAAACTGGGACAATTGTTTTATATAAATATGAATCAAAAGTTAAACCTGCATACATTTTTACGGTTGAAATTATTTTTTAAACTCTGTCCCAGGGTTTTTCATCCTTACCACCCTTGATTTATCTTGCTAAACCTATACAGAAAATCCCTTCAGATACAGCCACAGAATGTTTTTCAAGTTTTTCTCGTGTAGAAGTATCCTAGAAAAAGAATGTATAAAATTCGTTTACAGGAAATTTACTACAGAATTTAAATCATTTAAATACTAAGAGAAAGTACAGCTATAAAGTTTCTTCCAATTCGGGGGGGGGGGCTTGTTCACTTTAAGTCTACCATGGAAATTATTTTTATTTGTTTTAAGTTTATGTGTTAAAAAATTATCTCAAACGTGTTCAAGGGGCAGTGTTTAATTCAGGTAGCGGTGACACAGCCCTCCCCACCCTCCCATTTTTTGAAATTTAATGAACAAAATTTTATTTTTCTCCCATTTTTAAAGATATAGAAAATTTATAATTTGCAGGTAACCTAAAATAATTTAACAGTAAGAGGAATATCAGTTTAAAATTTCCGGTTCGGGGGGGGGGGGGGGGATTACTCTTCTATATCCGCTTTGGAAATTAATTATTAGTACTGTTTCTTTTGATATTTAGATAATAAAAACTAATCTCAAACTAATCTCATCTTTAAGACAGTATTGAATTCAGGAGAGTGCCAGCCCGGATTTTAGATTTTAATGAAAAAAAAAATTCTCCGTTTTTTAAAGACATACTGATTTTTTTCGAGTAAGTTAGAATATTTAAATTCTAAGAAAAAGAAGAAAAAAATTCCGTTATGGGCGGCGGGGGGGTAGGGCTCCCCTAGAAGACTCTCATAGAAGTTAAATCCCTCACAGAATTTAACACACCCCCATAGAAGTTAATTAAAAAAATAGAAGTTATATTTTACATCTTGCAAAATTGCAATGTACAGTGAAAACTCCGTAACGCAAACTCCTGAATATTGTGTTAAGGGAAGAGGGCTTAGGTGATCCATTAAGCCTCCCTCAAGTTGTAAATTAAAAAAAAAAAACTTCTCCGATTTTGAAAAACAAATTGAAATTTAATCTTTACTCTTGGCTTAAAATAAAAGAGAAAGTAAGACTTTTCCATTGGTTAGGGGAGCGGAGGTGGTAGAGAGCTATTGTATTTCACCGGATTTGAAAAATTAATTTAATTTATAATTAAAGTTTCCTTTTGTTCTATTTTCAAAAAACAATGTCAAATATATATTTTTCGAGTAACTAAAAAATTAAATAAAAAATAAACATTTGTTGCTGGCAAGCATTAACAAGAACACAATGCTTAATTTAACTACCTACCTCATGATTACTGAGAAGAGACTTGTGTAGCAAATTAGCATATGTTACTGGCACATAGTACGTCATGCTGTTTTATATCAAAGCTGGTTGCATAGCATATTATGCTGGCAAGTATAAAAAAGCATATAACAGCATGTAAAAGTACCTACCTCTCCATGCTTTGACAGAAGATTAAACAGCAAATAAGCACATAAAATGCTTGTACATAGCTTGCCATGCTATTTCTCATTGAGCTGGCTGCATAGCATATTATGCTGGTAAGCATGAAAAAGCATATAATAGCAAGATAAGGTCCATGCTTTGAAAAAAAAACTTAAACAGATACAAGCATAACATGCTTGTACAAAGCTGGCCATGCTATTTCTCAATAAGCTGGCTACATAGCATAATATACTGCCAAGCATAAGAAAGCATATAATATCACACCTACCTCTACCTAAGGTACCTAATGCACACCTAACGTACCTACCTCTACATGCTTTGGAAAAAGCTTAAACAGCAAACAAGCATAAAATGCTTGTATATAGCTTGTCATGCTATTTCTTCCTAAGCTGGCTGCATAGCGTATTGTGTTGGGAAGCATAAAAAAGCATATAATAGCACGTTAAGGTACCTACCTCTCCAAACTTTGGCAGAGGCTTAAACAACAAACAAGCATAAAATGCTTGTATATAGCTTGCCATGCTATTGCTGTGTAAGCTAGCGATACAGCATGTGATGCTGTCTAGCATTGTAAAGCATATACTACCATGAAAATCTAGCAGACAAAGCAATACATAGGAATAACTAGCATAATTTTTATGCTGGTACTAGCAAGAATCTGGGTATCGTTTGATTAGCTCGATCATATTTACCATTCGATTGTGGGTGGTGAGATGAGTTTAAACGCTGCTTAATATTATGGTTCTCAAAATTTGTTTGAGCCTGGAAGAACTAAAGGCTGCGTTCCTATCGCTTAAGATTTTATGTTTTAAACAATTCTTATAGGTTTCGGTGGTCAATCTTCGAGGGAAATTCCCACACATAACGGTTTGCATGATCGATGACAATATGAAGATATTTTAAAGTTGAATTATAGTAGTTGAATCCTCCGACAGTATCAACAGAAAGACATTCAAAAGTTCGATCTGTGGAAGGCGTAGCTTGATGTAAGCCCAAATTTTTCTGTCTAGGCTTTTTCTTTTTCTTTTTCTTTTTTTTTTTTTTTTTTTTTTTTTTTTTTTTTTTTGTTGACAAATTTCGCAATGCTTTACAAAGTTAGTTATATCCTGAGTCGTATTAGGCCAATAATAATTGGGGAAATTAGTTTTTGCATTTTTTGAATTCCAAGGTGATCAGATTTTTCATGAGCAATTCCAAGCAACTTTCTTCTCAAAGACATGGGGACTACTATTTTCCTAAATCCTTTTCATTTAATTATCATTAGTCCATTGTCATTTCAGTATTTTTTTTCGCACACATTATCCCTTTCCTGCATTTCAAGTACCTCTTTAACATCTAACAGAAACGTAAGTGGTCGATTAAAATGAGAAATAAGTTTTGTGAACAACATGTCGGCTTCGACATTTGTAGATCCCTTTAAATACTCATCTAACTCTTAGGTGTTTTAAATTCTTAAGCCACACAACAGATGCAGGGTTTGTATGAATTGTGAACTTTACACAGTGGAAATAATGGTAAAATTTGTGTAAGGTGTCAATGATGGCAAGACACTCTAATTCCATAATAAAGTAGTTTCTCAATCCTCTGGTGTAATAAGCAATTCGATGTAAAACCCCATTACCATCCGGTTTTTAAGTACGGCCCATACCGCAACCTGTGAGGCATCAACAAATATTTGGAGGGGTAATTTAGGGTTATAAATTTTTAATATGGGTTTTGCTATTAGTGCATCTTTCAACTTTTGGAAAAAATTTTGATATTCAGTACTCCATTCCCACAAAGCATTTTCCTTAAGTAGTGTATTGAGGGATTCCTAATTTCGGCATTTTTGTTTATAAACTTATGGTACACATTAACTGATTGCAAAAATCTTTGTAGTTATTTAACATTCGTAGAGGGTTTTAATTGTTTAATTACATCGATATTGGCAGTAGAGGGTTTTAAGGTTCCATTTTTAATTTCATATCCTAAAAAAGTTAATTTTATTTTGAGCAAAATTGCATTTAGAAAGTTCACGTTTTATGTTCTCAAGACTACAAAAATCAAAAATTTTGTTTAGATGTTGGATATGTTCAGTTAGGGAACAAGAAAAAATAATGATATCGTAGTAATAATAGCATGCGAAATCAATTTTATATTTATTAAGGATTCTTCTAAGAGTTCTATTGCGTATGGAGGGCCCAACTTTTGCACAAAAGGGGAGAACATGCCACTCAAATAAACCAGAATTGGTAGTAAAAACGAGTTTTTCTGTATCTGAAGGGTGAATGGAAATACGCCGGTAGCAAGAGGCTAAATCCAATGTGGAAAAATACTGAGCATAATACAATTTATCTAAAATATCATTGATACGGGGAAGGGTTTCTGCATCGTTTTTCATTATGGAATTTAATTTTCGGTAATCTACATATAATCTTGTCATTTTGCCTTCATCGCGTTTCATTACTAAGGTGACAGGAGAAGAATAAGGACTAGTGATTTCTTTTATTAGGCCAGCATTTAACAAAGATTGAATTTCGGTTGAAATCTCCTTTCCGTCAACTATCGATGTACGATAATGTCTCATAGATACAGGTATGTAAGAGTTTAAAACTATTCGCTGTGGCAAAATATTTATCTTCCCTACGTCATACTTCTTTCTAAAATGTTCTTTTAACAAACATTTTATTTTCTCTTCCAAATTTTACTTCCCGCACATTTCCGAGGTTATCCTTTTCCCTTCAAATTCATCCGCTCGCTCCGTCCGCACTCTTTCCATGACTTGGTTTTGTTAATTATTCATTGGTTGAGAGCGCGATCTACGTCATATTTGTATTTCTACACTTGACGAAAATAAGCCGATGCTCGCTGAGTTTCAGCAGATTTGAGTCGTATTTCTATTTTTCATAACACACCCTCCTCTCCTTCCATTTATACGATTATCTACAACTTTGTTTAGCCTTATTACTAAAATGGAGATATGGCTAATATGCTTGGTGGAAACTGCGTCGCCGAAAGATGTTTTAATAAATTGCTGAGCTGATATTACGTTTTATCTCATTTATTTCTGGGGAAACTTTCACGCATAAATGTATTCCGTAGCCTTCACTCGTCGACTGCTACAGCTTCCAATCATCATCCAATCTTCGTTATACTAATACAACAGGATCGATTTACCTATTCTGACAACTTATATTACGCTATTACTGCTGGATATGATTCACTACTGCTATCGAGACAGTCAGTAACTTCATTTTCAATTATATAAATAATCCAATGTTGCTATTAATGCAACATTTAGTCGACAGGATAAAGAATGAGTTCTGTAATATAACATTTTTAGCCGGCAGGATTTACGACTTGTACGCCACTCCAAACATGTAGTGGCGGATTTGTGGATTTTAAAGCATGAACACCATACTGAACATGTAGCCAGCAAGAATTCGAAACAACATAGAATGTCAACAAAAATGTTCAAAAAGTCTCACTTCACTCAAAGACGGTCACCAGCAAGAAGCAAAGTTTAGATAATCCTCTAACATCATTAAAAAAAGAACAACAACAAAAAAAAATGTTGTTACTGCCCAAATAAAGACACCATTACATAACTCATTTTAAAAAATTATCTCTGTTTTGTGTTGAAATTTTTCATGTTTATTCTTTGTTATTGCATCAACCTTTTGATTTTATTTTAGTTGATTATTAATCCGATATAAGTTGTGTTTATTTTTACTGTCGAAGTACATCAGCATTTAAGCGACAGGTGTTTAATTTAACTTACGTAATCGGACCATCTATGTTCTTTATGCATATTTACAAAAGATTACGAGTATTTAAGTAATATTTTAATATTCTGAGATTTTATTTATGCTGTGTTAAATTATTATTTATTAGGAGATTTTTATTATTATGATTTTTATACTTCTGTTAAGCAATATAATAGATATTTTAAAGGATATTTTGTAATGCTTTTACGATCTAGAGTACAAATTCGATATTCTAGTTTTATTACGTGGAAACAAAAAAGCAAAATTACTGAAATTAATATTGTATCTTTTGATCCCGATTTGGGAATGGACATTCAACAATGGTTAACATATTTTGATAATTCTTGCAGTAAACAAAATGATACTTGGAAATTTGAAAATATTTCAAAATATTTAAAGGGGGAGGCCTTGTAAATTTATATCAATGAGTGCCAAAATTGTGACAGTTATGCTCAAATTTCAGAGATTGTAGTAGAAAAATTTATCAGAATTGAAGTTTCTAGATATTCTGATATTTCTTCGCTTAAATTAAACGATCTAAAGGATTTGGAAGATTGCTTCCATAAAAAAGTAGAGATAGAAGGAAAACTAAAATTATGTGAGACAATCATAGTACAGGATATTACTAATGGCTTAGCACCACAGTATCAGAAAGTTTTGATTGTAAGTTACCCAAATAATGCCACAGATTGGTATAAATTAGTCAAACAACTTGTAGTCACTCCTACATCTAATCCAAATGCTACAAGAAATACAATTTCAAATGATAGATCTTTTCAGCAGAATGCTAGATCTTTTCAACCCAATGGCAAATCTTTTCAGCAACATGCTCGACCTTGTCAACCACGATATGATGCTCCCATAAACTGGGTTCTCACACCAAATTTCAACTCCTCTAATAATAACTTTAATTCTGATTCCAATGCACATAGTTCTAGATTTTCGAATCATAGAATGCAGAGAAATCAAAAATAAAATGGAAATAAATGGAAATAAATTATTGTAAAAAAGATTAGCAGTAAATTTAAAAATCTGTGAACTGAAAAATTCTCTACTGCTGCAAATCCTATAAAATCTATTAACTTGTCCAAAAATAATATTGATGAAAACCCTTTTACTTAAATTTGAGTACCAGTGTGGCATTGATTGAGTATCAAATCTAAAAAAAATTCGTTTATAAAAATGTTTAAATAATACATTATTCTCTTTAATTAATAGATATAAATAAAAAAAAAATAACATGCAAACTATCAACAGAAGCATTATTTAATTTTAAACATGGAGGATAGATATCGTTAATCGATACCAAAAGTTTGTCATCGAATATTATTAAATCATCGTTATACCTTAAAACTGCAAAATTCTTATTACTGTTTAAAACATAGTTAAATTCATAATAAAAAAGAAACCATTAAGACCACCATTTCCAAAAGAAAGAAAAATTAGTACCCATCCCAATGCCACATACCTGGTAAAAAAGCGAGCTATTGAATGAAATAAAATTATTAAGAAAAAAGAAATTGCATAAAGTCAAGAAAAAATCTCTTTTAATTCCAAGCTCCTCCTCAATGCAAAACATATCAAATATATTTTTCAATGTATTATAAAGTAAATCTATAGGTATATTAGAAAAAAAATGATTTTCAAAATCAAAGGTTTAGTGGGCATTATGGGAGTTTTTAAAATTTTATTTAAAACCTCATTACTATTGTCAATACACCAAAAATAACTAGTATTTCTATACTTAAACTTCAAAAAAACCATAAATGATTTTGTATTAATAATTATTGGTAATAAAATGTATTAATTTGTATAATATATATTTTTGTACTGTGTTGTTACGCCAATTATAACGCATTAAATCCCAACACGGCGATGAAGGGTAATTACGCCCACGTGGAATTGCAGAAGTGCTACAGGAGGAAAACGACGAAAAAACTAGGCCTAATGAACAAATGGTCAGCTGTTCAAATCAAGCACAAATACCAGTGCCTGCAGCAGAGATTTCACCTACAGTGGTGGTCAAAATTATAAGGACAAGGGAAAAATCGCCAAATCTTGGCTACATTTGGCCGAAAACTTATGCAAATTTAAGGGATGGAAACTAAAAGAAAAATGAAGAATATTTTTATGTTTTTATGGAAATATGTGGAAAATCCATATTCATAAAATGTATTATGCATTTATACAGCCATCTGGTATGGACAAAATTATAAAAACAACTGTATTTGTGTGTTCTAAAAAGTAAAATGTGCATGTTTTTTGCTCTGCACACGGAACTCAGCGACGATATAAATGCGTAGTAAGTGTTTGGGATCGTCATATTCTGTTTTTCACTCATACCGCTAGGTACAAAGCTTTCGGAGTTTGAGAAAGGGAAAGTGGATGCATTTAAAAGTTCAGGACTTTCTGTACGCCAAATTGCGACAAAGTTTAATAGATCAAGAATGGTTATTTACAATTATCTTAAAAATCCCGGTAAATATGGAAGGCAAAGGCATACACGTAGGCCATCTTCTGTTTCTGTACGGGAGAAAAAATAATAATAAGGCGAGCTTGCTCCAAAAAACAAACGTCAGCAGAAATAAAACGTGAATTGAACTTAGAATGCCGTGATCGAACTGTTCGACGTGTTTTACAAAAAGAAAAAAAGGTTCGCTATGGTAAATATATGTCACGACCGCCTCTTACAAAAGTTCATAAGAGACTCAGGATGGTGTTTGCCAAAAAAATGCATTACTATGGGTAAAAAGTGGGATGATGTTGTTTTTTCAGATGAGAAAAGGTTTAATTTGGATGGACCAGATGGTTTTCGGTACTTCTGGTATGATATCCGTAGAGAAAAAGAAATTTTCTCAAAGCGTGCATTTGGAGGTGGCTCAATAAAGGTCTGGGGTGGTTTCGCAACTTGTGGAACTACTCCAATAGTTTTTGTGCAGGCTAGAATGAATTCTGAGAGTTATGTTGATGTATTAGGCGATAATCTTTTACCGGAAGCACAGTTAATAACGAGTGGAGACTTTTTTTTCATCAGGACAATGTCTCAGTACATGTTTTCCAAACTTCAAAATCGTGCTTTAATGCTAATTTCGTGAAACTACTTCATTGGCCGGCCAGAAGCCCTTATCTGAATCCAATGGAAAATATGTGGGGTATTCTGGCACACGAAGTATACAAAATTGGTATACAATATGAAAACAAGCAAGAACTCATGTCCTCCATCGAAAAAGCATGGTCAAAAATTTCCAAGAATGTTCTTAAGGAACTGTCATACTCCATGACGTCAAGATAGATAAAAGTGATTGAGAAGGAGGGGGAGATTATTAATTATTACTGTGTTTCAGGCAAAAACATTCATTGTCCTTATAATTTTGTCCAATTTTTACAATGGCATATTTTGTTAATTATGGTAAAACATTCATATTTTGCATTTTCCAATGTTTTGCATTCTATAATGATTTCTAGCATAAAAAACCATTTTATGTATAAATTTCACTTTATTTAGTTCAGAAATTATTTTTTTCTTTTCAGTTTTCAATTGTTCTTATGACCACCACTGTATTCCTGTTTTTTCAAACAGCAAGAAACGACAAGAATTCGGCAAAAAATTAGTCACAAAAATTTAACAACATATCCATAAAAAAATTGGAGGGGTTAAAAAAAACGAAAATCTGAGAAATCAGAATAAAAAATTACAAAGAAATATGCTTCGAAAAAGTCAAACGTCAAACTTACAACGAAACGCGAAGTTTCAAAAAGGAAATTATATGATACAAACTCAGAGGAAGATAGTACTGAGTCGCAGATGTGTGATGATTATGACCCAGATCCCTTGCTTCTAATCGGACTGGGTATAGAGCAAATATAAGATTAGTGAATTATATTTATATAGTGAATAACGGACCTCTCCTCTTTCTGTATATGCAGCAAACTAGCAATAATATGGTTCAAATCTGGATCCCCCCCTTCTAGTTTTAAACCTGTCCCTTACACCAATCACCCTAGCAGAATTTTTACTTCTTTTAAAGATAAAGCCCTATCCTTGGGTCCTAAATATGTTTTCAATGCTAAAATTGATAAAGAGTCAATCATTTCAAATTGTGAAACTGTACTTCAAAGTGTTCCGAAAACTAATCGTGAAGAAACCCGTTTTGTTATGTACAAATTATTAAAGAGAGTTTCATTCAAACAGGATAGAGCTGAACGTTCATTAATGGTTACTGTTAAGAAACTTAAGAAAGATCCTAGTATCATTTTTATCAAAACGGATAAAACCAATAAAATTGCCGTCTTAGACAGGAGTGACTACATTTAAAAGTTGGATGATTGTATTAAAGATATTGGTTGTGGGGTTCTTAATAAAGATTTAAACTCTTCCATTTTCAGAAAAGTGCAGGAGTTTGTGCGGAATGGTAAATGGCCTGATTATATGAAAGCATTAATTAGAGTTAATCATACTGGAATTGCACCGATGCTGACTGGATGGCTAAAAGATCATATATTAAATTTGCCCCTTAGGCCTATTGTCTCTCGTTGTGTCGCACCTACTTATTTTTTAGAGAAAGCTTAGGTTATATTTTTTAAATCTATACTACCGGTTTTCGACTATGTTATTGATTCTACTGATGATTTCATGGAAAAATAAAAATACCCCCTTGATGCTTATACAGTTATGGCAAGTTTGGACGTCATTTCATTATTTCCTTCAATTAATATGGACGAGGTTTTAAGTTATGTTTTTTCATTGATTGATTTTAATCCTGGTTTAACGGATGAGATTAAAACTTCACTAGAGGCCGGTTTGAATCTGATTGTGTTCAGTAATATTTTTAGATGGAGTTATTTACAGACAGCTTCATGGGGCACCAATGGCTTCGCCCGTTTCAAGTCTTTTCGCTGAGTTTGCACTCAGACCTATGGAAGAGAAAATTTTTAGTTCATTTAAACAGATGCCAGTTTGTTGGATGAGATATGTGGATGACGTGTTCATCTTATGGACTTGCCGTCTTCCAGATTTAGAGGTTTTTCTTCATGGGGTCAATAAGTTGAGTAATAGCATCAAATTTACCCTTGAAACCGAACAAGATGAGAGTTTGCTTTTCTTGACGTTCAGATTAACCGGAGCAATATGCATTTTACCTTTTCAGTTTACAGAAAACTGAAAGAGAATACAGTTATACATTCCTGTGCGAATTTGCCTTTTAAATATAAGATTGCTGCGTTTCAGTCCTTTATCAGAAGAGCTTACAACATTAGTTCAGATAGTCAGCTTGATACTGGAATTGATTTCATTAAAAAAGTTGCAGTAGATCATGGTTATAAAAGTTTCCAGATTGACAGGATTATTTCACAGTTCAATACCCCCCCCCCCTCAGTCAGGCCAGCGGTTTGTTAATATTTTACCTATTAAGTACAGAAGTATACATTATGTCCCCATTTTATACGAAAAATTAAAGCAGATCCTTCAGTCAGTCAATATAAAATTAGTGGTTCTCTCCCCCCCCCCCATACCTGATTCAAATTGTTAATAATAATATTGATAAAGTCTTGAATCATCAAAAAGCTGGGGAGTATGACATTCCGATTACCCTCCAAAATAATGAAAGATTAGTGTATATCGGCAAAACAAAGAGAAAATTTTCAGAAAGGTTGAAAGAGCACAAGCGGGATATTTCACAATTTAAACTTAATACAGCTCTCGCAAGATTTTGTTTTGCTAATGAGGAGAGCAGAGTTATCTTTGAAGAAGCAAGAATCATTATTCCATGCAAGAATCCATACCTAAACAAAATTTTAGAATGCATTAGGATTATTAAGCTTGGACAGAACACCTGTAACGATAATTTATCCTACAACATTCATAAAAATTGGCACAATATGTTATAAAGAGTTTTTGAGTCAGTTCCATTTCCATCCCCCCCCCCCCTCTTCCATAGCTGGTTTGGTTTTCTCCTTTTTGTTGTCTTTTTGTTGCCTTGGCAACTTTGTGACGTTTGGTGCGCCCTCTGGACAACGTCATCAGTGACTCTGAGATGTTTGTCTCCATTCTTGAAAGACTTTTAGACTTGTATGTGATATGTAAACTTGTGTGTCATCCTGAGGACGTTCGCAGAAGCGAAACGAAACGTTGATATTTTAATGTATATTTTAATGTGTACCATTTAGCAAAGTGTATTTAATTTTAAATACAATATTTTTATATATTTCATGGTGAAATATAATATTTCTATATTGGTGAAATATGGTGAAATATAATATTTCTATATATTTTTATATATTTCATGGTCCAATTTCTAAAATTGATATATTTATTATTTATACATTTATCGTCTGCGTAGAAAAGACAATAGCTAATTCTTGTATTTTATGTTATTCTCAAGCGAAATGCAATCTGATTTAATTCTAATACGTAGCCATATACTAGACACTAGAGACTAGACCGATAAAACAGACGAAAAAATGTTTATTGCTATATTTGGCGACTTAAACCACTTTTAGCGTGAAAATAAAAAATTAAAAGTATATATATATATATATATATATATATATATATATAATTATATAAGCAAAAATATTACGTCTGAATTCCATCTTTAAAATATTTACATTAAAATCCCAGACAATACATAAAACAATTAAAATTATTACATAAAAACACTAAAAACATATTAAAATTGGGACGTTTCGGATCATCACGATCCCTCCTCAGCCAATTATAAACGTTAAGTCTTGACTTAACGTTTATTAACGTTAATTAAGTCAATTGACTTAACGTTTATTAACGTTAATTAAGTCAATTGACTTAACGATTATAATTGGCTGAGGAGGGATCGTGATGATCCGAAACGTCCCAATTTTAATATGTTTTTAGTGTTTTTATATAATAATTTTAATTGTTTTATGTATTGTGTGTGATTTTAATGTAAATACACTGCTCAAAACAATTAAAGGATATTGCAGTTTTAGGTGGATTTTGTATCTGGTAAACTGTTTAGCTGATTGATACATGGTCGACAGACATAGTAGGTTATATGAGAATAAATTACACATGTTTGGCAGAAAAAAATGCATTTTATTGCGCATTTGTGTACTAAAGGAAAAAAACACAATTTGTGCATATGAGAAAAAAAGAATAAGAAAAGGTGTTTTCTTCAAAGAAAATCATTTTCAGTAGGGGGTATGGTTTCCAAGGGCGGCCAGCAACGTTGAACACCTTTGAGGCATGAACTCAATGAGGCTATTAATGACGAGTTGGGGTATTCTTGCCCCACTCTTCCAGAAGAGCTCTTTCCAGTTCTTGGAGAGTTTGTGGAGGTCGTTGGCGGCCAGAAACTCGTCTTCCTAGAGCATCCCAAACGTGCTCGATTGGATTCATGTCTGGAGAACACGCTGGCCATTCCATTCGAACGATTCCTTCCTCGAAAAGGAAATCCTCCACCAGGTTTGCACGATGTGGCCTGCAGTTATCGTCCATTAAAATGAAGTTATCTCCAATTGCTGCAGCGTAAGGGACTACAATAGATCTGAGGATCTCATCCCTATATCGGCGACCAGTCAGAGCTCCATCTCGAATGATGTAGAGGTCAGTGCGCCCGTCAATAGAGATGCCACCATACACCAACACTCCTCCACTGCCAAATCTGACACTTTCGTGCACGAACGCAGGATTATTCCTACTGCCACGGTCCCTCCAGATGAAAATAAGCCTATTATCCGGATGCACAGAAAAACGGGACTCGTCAGAAAACAGAATATTGCTCCATTCATTTCTCCTCCAGTTGACATGCTCGGTTGCCCACTCCCTGCGGTCGCGACGATACCTTGATGTTAATCTAACACATACCATCGGTCGGCAAGCATACATACATACAGCATGGAGCCGGTTTCGGACAGTCTGAGTTGAAATCGTGGTGCCTGTAGCCGAGCGAAGGTGTTGTTGGAGAAGAGTAGCGTTCATGGTTCGGTGTCTCCGAGCTGTTAACGCTAAATACCGATCTTCATTGGGCGTTGTTGCCCGTCTACGACCTTGCCCTGGTCATCGGCCTGCACATCCACTCTCCAAAAAACGGTTCCAGATCCTGGAAATGACACTTTGTGACACTCCAGTGGCTTGCGCTACTTCGGCTTGAGTTTGGCCCCCTTCTAACCTACCAACAATTCTCAAATCTTCTGAAACTGTCAAATGACTTCGCTGAGACATCGTACTCATCGAAACAAAGCAATCACTGAATGCCGATCATCCTTGTCTTCATTCTCTTTTATCCAGTTGAAAGTCAAATTTCATTCGCTGCCGCTGAAGCGACGTTTTTGACGTCGAACTCAAAATTTGCATACTCCACAGTTTGGAAACCAGAAAAATTTGCATTTGTGATTCTCTTCTTCTATTTTCGGCAAAAAAAAATTCGTTTATATCTTTATTTTATATAAAACTTCAAATATCCTTTAATTTTTTTGAGCAGTGTATTATATATATATATATTTGTGTATGTGTGTGTGGGATTTTAAGAGAGAAATTTTATATGTTCTCTAACTTTTATGTACAGGGCTACAAAATGCACCAGGTCTCGATATATATGCTGACTGCTAAATCGATGACGGGTGGCTGGCAGTCTACAAAGTTGTATAGACAAATTATCCATTATATAATCTTTTACCAAATTATAATTTCCTCTAATAACATCTCTTGAAACGTGTTAAAAATTGATTTTTATTAATTATAATATAAACAAATTCTGTTGAATATGATGGACACATATCAGTTGAAATACGAAAACAAATTCGACTAAGAGCTCGTTTTCTGATTTTATCTTATTTGATTTGTATATTTTCTTTTATTATAAAGGCTAAATGTTTACTCCATTCTCTATTATTTATCTTCTATTTTTTATCGGATAATGTAAAAAAAAAAAAAAAAAAAAAAAAAAAAAAGTTAATTTGAAGATGTGTAAAGTGTTATCGATAGTAGCAAAAAAAAAAAAAAAAAAAAAAAAAAAAAAAAAAAAAAAAAAAAAAAAAAAAAATTGGATTCAATATCTATCGCTCTTCCATATTAAAAACTATACAGAAAGAATTCGATATCCTACATCAAATATTGAATTGCAATTTCTAATATCGCATACACATATTCTAATTTCTATATTAACTCTTAAGTTCTAAAATGCGCTTAGTAATCGAAATTTATTTGTATTGTTCTTCTTGTTTACATTTTTCAAACTAAAATGAAATCTATTCGCATAATGTGAATAGCTTTTTTTGTGCATAAAGTAAAATGGGAAAATTGTTGCATAGGATATATTTTCGTTTCTGAACACATATTTCTGTGCCATAAAGTCTGCTATTCAAGAATCGCTATTGAAATATTTTCTGAAATATGATATTTTTATATCAAACTGCTTTCAAAGATGAAAATGTATTTCTGAAAATGTAACACACCATAAAAATTCACATTTCTTTTATTAAATTTAAGCACAATAACTATATAAACTTAATATTTATACTTATTTAATAAATATATATTTTTTAAATAATATATATATATAATAATTTAGGGAAAATTATATAGATAAATACTAAAAAAATATTATTTTTAAAGTTAAAAATATTTCTAGGAAACATTATTTTAATAAATAGTAAACATACGTCACGTTACTAATTAAAAATGAATGCTGTTATGTATTTCAATGAGTATGAATGCTAATGTATTTCAAGTATTCAGTAAAATTCGGAATTGCCAAATATCAGTTTCTTAATTGTATAAAATGCCGGTGCTTTCCGGCACTTTAAAACTCCTTTCTATTTTTAGGGGCAGAAAACACTGATAATTCATAAAAGTCAGATTGTCAAAATTCTTGAGTTTTGGTCATAGAGACAGGAATTTTCACCTTTCTACTTGTCAAAACATGGAGAGGGACAATTGCATAAATAAAACGGATATTGCTAGTGGATTCTGCTTATAACTTTGCATAACATGAACAATTGAAATATTTTCTGTACGTGGGACACGTGATAAAGGGTTGAAATTCAGTTCGTAATGTCAGTGTCATGAATATGTTGAGCTTGCAAATGATGTTACTGAAAGGGAGAACCAACGTATATTTAAATTCAAATTACAGCACGTGTAACAGAATTGTTAATCCGATGGGGTATTTTTTTTTCGGCAACGAGCTGTATATCTCGTAGGCTTATTGAGAAATCAAGCTTTTTGCAAAGAGCTTGGATTGTTTGAAAAGAGTCGGGCTACTTCGAGAACCGTAACACTTTTTTCAGTCTGCCTGATATATTTCAGGCTTATTGCAACTATCCTAGAGATTGTTACGCTAATTGGAATATGACCTATTATTTCTGAGTCAGCCTGATATTAATTAAGATTATTGCAAAATGATAGATGGGGTTAGGCCAATGGAAATATAACCATTTATTTATCAATCTGCCGGATTTTTTCAGACTTATTGCAGTCTGTTCGGTTTTAGTCTGTTCAGTTATTTAGTATTTAGTGTTTTATTTAGTATTTTATATTAGTCTGTTCAGTTTTAGGGTGATTAGAAAATGAAAAACTGTTTGTCCAAATATCGTTCTGTACCCAACCCAAACTTGAAAATTTTACTTAAATTCAACCTAAACCCTACAAAGAAAGGTTTCATAAAAAAGCAAACCAATTCTAACACGCAAAATAATTTCCGCCGAGACGCAACTGGGCCTGAACAAGAGAAATTCATTTGAAGTCAACCTGCAACACAATCAGAACATAAGAAAATGATTTCCGTCAACACGGAACACGACCCGAACATGAAAATTTCGTTTGAGGTCACCTGAAACAGGACCCAAACCCGACAAAAAATATCCTATCTAACAGCAACCCGATTCGAACAGGACAAATAATTTCCGTCGACGCACAACTCGATCGGAACATGAAAATTCTATCTGAACTGAACTAGAAACCCTATGCGACCCCCCCCCCCCAAAAAAAAAAAAAAATGAAACCGCACCCCAATCCGAATACAACAAATTTATTTACTTCCACATGCAACCTGACTCTAACTGTAAAATTCTCTTTGAAGCCAACCCGAACCCCACACAAAAATTACCATTCAACTGCAACCCAATACGAAAAAAAAAAAAACGATCGTAATCCAACAAAGTAATTCCAGTTGATATGTACCGGATCCGTACCCGACACATTTAAATTTGAACCTGAAATGCTAGAAACGAAATACTAACTCAAAGGAAATTAAATGTTTTGTGAATGCAATTATGAATAGTATTCAGTAATTACATAATACCAAGTTTAACTTTTATTTTGAAAAAAAAATCACGTATGTATTTTCTTTATTATTTAAATATAGTAAAATCCATGAGCAGCGAAAAACTCTGTATCTGGCTGATGACAAATGGGATTTTCATGTTCAGGCCGGTTTGCATGTCGAAGGAAATATATATATATATATATATATATATATATATATATATAATTTATTTATTTATTTATTTTTTTTTTTTTGGTAAGGTTGAATTTCTTTATCGGGTCCGGGTCAGGTTTCAGATTGACTTAAAATGTAATTTTCAGCTTCGGGATCATATCAACTGAAATTATTTTATTGTGTTGGGTCGGGTTCAGCAGAATTTGCTTGTTTATTGTCATCTTGACGTCAAATAATGTTCGGGTCTGGTTGCGTGTAGGTAGAAATTATTTTGTTGTGTTCAGGTCAGGTTACGGTTCGTTGGATATATATTTTATTTATTTAATTATTTATTTTTGTAGGTTTTGCGTTGGGTACAAAACGATGTTTCGAAAAACAGTTGGTCGTTTTCTAATTAGCCTTAAACTCCAAAGGCTATTTGCCAAAAGCCTAAAAAATATTAAGGTGATTGAGAAATAAATGACCATATACCAATTAGCCTAAAGCTCTCTAGGTTATTTGACTAGCTTTAATTTTCAGGCTTATTGGAATAAGAGAGATGATTCTCCAATTACCCCGGCTATTTACAAATTTGCAAAGAGCCTGATTTCTTAATTAGCGTACGACATATACATGAAATATGTCCTTCAATTTTTATTACCAGAAAACGCTCAAATGCTATAAAATTCAAAGAACTATAGCAATAATGTTCGATTTTAAAATAGTATTATCAGATGCATAGCAACATGTTTTCAAAATATATATTTAGAAAAATTCTCATTTTCAGCAAAATTGGGACATCTTTCAATAAAATAACAAAAAAATCTAAAATCCCTGTACAATTTTCTAAAAAACTGTATATACAAAGGGTCTAATTTTAATATATTAGAATAAATTAATGAATTCTGATTTCTTTCGTGAGTTGGCAAAAATCGCTGATCAGCATGGAAAAAAAAATATATATATATATATATATATCGAAAAGGAAAAAGAACTTTCATCCTCAATTACTTTCGGACTTACATTTTATCGGAATTACATTTGATTATAAAGAAAAGATGCTTTCATTAGTTCTTTATAACGTGATTAAGAGTACATAATTGATAAGTACAAGGTGTAATATACTGTTATTATTTAGAAAACAGGTATTGATTTAAAATTTATTCTTATCAATATTATTTCATTTTTAACTACACACAAATTTAAATTGATAGTTATATTTAAATTTAAAATTAGGAATTAAACCTATATAAAGAACATAAATACAGAGGAATCTGTAAACGATGTTTCCTGTTTCTTGTATTAGAAATGTATTTTCTATTATACGCAGGAAATTTGAAAAGGAAAGCAATATCTATTTGAAGCATTGCCTGTGCCAGAAAGTCATGTTACCATGATTGAACATACATTCCTCTGACAGATTTAACTCATAAATCAATTTTTAATTACAGTAGTTCCAGGAAGAAAATTGATAGAGAGAAACTTGATTATTTTCGAAAGAATCAAATGCAATTTTAATGCAAATTTAGCAAATGCAATTTTAAAAAGCAGGCAATGCATGCTTTTTAAAAGGGACAAAGTGTTTTAAATGACAAAATTACATTTTCTACTGCAGTAACTATATTACAACAAGAAGTTTTAACTAATAATTGAAGTAATAATTGAACTAATATTTTTTTTCTATTGATAACATGTATGATAATGATTCAGCTATTAAAGATTTTATTCTAAACTGTACGAAAATAATTTTCTAAAAATATTAATAATTGTTTATGATTTTCATATTGAGTTCCAAACAACAGAATTTCTAATTTAAGATAATTGACCTAATTGTTCTTAACACTTTCTTAACGAGAAATTAATTTAAAGATCTCAAACGAAACATTTCCATTTTAGTTTTGAAACCACTGAACACATTTTCAGTTTAATTTCTTGTTTTATTTCTCTCCTCAATGAAGATAGCTGCATTTTCAAATGTAAAAACATATAAGAATACAGATATTGTGATTCTATCTTTTGCTTGTTTTTATGTGTCCAAATTTAATTGTTGCTGATACGACACTTATTATAATGTATTAACTTCATAACCAAGTTATAAAAGTTTTTAAAGAAAATTAAATTTATCTTTAATTTGCTGAGAAAATTAAATTTATCAACATTTTTATAAAACGAATTATTTGAAAAAAAACATGAAAAATGCAAAAATCAAATTTCTAATTTTTCCATCAAAATAAAATATACTTTCATTCTTATGTACGAAAATCCTTAGAGGAAAACATTTTTTCATTCGAAACATGGTCCGTGTTCCAAACCAAGCTATCATGATTAAAATTGAAATTCTCTAACACACTCAACTCATAAATAAGACTTTAGTCATATCATCTGCAGTTTGCGAAGGAATAGAGAGATTAACAATGAAATTGAAATGTCTGATATTTTTAATTTTGTAATAAGTACGAAAAAGTTTAAAAATCGAATACAGTACATTTTAATTTATTCATAATTAATGAACATAAAGTTTTTATTTCAGCATCGTAGATTTTATTTATAAGAGATAAAAAAAAAATTGTAATGATTTTGAGAAGTGTTTATTGATTTCATATTTATTGCAAAAAATACATGACGGCTATAAAAAATGTTTCCATTAGTTTGTAACGAATTTTTAAACAAAGATAGAGATACACAGATATAATATTTGTAGTTACCAATTACGCCCGAAAATAATTACGCCAAGTTAGCATTGCAAAAATTCATGCAAATAAAATAAACGGAAAGATATTCAGCGAATATTTTCTCATTTTTTCATTAAATCACACATCACATTTCAAGTTGAAGTTCTAGTTAATTTTCCCTTTAAGATAAGACCTTTCCATTTTAAAAGAATAGAAGAAATTTACAAAAAATATATATTTGAAATCCTGTAATAATTATTTTCATTTAACTAATTTCCCATGTTGTTAAGGCATCATTGCATTTTGACTTTTATACTGTAAGCTTAAAAATGTTTTTAAGTGCATTTGTTTAGGACATTAAAATCGTAATTTCATTTAAATTCATTTTCTATTACGTCCGAAAAATTTATTATATAAATAATGATTAAATATAAAACCAATATACGTATGTTCCTTTTCATTAAATGCATTAATATTTTAATTTTCAGAAGAAAATTTTGAAGCGAAAAGCACCATTTACTTGAAACGTTGTTCGGGTTAAAGAGTGAAGTTATATAGATTAAACATACAATTTTCTGACTTTTACAAGTCTTAAATAAATTATAATTGCACTGTTTGTAGCTAGAAAATAGATATATAATATTTTCGTTACTCTGAAGTTAAGACAATGAAGACATTTTCATTTTAAAAGACAACGTTTAACATAGAACAATTTTAAAATGCTGATTCTTCTTAATTAGCTGTAAATTCGTTACAAGGAAGAAAGTTCTAAAACTCAATTAATTTTATTTCAGTCGTAATTTAAAAGACAAAAATAATTTATTTTGGGTAAAAAATATTCCTTTCAGATTTCAAAAATATTACTATTTTAATAAACATTTATGTCCCCTAAACACACAATTGTGTTATTACTGTAGTTAAAAAAATTACGTACATACATATTACAATAATTTAGAATTTTATTTATGATAGTTTATGATTACTGAATTTTGTATTATACAAAATTGGAAGTTCATAAACGTACCATATTTTCCGTTTATTAATAATCCTAACAATTTACAAAAATTTTCTTTGATCGCTTGGGATGATACAATGATAGTACATATTCATCCAATTCTTATACTTCATTCTTACTATGCATTGAATATCAATTGAATTGATCAATAACATAACGATCATAACAATAAAGAAAATTACAAACAATTTTCACTCTTGACAATTTATGAAATCAATGAAACATATCAATATTTTATTTTGTAATAAAAGCTTTTCAAACACATTTTCGTAATCACTTGACAGAGTAAGGTTTTAAAAAGCAATAACATAAAGCGGTTTTCGGCTGTTTATGAGAATAAATACACTCTATTTGATTTAGCATTAATGTATTGAAATATAGCATGTCGTTTTTGCTCTTTCAATTTTCTCGTTGAATGAAATTACGTTCTTTATTTTTTTTTTATTAAATGAATACAAATATATATGAAATAAATATTACCTGGTTCATAAATGTTTTTAAAGTAAATCTTGAAATTCAAAAAAACATAAAGTTTATGCGACACTGAATACAGCTTATGCGATTTATTTTAAATATAACTTCGAACAGTAATCTAAGCTCAGTTTAATTGCAAAACTTATTGTTTTAAATACTGCGAGGAGTACTTTTTCGTAATACTAGTAGTACATATGCATAAACGATTGACGGTATGCTAAAATATATATATGCTAAAATATAGCTCTTGGCACTTATAAGTTTAAAAAATTACTATTTAGAAATGCAGCTGTGGTAAAAAAAAAAAAAAAAAAAAAATGTGTACATGTTTTACAAGAGAATAACACACACATTATATGCAATATTTGAACAACTTAAAGTAAAAGATTACAACACATAGGGATGTGTTTGAAAAACTTTGATAATTGCTCAGACTGCAATGTCGATCTTTTGAACAGGACGCACGTCGTTCAAATGATATCCCCAGTGTAGTCTCAGTGATAGCTTCAAAAGTCATTTATATTCATCGCGCAGTTCTTCTAATGATCATGGTTTCATACTTTTCAATACCCATTTTCAATTCTCACACAAAAAAGTCAAGGTGTGAAATCAGGTTAATGCTGATGAGTACTCATTCCAGCACGAGCACCTTCGTTTTGTCCAGGTCATTTAAAATGTATCAGGTAACCAAGAATTTTCGTGTGGTTTTCACCAGACATAAAAAACAAGCTACAAAAGTCGCAAATACATATTTTATTCTTCGGAATTTAGCACCATTAACTGCAATTACATGTTCCCAACGAGACATAAGCTTGTAAGTGTCCTTTCTGAAAAAAAAAATCTTTTCTTTAGAGTTAAAAAAAAAATGTTACATTTAGCGTGATATCGTTGTGGTTTTAGAACTGATGTTTCCGCATGTGGTTATCCACGGCCAAAAACAGGAAATAGTCCAATGGAGCGATGTCCGAGAATTAAGGTTCATGAGGCAAACCCTTCCCAATTCCCTAGTATTTTGATCACGTCCCTGGACGCTTTAGCTGTAGAGAAATCTGGCATTATCATGGAGGACGCAAACTCCTCCTCTGTTGACTAGCGCTGACTGCTTTTGGATCAAAGCAGCTGAAAAGCTTTGCAACTGTGACAAGTAAACGTCAACTGTTATGTTTTTTCGTCTTTTAAAGAATATTTAGTGAACTCTACCAGTACTGGTCAGCCAACACATAACATTATTTTTTTTATGAATGTTCGGCTTGGCGGCTAATGAGGCGAAACCAGAAATCGACCAATGATGTTTTCTCTTACTCTTATCTTACATGACCCATTTCTCACCACATGTCAATATTTGATCCAGGAACAAGGCCTTGTTTTTTCCCGACAGCAACGATAAGCAGATGTTCAACAGTTGGAGAATATTTTCAGGAACAGAACACAAGGAACCCACTTTCTGTATTTCTACATCATCCCAAATTTTTGCAGATGCTATCAGATGATTTTCTTAGATACTCAAAACTTGTGTGCAAGCTCCTAGCAAGTTTGATCAGGATTTTGTTTGGAATGTCAACCGACACGGGTCTTGTCTTCGATGTCTACGTTGTCTCAGGACAAAAATCAGCTGAACAACTTTGAGTGGCCCGTTCATTCGCCGAAATCTCTCCAAACGCGAAGCATATTCTTCCTGCAATATCTGTAGCTTTCTTTGCTAATTTGAACTCATAATGCAAAATAGGCCTCAAAATCTCTTTTGTCAACGATATGTTTTTTCAAAGATTGTACTTCCTATACAACTGATAGCGAAACGTTAGATGTGCTGAACATTCACTGAATGAGGTTTGAAAGGAATGTACAGTTATGACATCATCCGAATCAGTTTGACCACACTTACGTGACAAATGTAACCGCTTTAAAAGACCACACGAACTTTCTTGGTTACCTGATATGAATAGAAGTATCAAAATAAAACTGTCCTGTTTTATATGAATCATCACCACTTGAAGCTTGGATGAACTATAAAAACAATATTTAAAAGAGCATTTTAAAATAATCGCATACAAATACACATATAGATAAAGTACATAAAAATTTTACATATAGAATACACGTATTAGCAGGATTACTGTAATATCCTAAATTAACAAATAAACAAACATACACACAGTTTTTTTGTGTATTTACAATAAATACTAAATTTCAAAATAACCAGTCTGATTGAATTTTAAATATGCTACATTACTTCGATGGTGATAATTTCAAAGCTTGTCTTTTCTTAAACAAAACACGCAATAGTACAGTCGTGGAAAAAAAAAAGTAAACACCCCCTACTAACTCCTCAACAAATTATTGTAGAAGAAAGTTACTGGTACCGAACGATTGGAAATAAAGTCTACTTTTAAATGATGTATATAAAATTTGCTTAGGGGGCCATCTACATATTAAAACGAACCATAACTTTGTTTTTTTCAATAGCAGTACCCAATTCTGGCAGCATAAATGAACTCTACACCCTTCAATTAGCCTAAAAACGAATTTTTATGCAATTCGTACCATAAGTTTCCGAGAAATTAAATATTTTAAAACGAGCTTATTTTAAGGGCTGTATCCAAATTGAAGTTTCGTACTGGATTGTTCACCGAGAGAGCCCCTTCCTTGATCAAGGCACCTTAAGCGCCACTCAAGGAGTCAATGAAGCGTGTTAGATTACAGTACAGCAGAATAAATTTCAAAATGTCTACTCACTTCCATCATAGACGGACCCTTAAACCATCATTTTGCCGTTTTTTAAGCATAATTTGAAAACTACATGGAGTAAAAATGCGAAATTTTTGAATTTCCATAAAGCAGGACTTAATAAATCTAAATCCACCAAAAAAAATTGTAGGTTGCAATTCATAATGTTTTCGAATATTAATTTCATAATTCATAATTCATATCATAAAATTATAAAAATTGCAAATTCAGCTTATTTATGTTTGGGTATATTAGTATTATGACTACAAAAAAATTAGCACATTAGGAGCATAATTTCGGGAGATATAAATAAAAATATGAAAATGTAATTTAACATTAGAAGCACTATATTTTGAATGTTTATAATTCAAAAACTTATCATTCAAATGACTTGAAATTTGGTGTCTAGGCATAGTTTGAACGGAAGATTTGAAATATCTCTTTAAAATTGGGCATTGCTATTGAAAAAAATGAAGTTTGGATTCGTTTTATTATGTAGATGACCCCTTATGAAAATTTTATATACATCATTTAAAAGAAGACTTTATTTCCAATCGTTCGGTACCAGTAACTTTCTTCTACGATGATTTGCTGAGGAGTTAGTAGGGGTTGTTTACTTTTTTTTTTTCCACGACTGTACATAAAACATATTTTATTCCGCACAATAACAATTTTAAAATTAAAGTTACTTCAATTTTAAATAAGTTAAATAACTTGAAATTACCACTTTATTGAATTATTTAGTAAAACAAACTGTTTCTTTCACAAATATTTTCAGTTATATGAATTCCCTTAAAGTGGCACAGTACCAAAACACACAGAATATCCAAATAAGAACTTTTTTATCTTTCTGCCTAAAGAAAATATTCTTAACAATATCATTCATAAAAATAACTCTTGTATATGTAAAATTAATCTTTAAATTTTCAATTTAAAAATTAATCTCACTAATGCGTGAATTAAAATCGTTAAGTGCTCTGCCCGTATCATAAACTCTAAATTATGCATATAGAAAACAATTTTTGAACAAAATAGAATCATAATACACCTACGTATAAAGTAAAACAAAACTAAACGCAAAAAGGTTCATTTAAAATTTAATTTTAGCACAAAACGTACAATAATTCAATATATATATATATATGTATATATATATATATATATATATATATATATATATATATATATATATATAACCATTAATTAAACATAACCTTCCACCGTCAAATATTATGAATTAAAGCTGTAAGTATTTAAAAAAAAAAAAAAATAATAATATAAGAATTATTATGGAAGAAAAAGAAAAAAGTGGACACTGACAAAAATTGAAAAGCTTATACATTGAATTACGTGATCAAGGGCACAGAATTCAATGATATAAGCAAAATGGTTGTTTTCTGTGGGAAAAATATGCTAAAGCTAAAAGTTATTTTCCCCTGTGCCCAAACAACCAAAAAATTAAGTGAATTGATTAAAAATGAAAGCAGAATAGAAACAAATAATATGAAATGGAAGAATCAATAAAACGTATTTAAATATTTATAGGATATAAAATATAAATAATAAACACCATACCGATTAATATTTCAGTATTTTATAAAAATCCACGCGCACATGGCTGCCAGTATATCAAAAAGATTAAGGTGAATAAAACAGTTAAGAAATCACAGTAAATGATACCAAAGGATGCAGTTAATACATTTTGAAATAAAATTTGAAATACCTTGTTAAACACATTTAATCTAATATAAAATAAATAGATATTAATTACATTATTTAAAATGCACTATTAAATTAATTAATAACAGTTTAACAATATCGTCAAAATTTAGCTAAAAATACCCCCTGGTGTATTAAATTATAACTGAAATGGAGCTAGAAAAATTAACAATTAGAGCTATCTTAAAGAGACAGATTTAGTGCTGCCATCTAGTATTACTTCTATTAAACAACTAACGCAAGATAAATGTTTGTAAGCATTTGAATGTAAATAACTGTATAAATAATTGTAAGCATTTGAATGTAAATAACTGTATAAACAGCAAAACCAAACATATCCTTATATATAGAGAATTATAAACCGAATATAAACCACACAATGTATTTAAAAACTATTGTAAATAAAATTTAAAAGCATACAATATATTCTATTAGCTAACTTATTTAAACTAAACTAAGAAATAAATAATTCTAGAACATTGATAATATATAGCATATAGCTATATGCTATAAAACAAAATAAAAATCAGTAATAATTAATATAAATAATTATTAAATGTAAAAATTATTTTTTATGAATTATATATCAGATATTTATAAAATGAACAGGAAAAAAAAACATATGGATGTAAATAGAAGGTTAAATGATACTTAAATACCCATTACTTAATAAGCACAAATATAGAGTGTGGATTATCTTCAGACATCCATAAAAAACCATAAAGTATGAATGTGGGACATTCAAAAAACATTAAACCGATAACAAATATTAAAAAGAATAGAGTAATAATAATAAAAATAATTACCCAATTTTAATGCATACAGTATAACTATATTTATATTATACATACTTATATGTATATTATTCACTATAAGAATGGCATACTATTAGTAATTAATATGATATTGTCCTTAGTAAATTTAAAATTTAATAACAAATAATTGTAAATTAGATTAATCAATAATTAGGCTAATTATAATATTAATGAAATTCTCCAATTACATATAAAATATCAAATCAACATCCATATAAAATACGTAACAAAAATATAGTAATAATACAAGAGCCCCATTTTTTTTTTTTTTTTTTTTTTTTTATATAATTAACCATTGCATATTATCCAGACAACACCACCCTCCACCGTACTCTAACACTTACCCACCCAACCAACCTATAATATTTTTTTATATTATTTTACAATTTTTAATTTTTATAGATATTTTTTTATTTTATAATTTTTTTGTAATTTTGTTAACGCATGTGTTAATTTGTTTTAATAGATCATGTAAGAAAAGTACTAATTGTATATTAATGAATATATGCATTTTTTTGGAAAACCATGATTTAATGCATCATAAATTAGTTTTTTAATATTATTGTTAATTAGAGGAGAAGAACATAAACAATTTATTCTATATAAATGATTAAGTATTACATTCCGAAATACAGAATGATGTAGACAAGATTTAAAATTTGTAAATGTATTAACTTTGAATTTAAATTCTTTACGTTTGTCATATAAATCTGTGATTGTTTTATTGTCTTTGATTGTAATTTTAAGATCTAAGAAGTTAATTGTATTGTTAGATAAAAGGTTTTCCGTTAATTCCAAATTAGTGGGATAATCAACTGGAAATCGAGTAATTGCAGATTGATCAGTATCAATTAAAATGATGTCATCAATATAACGATATAAATGTAGATTATTATTAGTAAAATTACGTTCATAATGATATAAGTATAAGTCTGAGAGTAAACTGGATGTACAACCGCCTTGTAGTATACCGACATGCTGTAAATATAAAGTATTATCTTGCAATATATAATTATTATAGATAATGAAGTTAGTTAAAGATTTAAAATATGCAATATCTATATTAGATGGTAATTCCAGTTTTTTATAATATTTTTTAAATAATGCATTTATAATTTTATGTAAATCTAATAGGTCTATATTACTAAAAAGATCTTTGAAGTCATATGTCGTTATATTATAAACACAATGAAGATTTTTTAAAATATTAACAAGTTGATAGCTATTTTTTATACAATGTGTATTATCATTATTTGTAGTAAGTACATATAATTGATTACGAATTTTTAAGAGAAGTGTATTGGCTTTATTATTATATGTATTACAACCAATAGTAACAGTCCTAAATTTAAAAGGAGTTTTATGAAATTTGGGAATAAGAACTAAATATGGATAATTAAAATTAGTAGATAAAATATTAAATAGTTTATAATAACTTCGAATTTTACGATTATTTACAATTACAGTTTCATTAGTTTTTTTGAAATGACTTATTAGAAGAAATAGAATTTGTAAGAAGTTGGTGATAATATGATTTACATATAATAGCATAATTGTTAGGAGATTTGTCTACATATGTAATAACGTAGTTTTTTTGTAATTTAGTAATTTGTTGGAAATAATGCTTTGTATTAATAGAAACCAAATCAGCAATATTGTTTTTTAAAGCCATAGTTATTTTTTCAATTACTAATATCTTCCATTGATTAAAATATTCAATAGGCTTATTATAAGAGATAGAAATTTTATAAATAAAAATATCAATATCATATGTAAACTGTTTGATAATAGATTTAACATTAAATTTAGATGGAAGTCTATATTTAGTACCATAACCCATTAGTTGTTTCAATTTAAAATCATGAACAATATCAAGATTTCCAGTGATTATATGTCCATGATCATTGTTTATGTATTTTTTTAGAGTGGGGTCTTTGCAGTTACACGGAAAATTACTTGCAGCAGATGTATTTTTTGAAAATGTATTGTAGTTAAAAATCTTTCTCCCAATTGTATTCGGATATTTAAAGGTTTTTGATGTATGAAGATTATTGATAGGAAAAAACAATTTTTATCATTAATAATAGAATTGATATTAATTTTATTAAATATGTGATTTGAAAAAGTAATTATCATTTGAGTATTCATGTTCTGAATTTTGTGTTTTTTTATATATATGTGATTTTTTTTTTTTTTTTTTTTTTTTTTTTACTTTTAGAATGTAAACTATATAGAAATGAACATTTGGTTATTTTTTAAAGCTTTATATTATATTATTTGAAAAATGGGATTTTTTGCAAATTATTGTTACATTCTACAAAAAAAAAATCAGAATAAAACAAAATCCGAAAACTGTTTTTTTGAAAGTTTAAAGGTGCTGTGCGAATCAGCGAAAATCAGAGATTTTCAAAATTATGGGTCGTCGGAAACTTTTTAGTGAGCGATAGGATAATTACCCATGTCAACAAAAATATTATCTACTTATTAATTAATTGATCTTCTGAGAAAAATATAACGAAAGCCATTTAAAGAACATAATATATGAATGTGGCATTACGCTCAGTACATTACCACAATTAAGGATCAAGTTCAAATACAAAGATGAACTCAAGTGTTTAATAATACAATTAAATATGCTCTTTGCAAGCAATTTACGTCTTGCCTTGAAGAAAGCAACCATCATGTTTAGCTTAAATATTTAGAACTTTTTATTTATCCACCGTGAGTTTTCTCATGCGTATCATGGATTCATCACACTGTTTGCATGCGGCTCGTGACTGTTATTATTTTATTAAGGATTTGTGTTAGCACAAATGTGGTTGTTGATCCTTCATTCCCAGTAGTATATAACTTTAAAAAGACAGTGCCATTTAAATTTCATGACGGATCCCTACTAGAGAGAATATTATCTTTGTGTGGGTTCACCACTGCCTCCACTCGAAAAAATAAAAGGAGTTAGTAAGATGATCAGCAGAGTTTGTCAATAGAGCCTACTTGCAATAACAATATACGCGCAAACCTTCCTATAAAAATGGACTACTGCGCTGTCGTGTTTTACGTAAAATGAATCGTCCTCAAACAAAGCACGAACGGAAGTTGAAAATATTGTACTCTGTGTATGTTTTTAGACGACATCGATGCGTCGCTTCATGAATTTCACATTAATGATGAAACATTGAAATTAGAGATATAATTAAAATAAATTTTAATATATCTTTTACATTTAGCAATTTTCTGCACCAGATTAAGAGTTTTTCTAAAAGAGTTTATGTAAGAAACAGCTGTAATGATTTTCACTAAATTTTGTATTCTATTTTTCGAGCACAAGAATACTATTGGGCTAGGTCGCATGGTCAAGATCATTAGATAACGAATGCAAAACCCATACTTGGCGCCAAATTTGGCTATGTTTGGCGAAAAAAAATAGGCTTCCAGTATGTGAAGGAATTTTGTGGAAATTCCTTTTAGGACTCGATATATGGGGTCAAACAACCACAGCTGAGCTAAAAATCTAATTTGGATTGATGATCTTTCGTATTAAACGTGTAAATAATGCAATATTAAGGGAGCTTGTATTACATAATTTTTATATTGATTTGTTTTTGAAAATAATACTGTTACAAAATAACATGCTTTATTGCAATAATACAGAGAGAATGATACAGTGAGAATATTATTTCGATTTGAACAAAAAGCTAATATTGACAGAGCATAGCTCGGTCATTCCCACTTATATGTATTATAACATAAAATACTTTTTATAAGGCCCCCTTGCTATAATTTATATCTAAAAATATTCGTACATATCTAAAGAAGACCTTTAAATTATCTTTTTTTTTTTTTGTCTAAAACCTACTTAGTACCCTAATTTTCCTAAATTCCCAGTGTTTATGGAACTAAAAGCAGAACAACACGTTTTTAGTACAACATTTATTTTTAAATCATTTTGCATCCTCTCTGTTACACACGCAGATAATTTTAGAATTCTAAATTGGTTACTTTTTAAAGTTTAAATATATGGTGGATTAATAAATCATTTATTTATTTCATTTCAATAAAAAATGAAATATTTTCATTACAATTTTCATATTTTATTTTATGTAAGTTCGCGCAATGAGTAACGTGTAAGAAGAATTTTTCCTTATATAAATGATCAAAAGATTTTTATGAAATAAATGTAAATCTTTTAAAGATTTGCTCTTTGTATAGACTTTTATTTAAATAAATCCTACAAAGAGGATCAAATGGCTTAACGATGAAGCTGCGTTCTTTAGAAAATTAAAAATATTTATTACTTTCTATTTAAATTAGTGGTGTATGGTTTTATGAATTGAACTCCGGTATATTTCAAATTAAATATATGTTTATTTGTTCTCAAACAATGCTGTGAGCTTAAACAAATCTCCATCTATACGTTTCAAAATGAAATACGCCTGTTACCATTTAAAAACAAAAAACGTTGAAAATCCATTAATCATTTAATTTACTGTAATTTGTTTTAAAGTCTGTTACATATACATAAATATGTATATTTTTTGTAAATTTCGCAACGATTCAGAAATAGTGGTTCACACAGTAATTACCAAGAAAACCTTGTTATAACTAACAGCATAGCTCGTTTTCATTTGAATATTGTTATTAATAAGTATTTCTCATTAATTTATTTCTCTGCTATATTAAGTGAAATTAGTATATTTCTAAAAGTAAAATTTAATTATACATGCCAAAACACTCCGACTATAATCTTACAAATAACAATTTTATACAACGTACAGTATTTTTTTTTAAACATCCTATTCCATTTTAATCTACAAAAAACCTACACTTTTGCATATGACTTTTTATTACAAAGTTTGCAAAGACATTTGCCCGTTACCAAGAAAAATAATCCCACAGCAAAATCTAAATCCAGCTCTGAAATTTTCACATTATAATTATCTTTATGAAAGTTATTTCTTCAGATTTTCTTTACAATTCGGTTGTCTTAAGAGACATTCTACCCGTTATTTTTATTCAAAAAGTTTCAGTAGAAACACGATATTTTATTTTTTATGTTTTTTTTGGCTTAAATAACATTTTTACTTTTATTTTTTATAGGTAAGGTTATTTGTGTTAACTGGACCCACGAGGTAACTGGGCCATAGGCTATTTTTTTTAAACTGTTGGTGTTTTTTAAGTTTTAGCTTTTGTGAACAATGCCCCTTAATCTCTACTTCCTAAAACAACGTGTATCAATTCAATCATAACTCTCACTTTGCTGTGATAGGCTGTCAAAAATTTACGTTTCTTTTTTTTAAAACAACTTCAGTATGGTTGAACTTCCTCGGCTTTTTATTAAAATACTGTAAGTACTTTCATTAAACAATCTTTTTTTTAAAGATTAGACACATAACTACATTAATATTATTAGGTATCTATACATACTTACATCATGTTTAAAATGTAAGCCCGGTGTCCTAGTTACCCATAATTTTTTCAAGAATGGAGTAACTGGGACATGTATCCGGTGTAACTGGGAGATCCTGGATCCAGTTACCCAATAGTTATAAATAATTTTTTTGTGTTTATCTTACTACGAGAAGTAACTTTCTCCTTTTTTTTTTTTTTTTTTTTTCCTCACAATAAAGAAAATGAAAGAATACCTTATTAAAATTACAAAATGAAAATTAAAAATAGCATATTGAGCGGTATCAAACCAAATTTCTTGACCCCTTTAGAGGAGGTGATGCCGTTATGGCATCACTTAATTTTAATTCCTAATTGCCACATTGGCACGTGAATTTTATAATGAAAATTTGACCTTTATTAAGTACGCAAAAATATACTTTTACTTGTTTTCAGATAGATTCTCTTGTAAATATTGGTGTCAGTAAATTATTTCAACATTTTTCGAATGCAAGTACCTTGCCCCTGAAAGTGAGATAGCCAGACCTTGAAATTGTACTATAACCAGGGGTCGCATTCTATAGGGAAACTTTTATCGTTTCTACCACTATTTTGAAAATAATATCTTCATCGCACCTTTCTTTAAGGGTTCTAGTAGGAACTATATAATTTTCCCTATATAATGCGACTCCTGGATAAAGATAAAGTACTTACGTAGCCGTTTTTTCATAGATTTACCTTGCTACTTTTTTCCTTAAAATCCCATGTGACTTTTATACTTATTATCTATACTAAAGTACATAAGTACTTACTTAAGTTTTATGTTTTTGGTATAAATAAATCTAATATTTTCACTTTTAGTGCTTTTTTTACACATATTGACAGCAACGGTTTCTCTTACAACGCTGTTTATTGTCATATAATTTACATTATCTGCCTGGTTTAATTTTTTTAAGTTGTGTACACTTTTTCAAATAGGAACCTATATCCGATATGAAAAAATATAAACGCGTGTGGAACATAGACCCCCCTGGTCCAGTTACCCCATTTTTGGGGGCAACTGGACACATGAGGGGAGAAAGATGAAATATGCATATTTTTATATTTTTAAATATTAAAATGTCATTTTGAGCATTTCTGTCTGATAGAGGGAACCTAACTAAACACATATACAGAAGTTCAGACTTTAATTCCAATGAACATTAGCTTTTTGAAGCTGAATTGTCAGAAGCTCCAGAGCCACATTGTAAAATCATGGCCCAGTTACCCCAACTAACCTTATATGTCAAAAGTGAAATTTATCTTCGGGGAATTAATCGGGAATTTATAAATTCTTCATCATGGAACTGGAACTGCTTAAACCACAACTCGATTACATTTGTGTTAGAGTATATATTCATAGAATGTGTCAGGAAACAAAAACAATGATATTCACAATTTGTCCGTGGCATTTGTGAGAATAATCAGACTTCTATCATTTTGTAACCTCTGATTGAGGCAAAAAGGAAGATAATTCTTTTGGAAAATACCGTTGAGTGTTCGTATAATGAAGGAAGAGCGATGAGAGTGTGTTGAAAATTTTTCAACTGAAAATCGATAAAAACGACTAGAATTGACCCGAACGAAAGTGTAGGAAAAAGAACGATGGAATGTGAAAGACTGAAAAAAGATAAATAACATCGAACATTTAGTGATTATCATTAATTTCCCTTTTGACGCTTAACTCGCATAACCGTGGAATATAAAATTATTAAAGTAATGTAAGTTTTGTAGAAAACGAATCTCCATTCATTTTTTATCTTACTGAATTAATATGTGATACATTCTTCATACACAGTATTTAAACATTTGTCAGGACATCTTAGGAGATTTACTTAAAAATTTGATCTAGGCTTGGATATCCAAAATGTATGTAAAATACACTCATGTCCAAAATTAAGGTCACAGACATAAAGTATGTGAAAACTGGGGAATTATTCCCTGTTTTGCCTGGAAATTTGGGACAGTGGTATTTTTAAATGGGAGAAAGAATATAGCACCATAACGAGATGGAAAATATCTTAATTTTAAATTAAGAAACAGGGTATATCCAAAAGTGTTCACCCACGATTCAGAGTTAATGCATTTTCTAGGAAAATTCTATTAATATGGTGTGTAACCACTATTCACTGCAATACAAGCCTCACAACGAGCTCTCATACTGTTTATGAGGTGCCAGTAAATGTTTGTGGTAACAAAGCCTATTTTTACAAAAACACGGCTTTTAAATTCTGGTGGATCCTAGAAGGAGGGGGGGGGGGCTACGCTATGCAATGCTTCTTCCTGGACCATCTCAAACATGTTCAATAGGGCTGAGATCCGGAGACCTCGAGGGCCAATTAATGAGGCGAATATCCTCTTCTTCAAGAAAATCATCAAAAATGTGAACTCTATGTGGCTTTGTATTATCTTTCATAGAGATGAAATCCGGGCCTCCAGCACCATAGAACACCCATCCCTAGAATACCTAGCACCTAGAATACCTCATCCCTATAGCGATGTGCGTCGATAATACACGCATCGAAACAGACAATGGTGTATGACTGCCCAACATCATGCCGCCTCAGACAAGGATTCCTTTGCCACAAAATTTGTCGATATTTTTAAACTAGGGATATGAATCTCGATTCATCACAGAGACGAACATGCCCCCATTCTTGTTGTGCCCAAGAAGGATGTCTCCTTCTCCGCAACAATCGGGATCTCGTGTTAGATGCAGTGAAAGAGACACACACGACTGGACACCGGGCGTTACGAATCATGTTCTTGAAGCCTATAAGCATGTTTGGGATGGCTAGGAAGAGCCATTGCACAGCATAAACCCCCCAATCAAAGGACCCGCCAGAAGTTAAAAGACACGATTTTGTGAGAATGGGTTTTGTTGGCACAAACATTTATTGATACCCTCATAAACAGTACGAGAGCTCGTTGTGAGAGTGTACGGCTTCAGCTGTGCACGGTGGTCACACCCCATATTACACAGACTTTTCCCGAGATAAATGCTTTATCTATGATTCACGATTTATCACTTTTTGATACACCCTGTTTCTTAATTCACAATTAAAAGGTTTTCCATATTGTTATGTTTCTATATTATTTCTCCATTTATAATATATATCTGTGTCAAATTTCGTGGCAACATAGTGAATAGTTCATCAGTTTTCACAGAATTCACGTCTGTGACCTCAATTTTGGACATGAGTGTAGTACCGTATGTGACTTGGGAATTACATTTTGTAAATTTTTTTAATAGAACATTATTTTTTTTATACATTCTAGTTATTTTCAGAGAAAAATTATATTTATGAAAAGGGTAAATATCTATTATACTGATTTTTTTATGTCTTACATTAAATATAAAGGATGCTTTAGATTAGTAATAATTATACGCTAGGAGTGAAAAATAATAATTTATAATTATGATTACTTATTTAACAGGAAAGGTCTTTAATGTTTTTATTAAAATTGATAAATACCGTCAAATTATTATGATGAAGGATTTCCCATAGGATTTTTTGAAACAATAAATAACAAATTACTGTTTCTGTTGTTGTATTTACATTAAAGTTCTAGGTATGCCATCTTCCTAGAATATTCGTAGTAGTCTTATAGATTTTTTTTTACAGTGTAGATATATTGTCTTTACATTAGACATTTTGAAGAATAAATAAATAATAATAATAATAATAATAAAGAAAAAAACTTTAAAGACCATGCAAGTGCAATGTTGTCGATAAAACTCTGTCAAAATTTATGAATGATATATTACTATAAAGGAAAGATTGCATTCCAATATCTTCCAAAACATAACCAATGTATACAATACTGACCTATTATTGTTTGGTACTAAATGTCTTATAAGTTTTGTATATTTCGAAAGATGTTAATTTAAATGTCTTTAACATGGGTCATTTGGATATATGAAATCAGATAATAAATCAATAAATATTTAAATTTTAGCCAAATCTTATTATTGTAATTAATTGTACGTAAACAGTTGAAAAAATAGCACAATAAGGTAATTTCGAACTATCAAATTGTAATTTTCGTGTAAATTTAAATATATATATATATATATATATATTTGTTCTTTTACATCGGAGATGTTTGATTTCAAGAATTTTTTCTTTCATTTTTACGTCTATTATTTTGTAATCAATAAGCCTTATTAAAGAATCAAGAAGTTATACTTGCATGTTTTTTAATATTACGAAGTAATCTTCAAATAAGAAATTTTCGTGAATAATTTTATTAGTTTTTCAACCAGTAAAAGGAAAACCGCAAAAGCTTTTGTTAAAATCTTGCTTTTCATTAAGTTAGGTTTGCAGTAAATTGGATAACTATTTTTTTTTGTTTTAATCAATTATTCTTATTTCAATTTTTCACATTTATTTTTATAGGGTAGTCCGACCAGTAAATGAACACTTAAGCACATTTAAAAAGAAAATGATTCATTATATTTTAATAAACAGTACATATTATTGTTTGGCAATGCAAATACATTTGTTGATTTACAAATAATTAAAAAAATAACAAAAGGAATTTTATATTTTACTTGTTTGTGATGCTACGGGTGTTCTAATAGAAATAGACGCAAAAATCAAGTAAATGAGCAGTTGTTTACCAGTGAATTAACGCATAATTTTCTAGTGAATGAACAGACTGAAATTAAAAAAAAGTCCTTCCGGCCAGTGCCGGGAGGAAGAGGTAGCTTTCATATTCCTTATTTTTAAGAAGCCAACTTATATTATTCAAACGCACGAAGCTCAATTAAGTGGAAACCGAATGTAGGAGATTCAATACTAATTTTTATCAATACTAAATCATTATGAATGAGAATTTCGCGAAATTAGTCAGCTTTATCCAAGCTGCTTTTATTTAAAGTCACTTATATTTGGCTGCCGAATTCGGCGATTTCTTAAAGTGCCTGCCATTTTAAGACAACATGGTAGATGAGGCTAACCAGTGAACTTGCTCGAGACCTTAGTAATTGCTGTGCACATGCTCAGTCATATCGGAATCGGTTGATATATACGAGTGCTATCGCAGGCAAAAAATCAGATTTTTCAAAATGTCACCCACTTTAGAAATTGAAACTGCTATATCTGAGCCATTTTTTAAGATAAAGAAAAACAAAAAATGCTCCTGAATCCTTATATCAAGGTCAAATACTTAAGAAAGAAACCTTTTTCAATTTCTAATTTTTTTGCACCTCACTTTAAATATAATTTTTTTTTTAATTTAATGGCCGCCATTTTGAAACAAGATGGCTGATGAAGCTGGCCAGCAAACTTGGTCGAGATATTGATGTATACTATCCACATGCCTTCTTCCATCGAAATAGGTGAATACGTGTGGTATCGCGCGACAAATACAAGATCGTTTCAAAGTGTTAGGCATGATAGAAATTCTAAGTGCTATAATTCAACCACTTTTTAAGATATAAACAAAAGAACAAATTTTCAGAAACAAAAACTGCTCCAGAATCTTTGTATCAAGGCCAAACACATAAAAAAAATCTTTTCCATTTTCCAATTTTTTAATACCTCATTTTAAATTTTAAATTACATTTTTTTTTAAAAATGGCAACCCATTTGAAACAAGATGGCGAATGAAGCTGGCCAACGAACTCGGTCGAGACATTGGTATGTACTATGTACAGACCAAGTTACATTCAAATCTGTTCATAAATACGCCTGTTATCGCGTGACAAATATCAGGTCGTTTTAAAATGTCAGCCACAATAGAAATTCAAAATGTTATAACTCAGCCATTTTTTTAGATGTAGACGAAACAAAACCTGTTCCGGAATCTTTGTACTAAGGTCAAACACATACAAAAAAATCTTTTTCATTTTCCAATTTTTTGGTATCTCATTTTAAATTTAAATTTTTTTAAATTTTTTTAAATGGCCACCATTTCGAAACAAGATGGCGAATGAATCTGGCCAACAAACTCGGTTGAGTTATTTGTATGTACTATGTACACACCAAGGTACATCCAAATCGGTTCATAAATACGCCTGTTATCACGTGGCAAAAATCAGGACGTTTCAAAATGTCAGCCACGCTAGAAATTCAAAATGCTATAACTCAGCCATTTTTTAAGATATAGACGAAACAAAAACTGCTCCCGAATCTTTTTATCAAGGTCAAACACATAAGAAAAAAATATTTTTTTCAATTTTCAATTTTTTGCTACTACATTTCAGATTTAAATTTTTCTTAAAATTTTAAATGGCCGCCATTTTTAAACAAGATGGCGGATGAAGCTGGCCAACGAACTCGTTCGAGACATTGGTCTGTACTATGTATAAACGAAGTTACATCCAAATCGGTTCATAAATACGCCTTTTATCGTGTGACAAAATTCAGGACGTTTCAAAATGTCAGATTCGCTAGAAATTCAAAATGCTATAACTCAGCCATTTTTTAAGATATAGACGAAACAAAAACTGCTACAGAGTCTTTGTATAAAGGTCAAATACATAAGAAAAAAATATTTTTTCATTTTCAATTTTTTGGTACCACATTTCAAATTTAAAATTTTAAAAAAAAATTTAAATGGCCGCCATTTTGAAACAAAATGGCGGATGAAGCTGGCCAACGAACTCGGTCGAGACATTGGTATGTACTATGTACACACCGAATTACATCCAAATCGGTTCATAAATACGAGAGTTACAGTGTGACATAGGTCAGATATATATATATATATATATATATATATATTAATTTTGAACGGAGGGTGGTTTCGGGGTCTGGGGGTCATGATCGATGAAAATATACCAAAATTTTTTGAAATCGCTTTCCTCCGAACGGCTGCAATAGGTAGCTTTTTGTAAAGAAAGCTACCTAATAATTAAATTTCACAGTTATTTATTTATTTTACTACTTGTACAAATAACTTATAAAATGTTTTTACTGAATTACGTTTTTTTAAACCCGGAACGATAATTAATTAGCTTGAAAAGTCACTTTTAAATTTGGAAATTAATCGTAAATTACAGATTTAAAAAAAAAACAAAAAAAAAAAACACTAATTTTATTTCTTTAAATCATTGACCCTGTACTTTTCCATTTCATTAATAACTCCAGATGAACTGGAGGATGTTGCAGAAGTAAGTTCAAGTGTTTTTATTGTGCGTTTCATATTGTCCTTAAAATACGAAATCTTATATTTTACTGCAGGACACTTCCAATTCCACTACATGTGGGCCTGTTGTCCAGATATTGTGATGGTGTTTATTTAATATTTAACTTGGATGCTGTTAAAAAAAAAAGCCATCTATTCCTCACCTGGATGTTTGTCTATAAATGGATTTTTCTTGCCAGTCTGTTTCATGAAATTGTAAACATCACCTTTTACTTCACCCTCATGCATTTTAAATCCAATTTTCCCTTTCCTAATATCCAGTGTCCAATGAATTTTTCTTCTTCAAAGGGCTGCACAGGTAATGCCTAGATGCTTACTTTCAATTGGTTTCTCTCGCAGTTTCATAGATATCGTTAATTTTGTAATATTAAAATCATGATATGCCTTCTTCTAACTGAGCTGACCTGAGCTTTACAGCTTGCACAGTGTTATCAAGGTCCTCTATAGAGTACTCAAACACCCCATATTTCCTTTTCAAGGAATCACCTTGGTCATCAGTAAGAATAATTCTATCAATCATCCAAAAACATAGAAAAAGTAAGATTTGAAAGTCATCAATAATTATTATCTTTAACAATGTGTGTGTATATGTTCTTTTGTTAATTTTTATATCTGTTAACTTTTCATTTGTTACTATTGCTGAAAAATCACTTAATTCAAAGCATAGGTATAAAAAACCAGAAAAACATAAAGTCCAAAACAGTTCATTCACTAGGAAAAGTAGCCTAATATATTCCTTCCAGTGAATGAACAACTGTTCATTCATTGGATTTTTAACATTTGTCTAACCAGTTATTAAATATCCCTATTCTCAAACTGTACATATTCTACAATGGTTAAAACGATTAAAAATATGGCTATAATATATATACTTAATGTATGTACATTAAAATTAGTGCATATTGCAAATAAAAACAGTAAGTTCTTATCAAACATATGAAATGACATAGCACTTACTTTATTATTTCAGCATAGAAACAATGTAACTCAGACATGAAAAATACAACATGTTCTCAAAGTAAAGTAATGTGACTTCAGTAACCAAATATGAATGCGATAGCTTCCTATTGAATAGAATTAAGGCAATGTTGTAACCCCATCTAGCGGGGAGATTTTTAAACCTTACTCTAGTAGAATAGATACCAATTGTTCATTCACTGGGGGATAATCACTTACTGGTCGGACTACCCTATTTATATTTTCAAAGAGCTAAAACTTAAGCTCTGTGATCAAAATTGTTTATTTTACATTACAGAATTTGAAATTAATAGAAAGGCAAACTTTTAAAAAGAAAATGTTCTTAAAAAGAAAAACGTTTGTACATAAATGAACTTATTTCAATGAAATTTGTAAATATTTCAATCTTGCACGCACATTAGACTCCGAAACGCAAGAATTACGTTGAGAGGAAATTGAAATTTTTAAATAGGATTAGTCGTGTAATATATATTCTGAAGAAATAAGTCACTTAAAAATGTATAATTGAATGAGAGACAAAATGAGACCTGTTTAAATATTGTTTTTAGCAGGTGGTTGAATAGCGCATTGGTGTCATTCTTCATTAGAGCTACGAGAAAAATGTGCTCTAAAAACATGGTTAAAATATAAATGAAATGTTACTACATATATTGTTTACGTTATTATTTCTCATAATGATTCGTAAGTCAAGCACTGTTGACAGTATGTTGCATTAAAATATTCCACAAATTTAAGCAATCCTTTAACTGAGAATGATAATTAGAATTAGCTATGATAGAAAATGTAATATCTATATTATAAAGGACAAACATATCTGTGCGTAACGCATACGTCATTCTGCGAATGGCAACATTTTGAAATTTGAAATGAAATTTCGGCTTTGCAATTTTCGCTACAGCAAATTTTTAAACTTCTAAACATCCCACATTTTAAATGTTTACACAGTCGTATGTAGAAAAAAATGCGCTTTTAAATGAAATTTGTTTGAAAGCTGTATCTCAATTTATTTTTAAGACATAAATTTTTTTATAGTTTTAATATCAATTTTATAGTCGTGGCAACTAAAGTACTTCATTTCTATTAAAAGTGGTTTAGCTATCTTTATTGATTATATTCTTACTGATGCCGTTTTCTCAAAACAATAAAAAATATCTTTTTTAAAAATTTTAACTGAAAATGACGTTACGCTTTAAAAAAGACACAATTTCCCTGATGCTGCTGCTATATTCCACTATTTTTTTATTTCGCTGATATTGAGTTTGAGACAATATTCCTGTGACGTCACAAAAGGTAAAATAGCGACTTTTATAGTCTCGAACCAAAACGAAGAATATGGTCCATAGGCAAAATATTTCAGCGACGGAAAATGACGTTATATTTAAAAGAAAACGATAATTTTATTTGATAAAATGAGATATTTCCTCTTGAATACGTCTAAAAGTAAAAAAAAAATCTGTAATTTTTACACGCAGGTACAGAGATTATACTAAGACCTCAAATCACGAGTGGTAATTTTAACATGGAAAGTTCTAATAGTTGACAAACGTGACTTCAAGTTTGAAAATGTATTTATTAAAAGCCTATTGCGTGTTGAAATGTTTTTAAATGGTTAATATGGATGTGAAACGTGGAAAATGACTTGATTCGGTTTAGATTTAAAGGGGGAAATTTTCTATGATTATGTCAAGGTGAAATCATTTTTGCTGATTTTTCATTCCGTAATACCAAGCATCATTTGATAACTTAATCAAAATTACTTATCTTGATTATATGCTACTGATTACGCATATGAATAAAGTTTAATTTTTTATTAGTTTTACAAGTTGAAGTTTATGAAAAAAGTATTTCGTTAATCTTAGGTTAAAATATGTCTTTGGAGAGTTAAACTAACAAATGTAAAATGGATTTTTTATTGTAATTATTGTTGTCGATATATTATAAATTCCATGCAATAGTTCCTTTGTAAACATTTTTTTTTCGTCGAAATTCGACGGGTTCCACCTCGTATATTTAATGAATGAGTTTGTTAAAAAAGGCATAATGGAAAGGGAACTGAAAAACGAATAGTTGAAATATTTTTTTTTACAAGGAGATTGCATTGTGCATTGGCGCCATTTCTGATTATAGACGCCAGAAGAATGTGCTCTAAAAACATTGTTAAAATATAAGTGAAATGGTACTTTATTGATAATGTTTACGTTATTCTTTCTCTGAGTCTCCCTTCATAATTGAAAGGGAGCTGAATTATGGCAGGTAATTTGAACTCCTTTTGTCTAAGATGTGGTATTTCCATTAAATAAATAGTAAATATCATTAGCAGATATAAATAAATCTGCATTTCGACTTTCATCGATAATCGCCTGCATATGTGTCGCAGTTTTAAAGAGGTTCAACTTCGCTCACTTGTTCAGAATATATCTGTGTAATATATTCTTTAAATAAACGGAAGTTATGATGAACAAACAACATTGATCCAGGGTTGATACTTGTTCGACTGTAGACTGACATAAACTGACAAAAATTGAAATGAACTATAACATTAGAACATACCGGGTGTCGCAAAAATGACTGATGGATTTTAAAATTCAATAACTTGCAAACGGTGACAGATGTTTAAAAAATTCTTGCAGGAGTATTAGTTAAGATGTCAGGGGTTTTTTCTGTTGCTATTATCAGTTTCAGTTACAAATAACATTGATAGATGGCCTTGAAAGCAATGGCCGCTAAATCCAGGATCAGTTTTTCAGCCTCTCTCTCCTTCCATGCGATAAAAGGAGAAGAAATTGTATTGAATGAATCATGAAGTACCAAATTATCGTATCTGGACTGAGCACCTATTGCTCTCAGTGCCATCTATTGCTTGAAATTCGAACTAAAATCAAGAATCACAGCAAAAATACTCCTGAAATCATACATAACCCTCCTGCAAGAATTGTTTTTAATATCTGTCACCGTTTGCAAGTTATTCAATTTTAAAATCCATCAGTAATTTTTGGGACACCCGGTACACTACAACACATGTGAAATGAAACTATCTGTTTTATTATACATACTATTCGCATCTGTAAATAAATAATTTACCTTAATTGTATCTGTAGCCAAAAATAGCGTAAAAAAACAACAAAAAAAAAAACAATATACAATCTTAAAAGTATGAAAGTTACAACAATGTTTACAAATAGTAATTGGTATTTCCGCAGTATTATTAAATTACTAGACTATTAAAAATCTCGAATAATATGAATACTTTAAAACTACGAACTGTAAAACGAATTTATAACCACTTCGCGACCAAAGAAATAAAAGATGAACGGAAAAAAAACGCTGAATATCTCTAAAAATATACATTTCGTTAAAATCGCGATTAATATCATATTTATAATCACTTCGAGCCAATGAAGAAAAAACATCATTGGATGCATAAAAATTATTGTAAAGTGATCAAAAAGATTCTTGATAGTCGTTAAAGCCACGATCACTAACTCATGTACGAGCAGGTCACGTCACTGAAAACGAAATAAAAAAATTCAGTGCATTAAGTAAATGTCCGATAAAAAAATGTGTAAAATCATGAAAATCCATTAAAGCCCCGCTTAGTATAACGACTTAGTATAACGATCCAGCTAAGTTATTAAAGACGAATCTTTACAAAATTGAAAATATTTAATGCCGCAGCTATTAAGCGTATTTTCATTTTCATAAAATTTCATAAAAAATAAACAGTCAATTGCAAATATACCTCCCGCACAGAGGGTTCCGTACAACAAATATATTAATTAGTAACTGTATTATTACAAAAAATCGTTGTTAAAACAATAATAAGACTTTGTAAAAAACTATACATCGTATTATTGGGTATAGATATACTAGAAAAGTATAAATGGATAGCTGACCGACTATTTTGGTCTCTTCGGTTAGTACAAAAAGTATATAATAATGTACAGAAATAAACTTATTCTAATAATAAAGTGGGTTTACGTTAAATTAACTTAATACATATACAGGGTGTCCAGCGAATAAGACCCTGATTTTAAAATTAAATATCTCAAAAACTAAGGTCAATAGAATTATGCGGTAAAAGGTTTGTTTATTAGCTAAGATGTAAAAATGTTATACAGAAATTTCAAAATTTAGTTGCAAAAACCGTTAACGGATGGCGCTGTAATCGCAACACTTGTAAACTCTGCTTCGAACTCCTAAGCACTAGCGTCTCATTCCTAGATGGCTCCCTATGGAAGAACGAATATTGGGAAAGTCCACTTTTTCATTCGATTGATGTGCAGAAGTGGAGACATCTGGTCACAGAATTATTGCATCAGCTTTAATTTTAGAAAATTTCAATTAATATAATTCTCAATAAAAGTTTAGAAATCATTATGTAAGAACTTATTAAAATATTTTATCAAATTCAATTTTTAATGCCATATAATTATTTAAATCAAAATGCATATATTTAGAAAAATAATTTTGTATTTTTATTTATTTTTTATATTTTTAAATCACGGCATAATACAGGGTGTCATGCGAATGAGACCCTGATTTCAAAATTAAATATCTCAAAAACAAAGATCAATAGAATTATGCGGTAAACGGTTTGTTTATTAGCCAAGCTATAAAAATGTTATACAGAAGTTTCAAAATATAGTTGCAAAAACCGCTAACAGATGGCGCTGTAATCGCAATGCCCATAAATGGTGTTCTGAAGTTCCGAGCACTATCATCTCATTCCTAGATGGCTTCCAATGGAAGAACGAAAATTGGGAAAGACCACTTTTTCGTTGGGGTGGTGTACAGAAGTGGAGACATCTGGCCACAGAATTATTGCATCAGCTTCAATTTTAGAGAATTTCAATTAATAGAATTTTCAATAAAAAATTTAGCGATCATTATATAAGAACTTATTAAAATATTGTATTTGGGTAATGTGTAGAAGCGGAGCCATATGTTGACAGAATTGAGATTTGTTTTAAATTTTGTTATAAGCTACTTCGGTCCGGATACCAGTATCTCTGGGGTATGTCTTTTCTCTCCTAATTGGTAGATCGTGGAATCGAATCCAAGTAGAGGAGGATTTGAAAAAAAGGAAATCTTTACTTTTTAATATTTATTTAAACTGTGAAAAAAGTTTGAATAAAAAAATCCAAAGTTATTGGTTTTAAAATTTAATTAAGCTAAAAGAAACCCCCTTTTTAAAAATCATTGAGCATTTATAATAATGATTCATAAATATTTTTTTTTAATTGCAGATAATAGTTTGAATGAAAAAATACAAAATTTCTATTTTTAAAAACAAAATTAAGTTAAAAAATATTTTTAATTTTAAAAACTTGTTTTCACTTTTTTTTATCATTGAGCACAGAAATATGGTGCAGCTTCTAGCGATAGGATCCGAAGTGTTGGAAAGGAATGCAGCATCCAAAATACTTTTGCTTTGACGTTGATGATATGACTTATCATCCATTCCTTTTAAAAAAGAAATAATTTAATGCATAACTGTCTCTAAGCATTTCTGTTTCTAAAACTTTGTTTACAAAGAAAAGAAATATAAGTGTTTTGCTAAAACCAAAGTATTATGCCGTGATTTAAAAATAAATGAAAAGTGCAAAATTACTTTTTTATTTATAATAATTTAGGTATAAACAATAATACCAAAATATTATGTCGTGATTTAAAAATATAAAAAATAAATAAAAAGTACAAAATTATTTTTCTAAATATATGCATTTTGATTTAAATAATTATATGGCATTAAAAATTGAATTTAATAAAATATATTAATAAGTTCTTATATAATGATATCTAAAGTTTTATTGAGAATTATATTAATTGAAATTTTCTAAAATTAAAGCTGATGCAATAATTCTGTGACCAGATGTCTCCACTTCTGCACATCACCCGAATGAAAAAGTGGACTTTCCCAATATTCGTTCTTCCATAGGGAGCCATCTGGGAATGAGACGCTAGTGCTTAGGACTTCGAAGCACAGTTTACAAGTATTGCGATGACAGCGCCATCTGTTAACGGTTTTTGCAACTAAATTTTGAAACTTCTGTATAACATTTTTACATCTTAGTTAATAAACAAACCGTTTACCGCATAATTCTATAGATTTTAGTTTTTGAGATATTTAATTTTGAAATCAGGGTCTTATTCGCTGGACACCCTGTATTTTAGGGCTGACCATTTGAAACGATTATGCGTATATTCTAATCGTTTTTGATGATGTTACTCCTAAACTATTCCCGCGATATAGATCAAAATCAGCGCACTGATAGCCGACATGACCGGAATGAGTCACGTGCAAAAGAGAAATTATCTACTTGAAAAATAATTAACTGCCATTTGTTGACTGAAAATTTGAAACTTATGCTTTTTCATATTTTTTCATAACTTTTTCATAATTACCGTGTAAGGTTTGGACTGGTGGATTTTTTTCTATGTATCTATATTATAAAGGACAAACATATCTGTGCGTAACGCATACGTCATTTTGTGAATGGCAACACTTTGAAATTTGAAATAAAATTTTGGTTTTGCAATTTTCTCTATTATAAATTTTAAAACTTCTAAACATTGCACATTTTAAATTTTTACACTGTCGTATAAGGAAAAAAATGCTCTTTTAAATGCAATTTGTTTTAAAGCTGTATCTCAATTTGTTTTTGAGATATTAATTTTTTTGTAGTTTTTAATGCCATTTTTCTTATCGTGGAAACAAAAGTATCTCATTTCTATTGAAAGTCATTGAAAGTAAACGGAAAATAGTCGAAAGTAGGAGATACTGTATCATTTTATTACCATTTACTCATAAAACCTGAAAAAATAGTTGAAATTAAAATATGGGTTTTTGTCAAGAATATTGTCTGTTATTCCGTGATAATAACGTCATATGCACACTTTTCTATAGATGAAATTTAAGACTGGATTATAAAAGTGGATTGCTTTAGCGAATGCAAATGACGTCATTTTATAAAAAAGCGTGTATTTTAATTCTTAAACCTGACTTATGTTTTGTAGAAGTGCGTCATTTTCACAGCCCATCTGCTTTGAAATTCGTCACAGGTGAAAATGCTCCACTTTTGAAAATAATGTAATCGAAATCACACACGATAAAACGCAATGTTTTACAAAAAATTAGAGAGTCTTTATAAAAGAAAGGTGACATGCAAATAATAGCGATTTATATTACACAAATTGATGATTCTCGCCTGGATGGATTTGCTTCGCAGAGTTAGACAAGCAAACAAATAACTCAAGGTTTAAAATAATATCGTGTTCCTAAAGTTATTGTCCAAATTTCTCTCGAATAATGAAACTTTATTGCTATTCTTTAAGACATTCTACTATAAATTTATCAAAATAACATAATTTGCTTAATTTAATTTTTCCTAATTTTATATAATCTATATATTTAAAACGCAAGTGGGCTTTTTATTCATCTGCACTGATCTTTCTGCTGAACCAATTTTACTAATATTTTTTTTAACTGAAAGCTCTTCCTTTATAGATGTGATCGCACTATCTGTTTGTTTGTTTTTTAAGTATACCCACTTTTATACTTTAATTTTAAAAGCATTTTATGAAATTTCTTCAAAATGATGAAAATTATATTGCTTTCATTATTTCAGACAAGAGAGAAATAATGAGGTATTTTTAACTTTATTCATGCTATTTTCTGATAAAAATTCAAAATTGTTGGCAAAAATTGCTGTATAGGGTTTAGTGACGGAAAATCTCATTAGGAGCAGAATATTATATTAGAAGCATAATAACGGAATATGACATACTGCTTTTGAAAACACGCATTTAAACTCATAAATTTTCTTTATTGCTTTTCCATCTGCATGTCTACTAATACTAAGCTTCAGACACAAGGCGAAATGCTTATTCAAGTGAAAATGAAGTCATATTTAAAAGAAAACGATCGTTTTCTTACATAAAACTAAACATTTTAACATAAATGCGTCTAAAAAACAAAAATTTCGGAAATTTTTACTCTCCGGAATTGAGATTAGAATCTCAAGTAAAGAGTGCGTCTGTTCACATAAAATATGTTACTGACAATCGTGACATCAAGTAGTTGTGAGTGAAAATGATTTTTAAATAATCAAACGAATACAAATTAAAAAAAAATGATGAATATGGATATGAGAAGTGTGTATGCAAATTTTGAGAAGGTAAAAAATGCTGTTTTCATTCCGGAAATCAAAGCATAAGAGTCTCAATTGATAACCACATCTTAATAACTGATCTTTATTATATTTTACTAATTAAGTATCTATACATATTATAAAGAACAAACGCATCTAGTGCGTAACGCAGACGTCATTTTGCGAATAGCAACACTTCACGATCAAATTTCGGTCTTGAAATTTTAGCTACTGCAGTTTTATAATATTCTGACCGTCCTACATTTTCAATTTTCGTCGCATAGGGGAAAAATTTACTTTCAAGTGCAATTTGTTTAAAAACTGTATTAATTTACTGATGTATTATATTTTCTAAAATAATTTTCAAGCATAGTTTTTTTTTTTTTTTTTTTTAAAGTTTATCTTATCATGTGCCGGTTTCAATACATAATAATAATAAATATTTTGCACATAAAGCAACAAACATTTTTCAGTATTTGTTTCTGACTATTTTTGCATAACGAAATTAATACTTCCTTTATAAACAAATAAAAGAATAATATTGAAAAAACCACTAATCTAACAGATTTGCGTAAGACGAATCAACGAAAATAATACTTCTTTTATAAACAAATAAAAGAATAATATTGAAAAACACAAATCTAACATATTTGTAATCGTACAATTTAAATTTTTTATCACCAAACAGGATTTTTTTTTTCAAATGGAATTTGTTTGCAAAGTTCATCTCAGTTTACTGATTGTCTATGGTTTTAAAAGCAATTTTAAAGCATGAAATATTTTTTTATTTATTTATGTATATCGCGCGGAGTTCGATTACGAAAGATTAATCCATTTGCCCTTAAAACTGAATAAAGAGTTCATCATTTTCTTACGGCTAATATCCATTAAAAAAATTCCCTATCAATAAATAAAAAAAATAATATAAATAAAACTCAAATTTACCAGACATGTAAAAGCTCTGAAATTATCAGAATATAAAAGGATACCATAAGTAGTAAAATCTTGGCAAATAACTCTTAGCATGCGGCTAATAAGAAAATATCGCTTTTGAGAAATTTCAAAAATTTATTTGATTGTATAATTCGTATTTTCCATATGAGAAATGCTTTTTTAATGTAAGTGGTTAATCTAAAAAATGTATTGCATAAAAAAAATATATTAGTTTCCAATAAAAAAAATGTTTTCACCTATATTCTTTAACCCGGGAGGCCCGGGTACAATCCCCTAGTTAATATAATGGACAAATGGCTTGTTCAATGTTTTATGGCAAAATTTACCCTTCTTCTTTAATCCGGTTTGAATAGTGATACGATATATTATTACACATATACTAAATAAACCAATATTAGTCGATCTTCCCGATTAAAGATATAATTTTGCCCCTAGAGTTTCCATAACAAATACTAAAATTGGCGCTTAGACTTCTCGAACTGGTAACATGCAAGGTTCCGAAAATGGTTCAATCACTCAGCTAAAATTTGTCTTCTCATTTAAATTTTGTGCATTCCGGCATAAGCTTTACAATATTTCAGTATTATCAAACATTTGTAAGTAAGATACATTTTACATTCAGACTTCATTTTACGCTAATTTTATTTTATTTAATCAAACAAAATATTGAAAATTTGCAATGTCTAGAAAGGAAAACGTATGCGATAAAAATAATAATAATAATAATAATGCAACCTACAGACTTAGCGCTACTGAAGTACATGTTTTTGTTTCATAATATACTTAGCAAAAGAGTATTTTTAGGTGACTATATGGCCATTTAAAATTACCTACGAAATATGTTTAATTCATCACACGTAATCTGTAATGTACAGAATACGTCAACTTTCGTAATTTTAATTAATTAACTCTTTTAATAGCTGTTAAAGTTAAAATCATTTTATATTATTGATTTAAATCTACTATAAATAATATTTTTTGTTTTAAAGCATTTACTTTTTAAATTGCTGCCAATGTATTTCAGTATCACCAATAAATTAGTGTCATCATTCACAAGTTAATGATGAACCATATTCAGCAGATTTTCTGACTATAAAATCAAAATCAATAAATTTATATTCAATTAACAAAGGTAAGTAATTTCAAACCGATTTGTATAAATTAATAGAATGTTTATTATCCAAATTTTAAACCATTTAAGAAATAATTTAAGAATCTGTTTATAATTTTTTTATTAAATTGAAAATATAGTAAGATATCATTATAATTAACGCACTTTAACGCATTTTACAATATCCTTAATTATTTACAATATAAATGAACAAATTAATCCTCATGAAAATACTGTCGATGTGCGATGCAATTAAATCTGCATTAAGTTCCAAACACAAACCTAAATTGACAAGCAAACACGTTATCATGGTTAGTAAATTACTCTCTAACAACTGTATACACTGAGTCAAAATCTTTTTATTTGTTTACACATGTGTAAACAAGATTATTAGTCATGCTATAATTAGATATTATACGACAGTTATTAAAGGTACCTATAAAGCTTAATTTATTAGTATCAGAAGATAGAATTTCTTAAAGCAACTGCATGTATTTTAGTTATAATTTGCACATGATGTTATAAAATTTGTCCTACATTTATTACTTTACTATTGTATATCCCACTTTTAAATGTAATTAAAATTTATTGTGAAAAGTAGAAAATGTTTATAAAAATAAGTAAATGGTTTTAACAATAAATTACAAGATCTGAACAGAAATAACTTTTGACACAAAAGAAATTAAATAACGAACAAATGATATAATTATAATATTATTTAACTGGTAAAGCATAATGATTTTTCCGCAGTTATTCAGTGTTACTTTATGTTATAGAGTAGGTTTATATTTACGAAAGCTATTTTTACTATTCATCTAAATTTATTAAACGGATGTGTTTCCGTGCTCGCGTGTCAGTGTGTCAGTGTGCGATAGGAAGGGAAATTTATCTTGCATAGATGTCCGATAGTTTGTTTTCTGGTAATAGAAGAGAGGTCCTAATGCATCAGATCATAAGATGTTTTGTTAATTCACATTAGAAAAGTAATTTTGCGCATTTTTCCTAATTCCAAAGTAGACTGTAATTTCAAATTTATCATAATAGCAATCTCAATTTAATATTTTAACTCAATGTAGTAAATTTTGCAATATATTAGTAGTGATGGAAGGTTTTGAAAAAGGAATGAAAATCTTTGAATTTTTCTTTTATCAGTCTTGTGAATTCATAGCCTTTTAGACCGAATTATGCAGAAACGGAGGATGGGATCGAACACCCACCATTAAATCCGTAAATATATTTTGTTTAATGAAATTTGAGGTAAATTTAAAAGCTAACGTGATCGTATTTTACGCGGTTGTCCAGTACAATACTGGATGCAACAGGGTCACCAACCATTTCTACATTACATTTAAAGTAATTATACGAGGGTTGGAACTTTAATAGTGGCAGCTATTTATTTACAGAGAATACAAAAGTGAATCATGTCACCATGTTTTACAGTCCTTCAGTATAGTCGGCAGCATTGTGTATAACTCGTTTCCAACAGTGTGGAAGTCGCAGAATACCTCTAGCAGCGCCAGTTCTGTTGATAGTTCGAATGAACCGGTCTGTTGCCGTAAGAATCTCTGGAACAGTTTGGAAACATTCCCAGCCCCATCGATCGAACAAATCAGTCACAGCTTGCGCTGTATGCGGCCGAGAATTTTCATGCAAAATGATAAGGACGTTCTGCAGAAAGTGTTGCCGTTTTTTTTCTCGAAGCCGGAGGGAGATGGTGCTCCAAAAATGAGCTGTAATACTGCGCATTAACGGTCTGCTGTTGCGGAGTGGTATGCGTTATGGTGACATCATCATCACAGTCGTACATGAGAATCACCATAACTTTCACATTTCTGCGGTTCTGGCGATATTTTGAACTTCGTGGTAACCCGTAATGACGCCATTCGTTTGATTGGTGTTTAAGTTTTAGCTGGTACGATCTGCCCCAGTCTCATCCAGCATAATGATACGGCGTAAAAAAAGTCTCTCTTTCGCGCTCATAGCTCTCATGTGGGTTCAAGCAGCGTCGTATCGTAGCCATTTCTGCATTTCCGTCAAATGATGTGGAACCCATCGTGAAGCAATTTTTCTCATGCCCAGGCATTCCTTCAGAATGTTCAGCACAGTCGTATGCGCAAATCCTGTCTCTCGGGCCAGCTCACGAATAGTTTGACGTTCATCACTGTCTAGTAGTGCGGCAACAGCATGCGCTTCTGCTTCGCTGACATTACGGCGACCTGACCGATGCATGTCTGCCACATTTTGGTGTCCATCTTTGAAGGCTTTTACCCATCGTGCTACAGTTCTGTAAGGGAACGGAGATTCCCCGCAAGCCTCTTGAAGGCCTAGAAGACATTGTCGTGCTGTACGACCTCTGGAACATTCATTTTTTATCCAAATTCGTTGGTCTTGTTTTGAAAACATCCTGACAACACTTACTTTAGACCGCAAGCTAATACAAGGATCAGTTCTTCGTGTCACTTCGCATGTGTGTGACGAAGGAAGAAGGAGTCTTTTTGCTGAGGGGTAAGGTAGGTATGTAGCTCGCGACATTCTTTGGTTTTGTTGCGTAGAGTTTTTACAGCAGTGTTGCCCCTATTAAATTTCCAACTCTCGTATATATATACATATATATTTTTGAAGATCTTTGGCAATGTCCGAAGTGTCTGCTAGTAGCTTAATAAACTGACGAAATATCTTTCTTTTTGTTGCCATATTCAAAATTTAACTAGCAAGACTCTTAAGAAAATATCACTTGTGGTTTCATATGCTATGCCATCAAGGTTGTACTATCCTATCAACTGTTATCTTTAAATTCATCACAAAATAACTTACTGAGTTATAATAATTTAGTTTTCATCCATGTTTAAATCATAATAATAAAACCAAACATTGACAGATTTTGTGGATCTATAGTCATACTTTTTTTTTCATTTGTATTATAGTGATTTCCATATCTTAGTTACTATGTCGGTTACTCTGGTTATTTTACATCTTTTTTTTTTTTTTTTTTTTTTTACTTTTTTGCACGATAGTTTAAAATAATATATTTTGTGTTCAAATTATCTCGCATTTTGTCACAGCTACATCGCACAGTGAATAATTTTAGGCATTATCCATGCTAAAATTATTTTTCAGACGTTTAAATTAAAACCATTGCTGTTATCTTACTTTTAATAAATACAATTCGTCAATGTTATTTACACATAAATGTACGTATGTATTTAATAAATAAACATATTCACACATTTATTTATAAAAATAAACATAATAACATATTTATTTAAAAAATAATCATATAATAGAAAGTTTACGTAACTGTTTACTGTTTATAAGAATAAAGTAATTTTAGATAGATTTTATTTTATTTACTAAGTAATGTTTAATTAAATGCAGTTAATTTAACCATACATAAACTTTTATTTATTTATATAAACCAATCTATATTATCTATATATTATTTTATTTTTTTTATTTATCAAAGTAGAAGTTCTATATCATAGAGATAGTGGTTTTTGAGTACTCTTAATATATTACTGAAACAATTTATATATAAAAAATGGTATTTATATGCGGAATTATTTTTTTCCTTCAAAATTGTAACCTATGCGATAATATTTCAGACATGGTCCGAAAAACCAAGACACATCTTTAAACAGCTTTAAATGCATTTAATTTAGATATTAAAATTTCTTTAAAAAGATCTAGTTTTAAATATTACTTTTTTTATTATATTAAACATAAAACTATTTAATTTAACAATTCATGAAGCCACAAAAATATACATTAAAACTTAATAACAAAGCTGAAACCGTAACAAAAAAGCACGTCTTCTCACAAAGAATCGCCCTTTGCAACTGATAGTAGGAGCAGCTGGATATCAATAATGCTCCTGAAATAGACAGGAATCAGCGATGGAGATAGTGAGGTATTATAAAAGAAGCTTTATTACTGCTGTTTTAAATTTTCCAAATTTGGCTAGCTTTTTGCCTAAAATACTTCTCTTTGAGTCAAAGACAATGTTCTCCATTTCGCCTTTCTTAATCGTTCGTGCAGTGGTTTGTCAATAAAATCAAATTTACACGTGTTGTTAGTTGTATTTTTAAGATGCAGATTTTACTGAATAACAACACTATTCCATAATGAAGCGAAAGAATATTTTTTCCAACTGGATTAAATCATATTCAAGGCTGGAGTAGCACAGTTGAAGTTTATTCCAACAGAGCGAAAAAAGTCCAGACCAGGGATCGAACCTGGATACTTGGCGTGCCGTGCCAATGCCTTACCTGTTAGGCTATCCGGACCGATACCTGGCTGACACAATTCACTCTTATTAGTTGGACTTGGCTGCGAACTGCATTATGACCTTATTACATGGTATACAGGAGTTTCCGTGTTAAAGTAGTTTCATCACGTAAATGCTATAGTTATAGCTGGGATGAATGAAACTAGTGCTGCAGTTCGCAGCCAAGTCCAACTAATAAGAGTGAATAGTGTCAGCCAGGTATCGGTCCGGATAGCCTAGCAGGTAAGGCATTGGCACGGCACGCCAAGTATCCAGGTTCGATCCCCGGTCTGGACATTTTTCGCTCTGTTGGAATAAACTTCAACTGTGCTACTCCAGCCTTGAATATAACAACACTATTGTTTTATTATACACTATGACGCAAAAGTTTAGACAATGACGTCATTCAGCTTTAAAATGTAGAATTATGACGTCAGAATTACAAAAACCTGTAAATATATTCAAAAACTGATTTAAAATGCTATGTACAAAAGACAGTCGTTTTATTTGCTATAATACTAATTTTTTTCATAAAAATTCAAATGTGCTTGTCGCAAAAGTTTAGACACTATTCTAAATTTCTTTGAATATTCTCTGGCATATGCAAATTTAGAATCGATGATGTCACAAATTTGGAGTACTTAAGTTCTGCAAACGATTGCGCTTCATTAGTCGACATGCCGAGAGCTAAAGAAATTCAAGTGAATGAGGTTTCAAGGATTTGGCAGTTGAAAGGTGAAGGGAAGAGCGTTTCTGAAATTTCTGCTATTATTAATAGGTCAAAAAAATCTATTTATCGAGTTTTATCGAGTGGTTCCGAATATAAAGCAAAATGTCGGTCTGGGAGGCCACGTGTGACAAATGTACGAGAGGATCGCCTGATACAAAGACTAGCGAGTACTCAACAAATCAGCGTACGTGGAGTTCAAAGCTCATCGGGACTCTCTGTATCAAAGGATACGATTCGTAGACGAATTTTGGAAAAAGGAACAATCGTTTATAGCAAAATGCAGAAGAAACCAGCTCTGGAACCACATCATAAGTTACAAAGACTTATGTGGACTCGAAAGCATATGTCATATGGAGAGAAATGGCAGTTAGTCATATTTAGCGATGAAAAAAAGTGGAATCTGGATGGTCCAGATGGTTGTTTATCGTATTGGCATGACTTGCGGAAGGAACCTCGACGTTTTTTTAGTCGCAGACAAGGAGGGGGCTCGGTGATGGTTTGGGCATTCTTTTGCTATAATGGACAAGTATCTCTGACCTTCACCAGTGGTCGTCAAACTTCACAGCATTATACGCAGACATTAGAAGAAAACCTACTGCCATTTGCTGAGCTTCTAGGGGGTCCTCAGTGGGAATTTCAGCAAGACAATGCTTCAATTCACACTGCAAAACATTCAAAATCTTGGTTTAATTCCCATTATATAAGAGTTCTCGACTGGCCAGCATGTAGCCCAGATCTTAACCCTATAGAAAACCTTTGGAGCATCATGTGTCGCAAAGTTTATAGCAACGCTAGACAATACTCTTCTGAAAAGGAACTTAAGACATCTATTGAGAATGCATGGTACGATATCGATCCACAAACTATGCAAGATTTAGTTTCTTCCATGCAATCTCGTGTATATGACGTAATACATAAGCATGGATGCGCACCCAGGTTTTAAAAATTGTTTATTTCGATTTTATTTAATTTGTGTCTAAACTTTTGAGACAGCAGTTTATTTTTGTTACCATTTAATTTATTGCAATATGCACAATTCCACTTTTCTTTGTTATAAATATTGTTTATATGTACAGCACATTAATTTCAAGCAGTGATTTGAAAATTGAATAAATATTTTTCAAAGTATGTAAGAATTTCTTCATTGACTAAACTTTTGCGTCATAGTGTATCAGTAAAAGCTTCAGTACCTGTTGCAGAATTTAAAAAATCAAATTTTAACATTTAAATATAACTTAGAAAGCTGTATCTGTACGAACAATTCATTATTTGTTACTGGAACAACATTATCTACACTGTAAAAAAAAAAAAAAAAAAATACAACCAGTTTTCCTGTAGGAATCGGAAAAATAGTAGCCCTTATCGTATCGGAAACATTTCCGCCTCAACGGGGAATAAAATCCTTAAAATTAGAATAAAATCCGTAAAATACCGTTTTATTGACTATTTCCTTTTTTTTTACGGATTTTATTCCGAGCTGGGTCGGAAAATTTTCCGGTACGATAAGAGCAACTATTTTTCCGATTCCTACAGGAAAACTGGTCGGATTTTTTTTTTCTTTACAGTGTAAATATTTGACGTATAATGCTTTCTCAAAAATGTAGTTTTATTATGTGATTTTAGCTAAAGTAATATTTAATTAGAAACGCTGCTTTAGAAATAAAACAAAACAGTAATAAATAACTATAAGAACGATTTCGACTACCGGCAATGAAATATTTAATAATTCTGATCTTTTGTATTTAAACTTTTTACATTTTTTTAAACCTCTCAAACAAATGCGACCGAATTGACACCTAACAGATGTTACATTTAACGCATGTTATATTCAACAGAGTTTGCATATTTAGGTGCTTTTGTAATTATATAGTTTAGCACCTATAGTCGTCGTCTAGTCTACCCGTCCGTCTTTCTTTCCGTCTATACGCAAATAACAGCGCAAAAACTACCCAACCGAATGGTTTTAATTTTAAATATGTAATTGTTGCAAAATTCTATCGAGTCATTTCAAGTTTTATGAAAATCCGATGTATAATTCAATTACAGAGACAGTCAAAAGTATTCCGTTACATTACGACCAATGGGAAAAAAATGTTTCAAGTCCATTTTAATGATGCTACACACATTCAAACATAATGAAATTGATATGCATTTATAAAGTTCACTATAATATACATTCTGTAGAATATGCTGTACAAAGAATGTTTATTATTCATTTACGTGGCCACACAAAAATATTCCGTTACGTAATGGTAGAAGGGAAAACATAGTTTGCGGCGTATTTTAATTATGTTAAACTATTTCACATATAGTGAAATTCATATACGTTGCTGAGAGTTACTACTAGTTACTTCTTGCACATTAGAAGGAGAATGGTATTTACAGGGACACACAAAAGATTACAGGAATAGTTAAAATATTCTGTTACATTACGGCCAACCGTAAAAAATAGTTTCAAGTGCCTTTTAATAATGTTACACTCTTTTGAACATAAGGAAATTGATATGTGTTTAAAAAGTGCATTAAAATATACATTCTGTGGAATATGCGGTGAAAAGAATATTAGTTACTCATTTACAGGTCCGTACAACAGAATTCCGTTACATAATAGAATAGGTGGAGAATTGTTAGCGGCGTATTTTAATTACTTTAATCTATTTCACATATAATGAAATTGTGATAAGTTGCTGAGGTTTACTATAAGTTACTTTTGATTGAAAGGACGCACAAAAGGTTTCAGAAACTATACTGCATCCGAAATACTGTATATTAGCGATGAGGTTTGGACGTGCTTTTTTAGATGTATGCTAAGATATGTTTGTAAAATATAGATAAAATTATATACAGGTCCACGAAAAGAATTAGATACATGGCCGTCTATGGATGATAATCTCTGCAAGTGTGATTTCACTACACTGTAAAAAAATTCTGCCAGTTTTCCGGTAGGAATCGGGAAAATAGTTGCCCTTATCGTACCAGAATAATTTCCGACCCAGCTCGGAATAAAATCCATAAAAATAAGGAAATAGTCAGTAAAACTGTATTTTACGGATTTTATTCCGAGCTGGGTTGGAAATTATTCCGGTACGATAAGGGCAACTATTTTTCCGATTCCTACCGGAAAACTAGCAGTTTTTTTTTTCAGTGTAGTTTTAAGTGTGTTTTAGTCTTGATTAAAAATTAGCTAAATAGTGGCATGTATTTAAAGATAGTAGGTAAAATACATGGACGTACAAAAACATTCAAGTATGCTTCCGTCTATTGGTAAAGATTTCTGAAAGTTAAATTTAAACCTATTATGCGTTTTTAATATTTCCCAACATAGTTTAAATTGTTTATGGACTAGGTTTGTTTGCCGTTTGTCTATTTGTCCAAAATCTAAGTTGTGTTAATATAATTCTATTGCTCATTGATTGATATATGTTATTGAGGTTTACTATGCCATGTTCTGTATTGAAAATAAAGTATGTATCATTTCAAATGTTACTAAAATCAGATCAAAACTTAAAAGATATTAATAAAAGTTTTCTTCATTATATTACATCCTACCATGCGTAATTAAATCAAAGACATTTCATGATAGGTAATGATTCCAGGTTGTTCTGGTAGTTGGTTCATTTTTAAGATGGATTCATGTTACTTCCGTATTACTGAATATAATATATAGAATCGTAATATATGTTGTATTCATGCACTTTTGCATAAGAGTGCAACAACTATTGGGCCAAGTTCTGAATACTTATAAAACTAGTTACAGTCCGAACGCATCTCATTTTCACGTTTTACGTGCAATTTCCAACTTGTTTTATCTGTGATAGTTGCACTCAAATGCATACATTTTTTATACAAAATTTCTTTACCTTTTTCTGTGTAACTAAGGGTCTCTGCCTCGTAAGAACTACACTCGCCATTCCTCGATCAGAGACCAAAGGATCTAAAACCACGCTAATTTGCTCTGTTTAAAAAAAAAAAAAAAAAAAAAAAAAAAAAATACGGAAGACTGAATTGTAATGAAACTACCGGTGGCTCTCTTCTGTAATTTGGTTTCCATTAATTTCCTATTGACTGTGTTGTTTAAAGTCCGATTCACTGCTGTGGCGACAATTAATGGCTGTTTTCGTGACTGATTAAATAAGAGAATTTAAACGTTTGATATCCAGCTTGTATAAAATGACAAACAAAATAATGTCGCTGCCTCTCGGCATTTTATAACGACGCTATAAAAAAATATTGTATTAATTGTATCTTCTTTACTACAGTTTCATTTAACTCTTTAATATGCACGTAGAAAAGCATTTTTTATTTGAAACAAAATATATGTTTCAATTGAAACTGTTTGGAAATATATTATTTGAGCATTTTATATGTACCGTAATTACCACTCCACATTTACTAATTTTAACGTGTAATAATTTTATTATTATTTTAAAGTTTTTTTATTCTATTTTTAATATTCATGTATAAATACCTATCTCATAATGTAATTTTCTTTTAAAGTTTTATTTCTCTTTTAATATTCATATGTAAATGCATTTTTTATGACGTTATTTTTTTTCAATTTTCTGCTGTTAACATGCGATCATTTAGTTATTTTAAAATGTTATTTATGTTTTTAATATTCATGTATAAATACATTTGTATTTGAAAGGAAATATTATTGTTTGCGCTATTTTATAATTTGGCATAAACAAATAAAACTGATCTTTTCTAAATGTGAAATAAATATCTATTGAAATACTAAAATTCGGAATAGCCCCCCCCCCATAAAATAAATTACTCAAATTTAAAAAAAAAGTAATTACACAGTGCACAGCACATGCTTGTGATGTATATCCCTACGAAATATGATTACATTTTTATACATAGTTTTTGTTCCTATAAACATTCTTAACAGAAATACCTTGAATGATTTCAGCATTAAATATCTTACAGAATAATGTTTGGATTTAAAAACTGCATACTTCAGCTTATTTATTGTAAATATTTCTATAAAACATCCAATTATCATATTTTTATATATAATAGTAAATATTAGCCATGAAAGACTTCCCACAAAAAACTCATTTTAACGCTAGTGTAAGCTACTTTCAATTAAAATAGAGATATTAAAAAAAAAAAAAAAAAAACTATCTTTAACACAATGAAAACAGAAAACACAATTACTTCAAAACACGGTGAAAATACATTTTAAGATTCAAAACATGTTCTCTCTAATTGCTAAATATAAATAAATTGCTTTTCTCAAAATGGTTTGCTAAAATATAAACTAACTGTGACATCATTTGAAGGCTCTTTGAAATGTTTATTCCAGCAAATGTTTGTGTAGGCGCAAATTTTACGCAGGTTAAGGACAAGCGTTGAATTAAATGAATTAACTTAATAATAAATATTTAAATTAAAAAGAATTAATTTATTAAAATATTTTTTCTGCAGTTGAGAAAAAAATATTAAAATACAATGTATATTACAAAACTTACATACCTTAAATAAAATTTACATAAACATAGAATTTATTAAATTGTTATTATAGTGTTTCAGAGTTAATCAAGAAAGTATAGGACGAATTTTGAAAACCAAAAATAATTGGCCCAGATATGTTCTTAGAAATACATAAAATGTTATATTATTGGCCCATTTTTTTTTTTTAATTCAAAAGTAGCAAACGTTAAACTTTTCTGTAAAATTGGTTCGGTCAGTATTATCGAAAAATTGTGGAACATTTTTCTGATAAGAGCATTTATCAATAGTGAAACTTTCTTAAACTTTAACGGTGAAAACACGAAATGTGCTCTAATTAGCGATGCTGTAATACAGTAAAAACAAGTAGGTTAAGTGAGTACATTAATTCATGGATTTCCGTGTACTGCCTCATTGAACAAGCAAATTTAGCGATACTTTTCTGCAACGGAGAAAAATACTGTGAAACCTACTTTTCTTAAAATTATAGAACAAACGATTTCCAGCTAATTTATAAAGCCACTAAAATGAAATTGCGAATGGAATTCTAACGGCATTACTTCATGTGGTAGAATTTGGAAAAATGTCTCTGGTAGTCAAAATACATCTAGTAGAAAGCGGTTAACTCGTGGCTTGTTGTTATATGAAACAGGGTGACATAAGTTATAACTTGTTAGAATTGATAAATCTTTTGTTTCATTCTGCTATTTCCAGTTTTTGTAGGCAGAATCAGAGCTTGAAATGGAAAAAATTCAGAAATAAAAACGCCATTTTAAAGTTATTATTGACAAAAAACGTTTTTTGGTAACTATAGAGAAAATCCTCATTTAAAAAAAAATACAGGAAACACATTAAGCTATTTATATGTAAACAATTAAATTAAAAAAATCAAAAAACCCGACTGCGTAAAACTCGAACTAATTAATTATTTCTCATCAATGTGAAACTATTTTTTTTTTTCAATTCCTACTATTAGCTCACACTCTCGCTATATATATCTTATTCAAATTTTCAATCGTTTATAAAATACTTATTATTCATCCAATCAAGCTCAAATATTTTTTTTAACTTGTAGTGGATGACACTTGATGTTAAACCAGTTATTTTCAAATATTAATTCATTAATTAAATTAAATTAATCAATTTTCAATAATCGAGAGAGCCCTCTTTTTGATCAAGTTATTTTAAGCGCCACTCAAGATGAGAGAAGAATGGGAGAAAAAAATTATATTTTTGGCTTAAGTAGGAATTGTCTTAAAATATATATATATTTTTTATATAACTTGTTTATATTACTTACCTATTTTTTTTATTTACTTGTATTGATGACTTTTAAGTTGTGTTTAATTGTTAATTCCTAACTATAAACTGTTTTGATGAGGTCTATAGATGTCTATGATGGTTAGAGTTGCAGTAAAGCTAGAGATTCACAATATATGCACAACTTCCTGGTCGTATAATATTTTAAAGGAGCATCTTAATGTAAAATAGTCAATGAAACTTTGTCTTAATTTGAAAGACCTATCCAATGATATGCCACTCAATAGAGTGCGTAATTGTTATTTTCGTTTCTACCGCCATTTTGTATTTCACGGCCGCCATTTTTAATTTATAAAAACAAAACCTAGCCTATAACCATCGGGCTTTTAAGATGAATTGTTAGAGACCTCATTTATTAAAATCCATCCAGCCGTTGGGATGTTTCGAGGGTATAAATAAATCCACATACACAGATACGCGTGAAACACATAACCCTTCTTTTCAGTCGGGTAATAAAATTGTAATAATATGTTTTAATAAGTGCACGAACCTATACAAATATTTAACATAATTTTACAAACCTCAAAATTATTTTTCATAATTTCACGAACCGAAACAATATTTGCCATACTATCAGGAACTGGAATATCGTTCCAGTTTAATCCGGAACATTTCGAGCCCTGGTCAGAAAAAGTTAGTGAAGCTGACATATCGAAGACTTTTTTCGCTGAAGGTATTATTTGTTTCGTCAATGAATGGGATGGAATGTTTTTTCAACAGCCAAGATAATTATTTAGACAAAAAGATAATTTTATGAATAACCATGTACAATATGTTTTTTGTGGACATATATTTTTAAGTTATGCATCTTTGTATATGTGTTTTGTATGAAAAGCTCAGAATAGTTACACAATAATATCACTTGTTTCAATTTTTAAGCTTACATGTTTTTAAACTAATGAGCAATTTCAGGAACTTAACAAAACACACTTCAATTTGCTTAATCCCGTGCCTTAAAAAAATGATTCACAGGTGCATGCATTTTTGTTTATATTTTCACGCTTTGTGTACGATTATTTAGTTCATGTTCAATTATATTTTGTAAAATTAATTTAATAATAATATTACTTGAAATTACGAAATTGAAATATTGAAAATATATTAAAAACGTTATTATATACCAAAAACATATACCAAACATATAATACTTTGTAAAATTAATTTAATAATAATATTAGTTGAAATTACGAAATTGAAATATTGAAAACATATTAAAAACCAAGTTGATGAAACTATTCACAAATAAACAGAAAAAATTAATGTTAATAAATTTAACATGCATATTATTTTAAATGCCAAAAATAAATAATTCACTGAATTAAAATAATAATAATAATATCACTGACATGAAAAAGAAAACATTTCATAATTTAAACTAGTCGGATGTGGCAATACCAAAACTTTCTTCTATCTCATACATGTTAATACTTCCTGAAAAATGCAACATATCAACGCCACCGTTTAGGGGATTTACACCAAAATGTGATCATAAACAACTCATGTCAACTTCTAATTGAATCTGAAGTTTGATGAAAATCCGTGCATTAATTTTTGAGATAGAGGTATTGGCTAAATCGTAAAATATTCTGCATAGCAGCGCCACCTGTTGGGTGATACAAAGCAAATATTAATTAACGCTAATTTATTCCATGGGATAACTGAATCTGAAGCTTGGTGAAAATACATACATTAGTTCTACAGATACAGCTTTTGCGGAAATCGTGAAAAATGCAGTATAGCAGCACCCCCTATTGGGCGATTTACATTAAAAACTAAACAGCAATAATTTATATCAGAGACTATCAGTATCTGAAGTTTGCTGAAAATTAGTGCGCTAGTTCTTGAGATAGAGGTATTGCGATAATCATGAGTAATGGTTTATAGTAGCGTCACCTGTTGGGCGATTTTCACCAAAAAAATCAGCACCAAATTATATTAAGGACTAATTGAATCTGAAGTTTTATGAGAATCTGTGCATTAGTAGATGAGATATAGCTGTTGCGGAAATCGTAAAAAATGCTGTCTGCCTGTTGGACGATTTACACCAAAAAGTAATCAGCACCAGTTTATATTAATGTTTAACTGAATCTAAAGTTTTGTGAAATTCCGAGCATTAATTCTTGAGAGAGAGCGCCCAGAAAATCTTTGACACATAAAGACTCACAGAGTGACAGAGTGTCAGAGTGACAGACAGGCTTACAGACAGACATTTTCTAAAATCCATCAAACCGTGTTCAGGAACTTCTAAAATGCATAAATCCATCGAAAACCGGAAGTCGGAAACCGAATCTAAAATTTTCTTCTTGTAAAAATAGAAGAAAGTAAAAAGAAAAAAAATCCAAGAAAGAAATCATGGTATACTTATCACATATCTGATAGTTCTAAAAAAATATTTTTTAATTACAGATTTGAGAATTATAAATGATTGAAAAACAAAATCAAATATTTAATGCATGCTTAAATTCAGAATGAAAACTGGTGACGTTATAAATGAAATTTTTATAATTATATTTAATTCGGAAAGTCCTTTTCTTTTACTCGTACCAAGTACGTAGCAACGCAAAATAAAAATTTCCTATCATTTCACGAAAATGGATTTCTCATTTACAAAATATTTAGAATATTTTAATGGATTCGCTGAAGTTCGTTTATATTTTCTCTGAATATATTTTCTTTCAGACGAAAAATGCAGAAAAAATGAGAAACCTAATTACAGGATTTAGTGAAATGCTTCTTTAGAATTATGCAAAGTATTTGGAATATGATTACGTCATTTTGAAATATGCTTTCAATACGAAAAAAGAGAAGCAAAAATCATGAAGTCGATAACACAGTTTAATTAACTGGAGAGATTTTTCTCTGCCACACATTAACGTCCATGCATGATTTACTGCAGATAGTATAATTAATAATTTAATATTATAGACTTCACTTTCACTGAGTCTGATTTCAAGAAAATATTTTCTTCGTAAACCTACAGCGCTATGAAAACTTAGTAAACTAATTGAAAATATTGTATTTTTAATAAGATAATAATAAGCTTAAGAAGTCTCCGATAAATCTAATTAATATATATTTTTAAAATTAATTTTCTTCATTCTTAATTCATTTTATTTTTTTCCTAAATTAACTTTCTTTCTTTCTATAAAAACTAATTATGTTATATGTTAAATGTTCTTTCAAAATTATTCAAAGTAACTTGAAATCTGATTACGTAATGATCTACTCAGATATATTTCCGAGGAAAAACAAGTAAAGCTCATGAATTCCAAAACAATATTCAATAAACCGGAAATTTTCTTTATATACCACATGATAGTGTTGATACATAAACGATGAACATGATTTGGTGAAGATAATTTAATTAATATTTACACGTTATATCATTAATTTTCGATTCGTCTATTTTCACATCTGCCTTCAATAGGCAACATTTAATCTAGAAAGAAATATTAAAGGACATTAATAAACAAAGTGAATGAAGATTTAAATTCGTAATTATCACCTTTTAAAGCTTTTTGTAAATGACTTTTTTGTGTGTTTAGTTATTATGAAAAGTTTATTATGTACCCTGTAAAAAAGAACAAATATTTCATAATCTAGTAGAATGGGAAGTTCCTGTACGAATCATCTCATCATCCGGCTGAAATTTCAGATTTGTTAAAACTCGATTCTCATATTGAAATACAACTGCTCTGACAAGTCATATCTTGGTAGAAAACGCTGAAGAGATTGTTTTCTGACACACATTAACGTTCATACATCATTTACTACAGATAATTTAATTATTAATTTAATATTATACACTCCATTTTCTCTGAGTCTATTTTCGAAAATATCATTCTTTCTATCGTAAATCTATAGAGACATAAAAACTTAATAAACTAATTGAAAATATTGTATTTTTACTTTCTTCTGTCTTTACAAGAACAAAGTATTGGATTCGTAAAAAAAATTCGACTACCGATTTTCGATAATATTTATTCGTTTAATAAGGTCCTGAACACGATATGACGGTTTTTAGAAAAGGTCTGTCTGTAACTCTGTCACTCTGTCAATCTGTCAGTCTGTATGTGACAAAAATTTTTGAGCGCTCTATCTCAAGAACTAATGCACGGAATTTCACAAAACTTTAGATTCAGTTAGACCTTCATATATATCGGTACTGATTACATTTTGGTGTAAATCGTTCAACAAGTGGCGCTGCTATGCTGAATTATTCATGATTATCCCAATAGCTCTATCTCAAGAACTAATGCACGAATTTCCAAAAATTTCAGATTCAGTTAGTCCCTGATGTACTGTATAGTTTTTGGTGTAAATTTACCAACAGGTGACGCTGCTATGCTGTATTTTTCACAATTCCCACTATTGCGGTATATGTATCTCAAGAACTAATGCATGAATATTCACCAAGCTTCAGATTCAGGATAAATTGGACCTAATTAGTTTTTGTTGTAAATCGCCCAACCTGTGGAGCTGCTATGTGGATTGTTTTACGACGTCTACAATAGCTATATCTCAAAAACTAATGCTCGGGTTTTTATCAAACTTCAGATTCGATGAGAAGTCGACATAAGTTTTTGATGATTGATTTTGGTGTAAATCACCAAACCGTTGGCGCTAACATGCTACTTTTTTCAAGAATTATTAACATATATGAGATTGATGAAAGTTTTGGGACTGCCACATTCGACTACTTTAAATAGTTAAGCATAAGAATAAGAAATCTCTGATAAATCTAATTAATATTGTTAAAAAGTCCTGAATTAATTTTCTTCATTCTGACCACATTTAATTTTTTTCCTACATTCATTTACTTTCTGATATAAGTGTATAAATATAAAACCTAATTACAGGATAGGTTAAATGTTTTTTTAGAAGTACTTGAAATGTGATTATGTAATGCTCTTATACGATATATTTGAAGAAGTAAAGCTCGTAAAGAAGAAGTAAAGCTCGTGAATTACAAAATGATATTTATGCGACATGAAATCTTCTTTATAAGCCACGTGTTATTGATGGTGCATGGGTCACGAACATGAATTGGTGAAGATATTAATATAATTAGTTTTTCACATTATAGAATTTATTTTCACTTAGTATATTTTCACATCTGTGTCTACCAATTGTTACAGCTAATCAACAATGATATATACAAAAACATCAATAAACAGATTGAGAATAATGGAGTTTTGTAATTTGTAATTTTCATTTTTTTTAAAGCTTTTTTTAATTTAGTTATTTTCTATTATATTTTTATTTAAACTTAAATTATGTACACTGTAATAAAGAAAAAATATTTGTTAATATAGGATAATATAATACAACTACAAAAGAAAAATTTCAATAATCCCTTCGGAGTGACTAATAATTCCTAAAAGGATTCCTTTATTCTATAAACCTTAGAAACCAATATATATTCGAAATTTAAAGAATCATTTGTAAAACACAATCTTTATTTTGAAATAAAAATTACATAGTATTTACAGGGATACACAAAACATTCCGGATACAATACTGCATCCGAAATATTGTATTTTAGCATAGACTGTTGGAAGTGCATTTTTAGTTGTGAGATGAGTTTAACTAAATTTTTGTATGTTACGTTGTGTGTATAAATGCTGTGGATCATATACAGGATTACACAAAATAAATTGTAAGGATCACTGAGTATGAACGAATATAGCATAAATGCAATTTTTAAATGAGTTATGCATTTTTGCGCAGAACTACATTTAGTATATTGAGATATGTTTGTAGAATATAGATAAAATGTTATAGATGTTCGCGCAAATAATTAGACACATGGCTGTCTATGGATGATAATCTCTGGAAGTGTGATTTCACTAGATTTAAGTGTGTCTTAGCCTTACTTAAATATTAGTTAAATAGTGGCATGGGTATAAAGATAGTAGGTTAGATACAGGGCTGTACACAAGTATTAAGGTATTTACCCAGGATTCGTAAAAGTGTTCTTCATTCTAGAATTTACAGAAACCAATATACTTTTGAGATTTAAAGAATCATTTATAAAACACAATCTTTATTTTGGTGTCACTGATTTTCGGAAAATTTCCCGAGTACTTACATAATTTTGTATACTGCATACCCTACTTTAATTATAAAATTTATATTCAGGGTATCCTTTAATTGACAGAAAAATTTAAAATCTCAATAAAAATAAAGAAAGGAAACAATTGAAATAATTTTTGTTGGAGATATCTTTATTGAGTCAGGAGTTTATATATTACGGTTTTGATTTTAATTCTTAAGATTCCCACATAGTTCGTACTGCTGCCGGAAATTCTTAGGATATTCAGACTAAAGAATAAAAATGAATCAGAGTGTACTCAATTTTTATCTTTCATCATGTTTAACTAGTAAAAAGCCAAAGTTTTGTTTTAAAATTGTAAGTTTTTATTGAGTAAGTTTTTTTGTTGTTTGCGATAGTTCAGTGCCATCTATGTGTGATATATGGAACAGAAAGAAAAAGTGTAGTAAAGAAATGCCTGAATTACACATTAATCACTTGCGACAATTGTTTCAATAGGTGTCACCATTTACTTTTTCAAGAATTTTAAAACGTTCAGCCCATTATAGTATGGCCTAAATATTCTGTTTAAGATATCTATCCAATTCGAGTTCCACATAGATGACCATTATAAAAGTGCTACAATTATATATTGCTGAATATATATATTATGTATTCGTGGACAAATTTCTATTGATATCCGAAAAACAAATATTAAAAAAAATAATAGTGCGCATTTTTAAAAATATAAGAATAAATATACATTTATAAATTATAATAAATCCAAATTCAGAAAAGTATTTCAAAATTTACACAATGAAATACAAAATAACAAAATACGATATTTTAGAAATTTTATATCCTTTCATTTAAATGCGCATTTACAAGTAAAGTGCGGAATTTATTATTATTATATTATCTATTTAATCTAACGAAGCTATTATCTTACTTTCTTAGCAATTTTATTAAAAGCAATTGCTTTTAAAAAATAGTTTTCTGTTCCATTTAAGAGTGCTACAATTAATTGTGTTACAATGAAATTAATTTTCTGCATATTAAAAGCTGCAGATTTTCTTTTTCGTTTAAATACAGTGTAACAATGTTTTTATTTCTAAAATATGTAGGCTACTTAGATAAAAACTAACATGTTCTGAACAAGATTTATAATTTCCTTTAGAAATATCCAATAAGTCTACAGAACTTATAAGTCTACAGAAAGCATTTTTGAAAGTTTTTCTTTTTCTTTTTTCCCTGTCCAGGGGAATACCACCAGTTAATTTATAAGCCTTCAGTAATACTTCTGTTGATCTTTTCCTATTATTTGGACTCTTTTATAATTTGTTTCTTTATCTCCCTTATGGACTGCATTATAAAAAGACTTTTATAAGTCCTTTATTTCCTGTTTAGACTGCATTAAAAAGGGACTTTTGGAAGGCGATCTTCTTTTATTCCGCGAACATGCCTATAAGATTTAACCTTATTACGTTCGATTGTCTGTAGATCATCCTGTATGACTTGCATGATTGCACGTATTTTGAATTTTAAACTTTTCCCACTCAAGATGTTCATGCTGATTTTAGCCAGAAATCCATTTCGGTAGATAGGACATTAAGTTTTATGGATATTTTTAAGGTCTCCAAACCATACAATAAAATGCTTTACACGATTGTACTTTAACCTACTCAGTCCTGGTCTTACCTATATGAGATACTAAACCAAACTTTTTAAATTATTTTAAAAGCGTTTAGGTTCGTCGAAAATATTTATTTATCTTCAAAAATATAAGAACGCATTTTTTATTTTTAACTTTAGGAGAATAGTATGCAATGTAATTTTCAAAAGTGTTCAGAGAAGCAGATACTAAGATCAAATAAATTAGAGAGCGTTATTGCGTTTCAACATGTTACTCTTTTATAATTTCTACAAACCTTACAAGAAAAATTTGTTAAAAGGAAACTTTTTCTTCTATTATAAAGTACACTATTACAAAAGACTCTCAAACCATTTTATAATTCACATATTCGGTCCACATTTATAAACGAAATCATATTATTTAACTAATTAGGTAGTTTCAGTAAAATTTAGCATGTCGTCACTGTATTCGACTTAAAACACGAGAACGAACAGAAAAGTTAGAGCTCTGAGCTTGCGTAGCTATATTTAATATACTTCTGTATGAATGAGTTTTTATATTTAAAATTTGTTTTAAAAAATTAACTTATCATCAATAAATAACATCAGTTAAGCAATTTTTGATAGAAAACCCGAACGTAGCTAAAAGCATGTTCCACTGCTGAATATAGGAGTATCTTGCCTAAATTATAGTATTTAAATCCACCCGTAGTATCAATATAAATCTATATCTATTTTTCAATATAAAAGGAAATTATTTTATATGATTTGGGATTATTATTGGAAATTTAGTTTAAATAATTAAGACTAAAACTTATACAAATGGTTAAGGAGCTACCGAATTTCTTATCGTTTAGCATAGAAATAAATCTGGACAAAATACTATATCACAAAAACTAACACTCTGCTTTTGATATGTATACCTATAAGTTTTCAAATGAAAATCAAATTTAAAATTAATTCCTTAAAAGGCGCAAAGGCCAACCTAGTGAAAAAGATTTCATGCCGAGACTTGAACCCAGGCCATCAGTATAGCGTACTGACGTTCTACCAACTACACCACATGGAACGATACCCTTACCCAGCCTGGAAACACTATTACAGGCTGGCAAGGCTACAAACTCAGCGCAAGTTGGAATATTTTCCGTGAGCCACCGACCTGGGGCAAACACAGGCTCTTAATTAAATCCAGCATCGATTGAATCCATATTTGGAAATTTTTCCAGGGAGAAATTTTCGCCTTGCATACAATATTTCAAATGAAAATCAAATTTCAAATTAATTGCTTAAAGGGCGCAAAGGCCAACCTAGTGAAAAAGTTTCCATGCCGGGACTCGAACTCGGGCTATCAGCATAGCGCTATACTGATTGAATTTAAATCGATTCATTTCTAAAATCTAAAAGGTTTTCCCGCAGGAAACACTGAAAGATTCGTTTATAATTACTTGAATTAACAGTGTTCATTTTTTGTTGAAAAACAAACTTGGATTTATATTAATTTCTAAAGGAATGTCTTTTTATTTTCAACAAAACTTTCTTTGCCTTTACAAAATAAATCTATCTCGAAATATTTTCGTCATTAGATAATTGAATATGTTTATATATTTACTAGGAATAAAAGCGAAACTCGTTTTTAACTTCTTTTAAAAATTATAATACATATATTTTTAAAACATGACTTTTCTTAAATTTTGATTTTCATACATGCTATAGTAAATTTACATGTTAAATATACAAATCACACGGGCATTACAAAAAAATAATAATATTTAATTATATGATGTGTCAGATGTTTTAAAGTTATTTTAATATCTATTTTAATAACTTTCGTTATACTCACATTTATTTGTCTATTTTTTTTTTATATTTCAAATTTCAATCTTATTATTACTTTTTTTCATAATAAAAAAAAAAACTTAGAATTAATTATTTATTTTACAAATTGAAGTTAATTTAGTCCTGGATTAAAATTGGATTCCTCGTTTTTTTAATCATATATTCGACGTACAATCAAAATCCCTTTCAATGTCGGAATAAAGGACACTGAAATAAAGCTATGTTTTTACAATGCTAAAAATCAAATTTAAATTTCATTAATTATGCGAATTTTTCAAAGTGCCCTTCAATGATGTTATAGATAGATCTTGAAATTCATGGGAATTTATGCTCATTATTAAAATACCTTAGAGCATCTTCATCTACCTTACTCAATAAAAAATTTTACGTCATATGCCCTACTAAATATGTGCCTAAAATCGACGGTATTTTACAAGGCACGATTAAAGTCCTGAAATAATTTTTTCTTTACTATGTATATTGAAGAAAGTACGCTTGAAATCCGCCGTACATTTAAAAAATAATGAAACTTCTGAAAATATATACATATGTGTATTTCGCCGATTTTTTTGATTTCCGAAGAAAAAAAGCATTTACATAAAACTGTAAAAAGATCGTATTTTAGAAACGCCTTTGTTAAACAATAATGTCTACAAAGGAATACCAAACTTGGTTTTTCATAATATCGCACAAAAAATAACAAATGTAAAAAATATTTCGTTAATCCATATTTTTAAAAATTCCAATGTACACATTTGAGCATCCCCAGCATTTCACGAGAACAACGAGAATAAATAAGTAAAATAACAAATGTATGTGTATTTTAATCAAGACATTTATATTAAAAAAAAATTGTTTAATGTTTGATAATTATAACTAGAGAGATTTAAATTCATTACAAATTTTTCAATAAAATCATGTTTAGTATCCAAAAACACTGATAACATATGAGACAAGTAAATTAAATAAAACACACAAACTTGAATAGCATTAACAGCAGAAAATTGTGCTGTATAAAAATTAGCATGTACATTTATGGAAAGATAGCTCTGTTCATCAATTTTGATGGTCATTTATACAAATTTTTAATACTGGCAATTAATTTAATAAATTTTATTGGAGATGAAATTGTATGTAATGCACGAATAATGATCTATAACATCACAAGTTCTCCAACGGTATGATGTTTGTGAGATTAATATAATACAAACGTATAAAGAAACTCAAAATTAAAATGCATAAAATGGTTTTTGTAATGAGGGGATAAATTATTAATTATATGTTTTACATATTAACGTTACATTTAAAGGTTACGTTAAATAAATTTTCTTTAATTTAGCATAAAATTTCATTGATATTAACATATCCCATTTTGTTTAATATCTCTGAAGAATTGCTGTACAAATAAACACATAGAGGGTAAGGAATATTTAGCAAAGAATGATGAAGCGGAAAATTAATATTTCCACCAATATAATCCTATTCAGTAATTTAATATATATTTAAACAGTCTTTTTTTCACCTGGTTCTTCATTAGCTTCTTAATCGTCGGGTAATTTTCGGAAAATTCCATCTTCCTACCCATACAAATTCTTAAAATTAAGAATTCCGATGTTAAAATCAAGTTTGTCAATTCAGTGCTGCCAAATATTGGGTGCTTAAAGATTTAAAATAATCTCGGAAGCGGCAAAATCAAAAAAGAAACTATAATATATTAGGTAATAAACGGATGGTGTTCTTCAATAACATCTTTCCTTCCGTATCATGTTTCTGATGTTAATATTAATTAAAATGTTGAAACTTACTTTCTGATGAAGTTTGAAATTTTAATTATTTTCGATATGTAATATTTTCGTAAAATTAAAACATGAATACTGATAAAATTTCAATAATATAACAAATGTTCTTTTTCTATTACCATAAGCCTTTCGATTTGAATTATCAAGAAAATCCTGTTTTAATAGAAAATATCGGAAGTAGCGTTTACTACCCTTTTAACTTATGAAATATTAAGTAAAATTTTTGACTGTTTTCAGAAATTGTGATAATTTAAAAAAGTTTCATATCATAGAAAGACATATTTCCAATTCATACAATATTGTGATATATTACCAAATGTCGCTCTAATAAAACTTAATTTTGACAAAACTTGCATTGATATTGTTCATGCATCATAGTAGATTTTGAAATGATTTTATTTATTAAATCTGTTTTAATTAATTTATCATATACCATGTCGATTATAACGTGTGAACTTTTTTCTTCTATAATAGATTTTATCTCTTTTGAACAGGTTGTGGCTACATAAAAAATAAAGTTTTTTTTTTTTTTATAAATTGTTATTTTAAATGTATTTTAGTAAGAGTTTAGCGTCTCACTTTATTATAAATTTTATGTAAATACATTTACAAGTGGTTCTAAAAATATAAGATTAAAAATATGAGGTGGCCTTTAAATAACCCACTTCCATCAAAATCAAATCGTCAGCAAAAAAAAAAACTAAATGACAACCTATTTGTTATAGCTATATAGCTGCAACAGAAATAATGAAAACTACAGCATATTAGCGGCACATCCAGTATACATCCAAACATAATACTGATCTATATATATCAAGGTCTAAAAGAATAGAACGCTGGGTAGAATTCTGTGTATTATTTCTTGAGATATCATTATCGTAGAAATAGCGAAAAAAATGCAGCAATGCTTTGCCGACAATTTTCACAAATTATAATCTGTGTATATTTATGTTAACTTTCCATATTAAATTTGGTAAAATTCCGTAGAATTTATGTTCAGATATATCTATTGCGGAAATCATGAAAAGGCAGCACAGCAGCACTACCTGTTGAGCGATTTACACTGAAACCTAATCGCCGCCAGTTTATGTTAAGGTCAAAATTAATCTGAATTTCAATTAAAATCCATGCATTTGTTCTTGCGATAGAGCGTCTATAATATATTTTTTTTTCTAATACAGACAGATTCACTGACAGACATTTTCTAAAAACGGTGAAATCGTGTTCATGATCATCTAATATGATGAAATCCATCTATAAAACAGGAAATCAAAAATTTTCACGAATCCTGTTTTTTATCTTGTACTGATAAAAGAAAGTAAAATTGAAAGTGGTGGCATTTTAAATGATCGTAATTATAAACATTTCTCTTGACAAAAATCAAGCAATATTGAATTTTATATAATTCGAAAAATCTTTTGTGGAAACAATGTGCTTTTCCTCTCATGACAAAAAAAAATATTCCACGGAAACCGATAATGTCTGTAGCTTCTGCAAATCCCTCCCCACACACACACAATCCCTGGAGAAAAATGTGTCTGTTCAATATTGCATCAGTTAATGCACAATCGGCTGTGTTTAGTTTCCATGCACACTTGGTACTCATTTACATATATCAGGAAATGATGAAAGGTTCAGTGCAGCTTGTCCCATTTATGAGGCAAACATGCGGCATATAAAGTGGAAACGCGATGCCTAAAAGAACGATCTATCGTGTGTAAAGTAATTTCAAACGGTAGTTCCATTTCACACATCGAAACCACTGATTATCCTCTATTTCCTAGATGAATTAGATGATTGGCAAATTATTTTTATTCTAGATGAACGTACACGTTATATTATAAAGCAGAAAAAACAACGTTTAAAGATGCACAAATAATACATAAAAAGCAGCAAACAGCTGTTTTGAATCTACTAGCGATATTCATCTTCAGTGCAAGATAGAGAAAATGCAACAGCGTGCTAGAAAAAGCAAGGCTGAGAAAAATGATAGACAGAGACGCGCTGGCATATATACCCGATGCGGGTAGCGAAGGCGCCAAATACAACCAATGAGAGAGAAGCAGTCGAAACGACTGGGTGGACAAGTAGCGACATGTACAGGAGAAGGAGAGAAAAAGAAACCAAAAAAGGGTTAAATTAAATTAATGCTTTTCAAATAGTAGGAGAGCTGTTGAACTTTTTTGAGTAGGTATTTGAGGCACCCTGAAAATTTGTGCAGCACTTCTTTTGTAAGGCCTGAATACAAAATGGAATGTCTGGCTGAAGGATCGTGGCCCAAAACCTGTGCCAGACACGTGTCAAGTGCCATTTTTTTTACACTACCCAGAAAAAGTATTTGAGGCACGCTGAGATTGAAACAGAATAATATTTATACTTAGAAAAAAATATTTTGAAAATGACACACACTTTAGTCTGCCCAAAAACAGTGCCAGACACGTGTCAAGTGCCATTTTTTGACTACACAAAAAAGGTATTTGAGGCACGCTGAGTTTGAGGCACAATAAAATTTATGCTTAGAAAAAAATATTTTGAAAAGGACAGACACTTTAGACAGGTGCCAGACACGTGTCAAGTGCCATTTGTTGTCTGGCACAGGTTTTGGGCCACGATCCTTCAGCCAGACATTCGATTTTGTATTCAGGCATTACAAAAGAAGTGTTGCACAAATTTTCAGGGTGCCTCAAATACCTTCCCTAAAATGTTTAACAGCTCTTGGACTAAAATACTTGGAAAATCAGGAGCACTAGATAAGTCATTGATTAAAGTGTGAGAATTTTTAATGATGTGGCAAACTTCCCAAAAATCAAGATCAAGGTTAGAGGAACATTTTAAGGAAGGAACAAGGTTAGGATAATGGTGACTGGGGAAAAATCGAACCTATATTGAGAAGATCAAGAATGTTGAGCAATAGAAGAACGTTTAAGCTCCTGATTTTTAACATAACCTTCATGCTCTTTTAAACGAAATCTAAGAGCACGTTTAGTCTGGTCAATATAAGAAAGGCCACACTGGCAGGAGATTTGGCAAATACCCCAGTTATCTAGGCGATCAATGGGGTGTTTGAAATTTGAAAAAGTGAATTTATTAACAGGAGAAAAAATAAAATTAAAATCAAACCTTCTTAAGATTTTAGAGACTTGCTGACTGTTTTTAGGAAAAAATGGTAACACATCTGAAGTATTAGAGTTGGAATTAGAATGCTTTTCAGAATGGACGGATTTCGTCAATTTCCTATAAATAGAATCAGTTATATTAGTGGAATAACCACGATCAACAGCAATAGCTTTGAGGTAATTAAGTTCAGCACTGAGTAACTGAGGAGTGGAACAAATATTGGTAGCCCGAAAAACGAAAGTATTGAAAGCAGCAAATTTCTGGTTAGGGGGGTGAGAAGTATACCTGTGAGGTGGGAGACTGACAGCAAAAGATTTACGAAAGACGGTAGTCTGAAAGCCAATTTCACAACGAATAACAAGGACATCCAGGAAAGAAAGGCAGTTATTGGTCTGAATTAAGAGGCAAATTTAATGCAGGGATCAAAGGAATTCATAATAGAGATAATATGATTAATATCTGAATTCATTTCAACCAGGACATAAATATCATAAACATAACGAACATAGAACGGAAATTTTAAAATTTCAAAAAGTTTGACCTCAAAATAGTGCATATAAATATGACATAAAATTGGACTAAGATGATTACCCATAGCCAAACCGTCAATCATACGGAAGAAATTACCATTGAAAACAAAAGTATTTTGCGACAAGCAAGCGCGAGTGAAAAAGATATGCTCTTTGATTTCAAAATAAAATAAATGGAATTAACAAAGCCTTTTCTTGAGGCAATCTAAAGTCCCCTCAACTGAAACGTTTGTAAATAATGACTTAACATCAAAAGAAACCATCATGTGACCCAGTGGCTTAAAATTATGAAGTTTTTTAACAAAATCAAAAGAATTCTTAACAGTGAAACAGTTACTGCTCAAAAGTGAGGAAAAGACAGAAACTAAATATTTGGCAAGCTTATAAGAAGCTGTACCGATACTAGAGACAATAGGTCTAAAAGGAATGTCAGGTTTATGGACCTTAGGTAAAGCATAAAACCTGGCACAATGCGCAATAGGCGGAAAAAGAGACTTCTTAAAGTTAGCAGGAATAATTGAAGAAGGCTTGATGGCAGATTTAATAGAGTTAATTTCACTAGTGGAAGTGTATTTGCGGATATGCACATACGGATCATCATTAATTAATTTATGGGATATTTCCAAATACGTAAATTTGTCGAGAAGAACAATTTGACCACCTTTGTCCGCCTTAGTAATAATTAAATTTGGATCAGAACGCAAATTTTTCAGACATTGTTTAACAGGATTTTTAAGATTAGGCTTATAATCATTAGAACTGAAATCAAAAGTATTTGCAATGAGATGCCTAAGGGACTTCTTATGGGAAGAAGATAGAGCGCTATGTTTCAAGGCTCTTTCAATAGGAGCAATAAGATTAGGTAAAGAAGAAATAGCAGGGACCGAAAAAAGGTTATTCAGTTTGAGAGCATCGAGCTGATTGTTACTTAAAGGAACACTAGAAAGATTGACAACAGCATTTTGATTAACAAGAGGCAAAATCCTGGAGTTATTAGCGCAGAACTTTCACAAAGTGTATTAAATTTCTTCTTTAAAACCGAACAATGAACAGAAGAAACTGTGAGAACTCTGCTCCTTGACCTTATGTCCATAGACTCAATATCAGATGTAGAATCAGTAAGGCTGATATGTAAAGAATATAACTCGCACTCTATATAAGCAATTTTGTGGCGAGTTTCTTGAACAAAGCTCTTAAAAGAGTGACTTTAGAACGAAATAAGACCTTGTGAATCCTATTTGAAGAAGATAAATTACAACGTATGAGAATGAATTTAGGAATAACCTTCTTACGCCTACAATCAAGTAGGAAATGTAAGTGTTCCAAAAACCTGTACTTTTTAAATCGTAAATTACAAAACCTATCGATTCTCCGGTAGATGTCGATAGTCTTGTCCCCCCCCCCCCCAGTCGTTTCCACTGCTTCTCTCACATTGGTTGTTTTTGGCGCCTTCGCTACCCGCATGGGGTATATAATCCTATATACCACATATATAAGTATATGACTAGCATTTTGCTCAGCCTTGCTTTTTCTAGCACGCTGTTCCCTTTTCCCTATCTTGCACTGAAGAAGAATCTCGCTAGTAGATTCGAAACCGCTGTTTACTGCATTTCGTGTATTATTTCTGCATTTTTTTATCGTTGTCTTTACTGCTTTTTAATATTGTTGCACAAAGGCTTTATTTACTATTTTTATGTACACGTTATATTTGAATGAAATTAGGCTGAAGTGATGCCATAATCATTTATATGGATTGGTAATTTATTATGCTTTCATACAAATTAGTTTTGATTTGGCAGAAAGGAATGAATATATAACCGATTTTTTATAATAAAAAAATAATAAAGGGAATTTTACTGAATGAAAATTTCAAATGCATTATTATTAAATATTCTGGCATAAATACCAATAAATCATCACAATAACAATATATTTAAAGCAATACTTCAGAATAAAATATTATTTACTTCGTTTACATATGGTCACTGGCAAGTTTAATAAAACGTGATATAAATTGTATATGCATGGTTTTCGTGAAGAAATAGTTTCAATATTTTTACGTAAGTTCTGTTAATCTTCTGCAGTTCTGTTAATTGAGACAGATTGTTTACAAACTTGAAACTGTAATGCGTAATGTATCTTTCAAAGTATGAAGTGTTCAATGCTATGCGCATTTTATTAACAATATAATGCTTTATTAAAGGTCTCTTATTGAAAATCACATTTTAGCAGAATCGCATTAGTTATCCCACTGGAATAGTAATTAAATTACTTCACAGAGAAAAATAAAATTTCCTCTCATATCAAGAGATTTAGAAATAATACTTATACCGGCGAGACTCAAAATAAATTGAATTTCATATAATTCGAAAAATCTTTTGATGAAACATTTTCCTTTTCCTTTCATAAATTTTGAGAGTATGTAAATAATTCGTATTTGTACAAGATAATTCTAAAACAGTTCAAAGAATAAGACGTTGGAAGTTGATGATAAATATAGTGTTATTCAAAGGATGAAATCTTAAAGAGGGCGAATTAATAATTACGAATCATTGCATAGCTTCAAGTGATCATTTTTCCGTTGTTAAAATTTTTGTGATAAATGAATTGCCAGCTTTCCAAATCTAACAATATTAAAAAAAAATCTCCTTCCACAAACAAATAAAGAAAGAGTCTATATCTACATCAGCCAAACTACATGATTTGGCTGACGAGTCATGACGAAAAAATACAGAAAATAACAAAAGCTACTCACTTATATACAGTACTTTTCTGATTCTGACAATATCTGTTATTTCAAAAAATATCAATATTTACTATTTCAAAATAATTATTCTCTTCAAGTCATTTCGTGGATTAGGTAGAGAAATTTTTCTCATTCGGTTCGATGTTTTTGAAGTTATTGTTTCCGTATAAGAGAATTGTGAGTTGGATACGATTAATATTTTGAAAGAATGACGGACTGGTTCGCGTTTTATAATATTTAGGTTTGCTCAGGAACTTCTTGTCCCAATTGGAAATTTAATATATCTACATATCTTAAATTAAATCGGTAATCGCTGTAACATGGTCGTTTGGAAAGATTTGCGTTTAATAAATATAAAGTAATACAAATTTTAGATTAAAAAAAAGATCAAATTTGGTTAAAATGTTTTAAATAGGTGATGTTATTCCAATAAACTAGTTTAAATTTGTTAGACCCGATTTCTAAAATATATTTAATCGTACGGTTTACAATCTTTGACTAGAAAGAGCACAGAAAATATCGATTAGGAAAAACCACTTAAAAATGAATTTAAAGATATACACAGAGAAATGATGTAAATGAAAATTAAAAAAAAAATATTATAGCGAGATAAAATGCCATCTTCCCGTAGTTGTTATCTAAACTCATTATATCGAAATCTTCAGTTTGTTGTTATATGTGATCCATTAAATGAAAAACATAATTATTTTTAAAAAAAAATTCTTTTTGTGTAAACGTATACCACAAAATACAAAATAATTATCATCTCTCTTACACAGAGACAATTTATAAAAAATATGTGACTGATTTAAATAATATTTTCTCGTGTAAATGAATAATAAGAATTTGTACATTCATATTTAAATGAAAATAAAAAAGTTCAACATTAATAGTTCGTACACTGTAAAAAAAATTCCGCAACGTTCCTGGGAAAAAATGGGCAGCTGAGTTGCCCATTATTTCCAAGAAACATTTCTTGAAAATGACTGGAACTTTACTGTATATGTTAAAAACTTTCTACAGAAATGCCAGTAAATTTCCTGCGAAATACCAGGAATATTTCTGTTGACAGCAAAACATTACTGACATTTCACAGCATCGGGATTCGCAGACGATTGTTACATTTCTAGTTGACAATTTTCGCTTTATTATCATTATTTGTTAGAATGAAAAAATATTTTGAAATTGACATCAAAATTATTATTTATAATTTACACGAAAAAATAAATTTTCAGTTAAAATTCAATAAAGTAAATACATATATGATATATTGTTTCTGAACTTTGCTTAAAATATAAAAATATATAAATGTAAATAATAATTAGAAAAAAAATCTAGACATAAAATAATTTGGATTTTCGTCAGTAATTGTGTTAGTTTACAAGTTAGATAAAATACATATAAATTTTCATGAAAAAAAAAAAACCTAAACGTAATTGTATATATTTTCCGAAAATAAAACAAAAAAATTCAAATTTGCAGCAATTCAAAGTGTCAAATATATATCAAATTTAAATCAAATTGTAATAAAGTGTTAAAATATAAAATTAATTAAAAAAAAAAAGTCGAGGTAGCATCGAACTCGGGCCGTACGGGTGGCGTGCGAGCTTTCTGCGTCTACACCACGAAAGACACGTTGAGAGCTGCAAACTAATGGGTATTTGAAACGTATGCTAAACCTCGGCATCTAATTTCTCAAAATCTAAGGCCCATTTGAAGAAATCCTTTCACAAGAATAATTAGAGTTAAGAACTCTAAAACATACTTTAAATTAATCAAAATCGGTGAGAATCATGTTTGATTGTCCCCTGGTTAAATGGAGATCCAAATAATAGGTGTATTTTTTTACACGGTCTGCTCGTTAAACGTTCCACAGACAAGTACGAGAGATAATCTCTTAGCGATGTGACAGAGGTATTGTATTTTCATCTGAATTGTCTTGACAATAGAGACGTAAAGAATTATGTCGTCTATTGATTTATTTGCATTCCATAATGATTTTTTTACATTCATTTAAGGAATTCGTTTTCGACACTCGCGCGCGAGCAACGGATTATAGCAAAAAAATAATAAATGGCGGCCGCAGCGTTTTGCTGTTTCCAACTTTTGTTCAGGGTTCAGGAACGTTTCAGATAAGAAAACCAGAATTTCACAGGAAAGAGCTAAATTATTCTGAAAACCTGAGAAAAGGCGCAACGTTTCTAGATTTTACATGGAGCGTTACCATTTTTTTACAGTGTATGAAATTGTAGAAAATCCATAACTGTCATTCTTACTGTTAATTTATCTCCATTGTTTACAATGTAGTTTAGTCTAATATTTTATTTTGTTACTATTGTATCATTACGCGTGGAAATTTCAATGTGGAGCGTTTCATATAAATATTTTGAATGATTATTCCCTTATTTTATATTTTATTACGAAGTAGATGTCAAAGTTTAGATGTCAAATGTTGAAAGAATATTTTTAACCATCAAATCTGGTTATTTTAAACAATAATTAAGTCATGAAACAGAAAACAATCAGCGTTAGGTTCTGATGATGTTCTATTTAAGCTAGCACATACAAACACGAATAGTGATTCAGTAAGAGTACTTTACAAATGGTATTGGACGTCTCTCGTTATGGAAATAATCATTGATTTATATTATTGTGAATGTGCGGTATTAGTACATTGTAAATCATAAGATTTAAATTTAATTTAATAACTAGAAGTAATTAAATTACAAAATAGCATTAGTTGCTTTACATTGAATAAAATGCTTAATAAAAACTTAATTATAATTTTTCAGTGGACTAAATAATCTCTGAAAAAGAAAGATATGAGCCAGTTTCCAGAGTTAGGGGAAATGCAATTTTTAAAACCATTTAGTGACTTTTAATTATTATGAGGATCTATAAAGACAGAATACTTAATATGCTGTACATATGAGGCAAACTGAGATCCTATTTATTGTATTTTTAATAACAAATTACCAGCATAGTACATAATAGAGAGTTGGTCAAATATCCCTCGTCCCTGTCATACATAATAATCTAAATACAGCAGCTCTGATAATGTTATGATATATGATAATGTTAATGTAGAGCTATATTATTAGATTAATATTCGCTGTAAACGTATAAAATTTGTGAATATGAATTTATGTCATTTCAGATTAAATTAATAGAGTTAAAAAAATTCGAAGTCTTAAAAGTGTAAGAAAAAGTACATATACAATTTTAAAGAGCAAGCTCGCTAATCTATATTATTTTTGCTCTTTAACTTTGCTTGGCTGACTTGGATTGAATACATAAATTTATTAAAGACGAAGATTTAGCCTATCAGAATAACTTTTCAACTTAGAATTTTCTGGCCTTTTTTTAAAAAACATTTTACTACCGTTTCTATAATCTCTTTTTTGTTCAGGCAAAATATTCCATTATTAGAACTTATTTCTTAAGTAAAAGTTACTTAAATTTCCATGGAAAGTATTTTTTTTTTTTTTGCTTTAATGAAACAAAGAACAGGAATACTCTTCAAAGTAAAGTGATTTACGTTTATGCAATGATCCTGCAAATGTCTAGAAGTGAAAGAACTTATACGACTTTCTTTCTTTGAAACAGATAAGTGCAGCTTTTAAATATGTAGCAAATTATTCTGAACTGCTTTTGTTTTGTAAGAAAATTAATTTGTGCATTCCTAAACTGGGGATAAATTGACTGTTAAAGGTAATTGCTTTTAATGGGATCTATGAGAACTTAAGATAATAACATAAATAATTATTTAATGCATATATAAGATAGTTTGACATTATGCTTTGTTTAAATGTGGATATATATTATATAAAAATAATTTTATGTCCTTGAAAAAATATTTCTTATTTTTCCTTACTTTTAAAGTCACTTTTAAATTAAAAATGTTAGAAATGAGATTATAGTCATTTTCAATTTATATGTACATATGAGATGCCTAGTTCCGAAATTCATTGTACAAAAAACATACATATAAATTTGGTATAAATTTATAAAAGTGTTAGCCATATGCGCACATTTTTGAAGTCAAACAGAAAAATTCCTCATTTTGAACATAAAAAACAAGTTAAAAACTAGATGCAGTTCCAGAACTTGTCAAGTCAACATACGGTAAAATTTGCGGTCTCCGTTATGTGAACCATCTAATTACTGGACCAAAAGTCTTGCAACCAAATCAGCAATTGTAAATCCAAAAGTGTATGAGAAAAATATTAACAATGTTGATTTTGAAATTAGATGCAGATCTAAGTTATATGATTAGGAAAGACCTGTATTGAGCATTCAAAAACTTTGAGAAAATCCATGTGTGCCTAGCATTACTACAACTTTAGGAAATTTGCACTTTCAGTGCAGGACCAGCATAGTACTATTCATAAAACTATTCCGACATCATCAGCATATTATTCATCAGCATAAAACTATTCTGACAAATTACAAGAAATTATTAAAAAGCAAGGTGAGGATGTAATAGCTTGAATATGGTGTTCCATAGAGTATCTACAAATCCTAGAAAGAAAATACACAACAACCAATTAATAAAAGTGTCATTGTAAAGTCTCGGAAATTGAATGGTCTGACGTCCCTTATGAACACCTAATTATGAGGCAGTTTGGGACATGCAGACAAACATCCAGTATTACATAAATCGTTTCACGATCAGAAAGTCAATTCGCAAGAGACAACGTCCGACTTGATAGCTGTGATTCTTCCTGGTGCCAAACCTATTGAACAGGAAAATGTGTTGGGTCAAATCATTTGTTTGAATCATAAAAATGAACGACTTCTCCTTCTCCTTCTCCATGCAAATAACAAATCTTCAGAGCAACGTCAGTGGTCTTAAATGTAAAGAGCATTTGGTGTCCAAAATGGGGTACAAAATAAGTAAATTAATGAAATTAGAAAAAATAAATCTTAGTATCTTTAGACTAAAAAATTAACTTGCAAATAACATAAAACATTTTTTTCAAATGCGCTTTACTGCTGCTTTGAATTTTAAATATGAAAAAAAAATCACTGATGAATAAATCTTCAACCCAATAAATGAAAATAATTCTGAGCACCGTGTAAAATCTTTCTTTGCATAAAACGTTGTTTGTATACCTATTTCACACTATTTTCTCATTAAATAATCTTAAGATTGAAATATTGCAAAAAATAAAATAAAACTATCAATTTAATTTAATAGATTGTATTAGTTTTAATTTTTTAAAGGATTTTTCATTAAATTTCGGTTTGCAAAAATCTCATTTTTTTTCTGTTGTTAGGAATTTCAAGTTCTTGTAACATTCTCGCTAATAATCGTGTTTATATTTAATAGAAAATATCAAATTTCGTACATAGTGTAAAATATAATTGCATTCATATTTTTTTCTTAACAAAAAATATTATATTTTTTTTTCTTCTTGTTTTTTTTTAGATATATACAATCGCATTTTAAAGCTAGAAAATGAAGATTTAAAAGAAAATCTGAAGAACAATGTGTTTTTTCTTTTTTTTAAAAAAACACGAATTTAGACAGTACGCCTCCAACTATCTATTTGTATGATCTCTTTATTGTTATATGGCTTGTGGCAAATGGGATAGATATTTTACTATTACTTTGAATATATATATATATATATTTTCTGACGCGTTAATTTACGTTTACTTATTCTGCCATTTTTTCATCTGTTAATCAGAATAATTGCCATCTAAATTGCAAAACAGTGTTCGTCTCAGATATATAAAACACAATACATTCTCTTTTAATACGTAAATAAATATATATATACATATATTTCATATTTTCATATTTTAAATATTCAATATTATCTATATATCTATATAATGGTTAATATAACTACAAAGTATTTGTCTAGATTTTTTACAAAAACAAGTATTTATCACGTCTCACATTCATAAAAAAATATGTAAGATATCAAAAGTAAGTTACTTCCAAAATTTACGTTAGAAAAATAGCTCATTCATGCCGCATTTTCGTCTTTTACACACGATCACAGATTACACTATGATCGGTACCACACAGTGATTTAAATTGAATATTAAAAAAAAATCAAATTAAGTATTATAAATTATTTAAGATAAAATCTTAGGGGTTTTTCACATAAAAGTAACAGTTCTACTGACATTTGCGTAAAATAACGCATAATTTACGGTCAGTAAAATACTGCTCAGTTTTAATGGTATGTTATAACAGTTTTTAGAGTATTTACAACAAATCGTACGTCAAATTAAAGGCAAACTAAGCTAGATTTTCTTTAAAATGTTAAATATGTGCACCTTTAGTTATACGACACACATCTAAACTAAAGTCATATTATTCCCATACTTCGGTTAACAAGTCCGGAGTAATGAAAGCAATTACCTCTTCAATTCTGTGTCTCAGTTGTGGAAAATCATTAGGTAGCGGCGGAACGTAGATGAGATCCTGCAGAAAGCTGCAAAGGAAGATTTCATGGTAGCGTAAGCTTTTAAAACTTCAGCCCAGAAATAAAACTTTACGCTCTGGAGTCGCCATGTATGTAGCACTGCTAGCCAGCAAACAACAAAGCAGTACTCGCGCATGCGCTTATCTAAAACTGTTTGTGTTACTCTATATTTATCACCTTGAACCAACACTCTACAACTCTAATAGTTGATACTATTAAAAATTATAACTGGGACATACATGTATGGACAACCTGTATTAATTTTTTCTGATATACCAAATATTTAGAGTATTTTAATGAATCCGCTAAAGTTTGTTTATATTTTTATTGAATATATTATTTTTTAATAGGATAAATGAATAAAAAACTAACTTAATTAGAGTATTTCTTAAAAAGTTATATTTTAAAATATGAAACTATTCAAATAGCCTATTACATAAATCTGAAATAAGCTTTAATTGCTATAAATGAAACTTATGAATTCTAAAACACAGCTTAATTAGATATAGAGCATTTTTGAGTCTATTAGAAAGAGAGACTTTAGGGTATTTATTTGAAATACAAGAGTTATTTCGTAGTGATTGCTCCATAATTAATTTAATATTATAAACTTCATTTTATACATTTTTCACGTCCAATACAGTTTGGATTTTTAAACTTTTGTTCTAATTATGGGATTAATTCAGTTTGTGTTAATATTTTAAGAATGAAATTCATATATCATTGTCCTTCACAGGGGATATACCATTCATTTATTATTTTACAATTTTTTTGAATATTATAAAATATGTAACTATTTTTTAGGTATACGATAAGTGGCTTTAAATGTTTCTTATACTAACTTAGATTATTTTTAATTCAGTTTAAAACATAGTTATTTCTGATTTCATCTCATGCAATTAAAATTAATCGAAATGTAGCAAAAATTAAAGAAAATGTTTAACTATTATAAATAATATTAAATCAGAAGATATAAAAAGAAGTAAGAAAAATAAGAAAATGCAAATTTCGTGAAATATAGATGAGGTCTTAATTAAAAAAATATTCTTTATTAAGGAAAACTATTCAAAGTTTACTTCTTAAGGAAACTAATGAAATAAGAGGAAATATTCTGGACTATTATGAAAAAAAAAAAAAAACGTATTTCTAGTACAGTTACCACACTCAAATCCTAATAATCATCATGTTTTATTGTAATGATTTTTTGCAGAGTTAGACACGCCACTTCATCTGGATGAATTCCGCATGAATAAACAGTATAAATATATCAAAAACTAGATTACCATCTGGCTTAATATCCTATTTAATTCAAATTTAAGAATTGATAAAAAAAATTCCCCCCTCCCCCCCACAAAAAAAAAAAAAAATACTTTTTTCTACTTTTTCTTTTTTCATGGAAATATTTAAACGGATATTAAGCAACATACATGTCTCATTCTCATGTCTCATGTAGCCATTCCAAAAAATGAAAACACTATTTTTTCGCGATAAGCAGGTATAAAAAAATTGAGGCCAACCTGATGATTCTAAGGAAGGCTAAATTTGTTTAATCTAACCTAGAAGGGATTATCATTTCCATTCTTATATTCGATGTGCAAATTCTAAAAAATAATTCGGGAAACAAATTTAAAATTCTCAAACTAAATGCTTTAATTATTTATGATTCATAATGAATACGTTTCAAATATTTTTTTTATATTATACGTAAGATTAAACATTTTTAATTTAAATTAAGTGGCGCGTAGCAGAAATATACTCAACAGTACAAGAAAATTATTTAAATAAATGAATAAGAATTGGAATTATATGTCTAATATTGTGCCCCGGTAGTAATCCTTCTAAATTGAGAATGATGTACTTAAGGAATTTTTTAACCATTTGGAAAAATTATTATTGTCCTCGGTCAGGGTAGGAAATCAAAAATATATCTGAAGTGTTTTATTAGTTGAATTCATCATTTTATTCGTTTTCTGATTGGTCTATACGGTAATCTGTATTTTCCGTTTACTTTCAACAGAGATGGATACTTCTGTTGCCACTATGACAAAAAAGTAATAAAAATTACAAAAAAAATTATTAACTCAGAAACAAATTAAGGTACAGCTTTCAAACAAATTGCATTTAAAAGTACATTTTTTTTCTCTATACGACGGTGTAAAGAGTAATATTGTTGGATATTTAGAAGTTTAAGAATGAAATTTCATTTAAAATTGGTCCAGGAATATTATTGTTTAATCATGGCGTAATGAATGACCAGCTCCGTAGAAGTTTAAAAATTTACAGTAACGAAAAATGTAATCCATGGCATACGTAATGTATGATCAAGTCCGTGCGATTTTTTATATCTTAAATTTTAGTCTTTGAAAAAGACTTTTTCCAAATGGTCGTTGTAATTTGTTAAATTGCATTTTTTTAAATTCCTATTTTGTAATTAGATTTACATTAAATGCTTCTGAATATATCTTTATAGAGGGAACGTTAGGAATGTGTGAATTAAAATTTCCTGAACACAGCAATAAATGCGACACACTTAAATATTTTCCCCTTTAAAATGTGAGGAATCGCAACATTTTTAACCAACTTTCTAACAAGAAACAAATGAACTGCTTAACTAAAGAATTTAAAAGTACTAACATCGCCCCCTGACCTTTTATGCAATTATCCACGGGAAGTGCTATGATAACCAAAAGAAAAAAACTAGTCAGATGTATTAATACCAAAATTTTCTCCTGTCTTATGCATGTCTATACTTCAAAATTCGTTATCACGTTGCCAAAATTAAATGGCAATCTACGCTCATCATAAGGATTCTAAAAAGATGGAATTCTGTGCATTAGTTCTTGAGGTATGACTATCACTGAAATTGTGTAAATCCAGCAAAATGCAGTATAGCAGCGCCACTTATAGGGTGATTTTCAACAGAACCTAATCATCAACAACTTATCTCAGCATTGAACTGAATATGAAATTTGGGGAAAATTCGTGCATTACTTCTTGAGATAGAGATATTGAGCTAATCATGACAAATGCAGCATAGCAGCGCCACCTGTTAAGCGATTTGCACCAACACATAATCAGCAGCAACATTTATCAAGGTATACTTGAATTTGAAGTTCGAGGAAAATTCTTACATTAGTTCTTGAGATACAGCTATTGAGGAAATCGTGCTAAATACAGAATAGCAGCGCCACCTATTGGTCGATTTACACCAACACGTAGTTAGCCTCATTTCATATCAAGGAAAAACTGAATCCGACGTTTGATGAAAATGTGTGCATTAGTTCTTGATTCAGAGCTGCTGCGAAAATCGTGTAAATCCTACAAAATGCAGCACAGCAGCGCCACCTATTGGGCGATTTTCATAAAAACGTAAACCTCACCGTTTCATATCAAGGAGTAACATAATCTGTAGTTTTATAAAATCCGTGCATTAGTTCTTGAGATAGAGCTATTGCGGTAATCCTGCAAAATGCAGCATAGCAGCGCCATCTGCTGCGCGATTTATACCAAAAAACTACTAAGCACCAATATATATATATCAGGGGCTACCTGGGCATAAATTTTTATTAACTTCCGTATATTAGTTCTTGAGATAGAGCGCCCACAAAATTTGTGTCATATACAGACGGACAGACAGACATTTTGTAAAAACATGTTTTTTGGAATCTCTGACCCATAAAACGTGTAATTCCGTCAAAAAACAGAAGTCGAAAAATTTCACGAAACCAATACTTTCTTCTTGTAAATATAGAAGAAAGTAAAAGAAAAAAAAAATATCCACAATCCTACAGATAAAAAAAAAAAAAGAAAAAAAATTCAAATGCATCAAAGTTTTTTATTAATTACAAATCGGACTTTTAATCCCGAATTACAAATGAGACATATATCCTGGAAATTGCAGAATTGAACTTGAAAAATATGAGAGAGACCGAAATAACTGAATTTAAAACGCGTAACACTCCTGAAATATTTCAGCCTAGTAAAAAATAATTTATAAAAAAAAAAAAATACATATATATATTTCAGAGCTGCTAATAAAGTTAATTTTACATGTAAGATGTGATTATATTCTTGATCAAAGATCTGCTAAAATATTTTAATTTATATTTTTTAGCTTATGTCATACTATTCGAGATATATAGTCAGGAGGGGTAATTATGACCACTTTTTACATTTTCAAGAATGTTTTTTTTTTTTTTTTTTTTTCTTATTTCTATTTGGAAAAGTGGTGTTTTAGTGCATATAAAGTAACTTTGATCCTTTAAGAACACCTTTTAAAAGTTTTAATTCTCATTCATCGTTTTTTTTAAGTTAAAAGGATGGTTATAATTATCCCACCAAAAACTCACAATCACATAATTTTGGTGTAATTAAGACCACTAGTGGGGAAATTATGACCACTACAAAATCTCTTTATACTTTTCAACACACATTTGTTTGGGGTAATTGCGACCACTTTGAACTCTAAAGTGACAAATCCGTTTATGGAAAATATTTTAGACTTAGATTCAAATTGCTATTAGGATCTCAAAAAGGCTTCAGACTAGTAATAAAGAATATCTAAGATGAAATATACATTATGCGGTTAATAGATAAGCTTGAAACAAAATTTTACCATACACAGTTTTCTCCATTATGACGGCGGTCATAATTCCACCCAGGTCATAATTACCCCACCTGACCCTAGTCCATAATTTCATAAATTTCGGCAATAAGGTGCTTTGCGTTCATTCTGACAAGTTATCGTTTTGTTACAAGTTTGTACAAGTTATCGTTGTTTTATTATATGTAGTTACTTCCTTTACAGCTTTTCTATTAAAGTTAATGTTCAGTATATCCCGAGCTTCATTTACATCCACATGAAGTGGCAAATCTCACATCAAATAATGTTTTAAGTAAAGAGTTTGCAATTTTTATGGTTGAGGTACAAACTGAAACAAAATTATTTTCCCCTTAACTAAGATGTAATTTTTCAGTTGTTTTAAGAGTAATTAATTGAACCAGAAATGCCCAGTTTCAGATATAGGATTGTAAAAATGTGCATGAGTGAAGATATGAATTTAAATTTGAAGAGATTTTTAAGATAAATTAATTAATAAATATTTCGGCATGGGCAAAATAACTTTAGTAGCTATATACCATGTCCATATGAAATAAATATATAAAGTTGCATTTAAGAAAACAACGTGTTTTGTCGTTAAGACTTGTTAAAGTGAGGGTCAAATTTATAATTCTCAATCTGTAGGATCTAGATAAAGAATAAGTGGGGGTGGTCGTATTTATTATCTTTAATTTTGGAATTACGTTTATCGGCACAAAAAGTTGTACTAAATTACATATCTCCACTATGTATAATTTCCTGTATCATAAGCAGGAACAAAACAAATTTGGTGATTTGATTGTTTTTACTGTCGCAGTAATATAGTAAACATTACATAAGCATCTCTGGTTCAGTCTTCTTCAAAATAGATATAGATGAGCATCTTACGTTTCATAAGAAATTAGGAACAAAGTGTTGGTGTTTTTTCAAAAGATAAAAGTAATTTGTGAAGTGGTATTATTTTCCTTTTCTAAGAACAATGTACCAGTCATTACCAATTAAATACCAAAACTTTCAAAAGAAATTTAATAATGTGCATGTTTGGAATGTTTTAATGTTGTGATGTTGTTCTACATGAAATTATTTAAATACATTAGACACGATTTTTAAATTATCAGTTTAATCTGGATACAAGATTGGAATCTTATAATATTTGATTAGTGAATTCCCGTTAGAAAATGATTAGGAGAAAGAACTTAAAAATGCCTATATAGATGCAGACAGTTAAGTTATGAAAGACAAATGTTCAGTAATATTCAGTGAAATACAACGTCATGTTTTCATAGATAATAACGACTACTTTTAATTAATCGAAAGTAAACCATTATAGCAGATTTTTTTCATTTTATTTATTTTTTTTTTTTCAGAATTAAAAATTTGTAAATTTGGACATTTCTATGACAGGGCAAGAGAGTGGTGAATCCTTTGATAATTTGTCTGTGTAATCTCATAAAGATTTATTGCTTTAATCAATTACTCTATTCTTATGTTTATGTAGATTAAGTATAAAATAATATACAGCATGTACGTATTACAATATTATATACAATGTACATATATAATATTATGAATATATTTCGTTTCACACAGTTAATTAACATCATGAACAATTTGTAAATACACAGAGTCATTCCAATACATATTTGTATTGCAATTAAATTTTATAATCAGCCAATCTTTATTTTTTTAATTACATTTTCTATGTTTTCTATATTTTTGTACGAATCATAATTGGGTCATTCCACACAAAATGAGCAAAAATTTTAAAAAAGTCTTGGCTTCATAGCAACAGATTTTAATAAAATTTGATACACAGATTCAATTCATATTCAAATAGAGCATTGCAAAATATTTCGACAAAAAAAAAAAAAATTGGAAGTTCTGGACATTTAAAAAACTTGTGACATAGAATGGCATGTGTACAATAGTTCAAAGTTGCAAGTTTGAAGTTCCGTATCTTGAAAATTATTTAACATAAATTAAACCTTTTTATAATATTGTAATCTCTCGAAAATTATCTTCATATTTATTTAATAATAATAATTTGGTAACAACATGATTAATCTTAAATTTGTTGTAAAAATTGAAAATTTGTCAATTTTGAGAAAATTAAAAACGTTATAAAAATTAAAGGAAATCAAAAACATCTGTGGAATTGATTCCTGATGTAGTGCTACATATTAAGATCGAATAGCTAAAGTTTTTAAGTTGCCATGTATTTCCTTCACCTTTAAAAAAATTTAGAAACTTTAAAAAAATGACAAAATCGTAATTTTTTCTCTTATTGATAGGCAAAAGCAATATTGAAGGAAAGGTCAGACATTATAGTTATTGTACTGACATAAAGATCAATAAGTCCATGATATGCTAGAAAAAAATTCAAGATTGCCTTTTGAATCCTAACGTCACGAAATTCGGTTAAAAAAGTGATATTTGTTGCATTCCAAGAGCTTTACACTTTGAATACGCGCGCGTTTTTTTACAATGTTGCACGATTTCAAAGGGAAAAAAGATGCAGTGCTGCCATCTATGGATTTAGAGGATAAATATATAATTTATTTGTTCAACCTCTTATATATATATATATATTTTTTTTTTTACTGTAGTTTAAAATAAATATATTAATAGCCAAAAATAAGCTGAAAGCAAAATTTAAAAAGTTTCTATATTTAAAATATACACTTTTATCTATAATATCAAATAATTTTAAAGTTTAATAAAGTTTTTCTTCGCATAAACGAAGTGATAGAAAATAGGGCTTTTTATCCTCAACATCTTTTACTATTTATTTTTATTTCTCATTAAGGAATAAAAAGGCAAGAATGAAACTTTCGATATTTAAAATATATACTTTTAGCTATAACGCCCCCCCAAAAAGGAAAATTATCAAAGCTGTCCTTCATTCTTAAATGAGCAATAGAATATTGCATTTTTACCTCAAATTTTTTGAAAAATAATTTTTTCCTCATTACAGAATAAAAATAAAATTACTAACTTACGCCACTCTGAAACTTATTATTCATTCCCAATTATAAATAATTTTCAGTATAGTCTTTGCATTCCTAAGGCTAATAAACTTAATTGAAATTTTGAGCCTGTAGACAATACCTCGATTTTGCATTTACTTTTAATGTATATTTTATTACGTAAATAAACAATCCTGAAATCTATTATTTTACATTTACTCTTAATAGATATGATCTACATATAGACTGACTTTCATTAAAATCTGTGACATGTCTGCCACAGCTGATTTGCTCATTTTGCATGGAATGACCCAATCTACATATAATAAAATCTGAGTGCAGGAAGCTGTCGGTAATCAAGCCGGTGCGAACCACCGTAGCTAAACGCCATGTTAGGCTTAATGAAAAACATATCCTAACATATGACAGCTAAATGATAATTTTTTCTACTTAAAATCATGTCTGTTCAGCATATTTTCACGTAAAAGATGTATATCATATCCATTAATAATGAATTACGTTCTAAATTAAACTTAAGCTGTTATAAACATAGAAATCAGATTTAAACAAACAATACTATTGCCATTCAGATTCAAATTCCAGTAAATCTACAAACAAATGAATGACTCTTTGAAGACTTCATAAAAAAAAAATACAGGTTGACGCCGATGCTGGTCTTAAAATATTTGTAAAAGTATTATTAAAACCTTTAAACAGGGGTGTAAAAATCTAGGCGCCAGCGGTCAGTCTCTCACCACTAAATTTTATTAGTTTTCTTCGCTTAAATTTTATTAGCATTCTTACAAATAATTTAGAGGAAACATTAGACGAAAAATAACGAATAAAATTTACTGGTGAGAAACTGCCCGCTGGCGCCTAGATTTTTACACCCCTGTCTTTAATTATTTTAACTTTGTTTAAAACATTCAAAAACTATCCAATTAAGACCAACTTAAAGCTAAATTTAAAGACCAAATCAACAACAACAACAAGTTTTAAATAAAAAATAACGGATAACTATCGCCATCTGGTGGAGAAAAGATATAACATTCGCTCTAGGAAGCTCGGTGGAAGCACACTGCATTGCACGTATTTTTAATTTATTCAGAATGATTATTCTTTTGCACAGTTTCAGATCTCCTGTGACATTTGTTTTCTGTCTTATATGACAAAGTATAAATTATCCGAATTTGAATATCTAAAACTTTCAAATGCATTTACAATAAAGAATTATTTCACTGGCAGTTTAGCATTATTTAAAGGGAAATTAAAGGGACAATTTTTTCTGTATCGAAGGCTGCGAGCAGCATCTCTATAGACCGTTTTAATTCCCAATAAATTAGGAGCTTATGTTTCTTGCTAATTCTTTATCGTCAACTGAAGTAAAAATATGAGGGGCTGTATCCAAATACAGTAGTACGTGCTATACTGTGTATGCTATATTGGCACTAATTAATGGATATATGAATACAACCACTCATCTTTTTTCTCCATTTTGGGAACAACGGATTTCGAGCTTATTCCACCAACGAAAATTTTCAGAATTTTCAAGCTATGATTTTGAGACTTTCACAAAAGTTGCTCTATACACTCAGCTAGTACATTACGCACATTATATTTTGATTGCATTCCCGCATGCGCAGTGAAATATTTTTTTAAACCTGCTCACTTTTCATCCAATTTTTATTTATTTATTTTTTAAATTCTAATTGCAGGGTATTGTGTACAATGTTGTTTGTCATATTTTCTGAAAAGAACTTTTTTTTATATATTAAGAACTCAGCAGAAAACTTGGCAAAATTTGGAACTCTTTTTATAAAAACTTTAATTTCTCTTCGAATATACATGCTATTCTCATAAAAATGAACACAGTTTATTGCAATAAGGCACTTAATCATAATCTACTGTGTTGAACGCTTTTGCTATGATAGTTTTTACAGGGTTATCCAAAAGACATTCGTTGTTTTTCAATTTGTTGTCGGTCCCCTATAGGGTTTCGGGAAAAAATCTTCACGGAAATGTATGACCTGTACTATTCTGTTTACAAACCGGGAGTTTCAAGATAATTCCTTATGTATTTTTCTAGATATCTAAGAAAAGATATATATATATAACCATTAATTAAACATAACCTACCAACATCAAAAACCGTAATATTATGAATTAAAGCTGTAAGTATAAAAAAATAGTGCCAAATAATTTATTATAAGAATTATTATGGAAGAAAAAAGAAGAAAGTGGACACCGACAAATAATGGAAAAGCTTATATATTGAATTACGTTATCAAGGGCACAGAATTCAATGATATAAGCAATATGGTATTTTCTGTGAGAAAAATAAGCTAAAAATTATTTTTCCCTGTGCCCAAACAACCATTAAAATCAAGTGAATTGATTAAAAATGAAAACAGAATAGAAACAAATAATATGAAATGGAAAAATCAATAAAACCTGTTTAAATATTTAAAGGATATAAAATAGAAATAATAAACAACATGCCGATTAATATTTCAGTATTTTTCAATATATCCACGCGCACATGGCTACCAAAATATCGTAAAGATTAAGGTGAATAAAACAGTTAAGAAAACACAGTAATTGATACCAAAGGATGCAGTTAATACATTTTGAAATACCATGATAAATACATTTAATATAATATAAAATAAAATAAATAGAAAGTAATTACATTATTTAAAATAACTAAAATGCACTATTAAATTAATTAATTACTATTTAACAATATCGTCAAAATTTAGCTAAAAAATCCACCTGGTATAGTAAATTATAACTGAAAAGGAGCTGGAAAAAGCAAAATTTAAAACTTATTGTCAAAAGACAAATTTTGGTGCTGCCATCTAGTAGTACTTTTATTATTCAAATGTCACAAGATAAAAATTTGTAAGCATTTGAATGTATATATAGTGTTCTGATATTCATCACGCAAACACAAAGGGTTATTAGGGATCATTAAGTTGAACAAAAATTGCAATGGAGCAGAGTCCAAACACCTTACTTAGAGATAAATACAGGGTTTTTCACCCTATCTGGACCCAGGTTGAGGGTAATAATATTGAGAAAAATTAAAATATTGCGGCAGAAATGTAAAGATTTGCACTCTGTTTTGTATGAAATGTCAGAGCCTCACGGAAAATTCTGTAAAAAAAAGCAAGGTGACCACGCAATCAAAGAAGTCGTATGAACGGTAATCGCAATTCAAAATGTGAGCGTCAAGTGTACAATGCTGGCTCGTATAGTGGCAACTTATACTACATTTTTTTTAGTTTATTATATTTAAAAAAAAATGTCAGTAAGCGTATGAACTTATTGTGAATACACTTCAGATTTTTGAAATTTATTACCGCAAACCTTAGTTGAATCAGGATAGAACAAATGCATTTTTTATTTAAATACTAGCAGGCTACACCGGTCAATTTTTCCAAACGAGCCTTGAGTCAAACAAAATGTGAATTTGACCTTGTATTTTAAAACAATGTGGACCTTCATCTGAGATATCCTTCCACAATGCTGAAAAAGATGCGAAAGTCATTGCGATATTATATTACCGCTGAATTGCAGAAATTATGAGCTATTAAGAAGCAATACTTTCAGTTGATCATTTACAGTGCATTTTGGTAGTGAAATAAGGCCATTATGACAACAGGAATTAAAATGTTCTCTAATCTGACACTATTAAATTAGGTAGCATTACAATTATTACAGGTATTGACCATTGAATACGAATAACGTTAGAATAGTTAGCTTTTGTGTGCTTGTTCTTGAACTCCTGGTCTCTCAACTTGAGCAGATGTGGTTTTGGTAACTTAAATACAATCTCACTGAATTATACGTTATATTTCATAATAAATGTCGTCTCTTGATAGTTCTATTACTACTTTTTTCCTCTTTGAAATTCTAGTAGAGTAAATACCGTCAAAAATGTATTAAGATGATTGCATGTACTTTATTAAATGATTTGCAGACAAAAAAGAGTGTTTACCATTCATTTTTAACAGAAAAGTGATGCATAAAAATGTGTGTTTTTAAATCTGAATCGTTTGATTAAAACTAAAATAATGTCATTTCCATTGCCTTTTCATTTTGTAGATCAGTTGAAATCATGTAACCGTTAACCCGGGAATAAACTCTATGACTTAGAAAAATAAACTTCATGCATTTAATAAAATATTTCTAATCATCCATGATCGACCGCATTGTGAGTGTTGGGACAAACATTAAAAGTGATGCATCAATATTGTTACACATGCATCAGAGGTAATTTCAAAACAAAATTACCCGCCAAATTACGTTCCAATAAATAATGCAGTTTTTATTGACTCAATTATAGATATTTTACCAACAAATCTCCATACATTAAATAGGACTGAAAACGATAAATAAAGTTAGTTATACAAAATTTTTAGCAATATGCATTTTGGTCAATATTGATTAACGATTTATTTTGCATTATTCTAAAGAGCCTATTAACACAAAGAAATAAATAGGTTTGATATTTACATTATCAAGTGTAAATTATTCTTCCGTTTATTGGGTAAATAATCCAGATTATGAAAATAACGCTTAATTTATTGCTACGATTAGTTGCTAGGGTGTGCGTCAGTACAATATGATGATCAAAATTTGAGGTAGTAATTATCCTATGTAGGCTAAAATGTTAAGTTGACAGATATTATTACATTTGCCACCATTGGAATAATAAAGTTTTTCCCCTCCATTGAAAGTATTGTTTTTTATGAGGTAAAATATTTTGAGATAAAAAATAAATGATAACAAAACCTCTTTTGTTCGTTTGCTTCATCATGAAATACAATAATTTCAGTAATAATGGAAAATCATGAATTTACTAATCTCTAAGTAAAAATTTAATGTAATATTCTGCAATCGGGTTCACTGTCCAGAGTCTCTTTCAAATACAAACAAGCATAAAAAATAGGCTTTAATATATAATTTCGAAATTAAAATATATATATATATATGTTTTAGAAGAAGTCTACATTCTAAGATTATGATTTATTTATTTGGATCTTTGATTCAAGAAATACAAATAAACTTGCTTTTTACCTTTCGCTATGTTGAAAAATGAAAAATCTATAAACACCGAAAAAAGGCCTTCATTTAAGCAAATAAATAACAATCTTATGCTGTCATTTCTCGGTAAAAGATAAAAACATTTATGCAGAATTACTTCATACAATTTTGATGTTGTAATGAAAAAGAAAATCAAAAAAATTAATAGTAAAATTCGAAACGTCCCCAAAATGGGTTGCTACGCATAAATGGGTTAAAGTTCTCTTCTTATATAATTTTGTTCAACTTTTTTACATTGAATGTATTATTATTACTAACTAATTTTTAATAGGGGTCTAATTAAACAACTAAAATTCAATATCTTATTTTGTCCCATTATAATATTTCCAATCGCAGCAGTAAACTAATTTCATCTATTTTAAAATATTTGTCACGCAATGGAAAACATTTTGTTGAATATTATTTTTACGAGAAAACAAAGCATTTTCGCTTATCTAAATTGAACTTATTTTATCTGAAACCAATTACAAACATAAGAACATCAACTGGGACATTTGCATTAAGTTAATTTGTTCGAAATATTTCAAATGAGCTTTTAAAAAGCTTTCTGGTGTCTCGTACTAAAATTACACGATTTTGTTTATACTAAAATTTATCAAATTTAAACGATTCCCCAGTATTACCAGATTTCATCAACATTGAAATAGATACCACATGCTTAAATGATATTCAAAATCAGGCAACAAATTTAGGATAAAAACACAAATTATAAATCTTTGCGTTTGTAAATTTCTTTAAAAATTAAAGGATTATACCTTATTTTTATATTACATAACTAACTGGGAAGAACCGAAATGTGAATTTGAAATAATAAAAAAACTTGAAATTTATTTATATTTCAAATAATTTTAAAATGAGTCACTTATTCTGACGTAGGACAATAAACATACGATCTTTAGAAAACATACCATCAAAATTGTGTAATAGATGTTCGCTGATATCAACCTAATGTAGTTATATACATATATATTTTAATGCTGGACGGTGACATTGTGAATAAAATTGTTTCCAATTAACCTATGAAATTATTCTTGGATAGGTACTTTACTTATTCAGAATAAACATTTCAAATTATCTAAAAAATATATATTAATTTAATTACAATTTTTATAAACAATAATTAAATATATATATTAATTTTTAAGGCGTTTTTTCAAATCTATTCTTTAAATGATATTAACGTGATTTTAAAATTTTTAATTGCTGTATATAATTAAAGGAATGATGTTTTATTTGCGTAATCATAATATGCATGAAAGAATGACTTTCAGTCAAATTTATTAAATGAAATTTAAAGATTTTCGTCATCGGTTCTGTGAAAAAATATTTCATTGATAACATTCATTATTTTTTTTTATATAAAACATTAATATTATGATAAATGCATAATTGTTCATCTTCTAGGTAAAAGTTAAATTCAATGTGATTGATAAATATTATATGAAATTGGACGGGAATTTCCTTAAAATCACATTATATGTATGTAAAAAAAATCTTCTTTTTCTACAGTAAATTTTTAAAAAATACAATAAAAATGCAATTATATTATTGCTAAAATGTTTCAAGAAATTCAAAAGTTCAGGCTCAATAAATCCCTAACAATTTTACATATTTTACAAAATTCAAATTTCACTGAGAGAAGCATTATTCTTAAGGGTATAAATTATAATGAGATTACATTTTCATCAACAGTATAATACTTTTATGTCGGCGAAATCTTTATTGAAGGAAGTATTTCAGTAGAATTCTCTCGCTTATCCAATTACTGAAGGTAGATTCTTTTCATTTCACTGAAATAAAGTTTTACGCTTGACATAAAAATGTGAAATGAAACTTCGTTGTCACATTTCAATGAAAAATTCGAATTCAAAAAATTCGGACAATAAAAAACCTTTTTGTAAGAAGCAACTTACATTAACGATGAAAATATTTCTTCTAAAATATCTGCAAAATTGTTTTTATTGATGTTGAAGAAAACATTTATTAGTATACAAGAGTATTTATAATATTAATGAAACACTTTTTGATTTGTATTTTACTTTAGTTCAGTTAAAACACATTGCTATATTTTCATTAAACTCTATGCATTATGTCGTCCAAATATGCTAATTAATTAAATTCTTGGCTTAAAAAAATATAACATTTTATACCTAAAATATTATTTTTAACAGTATTGTTAAATAGTTTTTTAAACTAAACTTTCATATCTGGATTAAATTGCATAAAACATTTGAGTATTTAACTAACGATAATTCATCTCTAAATTATGGAAATAAAATTTTCAAACTCTTTGTTTATAATTATAAAATTGATATTTATTATATTTAAGCTATTAGTATAGTTCATTTTAAAAAATAACATTCACAATAAAAGTAATCACAAATTTTACATTGGAATTTGATTAACTAAACTATCTACAGGGTGGTCATAAAAAAACTTTGCCAATATATGGACCTCTAGCGGCTGATTCGTTCAACCGATCGAACTGAGATTTCAGATATAGTTATTCAGAGATATGGTAACAAAATGGCGCTCACTGGTACGGTTACAGCTACAGAAAAGCGAAATTTTCGAATAGCAAAGCCCATTTTTTCCCGCCGAAAAATGTTCAGTGCATGCGAAAACCCTAAAGAGCATTAGAACGGTACGTGTATCACAAAAAAGGACACGTTATACATAGACAAAACAGCACTGCAATCGAGAAAAAAAAAAAAAAAAAAAAAAAAAAAACACGATTCGGGCGCACGGATGAAATTTGCAGATGGCAAAGGCAAGACACCAATCACTGATAGCTACACAGATCGGAGAAAAGAAAACTTTTTTTGGATTACACATTTTCCACATGGTTGTCATCACAGGCAATTATGTACTGCAAATGGGAGACAATGCATCCAAAAGTAACATAGCATGAGGGATGTTTACAATCTCACATTTGATTGAGTCTTTGAAATCTGGCAAAGTTTGTGAATTGCACGTGTACACTCTAGATTTCCAATATCCCCAGAACCATAAATCTATAAGAGTGAGGTTAGGGAGCCGCGGAGGCCAAGGAATTGGAAAATGGTGTAAAATGACGCGGTTGCCAAAATGTTCCAGAACCCTGTGATAAGACTTATGTGTCGATATGAAACATTTTGCATCCAAACGATGTCATTCAGTGCATTTCGCTTCAGCTATTTTAATATAACGTAATTTTGTAGCATAGCTGTATAGCGATAGCCTGTCCGAGAGCACATTACAAAAACCGTTGGGGTCGCTTCCTCAAAGAAACAAGAGTAGAAAATATTGTGCCTGCAATGCCGCACCACACAGTAACTTTGGCGTCGTATAAAGATACTTGTGCCACAACCGCGTGTGGATTCGTTTTTGCCCAGTACACTCAATTTTTGGTACTGACGTTGCCAGTTAAGATAAAATTTTCCGCGCCCGTCCATAAATTGCAATTAAGCAGTCGTTATCGCCATCATATCGGATGAGAAATTTATTTGCAAAGTCTGTACGTTGTTTATGGTCTTTCGCGTCCAACATCTGGACGCGCTGGTACCGGTGTGGAAACATGCGGATTAAAGAGCGCAGTATGCTTTAGAATCGTTGTTTTCGGTATATCCAATACACGAGCTGCACCTCTTGCTGTTTCCATGCGTCCTGAAGTCACTATGTGAGGCACTTCCATAACAGTGTCCTCAGGAACAGTTGGTCGTCCGGACTGCGATCTATCACTGCAGGAGCCAGTTTCTTTGAATTTCTTTACTAAATCAAGTAGAGATTTTGGAGTACATGGTCTACGTATTTGTCGATGATTTCGACGGTAAACACGCAAGATTTTCACGGCATTCATCGCATTTTGATAATAAGTTTTACAAATTCATCACGAACTTTCGCTGGCAGAGTCGTTCATCGGCATGCATGAGCTCCCGACTGAAGACCCAAGATTCCTACATGACTTTTTATCCGTTTTCTAAGTTGAATATCTGGCGACTGGTGTTCTGTGATTAGTGTCTTGCCTCTGTCATACGCAAATTTTCTCCGTACGCGCCGATTCATGTTTTTAGGCCGTTCGTAGAGCCAATTTTTGTGTGCGCATAACGCGTGAAATATATTCATTTTCAAATCAATCGAGAAATATCATTTCGCTTTTTTCGACCCACCTTAATGTATATCTACCACAAATAAAGACAAAAATATTATTTTCCCTTTCATCGAATTTCTTTATCGAGAAAGTATCACTTAGACAAAAAACATCCACAGAAAGAAATCATACTGAGTGGTGGGCATTTCTCTATAGTTAAACATAAATACATGACAAATCTCCTTTTTAGTGAAAAGTATGGGGGGAAAATCATTGACAGAGAACACAAGTAGTTCGTGGGTTAGGTGATAATATAAAAACACTTGTGTACCAAAAGATGACGAGTAAGAACAAAATGCAGATAGTTCAATCTGAAAATGATTTTTCTGACTTTGCAGGCGAGCTTTCAAAGACACGAAAATATACTTGATTAGAAAAAGGGAAACTGAAGAAAGATCACACAAGGAAAATCCTTGGATAAAAGTAATTAAAATGAAAGGAATGTCAAGTTTTCATATTACTGAACACAAAGAAAGGAACATAGATTGTCACAATTACTGCTTGTCTAAAGAAGAAAAATAGAATCAAACATTTCAATAATCTTGTATTATAATGAAGATCTAAATTTTGGAAAATGGATTATGTTTAATTATGAAAGCAAGATTTATCCAGGAAGATTTACTAATAAACTAATGATACACTTTTTTGAAAATGCCATAGAAGAGTAAAAAATCTGACATTATTTAAGATGGGGCAAACGTTGAGTTGAAATTTCCATACAAACATGAAGACATAGTAAAAGCTAACTAATCTCTTTCTCACAAATATTTGCATTGATTTTGTCAATGCGATAATTGTTGCTAATATAAATGCTCCAATAAATATGCAAACTATGTATTCAAACTTCGAAAATAAACAGTAATAGAATATTATTAGAAATAGAATTTTTTATTCAATAAATTAACAATTCTAAACTACCAATTTTAAAACATACGCAACTCAATTTTAAGCAAATGCTGTCTGCATGCGGTAATGTTTGTGAATTATGTTATGCAGCCTTATACATACATTGATATATTGAATTTATACAAACCGCATGACGCTCTAAATATTTGATAAGTTAAAATATGTATTCCATAATGAGTAACGCACGTCTAGCAATTATCTATTACAGTCAATCTTGTAAAAGAATTCACTTCTAGTCTATCTAAATGAACGATAAATGCTATGCAATCCATAAGTTAAAGCATAGATGTTGTAGTGCGTTTCAGTGAAATTATTTAATTTCATTAGGTTTAAATTATCAAATCACCCCGTAAGCACTCGCGCCAAGGTTCATTTCACTCAAAATCACATTTATTCTTCGAAAAAAGGGATAAACATTATGAGCACATTAGTGACCTGCATTGTACTTTTCAACGTTAAGGTTGAGATGACGTGGGTAAAGGAATGTCGTTTCTTTGTTCGTTAATAAGGGAGAAATACACCTCTTAGTATTGAACTAGCCCATTTTGATACGTTCACAACACACCCTAAAAAAATAGTAACAAAGTGTAACATAACGTGTATATATTGATTAAAGGGGATTAAATGTAATTAATATAATTTTTTTGAAATAATTCTTGTTTTAAAGTGTAAAATAAATCGCAAACATATAGCTTACTTTCTTTAAACAACGTGATTTTTACAGTAACTGCTACAAAATCTGTAAATAAATATAAAACGCATGAATTATTACCTTAAAAAAAGAGAAATGATGCATTTTATTAATATATACAGTAGAGTGGGCCGATTTTTTTTTCTATTTCCGATTATGAGTAGTGCGGAAAAGTTGCCACTGGTGGCACTAAGCTCACACAAAAAAATTACGATTTTTAGGACAATTCCTTCTTTTGCTGCAAATGGCTTGAAGTTTTGCTCAAATGCTGATTTTTGAACTTTTTTAGCAAAAATTTAAAAAAAAAAGGTTAAATTTAAGTTATTTTAGCTGAATTTACTTGAAATGTCATGTTTAGTGTACGAAATGCTCTGAATATGTATTATTTAATAGTTTTGTGCATTTTGAATTAGGTGACTTTTATAATTTTTTTCGCGTATAAGTGAGCAAGAATTGTGACAACAGGGAATAAGGATCTGGTCATCGATAAAGACTTGGTCAGAAGGCAGAAAAAAACTTTGAAAGAAAAAAGAGGAGGAGGAAGATCTTGAAGCAAGAAAAATTACAAGCATCTTTTTTTGATAGTAGAAAAAATAAAACGATCTTTATAGAAAAAAGGGTAACTAGTAGCACTGTCGACAGAAAGAAGAAACAAATATCACCATATTGTCTGAATGTGGTTCAGAATATTTTGGTCACTTAACACCTCTTTCTAATTACTGCTGAGAAATAGCAAGATCCTTATATAATTTTCTAAGCCAGAATAAAGTCTGCTTTAGAAAAAATCAAGGAGAGAACCGCAACATTTCATATATATTCTTCGCATGAACGAGCTCCCACTCTGACAGCAAAATCAACTGTCTAAACTAGATTGTAGAACCACTTGACCTAAGACCTTTACCAATTAAAACGGATCTAGATTAATAGAGTACTAAAATCTTCAGCCTTTTGCATTTCTGAAGTCCATGGAACAGGAATAGGCTCATAGAAATGAACACATTCATTTCCTCACGTCATTTGTGATATGTGCTTCGTATTTCTCTCGACAGTGCCGCTTGTTCCACTTTTTTCTATCAAGATCGTGTTATTATTCCTACCATCAAAAAATTTGCATCCTCCAAGATATTCCTCCTCCTGTATCTTCTTTTCAAATTTATTTTGCCATCTCCTGCTGACCAAGTCTTTATCGATGACGGCATCCTTATTCCTGGTTGTCACAATTCCTGCATACTGAAGCACAGATGAAGCTCTTAATACAATTTACCTATATGATATACCAGTTCTAAATCCGGCGAACGTTGTTTGAGACAGGGATATGCGTTTGGGAGTGTCTGCTTTTGAACGCTCTGGTTCAAATTTTGATTCAGACAAACTGCCTGCTTTAAAGTCCCCACTTTTTGAATCTTCTGACAATAACTGTATTTTAGAGCTGAAAAATAATTACCATACCATCTCGCAATTACTCCCATCTCCTGTTTTCTCTCTAATCCTTATGATGACTGATTGTGATTTTATTGGTTTGTACTCCACATTCATCCCTCCTTCCAGAATTGCTGTCAAGACATGCTGTGGTCCGGCATTCAAATATCTGATTCTGAACGCATTGAAAAACAGAAGGAAGAGCGAGGAACATAATAAAGACAAAAGAGAGAACCCGACAAACGAACCAAACAATACTTACAATTTTTGCAAAGTTACACACGATAATACTATAAAAATCGCTTAATTCAAAATACACATAACTAATAAATAATTGATAATCCGAGCTTATTTAAACATATCGTACACTAAACATGTCATTTCAAGTAAATTCAGCGAAAATAAATTTAATTTAACATTTTTTAAATTTTTGCTAAAAAGGTTCAAAAATCAGCATTTTAGCAAAACTGCAAGCCATTTGCGGCAAATGAAGGAATTGTTAGAAAAATCTCAATTTTTTGTGTAAACTTAGTGCCACCAGTGACAACTTTTACTCACTGCCCATCATAAAAATCGAAAAAAAAAGTTTTTTACGGCTCACCCTAATATACTTCAGTTGTGTTGTTTTAAATGCGTATTTAGTAAAAAATATAGTGGAAGATAGAATGGGGTGCGATTTATCCCATGCGTGTGCTAACGTCGCAAAAATAGGCGTGTGTGCGTACGGGTTTATATTAACCGCGAACAACTGTTTACCTATAGGTAATAAAGATGTGGAATTCTTTTGTGCGTTCCTGTAAACGAACTATAAATATATTCTATACTCCTGAGAATGCACATAAATGCACATAATAATCTCAATGAAATATATTAATCACATTATGTTTGAAACATTGTCACTTCTTAAAAATTTAGAGTAAACGAGTAACGTAAATTCATTACAATCCGAGTTTAATTACAAAATTTTCTACAAATGGGCACATAAACTCAACACAAACATATTTAATTAAATAAAAGTAAGAAGTATTTCATAAGAATATGCGCAACTATGTTAACTAGAAAATATATTTTCTATAAAAAAGTTTGAAAACCTTTCAAAGAAATTAAAAAAAAAATAAATTACACAAATTTTCTTTACAAAGACTAAATCATGAAAATATTTACATTTAAATTAAGGGAAATCTTTTGTTCTGTCGTACAATTTAGTAAGCTATGAAAATAATTTCATATCTTTAAATTTAATGAAATATGTAAATATAAAATGAAATGTACAGCATTTTTCTTTAGTAATTTATTGGAAAATAAATGTACTTAAATTTAATTTAACATTACCTACTTAAAAATCTTTAATCTACCAGTATTTTAATATTTAAAACAGTTTTTGTTAAAGTTTGTTTTCACTCATTAAATAATCGAAAATAGTAAATTGTGAGGTAAATTATGAGGGAAAATGTGATCTACGAAAAATTAAAATTTGCATCTATCTGTACCAGAAGGTGCTCTCGCTTCTCTGCTTGGACCCCCTATTGTCTTTAAAAATTCCATTATTTGGAAGAAGGAACAGTAGAGCGCCGATTATCTGTACAAGTCGTTCAGAGTTCTGCCGTTTGAGCCACTTTATAGCTTTTTCCAAACATTCCAAGGCTTCTTTATGTGATGGACCTATGTCATTTTCAGACCATTCGTTTTCATTTCCTCAAATTCTTTTTCGTCTTAAATCTCATTCACAATCTCATCATCATTTAAAAAAAATTTTTGAGAAAAATAGGCTGTTCGGATAAATAAAAGTTCGAATAAGAAAATTGTTTTAAGAGAAATAGGCTATTCGGATAATTGGAAGTTCGGTTAATTGGAGTTCCAATAATCGGCGCTCTACTGTACTTGGATTATTTATTGGTCAATCCATAATATTCTGGCTTATGTTGAAAGTAATTTTTACTTAAGGACTACTAAAAGAAATTAAAACAAAAACTTATTTTTGCAAGATTTTGGCACTTTTATCGCATTAGATATTTTCTTTAAAATTCTTGCTTATTAACCCTTTATGCACTGATTTATGAATTCATGAAAATTGTATCTTCTAAAGTATATTTCGTGAATTTTTTAAACTACATTAGAAAATCTACATAATCATTTAATAAAATTTACAAGGATTCTAGAAAGATTGAAGGATTTAGAAGGATTTATTAAATTTTAATTTATAGGGATTTTATGCAATATTTATAACCTCACTCAAATCTTTCATACTAATTTATACTTTCATACTAATACTTTCTACTAATATACTTTCATACTAATAACTAACTTCATACTAAAAGGTTCCGAATAACGAGACCAACTTGAGTAGCAAAGCACAGTTACAAAACAACAAGTAACCGGATTAAGTTTACGTAACTGGATTAACTAAGTTTACATCTAAGCAGGAGACACAGCCGATAGGATGAAGTTCTAGGCTCTCTACAGATTTATTGGCGCTACGCGTCAATTAGGCGGTCACCGCCCGTATTCCATGTATCAAACCCGTTCAGCTGGGGCGACCTGTAGGTAGGGGCCTGGTCATCGGTTAGAAAGAAAGAAAAGAGTTCAAGTACAGTTAATCATAGTGCAATATATGTGTGTCAAAGATAAACATATTTGTTTGTGTGACACAAAAATATTTTTATATTTTTGACCCGGTCATCCAACAAAAGGACTTAAATCAATGTATGTGTTTGTCATTCATACGTCCGCACTTTTGGGGTAAAATACATTTTGAAATGTTTTGCAAAGTCTTTTTATACCGGGAGTTGGATAGTTACCTAATCAAGTTGACGACTACACTATATAAAAAAAAAAAAATCTGTAATTCTACAGATGTAAAGTTGCAGAAATCTGTATGCTTACTAAAATGTTATCTGTATTCTTTACAAAAAAGGGAAATTTACAAAATTAGTTTCTGTAAAGCTTCAAAAATCTATACCTTTACAAAAGATTCTACTAAAATTACAGTAATCTTACAAAAATTTCATCTATTACTCGGGTTGCAGTTAGACAAAGAGTTCTATGCATTCTAGTTTCTTAAAAATGTCTTAGTAGCTTTACAGAGTATCTAATTTACAGTATAAAAGTGTATCTGTTACACGAATTTTTGTTATTGCCGTTACATAAGAAGTTCTAGGAATCCAAGTATTCCTAGAAAAACTTTTGTAACTTTAACAACTTTTTTTTTTTTTTTTTTTTTTTTTTTTTTTTTTTTTTTTTTACGGTGTAAGATTCCTGGATTATACAGAATTCGATTAGCATATCAAAATGCAACCGGTCAGCTTAGTCATATCTTGGTAGAAATACTCCTGCTTCTAGTCCTCCATGTTTTTATAGCTTTGGGTGCGGAAAAACACAAAAAAGTGGTAATATTTTCTAAAGAAAGTTATATTTTTTAACCTTTTTAGTCTTATTGAAATAAATTTTAATGCGTAATTAATTGCAAAAGCTATAAAACATGAAAATAGTTAATGTTTCCCAAGACTTCATCCTCGAAAGTTTTAAAGATTTATCTATAACATAAATTAATGAAATTTTCATTCCCGAATGAAAAAAAAAAGTATAAATTTTAAACTATTTATAATGATTTGTAGTAAAGAACGTTGCTTATGTTTCTTTTGGTCATCTATGTTTTTATATGTGACCATTTACAAATCATGAGAATAGTTTGTTTTGTCATTTACGTTTATTCTCCATTTAATGGGGGGAAAAAATCCGAATATTTTATAGTCGATCTTCTGCATAAAGATTTTCAGAATATCATTGAATTTTTGATTGATGGAGATTTAATAAAAGTCTATTTCTTTTCAAAATCCAATTATGGAAGGAATAAAATTTCAAGATGCCCACGTTTTTTTTTCCATATTGTTATTATTACAATCCATACATTTTAATACATTAAAAATAAAACTTAATTCAAAAATAAATATTGAGAATATAAACAAAAAGAGTTCTTTTTCTTATATAATCCTCTAAAACATAACTGAATACCAACTCTATCACATTCAATGTTCTGAAACTTACACAATTTTAAAATATTGAAGCTCAAACATTTTTTCGCAATCTTGTAATGCTCGGCAAATCTTTTATAGTCGCAAAACCAAAATGAGTGATCCATTTTTTAAAAGCCTGTAAAATGTAATGAGATTCGTTTTCCACCAATAATATAGTGCTTCTATACTGCTTGAATGTTGAAAGAAAATTGTCTTTTAGTAGATTCACTTCTCTTCTGCAATTACTCTAAAAAAGATATTTAAATACCCCGAAGAAAATTTCCTCTTGGGATATTAGATTTTGACGCACAGCTCTTTTAGCGTAATTTAAAGGAAAATTTAAATGGAAGTAATCCGGAAGAAGCTTTTGAGAAGAAATATACTTTTCATAGTATACAATTAATAGGAAGGTGAAAAATCTACTTATAGAAAGAATACATAAATTTATTTTCCTAATATTATTAATAAAAAGTACCAGAAATTTATAGCATATTTAAGATTGATAAGACAAAGAAAAGCATGTCTAACAAAGGTATATATTTCTATTTTCTATATAATTAAATGAGTCACATGAACAAAAATAACATAAAATTTGGGATTTTACTGTTTTTTTTTCCTTTATGAAATTGCTAATAAAAATATATGTTATTATTCCTAAAGTTCCATTTTCAGACATAGGATCTTTACTTAAAATTCTTTTCTCTCAATTTGAGGTAATTTTAAAATACATTATTTGAATTTCCATTAAGCATATTTCTATTCCCTGCATTTATAGATATTCCTTTATATATATTTGCTGTTAAAAATATAAACATTTTATTTGCCCCTTTGCATATTTAATCAGATTTCTTGGTATCTTATTGCAAAATGTAAAAATGTAAAATATATTTTTTTTTTTGCCTTACGGTAACCGTTAAATAATTTGTTAACCAAACACATTATTTTCTAAAAATTCTATGCTTTAAAGACTTTAAAACTTAGCGATGGATAATATATAAATTATCTAATGATTTTCTTTAACCTTTTTTTTTTTTTTTTTTTTAATATGAAGCGAAAATAAATAACGCTCACTGCGTAAATTAATACAATATGTTATGGATATATATTTTACAGTGGAATGTATATTATATTTTAGAAGAAGAAAATATTGTATTGTTTTAAATACATATTTTTAAAATAATGAATTAAAATGAAAATTTAAAACAGTTTGTTGCGTAAAGATACAGTTGCTTAAAAGTATGTATATTTTAATAAATAAACCGTTTACAGAATAAATAAATTAATAAATAATAAGAGTTGACAATACAAATGTTTACATTTAATAAATCTAAGTTGACCAGATAATACATTTTTATCTAATTTGTTGTTAAACACTTGTTAAAAATAAATTCTCATAGTCCCCAAAGATTTCATTTAACAATAAGATTTCATTTAATATGAGGCCGATGAATTTTTATATAACTTTAAAGGACGTGCATTTCATTTACATTAAATCTATGTTCAATTCATAAAAAATACAAGCTTTGAAACACAGCAGGAAAATAATTCCTTTTGAATTTTTAAATGAATGTAGTTTTGTCGAAAAACATTTTAAATAACTTCAAATGATTTATTCAAATGAATGTTTATAGAAATTTTCCATACAAAGAATAAAACATGAAATGAATTGTAATCTGCAGTTGCACTATACATTCAAAATGCATTTAACAATAAAGTTGGAGGCTTAAAGAAAATGGATTATAAAAATACGTTGAAGAAATTGCCTGAAAATATTCTTCCTATAAATTTCTACAAAAGAAAGTTATAGATTTATTTATTTGATTAACCCTACTCATGTTTATGTGCTTCCAGTTTAATACATTATATATATATATATATATGCATATATGAAGGGAGGAGCTTCTACTCTTTTAAAATTCAGATTAGATAAAAATTGCCCTTAGGCAATGTGTTAATTAAGGGATTTTAGAAATCTTTTACTATACACTGTGCACAATGAAATATTAATGATTATATATAAAAATGAATATAAATTTATTCTCTAAAGCTACAGTGAATATATGAATATGTGATACATGCATGCAGTGAATGTGTGAAATATAGCCTTTTTCATATTCCCAAATAAATTTGTTCGTATATTCCGATACCAGTCATTTATTTCAACATTTTAGTGCTGCAAGTACTTTATCCCTGAAAGGGTTAAAAGATGCTAATGATAAGTTTGGTGTTCATGCGGCTGGAAAAGAACATAGCATTAATCGAAAAACTTTGGGAAAGTATGTAGACAAATTTCAACATGATGAATAGAGTGAAATGAAGTCAAACTATGTCACGACTAGAGTTGTGAGATCGAATGTCACAAAAAGTAGGACAAGAAGACAAAAAAAAAGTGGGACAGTGGCTACTAAATCCGGACATAATAATACATGAAACCCTATGAAAACGGAACCTGTCTCTAGCGGAATACGGTCTTAAATGTAAAAGTTCCATTTTTCCTGCTGTACAATTATACTTGCTCAGACAAAATCCTTTTTAAAACAAAATTTACTCCTTTGACTTGCGGTTGCGTCTAAACAGGTTTCATTAAGCATCATATCTTCAAAATTATTTTTTATAATAATTAAAGCATGTAGCATACAGTTATTTAGCTTTTTTAAACTGATTTTATTTCTCTTCACAAATATTTCAATACATAAAACAAAGTGGGTCAAGCCTCTCACATAGTGGGCCAACCGCTCCATATTTGGGGAGTATTGACCCATTATTTTCTCATGATTAAAATCAATAATTTTTCAAATCTCTTATATATTACACTTATTTGGCAATTTTATTTTGATAACTGATTGTATAACGAATAAAATGATATATAAAACTTTATCTACCTTCAATATTTAAAAAATAAAAATTGTAAAAAGTAATTTTGTAAAAAGTAGGTCAACCCTCCCTAGTCACCCATATATATATATATATATATATATATATATATATATATATATATATATATATATAGTGATTGTTTGCTAAATGATTTGAATTCCTCGGCATATTTTTGACTTATAAATTTTTTCTGGAATTGGGGGCTAAAAATGTAAAACTCTGAAAGTACCAACAAATCAAATATCTTTTTATTTTTTACAGGAAATTTCTTAAATGCGAAACTTAACAAACAGGAGAAGCCGCAAAGTGCAAAACCTAGTAGAAATAGTTAAAAAAAACGAGTAGAAAAATGTCGCTGGTTGAATGTGTCACACGAGGTGAAGTGGAAAACGCACTGAATGTGCCACATGAAGTGAATTGGAACATTCTGAAAGTGCCAGTGATAAGTTGCGCGGCGCCTGGTGGACATTACACAACTTGATCGTGTTGTTATTGTTTTTTATCATCACTGGGATATTTTTAAGCAAGGTTTAAAATATTAAATTTATAAATAAAAGAATTGTTGCAAATGATAATTTTAGGGATTTAAACACTAAACGAAAGGAAGCTCAGTATCAACATTTTAAAGTGTTGAACCAAGAGCCCAAAAAGAGTGAAGTGAAAAACGCTGTAAGTACGAGAAGAAGGAGTTTTTGTTTCTTTCGCTTTCTTGAAAAATGTCCTCTTTTTACATTCAGCAATTTCCATTTTTAGTCCTCAATTATTTTTTGTGATGTTTTTATTTTTTATCTCACCGATTAAAAACAATAGGAAACATAGGAATTCAGAAAAACTGAAAGAATAAGAAATTATTTTATTAAAGTTAAATGATTATAAAATCCATTTTTGTCTATCTTTATTTACTTTTCTTGATTGTTATATTCATATTTCATTTCTGAATCATAAAGTATTTTTTTCAATATTTTTTCATAAAGGGTGTTTTTTAAACTCTTTAAAATAATATCAAATACTTTAAAAAGTAATTTATTTATATGTTTATAAATAGAACAAATATTGTTTAAACTAATGTAATTTGAATTTTAGCTATCACGTTCGAGTTAATATAATGCACATACTGACAAAACCTGCTCATGAATGAAATTATAGAAACTCTTTAAAATAATGTCGAATTAATGCACTATTATTTGAGAGTATTTCTAACTGAATAAAGTTTATTATTTTATATACTTTTTTGTAAACCCCTTTTTAATTAAAACTGTTGCCAATAAGGATATGAATGTTTAATTGGTTATTTCAAACAAAAATAGTTAACGTCTATAATGAATGTAACACGTAGCGATATTTTACTGTCGTGAGCATTGGTAATTTTAATTCGAATAGACATAATGGCAGATCACTAATGACTTGTCACATCGTACACAGTTATTCAAAATCACTTTATGAATTTATAAGTTTATGCATAATTTCTTTAGGTCCCATTTTTTTATATCTTTAAATACTTCAAAAAGTAATTTATTTATATGTTTATAAATTGAAGAAATATTGTTTAAACTGATGTAATTTGAATTTTAGCTATCAAGTTCGAGTTAATATAATTCAGATATTGACGAAATGTGCTCATGAATGGTGTTTTTGAAACTCTTTAAAATAATGTCAAATTAATAAACTAGTATTTGTGTTTTTTTAACCGAATGTAGTTTATTATGTTTTACACTTTTGCATAAATCTGTTTTTAATTGAAAGTGCTGTCTATAAGGTTTTGATAGAATAATTTGTTATTTCAATCAAAAATAGTTATCATCTATAATGAATGTAAAACGCGTAGATATTTTACAGACGCACGGTTGGTGTTTTACCCATTTTAGCTGGACGGAAGTCGTTTTTTAAAAGTTTATCCTAACGTAATTTATTGTTTGCCTATTATATATCAATAGTTAGGGCGTTGTACCATGCTATTGGTTTTGATATAAAATAATTGTATGGTCCATAGACTAGCGCAAAGCTGGTGCTTCTTAGTTGGGAGTGAATCAATCAATTTGGGTATAGTTCTTTAATCTGTTACTTGAAGCGGAATAAAATATACTGCTTGATTATGTACGCTTCCAAACAAAATGTGGGCTTTATTTTATAGGATTTATGTGCATAAAGTTTGCACATATCAGCTGTTATTTCATATTTAATGTCGCAAAAAATCTGTATTTTTTTACAGTTTTTCAGTTTTAATATAGAAAATGTTATACGATAAAGCACGATTAAGCTCAGTTTTTGATATGATTAAATAGTTTAGATTATTACTTTTTATACCAATTCAATTTATCTGCCCTTAGGTGCCCTCCCGGTTTTTAGAATTGTTTTTAGCTTATTCCGTCCAAATAATTTTATTTGAAATTTTAGTTCAAGTACCATTATCTTTTTATCAAAGAGAGCAGAATTTAAGCTAGTAAATAAACTTTTGCACTATTATGCAACGTCAACAAAATTTAAAATTTAACGAAAATGTGAATTTGGTTTAAAATATTTTGTAAATAGAGGAAATTACAATGAAGATCACATGAAGTTTCGTAAGAGCGAAATGTTTAAATTTAATTTGCATCAAATTAAACAAATTTGGAGAAAAATTGCTAGTAGTATTTAGATATTCTAGGACAAAATGATTTAAAATATATTACTTGGATGCATATTCGAGTGGTTACACAACTGATCCAGACAAATTCTCTAACTTCTGATTTGATACAATGCAAAACATAATGTCAGCATTTTCTCATATCCTGTGATTTCCATTCTTTACATAATGTTCCTCTGTTCAGAGATAAATATACAAAAGAATATAAAACGCAGCAATTTTCATTATATGTGTCGAATATTTACCCCGTATCTTAAAGTTTAGAACAAACATTTTAGGACTTTTTACAATAATACAAAAATAGTTTTATCACTTTAGCTTCCATACCGCTAAGAAAGTATTCTTAAAATTATCAAGAAGAATATAAAATCATGCGTCAATCATATTATGAAACATTTTTCAACGCGGTCGGACTACCATAATGAAACTTCATAGCTTAATAACGTAAACAACGACCTCCAAGTAATAATTTGTAAAACATATAACACGTTTGAAAACACAATTTCAACCAAAGTCGAAAAAATAGCTGAAAATTTTGTACATCCTTGTATATGAACTGTAGGTTTATCATATAATTCACAATGTACTAAAATTTAGAATAGTTAGTGAACACATATCACAGTTGAAAATTCCTCGTCAGCAATTTCCGTCAATAAACGGAAATGTACTTCAGATGTTTTGAGCAGCCCTGTATATTATTTATAAAATTTATACACACTAAATTATATAATTTAAAAAGTGTTCCACAACTGAAAACGCATTTCCATCAATTATTGTTCATACAGAGAAAAATATAACTGATTTATTTTGTGTGCCCCTGTATATGAAAGATGGATGGCAGATCATATTCAATAGTAAGCATATTATAGAGCACCTCGGAGATATATATCAATTAAAAAACCTTTGAAATAGTGTAACATGAACACAATTCACCGCAAACAATTTTTGTCCATAGACCGTAATGTAACATAATTCTTTTTAGTATCCCTGTAAATGATCGATAAATGGTATCAGCACCATATTCTATAGGGATTATCTTGTAGTGCACGGAATCATATTTTAGTGTACTTCATATATATATATATATATATATATATATATATATATATAAATTTCAAAGTGTTTGAAATTATGAAACATCATTAAAAACCGCCGCAAACGATTTTTCCCCCCGTAATGTAATAAATTACTTTTGAATGTCTTAGTAACAAAATTACTACTGCTACACGCTACATTTTGCAATACTAACATTCAACAGTGAATATCAATAACATTTTTCAATTTAATGGTGATTCGACTACATTGACGCCAAAAATAATTTTGGCCAGCTACAACCCGAAAATAACCCACCGTGCAACGTCAGCATTGGTATTTGCTTGTAATTCGAATAGACATAATGATTGATCACTAATGACTCATCAACATCGTACATAGTTATTCATAATTACTTTATGAATGCATAAATCTATGCAAAAATTCTTTAGGTCCCATTTTCTAATATCTCGAAATACTTCAAAAAGTAATTTATTTACATGTTTATAAATTAAAGAAATATTGTTTAAACTAATGTAATTTGAATTTTAGCCGTCAGGTTCGAGTTACTACAATGCACATATTGGCGAAATTTGATCACGAATGTTTTTTTTTTTTTTTTACTCTTTAAAATAACGTCAAATTAATAAACTATTATTTGTGTGTATTTTTAACTGAATAAAATTTATTATCTTATGTACTTTTATATAAATTCGTTTTTAATTAAAACTGCTGTCAATAATGGTCTGAAAGTATAATCGGTTATTTCAAACAAAAATAGTTGTCATCTATAATGAATATAAAATGTATAGATATTTTACCAACGTCAGCATAGGGAATTTCTTGTAATTCGAATCGACATAATGGCAGATCACTAATGACTCATCAACACCATACATAGTTATTCATAATCACTTTATGAATTATGCATAATTTCTTTAGGTCGCATTATTTTAATATCTCAAAATACTTTAAAATGTAATTTATTTATATGTTTATAAATAATAGAATATTGTTTAAACTAATGTAACTTGAATTTTAGCTATCATGTTTGAGTTACTAGAATGCACATACTGACGAAATTTGCTCATCAATGGCGTTTTTGAAATTCTTTAAAATAATGTCAAATTAATAAACTAGTATTTGTGCGTATTTTAAACTGAATGAAGTTTATTATATTATATATTTTTTATAAATCCGTTTTTAATTAAAACTGCTGTCAACAAGGGTCTTAAAGTATAATTGGTTATTAAAGACTAAAATAGTTGTCATATATAATTAATGTAAAACTTATCGATATTTTACAGATGTGGGAATTGGTAATTGCTTGTAATTCAACTAGACATAATGGCAGAATTCCAATGACTCATCAACATCGTACATGGTTATTCATAATCACTTTTTGAATTTATAAATTTACCCATAAGTTCTTTAGGTCCCATTTTTTTAATACCTCAAAATACTTGACACGGTAGTTTACTTTTATGTTTATTAATAGAAGAATTATTCTTTAAACAAATGTTATTTGAATTTTGGCTGTCCATTTCGGGTTACTAAAATGCAAATATTAATGAAAATTGGTAGTTTCTGCTCCCATATCATAAACGTAGAGAAATAGCACAAAACCGTGAATACAAATGTTTTCTATATCGTCCTGTATTTAAGATGCATTAAAATCTTACCGATAAAAATAATTTTATTAGAAAATAATAAGTTAATATGAGCACACTTCATCAAATTTATTTTCAATATGGTTTAATTAATTCGAATATTTAAAAAAATAAAAATGATTGCATATCCACACGCAGAGGATTAAAATTTCAGTTTTTTTTTCTTTTTTTAGTCTATGGAATATCATGTTTAATTGAAAAGTTGTTGTATTATGAGCTGAAAAATTATTTTTACTTTTAGTGTAAAGATTAATTGTCAAAAAATATAGGTAACCATTGTAAAATTATATTCTCTTATTAAGTAATGTCTTATTTTATATGATGATAATATAGTAAATAATTTTATTTTAAATGTTGAAATTGTATGTCCATTTAACGTTAGGTACTTGAAAGAAAATTGCAAGAAAAACTCTCCGCAATAATAAATGAATAATTTTCGTAAATGCATTTTGCATAGTGTTTTATCATACTTACAAGATTATTGGATATATACTTTATGTTGGTGAAACAAATTTCAAAATATCATTAATTACAGCTCATTTTACATGTCCATTAACGTTATAACCAGTTTTCTTATTATATCGTAAATATGGTGAAGCGAAGTTTCTGAAAAATTAGAAATAAGTAGAGAACTAAAAAAATATTATTCGTGGAATTTTTATATTATTTATGAATTTCTCTCCAGAAAATACTTTAACAGTTCATATTTCATATGTATGCTCCATTTTCCGATATAGTTCAATTTATTATCAAATTGTAGGAAAAATGTCATTTTCCTTTCTTACATTTTCATTTAGTCTAGAAAATGTAACTGGAAAAATCATATTAATGTGATTTTATTTTTCAGATTTGCTCTCAACTGTGATTTTACTTCGCCCCCCCCCACCCCCACCCCCACCCCAAAAAAGTAAAGTAAAGTAAAATAAAATAAAATAAAAGGCATCGAAGGCATCGGAAGCCAAAAATCGAAGGCATTAGAGTCAACAAAAGGATTAAAATGGATAAGAACTTTACTGGAGTTTAGTGTTTAGTGGAGATCTACAATGATAAATCCGAAGGTTTTAAATGATCCTTAAATTATTTTAAATTTAAATATATTGATTTACTAGTCAATTGATAGGAACATCAAATCTTCAATATGAAATTTGGGTTATCGTTAAACTATCTATTATATTTCGGAGAAATGATACAGCAAGTTTGAATAATAATAATAATAATAAAGCAAATAAATTTTGCATTTAACTCTATTTTTATTTCTTCATGTTTTAATGTCTTTAAAGAAATTTATGTGTAGAATTTTTATTTCTGAGAGTATTCTGGAAAAATGTCCATGTATCTATTTTACCCCCTCTTGAAAAACGGGCTACAATCTACCAGCGTTTGAAGCGGATTTTGGGAGTGTTGCGAGTTCGAAAATTTTAATATTTGAACCGTTGTATATACAAGTCCAAGCTAGCATACAAATAAATATGAGACTGAATTCGATTGTAAATCTAGATGGTTTCTTTTAAAATATTGTATTTAACACACACGCCAAAGCTTTCATTTTTATGATTTTATAAAAAGCAACTATTATACTTATAAACATTTAATTAAAAAAAATGTATATGTATGTAATGTATGTTCTATAGAAAAATACTTAATTAAAATTTTCAAGTTTGGAAAAGCATTTGTTATAAACACTAAATGTGAGAGTTGATAGAAATTCATTAATATAAAATCTCTTCCTACTTGTTTCCTGCTATATGACATTTCTGTCTGTGTAATTAGAAAATTTAATCCACTAAGGATTAATTATGTATTCAGTCGCTATAATCGTTTACTTTGAAGCCACCATAATAAATTCCATAAATCACAACTTTTAATCCTTAAAAGCGTAATAATTATGTTTTGTTCTTAGAAATATTTTTGAAAATTATTAGTTTTTGAGAGGGAAAGTACTCTAGATTTTAATAACTTTGGTAACCCTAAAAGCTGTTTTAAAGGATTATAAGTTTCCGGGAATATATAATTAATTTCTGGCTTTTGTATTCAGAAAAAAAGTATTATTAAATGTTTTAGTAATTCGTGTTTGGCGTCTTTCAAAATATGCTAAAATCTTTAAATGGATGAAATATACTACGAGGACAAAATATCCTGTTTAAGGATGTATTTAGAGTTTATCATTATAATTTAAACTACTCAAAAATAATATTTAATTTAAAATGATTTATTATATTACAATTTTTAATCCTAATCTTATTTAGAGAAATGACTTTTGAGTCATAAATGATAGTGCTTTATACGTTTCGTATTTATTTAACTAATACTTTATAGATAGTTTTATTTGTAATTACTCCTCAATGTTTTTGAAAGATGACCACAGTTCATTCTTCACAAAGAAAATATGGCTATTATTTTTCAATTTATCTCTTTATTCCATTTGTTAGCCAGCCATCGAATATCAAATTTTGAACAAGAAGATACAGTTTGTCACTGCAGTACAAGTATAATTTACTAATCATTTAATGTTTCAAGAATTCTGTGTAAAAATTGTTAAATGCTTTTAACAACACAATTGTTTTATTGAAATGCAGAAATTTGTTATCTCTCTATGCAGGGGTTGGAGCATGTAGGATAAATTTTATTGTTGTTATCAGTATCTTTTATCAATAATCTTCATGATATAGCCCTATTGCATACGTTATAAAAATGCCTCTTGAAGATTATTCATAAAATAAATATACAGGTAAGAACAATAAAACTTGTCTTATACCCTCATAGCATGCATGGTCACAGTGACGTCATTGTGACGTCACTGTAAGTCACTGTGGTCACGTCACATCTGTGACCAAAATGCCACCACTCAGTGATGTCACATTGTGACTGAGATGTGAACTTCTTAGAAAACTTTAAAAAATTACGGAAATTCTTTAAAACATGTTATTTACTGTAAAATTATATTTTTCTGGCAATTAAGAAAAAATGTGACGTCACTGTTATGTCACTGCTATGTAACGTACGTCACGTCACATATGTGACAAAAAAAACCACTATATTGTAAGTCACAGTGTGACAAAAATATGAACTTCAAAAATCTTTGAAAATGAAGAGAAATATTTTAAGCAGTCACGAGTTATAGCGGCATAAGGAATGAAAATATATTAGTGGATAGCAAATGGTAAATTCTGTCACTAAAGGGGAGAGGGGGGGGGGCATAATAAATAAAGTGCACGATACAAGCATTAATAAACTAAATTTTCAGGCTATATTTTATCCATTTGATATCTAAGACAGTGAATGTATACTTTTTCATGATTTCAATTTTATCTAGCATTTGGATAATATATTTAGAATTAGGATTATTAAATTTATACACTTTACATATTTAGTTTGCTGGGAGGAAATTTCTTTCTTTCTTTCTTTTTTTACCGACCAGGATTATTCGAAACACTTCTGTGGTTTCAAACTAAAAATTTTCTATTACAGTTAAATCTGCACCTTTTAATGAGCACGTAGAAAGAGTCTTCAGAGTTTAGTCATCTATGCATTTCTTGCTTTAGAATATTTTTATAATTTGTATTCAAGTCATAAATTCTACTTCTTTCAGACTTTTTAAATAAAATTAGCATTTTCCGAAAATAAAAGAACTATACAAAATTTGTGCAAAACAAACCTTACTTTAAAAAAAAGAAGAAGAAAAAAGGGGGGGGGGTCGTTAATACCATTAAATTTATTTTTACACCTTTTAAAAATTTAAACAATGTTTTATCTAATAAACTCTAATTAAGAATATTATTATTATGATTATTTAGAAAAAAGGAACTTTACAATACATTTAACTTGAATTATTTGGTACGGATAAAAAGAAAAGGTTAAATATATAGGACATGTCTTCAAATACAAAATTTTAATTAACGATACTTTCAGAAAATTACTGCGCATTCAAGTTCAATATTTCTTGTATACAAAAACAAATAATCTGTAACAGAACACCTGCTTGAAAATCGTCTGCCCACAGAAAAATAAATATGAGAAGACGCGGGAAATTGTTCACTGTTTTTAGAACATCACCAAGTCTACAACACTTTAAGATAAGGAAATGACCATTTTAGGATACACGGATATTAATGGAACGTATATGTAAGTGTTATTTAATTTAAATATTTTGTTCCTGATTTGTATATTATGAGTTAAATAGTTTTATGTTATATTTGTAAGAGACTGATCTTTATGTCAGAAGCGATATTTTTCAATTCGATAACTGTAAAGAAAAATATCTTAATCTGCCATCGCTTGAAAAAAAAAAATCTGCGCAGAGACTAATTCAGGCTTAAGTTCATACTGGAATTAATATAAACATTAATTTACTCTTACTTGAGATTGAAAATGTATGGAACGACAATGATTTGGAATTATTTTATCGGCTTCTTACTATTTTTTGATTACTAACACTTATAGTTATTATTATTTTGGGGTTAAATATGATGTTCGATTATCATGAGATTACGAAACTGTTTCAGATTAGAAATTAACATTATACTGGGAAAATATATTTTTACATATTACAGTAGTGAAACATTTGAAAGAATTTTCTTTTAGTGCTAATAATATTTTAAATTATCTTTTTAAATCCTAAATCTTCAAACCAATGTTTTCAGATTTAACATTTGCCAAAATTATGAAATAATAGTAATTCCTTATACCATACGGAAATATTTTTGAGATATTGTTAAATCTAATAGTGCATTTAATTTATTTATTGTATTTTGCTGTTGTTTAATAGTACAATTATAAATACTAATTATTATTTTTAGTGTTTTTCAAATTGGTATATTTATTTTTTTAAATTGTATGTAAGAATTTTTGTGCTTGTGATTTTAATCAAACATTTAATTATAGACATTCTGAATCGGTTATTAAATTTTCTTCTATTGTAAATTCATTTTCTACGTTTATGATACACGTAATTATTGGCACTAAAAAGTAAAATATGATATTTAAGCATTGAAATAAAGTGTTTTTCATGCCTGATAGGAAGTTATAGATTAAACTGCTTTAGTATATATTTTTTAAAAGTTCATATAATACAGGATACATAAGGACATAAGTTGAAAAGTGCTTATGACTTAGGTTTGTCTCTGCGTCTAGCAGTCTGTCCGCACTCTAACTCCCGAAAATATACTCGGATTGCCCTGAAATTTTTGGATGTTATTGACGTTTACTATAGCACGGTACCTATTTGTAATGAAGTTTGTAGCATGCTTTGTTCATTTACAGGGCCAGCCAAAAGTTTTCCGTTACATTACGGCCTATGGAAAAAAATCGTTTCAAATGATTTTTAATGATTTTACGCACGCTTTCAAACATAATAAAATTTATATGCATTTATGAAGGGCACTAAAATATGCATTCTGTTGACTATGCGATGCACAGAATAGCTATTGTTCATTTACAGGGCTAAAAAAGGAATTCAAATACATAATGATATAGGGGTGGAGGGAATTGTTTGCAGCATACTTTAATTATGTTAATCTATTTCATATATAATGAAATTGATGTATGTCGCTTAGGTTTACATACTATAAATTATTTCATTTATAATACGAATAATACGTATATAGCATTTACAGGGACACCCAAAATATTTCAGATACTATATTGTATCCGAAGTACTGTTCATTAGCGATGTTTGCTGGAAATGTATTTTTAATTATGATATGCGCTTTTATGATTCACTATATTTATGCATAGTATCGTGTATATAAATGCTATAATTCCTATACAAGGCTACACAAAAGTATTCGTAAGGATTACTGGGTATGGGCGCAAATTGCTTAAAGGTGGTTTTTAAATGAGTTATGTTTTTTTTTCGCTGAACTGCATTTAATTTACCAATAAATGTTTGTAGAATATGGATAAAATGATACACAGGGTCACGCAAGGAAATGGATACAAGGCCGTCTATAAATGATAATTTCTGGAAATGTGATTTCAGCAGTTTTAAGAGTGTCTTAGTTTGAATTAAATTTTAACTAAATAGTAGCGTGTAATAAAGATTCTAGGTAAACTACAGGGTTGTACAAAAGTATTCAAGTATCTTTCCTTACATTAGTATAAATTGCTGAAAAAGAATTTCAACCTGTTAGGCGTTTTCTTGCTAAACTAAATTTTCCCATTATATAGTATATATACACTTAAAAAATGGGTACTCAAAATTGAGTAAGAAGTACCCAATTTTAAATGCGTCACATACTCAAAATAGCTCCGATCCAAATGTACTCAAAGTTGAGAAACACATGTATTCATTTTTTATTCCATGGTTGTGATGAAATATGAATCGTTATGCACTCCCCCCCCCCCAAAAAAAAAAAAAACAACCTAAAATTTAAAGTAAAAATGTACTGACATTTATTTCCCGTTCAAAGTTCTTAACAAGAAATGTTTAATTGATTATTTATTAAGAAAAATAGCAAAATTCTTAGCAAGATACTCAAATCGAATATTTTTATGACAAGAGCATTATTGCCAAGTACTTTTAAATTATTTTTAAAATGCTGTGCATAATTTAATATTTACATTAATAAACATCATTTATGCCGCTATGCCGCTATAAATGAAATGAACCATTACAGGGTACAAAACTATTCGTTTGTTTGGGTTTTATAACATGTGATGTTTCAAAATAGAGAAAGCATAGGTTCATTTTTGATCCAAAAATATTCAATTCGATATGAGTACGTCGGATTACTCATTTTTGAGTACTTCATTTTTTTTTTCAGTGTATCAACCTACAGATCAAATACAGGGCTGTTCAAAAGAATTGGAAAACATATTTGGCTATGGACGGTAACTGTTGAAATCAGTTTTTCAAATGTTTTATGCGTTTTCTGAAATGTTTACTTAGTTATCTTATTTACGTCATTTCCCTAAATTACGATGTCTTGTTAAAGCATTCAGAAAGTGTTGGAAAGTATTTTATAATCTATGCTTAACGCATGATTTTTCTTAATCGTTTTTTTTTTCTATTTCCTAGATCAGTCTTTTCCTATAAAACATACCAAATCTATTTAGCTCATATTCACAAAATACAATATACACGGGAATAAAAAATTTAAATAAATATCGCTTATCATGCCGCTCTATAAATAATAGTTGTATTAATATCCGTTAGTCTCCATGTTCATATTTAATAAAGCAATGACAAATAACAACAAATTAAAAAAACTTACACATTCTAAATATCAAGCTTGAACTCAATATCAAGCATAGAACTTAATAAAAAAATATGGCAGTTGATAAGCATTGTTTTTTAAGTGGAAAAATTTAAAATGTTTTAGAAGAATAGGACTCCAAAATAGCGATATTTTGCTAAAAAGTACGGTAAAAAGATAAGATTTTATATTTACAGCAAAAGTTTATTTTAAAATTCATCGCTGTATTAATACTTAGAAATTTTTCCAGAGAGAATCATTCGCCTTATATACAATATTTCAAATGAAAATCAAATATCAAATTAATTGCTTAAAAGGCGCAAAGGAGTGAAAAATATTCCATGCCGGGACTCGAACCCGGGCCATCAGTATAGCACATTGACATTCTACCGACTAAACCACATGGAACGACGCCCAGCCTGTAAAATTTCTCACTATTACATGTTGGCAAGGCTACAAACGCAGCACAAGATGGAATATTTATCGTGAGCCACCGACATGGGGTAAACACGAAACTTAATTAAATCCAGCATCGATTGAAACTATATTAATAATTGGAAATTTTTCCAGGGAGAAACATTCGCCTTGCATACAACATTTCAAATTAAAATTGACTTTTAAGCAATTAATTTGAAATTTGATTTTCATTTGAAATATTGTATGCAAAGCGAATGGTTCTCGCTGGAAAAATTTCCAAGTATTAATATAATTTCAATCGATGCTGGATTTAATTAAGTTTCGTGTTTGCATCATGTTGGTGGCTCACGCTAAATATTCCATCTTGTGCTGGGTTTGTAGCCTTGCCAACATGTAATAGTGAGAAATTTTGGGTATCGTTCCATGTGATTTAGTCGGTAGAATGTCAGTGCACTGTACTGATGGCCCGGGTTCGAGTCCCAGCATGGAATCATTTTCACTATTTGCGTCTTTTAAGCAATTAATTTGAAATTTGATTTTCATTTGAAATCACAGTGTTTATGACAAGTTCGTCACAAATGACACATATTTCACAAATTGGTCACAGTGTGACTTCAAAGCATTGTCACTTTCGTCACAGGTTCGTCACAAAGTTAATGCCAAAATAGTCACAAATGACACACTTTTCACAAATTTGTCACACCGTGACTTCACAGAGTGGTCACAATGTGACGTCACAAACGACCTCTAAAACGGCCATAACGACCTCGCATTCTAGTCACTATGACGTCACATCGACGTCACGTGACGTCACATCGACGGTCACAAAGTCACAGTGTGACTTCACAACGACGTCGCCGTGACGTCACCATGCCTTACGGGTATGCTTATATATGTATGGATTATATATGGATTTTAATTGTACATGCTGCAAATTTGAAAAAATCAATTATCAAATATCAAAATTCAATGAAATTTAAGTATTATCCAGCGACTACATTTTTTTCTCTTAAGTTTTTCTCTATGCACAGCCTACTAGAATAGTTACTTAAGCGAAGATTCTGTGGAAGTAACTTATAGACGGACTAATTCCAAGTTTATTTCTGATACAAGAAAATGACTTGTTATAGAATAAGTTTTAATTAGGGCTTTTTCAAGAAAAATTGATTTTGAAATATACATACATTAGAACTAATGTCACATAAAATACTTTGCTAATATAAATTCTCACAATATTTAAATTATCTAAACTTCTTGAACAAAGGATTTTGTGGATGGATTCTTGAAAAAAAAATCACAAAACTTTTGTATGACAATATTACCGGCTTAATATACTACAAAATATATTCAGCAGATTCCTTATTTCAGCTTTTATTCATAAACTATTCATATTTATGGTTCCGTTCATCTGACGAAACGCTATTCGTCTCACTCCTTTGTCTGTCTGTCCGTCCGACTGTCCGACACAGAGCCCGTTCTCAGAAACTATACATGTTGGAAACTTGAAATTTTGTGTACTTATAGCCGAACACCTCACATAAACGACAAATCATAAAATTTTGAAAAAGTCGATAATTAACCTAATTACGGGCTAATTAACTTCTAAAATTAACCAATCAACATTTTTAACGCAGGTACAAACGGACGTTCCTCCAAATCAACGGAGTTTCTCCTAAGGGTTGCCAGTAAATCAGCCGATGCACGGCTATCACGGAAGAAATTAAGCCGAAAAATGAAGTGATATTTTAAAGCGAAATCGCATATCAGAAAGTATTGGTCCAAGAAATTTGTAAATGGTATAGACGTATGCGTAAAAAAATCTACTTTCATTTGGTATAAAGTTCACATTTCTCCGATGTTTATAAGTTAAAATATCCACTGAAAATCGATCGATAAAAATTTTATTTCTTTAATTGGAAAGACTAGGAAAAAAGTATTCATTTCGGCGGGAAAGCAGGTGTCAGACATGACGACCCTGCGGTTTTCCATAGTAGTATATTTTAATACAAAATCTTAACTTTTTAGATATTAAATTTTTTCGCATTCCGATGTGAAATTTCTCGCTGATTACATTCATAATTATTTCTAAGTCATATCTTAAAAACAAGCTGAAATATTAATTATTATTTAATTAATGGGTTAATTGCTATCAATTGCGTCGATTAAAATGGAGACACGTGCTTTTTTAACCACGAAATAATTCAAATTAGGAAATCTAACAATTTGCGATGGTTTTTTGAACAGCGCTATGAGATAAGTATAGCTCATTCATCATCAGAAAGTTTACAAGTATTCATAACATTATTTTCGAATAGTAATTTCAGGAAATATCTTAAATTATTGGTTAAGACCGCCACTCGATCTGTTTGAAATTTTAAGATAGTTTATAACACATAAGAAAAAGTGTAAAAAAGAATGGAGTGTGATATTTTGAGGAGGGGGGGGGGTAGATTTATTTTTAAATTCTTAGCGTTTGTTACCGCGGTAAATGTTTTAAATTTTTGGTTAAGAACGCCACCATTCCGACCGCAAATTCACAATCAATCAACGCCCCAGCGCGGTTGACGCCAAACCCCGTAGCCAAGCCATTTGGCGAGAAATTGAACTTCCATGCCCATGCAAGTCTGAAGTTAATTTCGACCTTTCGATATTTCGTTCATTTGATCGCGTATTTCTTGCTTACGGAATACTTTCAAGAATACGAATGTGAAATAATGAATGCTTATTTCATCTTCTGAATAATTATATATGCATTACGAGAAAGTGAAGTATTTAATCTTATAGATATATCCTCTATAAGAAGTGTAACATTTCGTCTCCGAAGCTAAAGTATTTATTTATGGGGGTTTCGGACGTACCATGTGCTGCCATTTAGTGTCAGTACACAAAATACATTACTACAGTTGTCTTTTGAATAATGCATGAGCTGAATATATGCATGTATATATATTGTGAACAAGTGAAGTATTTAATCTTATAGACCCACTCTATAACTTTGGGTGCTTTGTTGCTGATTGATATCAAATTAAAAATATTCAATAAAGAACATAGCACTCCCCCCCCCCCCCCTTCCTAAAAGTTCTTGGTTCATAAAAAAATTGAAAATAAAAATTTAGGTTTTATTATTTGTTTCTCCACTACTTCTCCTTGTACTCAGTAACGTTTTTATTGTTTACAATCGTGATTAAACCAGTCAGGAAACAGAAAATTAGCACGTTTCCCCTTAGTAATAGAAAACTTTGAATTTTATATACTGCCATTTACAAAATTGCGTTTATTTTAAAGATTTTAAGGCCAGTATCTATTAATGGAATGGTCAATTACTCTTCTTTTATGATCTACTATCAAATTTATTTTTAAAAATTAAAAATTATACTTAATTATGATGAATTAGAAAAAGTAAAAATCTAATCAACCATGCTCATTATTGTAGTATTTGTGGTATTCTTGCAGCTCTGTATTATTCCTTTCGAATGTACTTCATAGTATCAGTGCTTAACAAACGGTATAAAAATAAATCTAAAATTTTTGGAAAATTAATTAAAAAATAAACAAGAACGAAAAATCACTCGTCCGTCATATATCATGCAACATTTTCCAACACATTGAGAATACTGTAACAAAATTTCACAGTTTATTAAGCTGAAAGATGATATCTAAATTAACAATTTGGAAAACAATAACACATTTAAAAAGCCAATTTCTGCAATTACCATCAATCGTTTGAAAAATCTCCGATTTTTTTGTGTGCAACCCTGTGTATGATCTATAGATTTTTATAAATACTACATTGTATGCTAAAGGTTGATTCAGTTAAACGCGTAACACAGTTGAAAAATACCCTTTAAAACTTTCCGTCAATAAACACGTGCTTGAGATCTTTTGTTCAGTCCTGTATATAATCTATACAATTTACATCCATCAAGTAAATATGAAAAAAAAAACCCATTTAAAAACGTGTACCACAATTGAAAACGTTCTTCCAGCAATTATTGCTTCATAGTAATTCCATAGTAAACCCAAAAAACTATATGGAAAACTAAGATCGTTAACACTTTTCAACTATGTTGATTTATCTTGATTAACTATGACAACTATTGTTTCAACTATTATACCTTCATAAAGTTAGAAATATGCAGATTAAATTTTTCAGCATCATCCTTACTTTGTAACGGTAATCTTATTTTATTGCAACAGCATCAATATTCCAGTAATATAATCGTATATAATCAATAATGCAACTTATGTAGAGTGAATTAATCTGTAAAAGGGAAAAAAAACCCTCTTCTTTTAACTCTGTAAGCGTATCCAAAATATATTCATAAAAGCAGATATAAATATTCGCACATGCAAATATCGAACTACGGTACAAGAAACAGAATGCAGTATGCACGTATACACGTCGAAGTTCATTTTTTCGCCAAAGCGCTTGACTACAGGGTTTGGCGTCAAGGGCGCTGGGACGTTGAGTGTTTGTGAATTTGCATCCCGACCCATGTATCTACGGAAAGATTGCGTGAAGGAGTTTCGTTGAGATATGCTTTCGCTAAGAATAGAGCTCCCTGGCGGTGGAACGTGGAACTAACATAACGCAATTTTGTTAAAATTAGGAAATCTAACAAGTCGATCTGTTTGAAACTTTAAGATATTTTATAACGCATATAATCCAAGCAATAGAGACCATATAGGGGCTCTACCTAACAAAATTCATGGTAGTTCTGGAAAAGACTTACAATATGTTTTTGGATCGCTGAATCCGAATTTTTAACTTCCCACCAAAATTTCCCCCGGCAACCCTCCCAAATTTTGGTAAAATGCCCCCCAAAAAGGTCTTTATTAAAAAATTCAATTTTTTTTTTATTGTTTTAGGGAAAAAATATCTAGAAATTCAGAAAGTAGACAAAATTTGCAACAAATTAGATACATGACTTTATGACTTAGGATGAAGGAGTAGAGGGGGATCTGCCTCGGAAAATGCGCGCGGTGCTGCATGAACTAAATTGCGCAATTCCACTTAACCACTCACACGTTTACATTCGCCCTCCCATCTCCCCTCCGAACTTTCTCTATAAGGTTTACTTTAAGTTTTTTGGGTCGCTGAATCCGAATTTTTAACTTCACCCCAAAATTTTCCCCCCGAAACCCCTCTCCAAATAGTTGTTTTTAACTTAAATTTCTTATTATTTTAGGGGAATTGCATTACGAAATTCAGAAACTAGACAAAATTTACAACAAATTGTATATTTGCTATTATGACGTAGGATGTACGGGGAGGGGGAGGGCTGCCTCTGAACATGCACTGCGGCGCTACGAGCACTAAGTTATGCAGTCCAGAGAATAGGGGATTTTACATGGCAAAATTAATACTAGTTCTGGATTTCGACTCACTTTATGTTTTTTGGGTCGTTGAATCCGAATTTGTAACTTTCCACCAAAATTTCACCCTGCAACCCCCCAAAAAATTGATTTTTTGAAAAAAATTGGTTTTAGATAAAAGCGTGCGGGGGATGTTCCGAGGCAGCCCCCTCTCTCCCCGTTTATCCTACGTCATAATGTCATATATCCTATTTGTTGCAAATTTTGTCTAGTTTCTGAATTTCGTAATGCTTTTCCCATAAAATAATAAGAAATTTAAGTAAAAAACAACTATTTTTGAGGAATTTCGGGGGGGGGGGGGGTTGGCGGTAAGTTAAAAATTCGGATTCGGCGACCCAAAAAAACTTAAAGTAAACCTTATACAGAAAATTCGGAGAGGAGATGGGAGGGCGAATGTTAACGTGTGTGTGGTTAAGTGGAATTGCGCAACTTAGTCCACGCAGCACCGCGCATGTTCCGAGCAGATACCCCTTTCCCTTTCATCCTAAGTCATAATGTCATATATTTAATTTTTGCAAATTTTGTCTACTTTCTGAATTTCTAGATACTTATTTTAATTTTTTTTAATAAATCTCTTTTTTTTTTGGGGGGGGGGGGCATTTTACCAAAATTTGGGGGGTTGCCGGAAGACATTTTGGTGGGAAGTTACAAATTCGGATTCAGCGACCCAAAAAACATAAAGTAAGTCGATTTCCAGAACTACAATTAATTTTGCTAGGTAAAATTCCCTATTGCATGAACTAATAAAATAAAGTGTAAAAAAGAATGATGCGTGAAATTCTGGGGAGGGGGCACTAGATCTCTATTTAAAAAGTTAGTGTTTCTGACCGCTTTAGGTGCCTTTTTTGAGGGAGTCCTGAGATAAATTCTAATTATCTATTATATATATAAAATCCAAACTGAAATTTCGATCCGAACATCTATATTTCGAGTTCTACAGCATGGATTTTGACGAAACTTATACTGTTAGATAGGTATCGTTTCAGGGAAGTTTTTAATCTATAACACATAGCTCTACGTAGATTAGTTATAGAATTATAACGGAAAGTTCTGTTATTTTGGGCGAAAGAGTTACTATTATTTTATTGGCGATAAATTTCGTTAATAAATGACTTGAAACGGCTGTACATCTCGGAAGAAAACTTTTATAATTTTTGTTTATTAAAAAAAAAAAAAAAAAGAGAGAAAAGAAAAAGTAGTTTTGACGAGTGTAATATTATAAAACGACAATATTGAATTTAAAAATGAAAGGTAATGTTTGTAATGCTTAAAAATTTATTCAATATGAAAGATTGCAGATTTAAACTATATTTGGCAATTTATCGATTGCGTCAGGTTAAAAGAAAATTCATTAGCAAATCTGATAAGATAATATCTGAGTGACAATTTCTTTTTTTTTTTATTTTTTTTTCTTTTTTTTTTTTTTTTTAATTTACTTTTTATTTTATTTAACTCATCCATCATGTGACTTTCAGAAGAAACTAGCTGATATAATTATAAAAATGACGGTACTTGTGAGTTACATATTGTCTGTTTATTTACGATTTCATTTTATCGCCAAACAATTTAATTTTAAGCCAAAAATGCATAAGTGTGGCTTCGGTTTAAGCGACATTCACAATATTGGTTATTTTTCAAGTAGACGACTGCATTTTTGAAAAATCTAATTCTACTTATATATATATATATATATATATATATATATATATATATATATATATATATATGATTTCCTCAATCATTTTCATTCATTTTATTTATTTATTTATTTATTAGACTTAAGATGGCAATTCTAAACATTATTGTTATTAATCCAGTTCCAATTTATTAATCCAGATCCAATCTATTTTCTGTAATGTTTGCGTTATAAGGAGCAAAATTTTGTCATTTTAGGCTTAATGCAGACAAAATTGGATGAAGTAACGCATCTTCTATGAATGAACTCACAAGCTCCTCTGGTGATTCTGTGAGTCATTCATAGTTTCTTATTTTACATACTGGTTTCATATGTTCATTTCTAAAGCATCTTTAGAACTTTTTCGATTTCTTCATATATTTGTGATTTCAAATTTATTATATGTATATATATATATATATATATAATTCAAATGGAAATTTCATTCCGGCTGCTTAGAACTCGGGTTTTGCTGAACTTACACTGTTAGATAAGTAATTTTTCTGGGAAGGTTTTAGTACATAACACGTCGTTCTACGTTGCTTGGAATCGAATTATGGTTTAAAGTTCTTTAATGAGATGAATCTGATAATGAAAATTAGCCTTTTAAAAAGATTCTGCCGAATATATTTCGATGGAACTTGGACTGTTAATTAGATAATTTTCAAGGAAATGTTTCAGAATAAACCATGTCCTTCTACGGTTCTTAGCCATACAGTTTTGGGGAAAATTCTGTAATCTGGTGAACTCATCACAATTTAGTCTTTAAAAAAAGTTGTAATAAACGGTTTTTGATAGAATTTGTATTGCTAGTTTGGCAATGTTTCAGAGATAGTTTTAGTATATAATGTATTGTTCGACACTGTTTAGTCATAGAGCAAGAGGCAAATTCTGTAATTTTCAAATTTTCCCTTTGCGAAGTGGAAGAAATGGGTTTGGCGAGAAAAGGTCAAGTTTTCATGCATATTTTCTGTTCAATAATTATAGAATTTACTTACTATAAAGAAGAAATTTATATCTTTTTATATAAAAACAGAAGTAAATTGTATATAAATAACAAAAATATTAATATTCATAAATAAAATTTTATACATAGGAATACATATTTTAAAAAGCATAAAAGTTCATTTTATTTGTTTTCACAGCTGTTCATATCATTTGGTCACAAATTTCACTTTCTGAAGCCCAAATTATGCCAAGCGTTTTAACATCTAACAGTACCCATTGATCTAAAATCAAGAAAATTGGAAAGTAGATGTAGTTTGTAAAGTATGCCTTAATTAAGGAGATAAATTACATAATCGAGCCCACAGACAATAGGCATATTTGATACGGATAAGTTACATAATTGAGTCTACAGACAATTGGAGTATGTTACCGGGCGTGGTTTGGCGCACAATTAACTTAGGAAAAAGTGAAAATTGATTCTGTGTTTTTAAAACGAACCAATTCTATAACCGAATTTAGAGAGAATTGGCGAAATTTCAGAGAAAGTTTTTTGGAGACATTTTGCTACTTTTACATTATACCAACACCATAACAAAATGTACGCTATAGAGCCATTTATTTCAATCCTAAACGTGCAAACATATTTTGGTACTTTTCCAGTATAGGGATCTTGGCGAAATAAAGAAAATAGCATTGGCGGAGAAGGAAATTTGGCAACATATTTTCTGACAACCAATTCGCTGTTTCATTTCATATACACAAGCATTTTTTTTTCTATGTTTATATAATTTATTGAACATAAAGAAGCTATTTATCTAATTTTATGTAGAAACAGAAGTAATTTGGGTACTACTTAGTTATCCCGTCGAACAATTTCGCTAAATTATATAAATCGCCAAATTATACAAATCGACATAATTTTTATATTAAATAACGAAAGAACAATTAAATTAGTATAAAATTAATAAAAATACAACTAAAACATGGAAATTAAAATCACTTGATGACGTAAATTCGTGTAACTTGCTTAAAGACAAGTGTATGTGGCATTTACGATCAACCGTTATTGACATTTAATCTTATAGTTTGGTGATAGATTTTTGGTCGACGGGATAACTAAGTAGTAGTACCGTAATTTGTATGTGAAAAACATTAACAATATACATATATAAACAAACAAAAGAGTTCATCAAGTATGTTTTCTTAACTGTTTATATCAATTAGCAAGAAATCTCACTTTCTGATGCCCGAATTGCGAAAAGCTGTTTTAAAAGAACATCAAGACGCCAATAGTGGAAAAGTACCAAATTCTTTTTCCAAACTGTGCCAAACAATCTGGCTTGCTACTTTTGAAGGAGAATTTCTTTTGGCTTTAATTATTATTTAATCGTAACCACGCAAAAAAATTTTATTTACTATTTTTTTTTAATTGAAAGTATTTTTTATTATTAAGTAAAATTAAGATATAGCTTCATTTTTCGCTGATTAAAAAATAGAAATGTTTACTGTAATGCTAAGAGACTATTAGAATTTTATGTGCGTAGTTTAAATAACGATTTTGAAAAAAAAAATTATAGTATCCGAACCCACACCAAATTGGCTCATTTTACAGAGAATGTTTTGGTACAAAATGAAATACATTTGTTGTAGACATGATCCTAAATCTCAATACTCGCCGATTGAAAAGTCTTTAAAATTATTCAGCAGAGACAACGAAAAATAACTTACAGTTTCGTAAATTTTAAGATTCAATATTCTTATCGATCTATTTACTTCTGCTTCTACTATATATACGAGAATAAAATGCAAATGGGAAATTCTTCCCGGTGTCATATAACTTGAGCTTACCTGACTGGATTTTGATATGAATCGAAATGATAGTTAGATAATTTTTCAGGGAATATTTTAGCATATAACATATCGTTGTACGTTGATTATACATATAATTAGGTTTTAAAGTTAGATAATCATACGAACCCGATTATGAAAGATTAGCCTTTTTAAAAGATTCAGCAGAATGGATTTCAATTGAATTTGCACTGTTAGTTAGATATTTTTCAGGAAGGGTTTTAGTATATACTATACCCTTTTGCATTTCTTAATAATATAGATGTGGTGGAAAGTTCTACAATCAGTTAAACTCGATTATGAAAGTTTAGAATTTTTAAAAAGTTCTACAGAACAGATTTTGATAGGAATTCCATTGTTAGTTACATACCTATTCAGATATGGTTTTAGTATTTTGCATATTGTTCTACGTTGCTTAGTCATAAAATAATGGCAGAACGTTCCATAATCATGTGAAACCGATTATGAAAGTTTTGACTTTTCAAAAAGTTCTAAATGGCGGATATTGATAATACTTGCTTTGTTGATTAGACAATATTTGGGGAGGTTTTAGTTTATTGCGTATATTCTACTTTGCTTAGTTATAGAATTATGGGAGGAAAGTTCTATAATCAGATGGACCCCAATATGAAAGATCAGCATTTAAAATAAAGTTTTACTGGATGGATTTTGTCAGTTTGTTTGTTTGCATTATTAGTTAAATAATTTTTCAGGTTTTGTTTTATTATATTGCATATTGTACAATTATTCTTTACCAAATTCTACTGTGATTGATCAATTAAAATGATTAAGACCTTAATAGCGGAAAATTTGTCTGCACATTAGAAAATATAATAGCACAATGGTCTTCATATCGTTTTCTGCAGTGCGAAAGGACATACCAGGTAAGGTTCCAAATTGCTTTAAATCACAATGTCAAATTCACTGATACATTTTGTTTGATTCAAGATTCGTTTGTATAAATAGACTAGCGTAGCGGGCATAGCCTGCTAGTTTAATACAAAATTGTCAAAAGTTTAGTTACCACTATTTCCGAATGGTAATTTCAGCAAATATCTTAATTTCTTATTAAGACCGCCACCACCTCGAGTAACATATCTACTGATAGGTTGTTTAACGGAGTTTCCTTCAGATACAGTTTTGTTAAGGATAGAGTGCGCTCCCTGGTAGTGGAATGTGGAATTAACCTAACGCGATTTTGTTAAAATTAGGAAATATAACAAGGCGATCTGTTTGAAACTTTAAGATAGTTTATAACGCATAAGAAAAAGTATATAAAAAATGGCGCGTGAAATTTCGAGTAGGGGGCGGATGGGCGCTAATTTCACTAATTGATTTATATCTATTATAAATTTATTTTAAAATCCAGTCACGTGATGTTTCATTGCAGTATTCTTCTGAACGGTATCCGATTTTTAAAAATACAGCATAAATGTTACTTATGCCAGATAAAAATGTCAGAAGTATTGATACCACTATTTTCGAATAGTAATTTCAGCAAATATAGCTTAGTTAAGACCCCCCCAGACCCATGTATCTACCCATAGGTTGTCTAAAGGAGTTTCGTTCAAATACACTTTTGTAAAGAATAGAGTGCGCTCCCTGATGGTGGAATATGGGACTAACAGACCGCGATACGTTTAAAGTAGGAATTCTAAAAAAGCGACCTGTTTGAAATTTTAAGATAATTTATAACAAATAGTTAAAGATTATAAAAAGAATGGCGCGTCACAATCTGGTTGAAGGCGGGAGGGGAAGGGACGTGAACAAAATAATGCAGTACAACAGGGCGTTTTCTACTGTTTTGCGTGCGGTTTTTTGATGGCGTGATGAGAAAAACTATACTTATTCAATATCAAAAATTTTATAAGTGTTCATACCACTATTTTCAAATAGTAATATAAGCAAATATCTTAAATTCTTAGTTAAAACCGCCACCCCCTCGACTAGCATATCTGCTGATAGGTTGTTTAATGGAGTTACGTTCAGATACAGTTTTGTTAACAATAGAGTGGAGTGCGCTCCCTCGTGGTGGAATATGGAATTAGCAGTTCGCGATTTCACTTAAAAAAGGAAATCTAACAAGGCGATCTGTTTGAAACTTTAAGATAGTTTATAAGACATAAGAAAAGTTTATAAAAAATGGCGCGTCAAATTTCGGACAGGTGGGGAGGGGGGGGGAGGAACAAAATATTTCTTTTTTTTTACCTTTTGTTTTCATACCGTTTCAGGTGCGTTTTTGTTTTTGACGGAGTCCTCAGATACATGCTATTAATTAAATATAAATATTTCAAAAGTTAAATTTTCACCATTTCCGAATAGTAATTTCAACAAACATCTTAAATTCTTGCTGAAGACAGCCACCTCCTGGAATAACATAGCTACTGACAGGTTGTGTAAAGGAGTTCCGTTCAGATACGCTTTTGTTAATAATAGAGTGCACTTCCTGGTGATGGAATGTGGAACTAACAGACCGCGATTTCATTTAAAGTGAGAAATCTAACATTGCGATCTGTTTTAAACTTTAAGATACTTTAAGACACATGATAAAAAAGTATAAAGAAGAATGGCGTGTCGCATTTCGAAGGAGGGGGTGAGGGAGGGGCGCGAACAAAATTAGGAAATATAGCTGGACGATCTGTTTGAAACTTTAATATAGCTTATAAATCATAACAAAAATTCAGGCCATATACATATTCATAACATCAGGCCGCGTCAAAAATCATGGTGACCATTACCCCACTTCGCCTCCCAAGAGGGGCACTTTTCTAAATTTAGCAGATACCCGTCATGTGATATAACGTAGCATTTCGGGGGGGGGGGACACAAACAAAATCAGGAAATATAACAAGGCGAAACTGTTTGAAGCTTTACGATAGTTTAGGAAGTGTTTGCCAAAATTTAGAAGGTTTTTCGTCGCGATAAATGTACTGGACGTTTTGAAAGGAATATTAAACTAAAACCTTTGTGCGATCTATGATCACACTTACCCACTTGTTTTTTTTTTAAATTTATATAGCATTAATTAGCACATAAACAGACACAACTGCAATTATATTCAGTAGATTGTGTTTAGGAAACATATGTATAAAACTGAAATTCTTAATGACAACAAAAATTTAAAAACAGCATGTTTGACTGAAATTTAATTAAAGTTTCAGAGAATATTACACTTAAAAGTATATCGTATTTTAGTTAGGATATGGATTTATGTTTCCGTATATCTTCCTTTTAAACATCTCCATTTAATCTTGTTAATCTATAGCTGCTTTAAAAACTGCTGCAACATGCATTGTTTTTAAATCCATATTGTGGAATTTTTGGAATTGATAAGAAGAGCGTTTAAAGAAAAATGGTGAAAAAATAAATTGTTTGAACAAAGATTGTTTTGCAGCATTTAAATATACAGTTATATTTCTACATTGTTTTCTGTTGTTTCTTTCGTAAAATAATGAACCTTGCATTATTTATGATGTTGTTTGTTTATATATATGTAATATTAAAATTATCATCCTTTATTAGATATTTAGAATTCGCACAAAGACTACGTTTCAATAAAATATGTTAGAAATCCTTTTATTTTTTTTTTCAAAAAAAAAACGAATGATTTATATGGAAAAGTAGTTATGATGTTACAATATTGAAATTTATATATCTCACTAAAGTGAATTACAAGATGAATACTTTTGAATATAGTGTACATAGTAGTCATCTTTCATCTGCATCGACACTCAAAATAATTTCGTTACTTGGGGAAAAATCGTTTTTTGTGTATTTTATGACGTTACAGTATTTGAAATATATTCAAATTGATATACATCACTGATATATACCACAAGATGCTAACTATATTTTGTTCATGGGATTCACTGTATATTTACAGGTACACAAAACAGGTAAACAAAAGTGAATGTGACGTATACATTGACTTTTAAAAGGGGATTTTATTTATTGCTTCTATCTCCTAACGCATCAGTAATATAAATTGTACAGTCGTGGAAAAAAAAAAGTAAACACCCTCTACTAACTCCTCAACAAATTATCGTAGACGAAAGTTACTGGTAACGACGATTGGAAATAAAGTCTACTTTTAAATGAAGTATCTAAAATTTGGTTAGGGGGCCTTTTTCATATTAAAACGAACCCAAACTTCATTTTTTTTTCAATGGGAATACCCAATTTTAACAAAATATTTCAAATCTTTGGTTCAAAATATGCCCAGACACCAAATTTCAAGTCATTTTAATGATAAGTTTTTGAATTATAAACATTCAAAATGTAGTGCTTCTAATGTTAAATTACATTTTCATATTTTTATATATAACTTCTGAAATTATTATCCTAATGTTCTAATTTTTTGTGTAGCAATAACACTAATGTACCCAAACAGAAATACTTTGAATTTGTATTTTTTATAATTTTCTGATATGAATTATGATATTAATATTTAAAAAAATATATGAATTGCAACCTACAGCTTTTTTGATGAATTCAGATTTATTAAGTCCTGCTTTATGGAAATCCAAAATATCAGATTTTTCTTCCAAGTAGTTTTCAAATTATGCTTAAAAAACGGCAAAATGATGGTTTAAAGGGCCGGGTATGACTAAATATTTTGAAATTTCTTATGCTATCCTGTAATCTAACAAGCTCAATTGACTGCTTAAGGTGCCATGATCAAGAAGGGAGCTCTCTCTGGGCTAACAATCGAGCACAGAACTTCAATTTGGATACAGCCCTTAAAATACGATCGTTTTAAAATAATTAATTTCTCGGAAACTTATGGTGCGAATTGCATAAAAAATTGTTTTCAGACTAATTGAAGGACGTAGAGTTCATTTATGTTGTCAGACTTGTGTACTGCTATTGAAAAAAACAAAGTTATGGTTCGTTTTATTATGTAGATGGCCCCCTAAAGAAATTTTACATACATCATTTAAAAGTAGGCTTTATTTCCAATCGTTCGGTACCAGTAACTTTCTTCTACGATAATTTGTTGAGGAGTTAGTAGGAGGTGTTTACTTGTATAACTGTTGAAAATTTCGTCTAACAACATTGATGCATGCTTGGCCGCTTCGGTGATGTGATTGGAGTACATTTCCAAACATACCACGTATTTCATGCACACGTGCAGCAGGTACGGATATTCGAGCAACAAGATGCTCATCTGACTCAACTTGAATCGCATAAAGAAGTCTCTACAGATGTCCCTTTAAAAGTAATTGAGGCTTCATAAATCGAGGGATCAGTGTAGCCAAGTGATGGTTCTGAAATGCAAAGCAGGTAGTTGTTCTCGTATTTTTGTGAAAAAGTGTTTGCCAGAACTACTTCAAGATTTCCCTATCGCCCTTAGTAAGTGACTCTGGTGTCAGCATGATTGGTTGACTGACCATTTCAGCAGTATTATGAGTATTTACCTCGATGCTCTTTTTCGGGAGCGCAGTATTGAATGTGTGCGCTTATGTGTCTACAGGAAGATTTCGTCTCTCGAATATGCGTTGCTGCTACACATGTGAGTGAAATACTTCTCATCGTTTAATCTGCACGCCAATCACAACATCGACACTGCAAGGCATGTATTACTTTTGGTTTACGCAATTTGAATACTTATTGTAAACATAGCCCTTGCCAATCATCCTTTCATGTCTCTTTCCTGTGTTTGTGCCTCTATGTGTCACTTGCGCCAATATATTCCTGTACATTAAATGATTGTCACAGTGTCCTGTACCAAAAATTACAGTTTGTATCATGAATTCGAGATCGTCCTGTATAACAGATGCGTTGTATTGACAACCTACATTTTAACTTTACTTTAGTTATTTCAACTTGTAATTTTATGTTTAACTATAATTGCTGAGAAGATAATAATGGAATCTCTAGGTATAGTTAGGAAGTACACTCCAAAAAATGACAAAAATTACATTCTGTGTAAGATTTTTTTTTTTTTTTTTTTTTTTTTTTTTTTTTTAAATTGGCAATACATAATGGTGAGAAAAGAAACAATGTCTTTTTTAAAGATATTACATTTGTACATGAAAGATGTTATAAAGCAATTTGGTAACATTATTAGATGGAAAAAAATTGTATAAATTTCTATAAGTGTAGAAAATATGCACAAAGGTGACACGGTTCGTTATTTAGGGCACCATTATTACCGAATATTATATTTCGCCTTAATTAATCAGGTTATTTTTATAATTATATAAGGTAAATTTACCCTACAGAAGTGATGGTTTTCAAACATAACGCCCGTCCGATATCTGCCCATATTTTCCGTATAAAGTTCAGACCAATTGTAAGTATGATGATATATATCATGCATAATTAGAAAATTCTTAATTTATAAAAAATGAGGTTTCATAAAAATTAATTTTCTTTCCACGGTCTTACAATCACTCCAAGTCTATAAAAATAATGTAGTGTTTTGTTCAGAATTTAATTATAACCAAGGCACCTTAGGCTACAATTAGCAATTTAGCTGATTGACACAATTTATCTGATTATGTTTGAGTGACACAATATTCTAGTAATTTTTATAAACAGAAGTCTGCCTTTTATGAATTTCTCGGTAAAGATATATACTATGATAACATATTATGTATAATTAATAAATACTATTTATTCGGCACAATTGGCTATATCCATGTTTTAGATATTAAAAACAATACATTTTCAAAAAAAAAAAAAAAAAAAAAAAAAAAGAATAAGTCTGGATATCGAACCTTAAAAAAATCACTTAAAAGAAATCATTACATGTTTTCTTTGTATTTGCTATAATCTTTAGTAAAATCGTCGGCACTGAATGCATGTTAATTTCTCATTAATAATCATGGGGTAGGGAATTATAGAATCGTTATTCAACATCTCAATTTCCCACAATCATTATCTTTTCTAATTTTGAATAAAACAATATTCCCCCTTCCAAGTATTTTTGTCACAAACCAGCGTTAAATATAATGTTCTTTTTACGATGCAACAAAGTTTAACAAAACGTTTCAGCTTATCGAAATTTCACTACATTATCAGCAACTAAGTACATTAAAAAGAAAATTAACTAGAACATTTGAGTTAAGTTAATGAGTGATCATTAATTTAAATGAGACTTTCAAAAATTTTTAAGAGCTCAGTTATGAATTTATTAAATTTTATTCATTGAAAAATATTTTATGAATTACCAACCAAGTTTATTTCACGACAGTAGTAAATTTTATTAACATTAATACAAAGAGCTCCAACAGAATTAGTAATCGATAAAAGTTAACATGACATCTATACTGTTAGACTAACATAACAAAAACCAATGATGTTGCAAAAATTTCAAAATTTTGCAAGAAGATTACTCAGGTATTTTTTTTTTTTTTTTCATGCAAGATGCTTTTTAAGTCATATTTTAGTGCATATTTCTGATAATGCTTAAAGTTTGCTTTAATCTAATATTTTGCAAATATTGTCTATTAAATATACTTATACGAAAAAATGTTTTACTTAACCATTTTAATATTGTATTGAATGTGTGTCTAAGTGTTAGAGAAGAAAAAAAATTAATATAGAAAATGTATACATATATATATATATATATATATATATATATATATATATATATATATATATTTGTATTATTTATTCTTCCTTCGCGATATTTCCTTTTTTTATCTGCTAAATTACCGGAATATTCACTAATTTCTTATTTCTTAATAATATCTATCATTAATCTTATTAAATTATCCTTAAAATAATTATCTTGCTCAATTTACCTAAATATAAAGCCTTTAGTTTATTTCTAAATTGTATCAAGATTTCTAATCATTTATATTATTTAATGTGGATTCGGATGTTTTAAAAAGAGCCTTTTTTTGTAATTATTTTATTCCGAGATTAATTTTTAGCGCTGGGGTATTTTTATTTCTGAATACATCCGCTCTAAATTGACCAGACTCTTTACTAAATCATTCCCATTAGGCATACTAATACAATAATAGATTACTAAATCACTCCCAAGTAGGCATTACGCGTAATCTTTATTCTCGCATTGGCAAGAGCTGCGCGACATCATGATCTTCGCGTTATGACAAAAAGCAGATGCATGGGAAATTCCTCAGAGAGTTTGTTCGATCTTTTAATTATTAACAGCTCCCTGGCCGGTAGTTCTTGGACGCAGTTTCATTCTAATACATTAATTCTAAATTTATTTCAAGATCATACGCTGAAGTTCCTTTAACCTGGGCCGAACGCAATATAAAAATGTGGTGAAATGCGTTTGATGTTGTTTAACGAATAAAAGCATGCATATCTAATTTGACTCATTCTTTATAATGGAGAAATTCCAAGGCATTTCATTTCTTTGCCTTTCTCCATCCACCTAAAGACTAGCACCAGTGTCTACAACCTACAAAAAATATTCATAATGGAGATTCATCCATAATATCCACCTCACAAGTAGCATCGATATCTACCATGCTACAATAAAAGCCGTCAAGATAATGTTATTGCTACATTTCAAGCACGGTAGTATAATAATACTATATCTACCCTATATATATAAATTCGTAATGAAACGAATTTATGAAACGGAAGTATGAATCGACTGATTAAACAACTGATTATGTTTCACGGCGATTTCTCCTAAAATATAAAATACTTTGCGATGAAATTAACACTAAAAATCAATATTGATACACAGATTTCAAAACTGGTATTAGAATTTTAAAATTCGAATTAGTTTTCGAAATATTAATTTTTTTCTAATTTTATATACATTTTTCTAATGATGGCAAATCAAATTTTAATCAAACAGATATTTTTTTTTCTTTTCAGATTTTAGAAAAGGTTATTTTAAACTAATTTGGCGAGAAGTTTGACCTCCCTTAAATGTAGGCTAAGAAATGTATCATGTTACTTTTATTCATAATTCAATTTGTATTTCATTAACATTTTATTTAATACAAACTGAAACATTTAAAATAAATGGCTTTCACTTCTTTATTTTTTTTAAACGAAATGAAAAGAAAAGTATTAAGCACAGATATCATATACGCACCGGGGTACCTAATTGGCGCCAAAATGGCATTATTTTGGTTGACATGGTAACCAGGCTATTGATTATTTAATAATAAATGTTTATTTATTTTATTTTCTTTTTTTTAATTACATAAATTGTTTTGTTCCATAGCTAATTATTTTTTTTGGTTATTTTCCTTTAAAAAAAATAATAGAAAACAATTAAAAAACACGGTACTACTTAGTTATTCCATCGACCCATTTTGTCAAATTATATAAATTGCCAAATTATACAAATTGACAAAATTTTTATTTTAAATAACGAAAGAACAAAGAAAATATTATAACATTAATAAATATACAAATAAAACGTCGAAATAAAAATCACTTGATGACGTAAAGACGAGTAACTTGCTTAAAGTCAAGTGAATGTGACATTTACGATCAACCATTATTGGCATTCAATCTTATAGTTTGGTGATAGATTTTTGGTCGAGGGGATAACGAAGTAGCACCAAATATACATATGTATATGTAACTGGTATTCGAAAACGAGGTTTTCGCCAAATTTTCGTAAAAAAAAAAAAAAAAAAAAAAAAAAAAAAAAAAAAAAAAAAATCACGCCAAACCCGTTGCGTATATGGCATCGGGACAAATATTAAATGATGTAACAAACGATGACATTTAATTTCAACTTCAAAGCAATGATTTAATTTACCACTCGAAAAAAAAATGCTAACTGGCGACTTGAAAAATAGCTATTGGCGAGATTTGCACCCGGCTAGCGAAACAGTGTTGGGGCGCCAACCATGTACCAAGAATTCTTTGCGACCATGGAAACTTTTATGTAGTTTTATTCGAAAAAGAAATTTGATTTTTTAATCAAAAGGGAAAACTTTCGGCGCAGATGTCATATACGGACCCATATTAACGCGATTTTTTTCTGACGCCAATGTCATATACGCAACGGGTACTTAACTGGCGCCATAGTATCGTTATTTTGCTTGATTTGATAAGCCGGATCTTGTTGTTTATGCTGTTGATGTTTTCCCAAAATTAGCGTCATAAAAAAATCGCGCCTATAGGGCACCGTATATGAGGGGGACAAACGTTCATATGAAAAGCGAAGGGATCAAAGATTATTTATTTATGGCAGTTACATGACTTGGACTATTATAATATAGATGAAATGATGGCGATAGAATAATATTTGGCGACTTATCACCTGTACCTGGCTAACATTAAAGTACCAAAATGGCACCTGGAATATAAAAAGCGAAGTGGTCCGCCCGGAACTGTTGATTATAATCACAGGACTTGGGCTATTGTTATAGAAATTGTTTTAAAATACCGGGAGATAAAGACTCTGTACACTTAATTCATTTTATTTTAGCTTCTTTTCAAACGTTTAACTGATCCTCTTTAATTGGATGTCTTAACAGCAACTGATTCGGCCTTAAATTTTCGAAATCAAAGGAAATTGAATAGAAACCCGTTTACAGGGAGATCTGCACAGCTTTTTTCAGTATAATTCAATATCCTATAATATTTTTAAAACCGATCAGATTAGCATGTTTTTAGATTCTGCGGTGTTTGAACGGGGGTTGGCGAGCGTAGCTTGCAAGGGGCAGAGCCCCCTAGTATATATATATATACTTCTATTTTTTAACAGTTTCTGTTCAGTTCGCGCATCATATATTCATATGTAGAGTAAAAAACAGCTACACCCATAAGGTATCCTTTGATGCTTATGTAAATGATGTGAACAATTTAGTATGACACATTTGATTTTGAAGTTTGTAACTATATTTTCAATTCTATTGAAAATTTCCAGGAAAAACGGCACTCCCAATATTTTTTAAACTTAAAAATTCTTGAATAATAAACATATATTCTCGTAATTTTTCGTCTGTTTGAATATAACTTATAAAATACACAACTGTTTGTTTTATTAATGATCCTTGTAAATAACTTAATATAAACTTAAAGGAAATAAAACAGCATTTTTTTGTCAATGCTAAGAAAAGATTGATGTTTATTCTCAATACATTTTACATTTTTGGAGTTATTTTATGTTACGCATTATAATAATTTTAAAAAATATTTTTTTTTTAACCTTCTTAAAGATATTTCCAAGACATTTTTAAAAACATTTTTATGTACTTTTTGTACAGAACTACATTAAGCGAGAAATACAACTGAAATACAGCGACATATACAGCCGACATACAGCGACTATTACAGCCGACTTACAGCTGACTCAAACAGTACGAAAAATCCTTAACTCGCATTGTGATAGGGACACCACAAGTAAAAATATCTTTTTTTTAACCTCCCTCCCTCCACCTTCATATTTCGTGTTATTGAAAAGAAGGAATTTCCCAGCTTGGTTTCTCACTTCAATCCTCTCCTCCACGCCTTCAGTGATTGGTTATTGATTCGCATTTTTCTCTGTCCTGCCGGTCATGAGAATCGATGTGGTGCCAAGAGTAGCACAAGTTTTCCAGTAATCTTTTAAAGTATTACCTCCTTCTCTTTTGCTTAACTTCGATGTTTTTATTGAAACCAGTGTTTTATAGCATTGCGTGCTTTGATGGCTTAAAGTTTTCAATTAAAACAAGTTCACAGTTTGTTCTCATTCTTCCTTATTATTTATGCAAAAATTGTTATTTTAATTCAGTATATTAGACTTTCATAGTTTTTGAATAAATACAGATTTTGTCATTTTCATAAGTGTTTCTAAATTTGCCTCCGCCATATTTTTTTTCCCATGCCGGCTTGATGTATTGATACGGTGTCCACAGCAGTACAACACTTCAAGGATTTGAATCAACTTAAAAAGTACTGAAAAATTCCAATCCTTCTTAACGTTGGAATTCTGACGGAAACCAGGCATTGTAAGCTTTGGAGTATGCTTTAATTTTAATGAGTGTTTCTAAATTTTAAACTAATTACATCACCTCGCTTATTTTTTATATTTATTTAGGTATTTATTTTTTGAGAGAGATAAATGCTAGCACTGCAAGTAAAAAGAACGAGAACAATTATTATATTATAAATATATATATATACACCTTCTGTTGTTTTTTTTAATTTAATTTAATATAATATAAATTCAAGTTCCGTTAACAGGCGCAAAACATGGAAATATTTTACCAGGCAAAGCAAGCAAAATCATAGATTATTCTCATTAAAAATGTATCTAGAGTACAAAAAAAAAAAAAAAAATCATATATCATAAAAGTTAAAGAAAATAGCAATAATTTGAACGTTTATTTTATTTTATTTTATTTTATTTTATTTTATTTTATTTTATTTTTATTTTATTTTATTTTATTTTATTTTTATTTTATTTTATTTTACTTTATTTCAAATATACTTACATTTTTTACTGATAAAATAAAATTTGTGGTTTTCTTTTTCTTTTTTTTATTATCATAAAGTTACATTATGTTGCAATTTTGCATTACTTTCTAGTTAACGTTTATACACATTTTAGCCCTTTGTATCACTACGTTGCATATATACAGCATACCCAACAGTCAATATTGGTTACGCTATATTTATAAGACGATTTTCTGTATTACTGCTATCTCCAAACACATCAGCTACTATAAATTGATCATAGAATACCCAACAAACGGCGATAATGTTTTAATATTCTATGCCAAAGTTTAGTTTAGAAATTTTATAATATTTATGAGAAGTCTGCGACTTTCGGTTCATTGTATATGTGAAATAAAATAACTATTATTAAATAATTCTTTATTTTTATGATCTAATTTTTTTTTTTTTTTTTTTTTTTTTTTTTTTTTTTTTTTTTTTTTACATTTTAAAAATGATGTATTATACCGACTCATAAAATAGTTTCCAAATCGGAGTTTCTGTGTCACAAAGGATTAATTGATATTTTGTAGAGCTTTTCACCAAAAAATTCATTATATTAAGTCATATAAACAGTTTTTTGCCCTCAATTGATCATTGTGAAATAAAAAAATACACCGAATTATTTGTTCCGTAATTGATTTTATCAGCGTGAGTCTTAATGATACACCCACACAAAGAAAGTAGCTTTGTGGCAGTGGCGTGGCGTCCGGTCATCGCTGGATGCGGCGATGACCAAGCAATATTTTAAAACTCTTAATAAGCTTTTAAAACTCTACGATCCAGTTTTAGCAGAACATTTGGAGTTCATGTCTAAGTGAAGGTAAGATTTAAAGTTTCTTTATTGAACATTCAACCATTGAATTTTAGAGTTAATAATTTTTCACCACAAACTTAAATAATTGCGATGACCACCGAAAAATTTCACGCCACGCCACTGCTTTGTGGATAGCCTTAACTTTTCGTGTCTTAGCAACAAATTAAATTAGGTTATTTCGTGTGAAGTAAAAATGCACTCAATTATTCGTTTTATAATTGATTTTATCTGTGTTAGTGTTAACAACTCAAATAAATATAGCTTAGTGGATAGTTTTGTCTCTATGCAGCTTAAGAACAACTTAAAACAATTATGTTTTTCTGAACTGAATATACCAATCATTTATGCATTTTACAATTATTATAACAACGTTAGTCTGATTAATGCAAAACATCTAATTATATATTCATCAGAAAGAGACATCAGGTTACAAAAAATCAAATCGTGGGTACAAATTGCACCCAAAAGTGTTTGAATTTATATTGCATCAAAGCAAAAAATATTTTCATTTTTTTAAATCCCATTTAAATATACAATTTAAAATTAAAATTAGAAAATAAAACAATCGTTTACATCGTGTGAAAATTATCCACATACAAAAGTGAAAAATCAGTTAAAAAGGAGTTATTAGAATGCAAATAAATGAAGATATTTTTCTTCTCAAATCTTCTAAAATGTAAACTGAAATGCAGATCTACTATAGCCAAATTACCAAAACTTACAGAGTTTCATGGGAGATTCTACTCTCTTTGACTAAAAAAAAAGTTATTTAATATTTTTAACCCCTTAAGTGCATTCGTATTGTAAATGGAATTATTTTTGCTAAATAAAATTATTTACGTAGTTACTAGTTACAGCCTTGTTTATTATATGTGAATGCTCAAAGTACAGTTTTTGAACACTCTGTGTAGCATAGCATTTAAATCGATGAACCGGTTACCTGTTATATCGATTGTAAGATAATGTTTTTGAAAGGTCGGTGAAACAATTCACTTATAAAAAATTAACTGTTAAATAATTCCTCAAAAAGTCTTTAAATTGAAAAAAAAATGAAATCCATAGTTCAATTTTTAAACAAGAAACATGTCGTTTATTTGAGACAATGTCAATGCAAATTGGTTAAAGTTCACAAATACAATGGTTCGCAAATTTAATTAGCTTTCATAATTAGTATAAATTTTGTGTTTCAGATGCACATTTCTCCACTCCTCAAAGTCATTGATGCAAACGGTTAAAAGTAAAAATATTGCCATTAGTTTTTATATATTTTATGCACAAACATATTTTAAATCGACAGTAGCATTGTTTGCTTCGTGAAAATAAAATCAGGATTCATTTAATTTAATTTATCCTTCATTCAGATTTAAAAAAAAAAAAAAAAAAAAAAAAAAATCTTACAGAGCACCTCTTAATCAACCTTTCACAATCGTGTTACGTATGGCAAATCTTTCACGATGGTGAAATCAATATGTGTATTGAATTATTCAAAATTCTGTAAAGTGTAATGATATTTCTTTTCCACCAACTATATAGTGCTTTTATAATGGCGAATTCTAAATGAAAATTGTTTTTCAGTAGATTTCCTTCCCTTATCCAGTTACATTAAATAAGTCATTTTAATGCTAGAAGAAACTTTCATCATGAAAATGTGATTCCAAGATAAATTTATGTTAATGCATTTCAAGGAAGTATTTCAACTGAAGAAACCAGGAGAGAGCTTTAAAAAAAATGATTTTTATGGTATATGGTTTTAGTAATACGAAAGTTTTAGGTTGCATATACTTATTTTTAGATTGTTTTATAAAATATACAATATACTTATATAGTGACGAAACAGCAGCTAAATGGCAGGTGATAAATCACAAATAAATAATGAAATTTTGTATGAATCACTATAAAACAAAAGAACACACATGGAGCGTTTTGGGATTTAAATTTTAACAGTTTGTCATCAGCCAACATAAGCAGGTGTCTGTAAGCGGAAAATCTCACATACGAAGGAAAGTGCAGAGAGGAAAGCTTACAAAGAATACGTACGGAGGCACAATTTGAAAGGTAAATAACAATCACAGATGAGCATATGCAGAAGAATAAACTTTTGCTAAAATGTTAGAAAAAGTTAATAGAAAAAGTAAGTATTTAAATATTCGTTAATTATTTATATCAAGCTATATCTATTTTATTATATAAATAATTTATTAACCATTTGGAAAAATGGTTATTGTCCTCGTCAGGGTAGGAAATCAAAAGCATATCTGAGGCGTTTTATTGGTTGAATTCCCATTTTATTTGTTTTCTGATCGGTCTATACAGTAATCTGTTTTTCCCTTTACTTTCAACAGAGATGGATACTTCCGTTGCCACTATGACAAAAAAAGTAATAAAAACTACGAAAGAAAATTAATAATTCAGAAACAAATTTAGATACAGCTTTCAAACAAATTGCATTTAAACGTACATTTTTTCTCTATACGACGGTGTAAAAAGTAATATTGTCTATATAAAGTCTTTAGAAGTTTAAGAATGAAGTTTCATTTAAAATGGGTCATCAGATTTCGATGGAAAAGCCTTTTCCCGAACAGCCAATGAAATGCTTGGAGAATACGTAAGTTTCAGGTGGATAATACCTAAGTTTCAGGAAATCTGACTAGTCGCAGGCAATTTTTGTCGCTTGCAATTTTTACGTGTAATAACACTATTAGTGTTTAATTCATGGCGTACGTAATGTATGATCAACTCCTTGCGATTTTTTATGTCTTAAATTTTAGACTTTGAAAAAATCATTTTTTTAAATGGTCGTTGTAATTTCTTAAATTGCTTTTTTTTTAATATTTATTGTTGTAAACATATCCGTAACATGCAGGAAAAGTTATCCGTCCACATTTAGGATGCTGGGCGTTTGGGTATAGCTTTTATTTAAATTCAGATTTGTTTCTTAAGATACATTTTTTTGCAGCTAAACTCCAAGTTTCCTCTCTGGTAATATCATAAACAGTTTCTGTAAAAAAAAAAAAAAAAAAAAAAAAAAAAAAATAGAACAGCTTAATAGAGTCTATAGACCCATATTATTACATGAGTCTATAGACTCATATTATTAGTTTCTGCTCTCAATATATCAGAATTTTTGATAGAAGAATTTTCAAAGCCCCGAATGTATAAGCCGGTGGTTCATTCGTCCATACTACTGTTGTTTCTCTTTTAGGTTCACTGAATTTTTCCCTTTTTTTAATCCGAAATAATAAAGTTATCATTATCATATGGTATTGTAATTTTCAATGTATCTGCAACATTTGATACAATTGGAGTACCCAAATTATCATAACCGAATGGCTCTTCATCTGTTAGATCATCTGCATCGCGGAGCCATTGATATAATATCTGGTTTTATTTCTTCAGAAGCATATAAGCATTTGCCTCTTTTAAGCTTTTAAAGATTTTATTTCTACTCATTTTTCAGTTTTCATTTATAAAGTTCGAGTAAATAGAGCAAAAGAAATTGGCAAAAAAGAAAAATAAAAGCGTTGCCAATATGATAACTTTTCTTTAAAGCCAAGAACATATTATGTGTATTGCTATGCAACTTTATGCATACAAAGTTTTCCTCTCTTTCACACACACAAAAAAAAATATCAATCGTAAAATTGTAAAAGAAAAAAAAATACATGTGAAAATAATTTTTTATTTTTAACATTACTTTGCACTTTAGTTTGTTTATAAATTAAAACTAGTGAATTTTATATAAAATTTCATTTTTAAAAACTTTACATTTTGACGCACATCGTCATCAATTGAGGACGGCTTAAAATATGTTGTAGAAATACTCTTAATTTAGTCATTTCTACCCATATGTATCAATAAAAAAAAAAAAAAATCAAATTTGTTAATTTGGGCGTTAATGGGTTAATTATTAAGCTGCTAAAAATATGGTATATGTTACAAACTTTAATGTTTTATCTTCAGAGAAGCGATTCTGAAGTGAATTTTTAAGCCATTTAAGGAAAGTTAATCTAAAAATGATCCTTTTCTTCTGCTCGTGTCATAAAATAGACGAATTGAAATAACAAAAAGGTATACGGATTTAAAGTCTTTGAAAAATATTTTGAAATTTTTAATAAGAAATTCCAATAAAAATGTCCATATTTACTGAGTAAATAATATAAAATGAAAAATAATATGTGATATATATATTTTTTAACAAAAATTTAAATCGCATTATTTCGAAAAATGTCTTATAATCGGACTGTTATGTAACTGCAATAACAATTTTCACCACCATATTCAGTTTAACTTCAGTCTCAAATAGAGATTTATTGATTTCAATCATTTTTTAATTTTTTTGTAACTTTTACGTATAAAATGCGACTAACTTTTTCTAAATTTTTTTAAGTAAGAGAATTTTTAAACAAAAGTGAAGTTTTCCAATATTAAAGTGAATGTGCTATGTCATACATTAATAAATAAATAATTATGTCAGATGACAATGATGATAAATGCATCGTCGTTACACAGACAGTTAGAATTGAAGACACCCATTTTTTTTAATATTAAAGTATTGAATTATCACTTTGCTAACTAAGCGCAAACTAACAGAGTGAAAAATGTCCAAGCCGGGAATCGAACCCGTGCCCCTGAAATAGCGTTCCAGTACTCAACCACTAAGCCACGAGGACGATGCCCAGCTTGGCATCTCTCACTCACATAAGTCGGTAAGACTGCTACTGCAGCTACTAGATGGGAAAGCCATCAAGTGCACACAATCTTGCGGCGTAACATGAGATTCAAATGAACCAACATCGATGAATATACAATGTTAATTATTTTTCAACAACTTTTGAGTAGTGAAATTACGCTTGGAATTATTGAATGTTAAAAGCGTGAATTATCGCTTTGCTAACTAAGCGTAAACCAAAAGAATGAAAAATGTCCAAGCCGGGAATCGAATCCGTGCCCCGTGCTCCAGTGCTCTACCACTAAGCCACGAGGACGATGCCCAGCTTGGCATCTCTCACTCACATAAGATGGTAAGACTACTACCGCAGCTACTAGATGGAAAAGCCTTCATGAGCACACAATATAGTGTGTTTTATTATTATCAGTATGTGTAACAGTAATATTGGTACTCATTTCATCACTATCTAATGATTCCAACGGGATCGGACAATTTCGAGAAGAAATAACTATATTTTATCTTTTCTATTTCTTATGGCCAAATTTAACTTACATACATGCAAACGTACTTTAATATAACAATATTTATGATGTAATTACTGTCAGATAATAATTTCCCATCCTATTCAACTGCTAAATTTAACCGGGCAGATGTATTTATTTCATGTTCTTTTATAAACAATTCGTAGTTTTCTGGCTCCATATTTTCAGGTCACTGTATTATGATTTGGCGATGGTAAACCTTTCTCTGTTTATCGCCAGCAATTTAAAATATCCCCATAGGCTTTCATGTAACGGTGGTTGGATTCTGTCTCTCTCTGCATAATGATATTGCCAAATCTCAAAATATATGAAATTTATTGGCGAAACCATGCCAAGGACGCTGTAACATGTACACTGATTGTTATGAGAGTCGGATTTGAGATGATTCTGTAAGCACCTCACCAGAATGTAATCTCCATATAAGAACTGTGTTCTAGCGGTCACTCCTTGGGAATTTATCTTGTTTGCTGTTCCTGCAATAAACATCTTAAAATATAGTCTGGAATATTGTATAAGTCTCTTCTGCGTGCCTTGTTTATTTGCATACAACGCTGGTTTAACGGTAATACGAAGAGAAGTCCTTGTTTGAAGTAAAATAAGTTTCAACGGTCAAAAGACCAACTAAATAACCTTCATATGGCATAATTTCCAATTTAGTGTCATGTATACGGAGCGTTGCATTAACATTTTATGCGTATTCTCAAAAACATTATGATAATTTAATGTCGAAATATTACTACAGAGATTTAAAGAACAAGAATTTGAAAAACTTCATATTTTATATAGCAACAATTGTACATAATTATATAATTTTTTTATTACCAAATACGTTTATCACAATGTACATTATTGCATGTCATGACATCAAAGTAATTCTTGGATTTCATATTAAACAACTAGAAACATATTAATTATTCAGCAACGCAAAATTATTTAAATCATTATGTGATTACCAAAATATTTTATCCTACATAAAGGCTTTCGAAGTCAACATTTAACGCACTTATATTTTTGTCCATAATCATGAAAATTACGAATCTACTGGTATGTGTACTATTGTCAGCTCTTAATGTTCCTCATGTTTTTTAATCTACATCATAATTGCTAATTTTTTATTTATAACAGTAATTTTTCAAGCGGCCTCAAGCGTTCAGAATATGATAAAATGAGAAAAGAAGCCAGTATTAAGATCTTGGAAAGAATATTGTCAACAAATACCTATATTCCTCTAAGCAAGTTAGTTATAATTTGGAGGTTGAATAATTCACCAGCATTTGCTTTGACAGCATGGAATTTTTTTGGTTTTACCAAAGAATCATATCTAAGTTTTCTGGATTCCATACTAACTTATATTTCGTTATTAAAAAATCTATAGATTTCCTTGCCATTAATTTTTTTTTCCCCTGAGAAGAACTAAAGTATTTTTGATTGTGTTTTTTATTATTTATATCTGTATTTTAAGAGTGATTTAAAAGTAAAAAAAAATAATATTTTAAATATTCCTGGATTTTATAATGTTCTTTTAAAGTTTTGACGGGTGATGGAGGACCATAGAAGAATCCATTATTCGAAGGGAAAACATTAGCAGAAACTTTAATTTTAAACGATATAAAAGTAATACAAAAAAAAACCTCATAAATAATAGAGACTGATATTCTAAAATGCTTTATGTGAGAAGATTAAAAATTATATAATATAGTTTATAATAACAATAATAACACAAGAACATTTTTCCATGTTCTCCACACTCTTACTAAAAATATATACATTGTAATTTAATGACCGAGATTAGAGTATGTTAATATTAATTAATCCATAAAATAACGCAACAGAAAACTCACTATCAAAATTCAATAAAGATTTGTAATTTTCTTTTTTTACTACAAAAATCACAATGAATATATCATTACATAATTTGAATTAGACTTTGAAGTTCTTACATTTCTTCACACTAAAACACCTTCTAAAACTAATGACTACAACTACACCGTTTGCACATTTATGAAGACTCAGTCAATTGGAACCAAAATTTTGAGAAATTAAGAGCCAGAATTCTATATTCTTTCAACAATGCAGATATTGTAATTTCTTGTATTTTCTTTTCGAGTAAGATATCAAAATATCCAACTTCTTATTAGAGGTAGTTTAATAGAATGCAAATTGGTAGATACGTAATTTGGTTACTAAACAGTTGATCAAATTTCAGATTATTCGCAGTGCTTGACATCGACACCTCATGGATTGTTGGCCATAGAAATTTATAAAACTTAATTTGTATTCCTTTATAAATTTGATTAGAAGAAATTGAATGTATTAGAAAATAGTATGTATGTTATGGGAATTTTATATGATTATTTTCTTTATTAAAGTACACATCACAAAATAATGAATTTTAGTTTTCTAGTTTACAATAATAATCACAGAGAATTTATCATTAAATAATTTGAGTTACATTTTAATCACATTATCTTTCTTCATGCTTACAAATCTTACAGAATTAAATTCTGCAACAACACAGTTTAAAAATGTGTGTAATATGTCGTTCTCTTAGCTGCAATGCTGGGAGAAAGTAGAAGGAAGAGTCTATCGTCTTTGCACTACCTATGAATATTGGCATCTCTTGTGTTGTCTTTTACTGTAACAGATCAAAATAGTCAAATTTTATTAGGTGAAATTTAACATAATATTAATTTCAAGACAAGGAATAAGTTTTCTAATGATTTTCTCAAATTTTCGCTCATTCGCAGTGCTTGACAGCGTCAGATCATGAATTGATAGTATAAATTTATAAACACTCAGGTGTATTCATTTATAAATATGTCGAGAAAAATGTTTGAATATTGTGGGAAGTTCATATAGTGATTTGTTTTCATATACTGATGTGCACTTTACGAAATAATGAAATATAAAAGCTTCACTGTCCATTTCTTTTCAATTCTATTCAATATAACTTAGCAATGTAACTGGTTACAAACAGTATTCTAAAATGTGAAATATCTTGTTTAATTTTTGTCACAGGCTTGAAGCTAAAATGTCCTTATAAATTTTCAAATTAAAGCTCATAGAACCTTGTTGCTTTTTCTTGTTTAATTATTTCTGCTTATTGTTTCAGGAATCTTTATCTAAATTTGAGTATCCTATATTTTGTGTTTATGTAAGACTAAGAGCAAGAAATTTCACCCTATTCCCATTAAATCTTGTATAAAAATAAATACATTAACAACAATAAATTATTAAAAATTCATAGTGTCTAAATGTTTCGAAAAGGAAAAAAGTAAATTGCTTTATTTTTTTTATATAATGATATTTTAAAATAAATAGAGAACGTTAAAATGGTAGTTATTTTTTTAATTCAAGCAAATTTAAAAAGCAGTTTGCAAGCTCATATATTATAATGCATAATGGATACTTGTAGAATAAGGTGCAGCAAAATGGTTACTTGTATTTTTCTTTCTAACGCATGATATAAAATACTACTTTTTACAAGTTTATTTTCATATAGACTGGAGATAAAGAACTCTGCGCTAAAGACATCTTCAGTCCTGAGAAGGAAATATGTCAGTGAAACCAAGTTAGATAATGTTTGTTTCAAAATCCCTATTAATGTTTTAGTATAAGAATCTTCGTTTTTTTATATATAAAAAAAAACATTCCGGGATTAATTAAAGCGAATATTGCGAGATTAAAAAATGTAGGTATTTTGCATAAAACTTTTCATTAAAAAAAATATAAAATAATTACGCTGCATAGAGGAGATATTAAGTTACTAGTAGAAAATGTTTTATCCATTCGTGTTATATAGGGAATCAAAAATAAAACTAAATGTGGCATGATGCTAAATTGCACCTTCAATACAAAAGTAAATCTCCTTAGAGCAGTTAAAAAATTCCATAACCTTGAAACCCGCAATATCTGAGACTCTATTCCTTTCTTCATAAAACTAAACAGTCTAAAATTCTGGATATTTTGACTTTGTTTCTATATAGTAGAAGAGTTTTACTTTTAAACAACACCAATAAATGGCAGCAACGATAATCACCTTTTTGAAATAAAACCGTTTTTCACATTTTCAGAAGCCCTCACGATTGAGCAGCCATAAAATGCACAATTTTCAAAATTGTTTAACTTAGATAATCTACAATAAAAGAAAATTAAACTTTATAAAAAACACATGTATACACATTAAATTTCTTATAACGCATCTTTTTTCTTTAATTTTTTTTATCTAGGTTAATTATAATTAAATTTGTATTTTAAGGATTTAGTATTTTTAGTTCAATATATTTGTATGTATTGCTGGCCGATGAAACATCAACTTCCACAAATTGTTTTTCCGTTACCCTGCACTCGTTATATTGATGTTAAAATGTCAAATTAGTATTTTAAAGAGTTTTCAAAATTTGGATCGGAAGATGTTAAAAAAAAATATTATTGCCATTCCTTCTCGGCAAGATTTCCTTTTGTTTTCATTAAAATTTTTTTTTGGAAAAATTATTTCATTGAAACGGAATTTTCCATTTTTAAATAAGTAACCACAGTTAAAATAATTAATTTCCCCATTATTATTATTAAAAGTACTATTTTTAATAAGATAGGGAATTATGTTGAATGAGAATTTATTTACTAGTACTTCAGCTGAAGAAATGAAACAAAAAATGGCTCCTATTAATTATTACATTATACATATCGTGGTATACACTTTCACAGCCATTGTTTTAAGAATACTGTTGAATAACTTTCAATTGTCACTTCAGGCTAAATAAATTTCAATTACTTTGTAAATGCAATCAATCTTTATGGGGTTTATTTCAATTTAATTAAGATAGTATGATTACAATTCTCAAAAGTGTTAAAATTTTCTTTCAATAAAAAGTATCTCTTTATACAAAAATTTTATTTATTTTATTATGTTATTTTGAATAGAAAAACACAGAATAATTATGTAATATACGCCAATTATACATATCATGTGTGTGCATCCTGTTTTATTTATTTATTTTTTTTAATGTGAAATTAAAAATCATCAGATAACAATTTTATTTCAGAAAGTCTAATGAGTCAAAAAACAATATAAAAACTTGTGTCTTTCAAAATGTTTTTTCGAAGATTATGAATTAGAATCATATAAGAATATACTCATAACAGAAACGTTGTAATATTTAATCATTTCTGAAGGAACGTTAATTTTTTCAAAAAAAAAAGTGAGTCACATTTATTAAAATTAAATTTGCTTTTGGTCAGAAGTTTCTGTAAAATAAATTGATATTTTAAATACTTAAACACAAAGTACAAGTTTCAGACATAAGTCGGAGTGTATTTTTCCTTCTTGAAACCTAAGGAACCAAATTAATCACAAATAATAACGTTCTGTTGCAAGTCTTAGTCAAAAATATATAAGTAAAAAGAATTTTGGTGCATATAAAAAGTTAAAGGACGTTAACATTTGGAAGGAAGTTGGTGGACACTGAAATGAGAAAAACTACATTCTACGTCTTAAAATAAAAATTTAGCAAATAGCAATCTGTAGCCATAATCCTGGCAGAATGTTTATGGAACTTTTTACTTCTTATAAATGCAGGTAATGAAAAAAAAAGTTGCAGTACAGTAAAATATTTTTTTTTTTTTTTTTTCTGAACGGAAATTTTTGCTATCTACATTTAAAAAAATTCCGTGCGTTTTACATTCGGTTCAAAGTTGCCTTTATCTCTAAAGAACAATTGTTGTTTCTGTTAAAATTAAATTTGACGTTTTCCCTATTTTCTTTTCTGCAACGACAATCTTGATACATACTAAAATAAAGTTGTGTATACATTTTTTAAACGTGCGTATAGTGTCATATTTAGGGTACACCCACGAAACTGAATTTTCAATTTAAATAGACATGCAAAAAACATCTATTATTAATTAGAGAGTTTTAATATACTGACTTTGAAAAACGGATTCAGATTTACAATTTATTTTAGAAATATTGAAAATTTTGAACAAAAACTAAAACGTATCAAACATATAACTGATGTATAGATGTGAAAATTTTGTTTTTATAAAAATGCATTTGGAATACATTTAATTTTATTACTTAACTTTATACAAATTTTTAAATCCATAATTTATTAATTTTATGTAAAAATATTAATAATGTTTAATTTTTAACAATATATTTTTGCCAAATTTAGTATTTCACTGTCTTTTAAAGTGTGTTGTCGCCTTTTCTCAAAATATTAAATTTAATAGCAATGCAACAAAAAGAGTACATGAAAAAGCAACCCATAGTTGATTGGAAAAGTATTATTTTCAAGGCTGCAATGTTAGAGATATATCAACATCTAGTTCGTTTAAAAAAGAATGAATTCATTGAATGACTGTCTAAGAGGCACTGCTTAGACAAAGAAACTATACCTGTATAAATTTAAACATTTGAATACAAAATTCACTTTGATTAATAATTAACATTTATAGAAAAATACAAATAAATGTATCATAATTACACAAAGGTGCGTATAAAACAATACAAAATACTTTAATGTGTTTTAAAAGTGTTTTATATTTTGCTGTACGCACATTTAAGTAATGATGATACATTTATTTTTATTTTTCTATAAATTTTAATTACTTGTGTAGAGCATTGTGCCCCTCCCTGTGTATTCTATTAAGGTATAACAAAAAACACAGAACAAATAACTACAGAATTTACTCAGAGATTAAACCACCTGAAACGCGACAATGGATTACAATAGCATAAAGGTAAGGATATTACAATCTGATTCAAAGGATGGTCTTGCAGGGCTATTCCAATCTTGAGCTAGGGGCAGGGACAGCTTTTGTTAATTCGGGAGTTGACCTGCAAAATGACTTTTACAGGAGTGGAACTTCTCTGCAGTCAGATTTTAAAAACAGGTTTTCCGCACACAATTTTGCAACGAGTTGAATAAAACTGTTGTAAAAAGTTTTTTAGCGTCATTTAACAAAACTCGTTTAGATTAAAAATAAGGTTTTTGTAATTAAAGGTTTTATTGTATTCATTTTTTACTACATTTACACTAGTTGAACAGAACTTGCGTGCACTGGAAAGAGTAGGGCATGTGCATTGCTACGTTTTTGATGTAAGTAAGCCCCCTTGCGACAAGGTTGCGATTCTACGCCTGAGTATAATTTACTTCCGACGAGGGGAAGATAATGTGTGAACTGACAGACGAGTCAATTGGATTAAATTCGAGAAGCTTGTTTGGTGATCATATTTGTTTTTGAGATTCCTTCTAAACGTCGGCCGAGTGAGGTTACGAGCTTCGTATAACAACGATTCAGGTTAAAAGAATAAGCGAGATTTTTACGACCGACCCTTTGGACGGTTTTGAAGGTAACTGAGATGATATTGGCTTATAAGTGTGCAGTAAAAATGTGGGTGTGATGCCAAATCTTACTTACCGCACTGGAATAGGTATGAATATGAACATTTTAATTTGTGTAGGTATTGGCGGAAACGTCCATAAGTAGTAAGAAATGCTGTGTGTGATGAGAAGTTGTAATATATTTTGTAAAAGACTTTTTGATTTAACTTGTTAGTATACGATTTTGTAAACTCACCATATTCGACATAAATTTTTGTGTTAGATTTAATTAATACAGAAACTTTTATAAATAAAAAAAATATGATTTTATTGTAGGGAAAATGTATAATGTTTAAATTTGTTTTTTTTAAACATATATATGTACTTTAAATTTTAATCTAAATTATAATAAATTATTAATGTATACAGTCGAATCTCGATTTAACGAAAGCCACTATAAAGAATTTTTCATTTTAACGAATATTATTTGAATTAGAAAAAAACCTATACTTTGCCATTGTAAATTTATTCTCTTTAACGAATACCAGATTAATGAATTTTTCAAATTAACGAACTTATTGAAGTCTTACAAAGAATTCTTCTTTCAGTTATCGAACACCGAGTTTGTAAAAAAAAAAAAAAAAAAAAATTCCTGCTGGCTCGCCCTACAGCTGCTGGTAGATTTCGAAGACCAGCGAATTTTTCAGAATAATGAACTTAATCAGTAGCCCCTAGAAATTCGTTGAAACAAGATTTTATTGTATATAATATTGGAAGTATATATTGAAAATATAATCTAAAAAGTATTATAATTATATTTATTTTATTGTAAAATGTTTAATATTTTGTATAATTCTATACTACAATAGATTTAAACATATCTGTTCTGCGTATGACCAAAGACAAAACGTTTACATTTTATTTTATTGTAACAGACTAATTATAGCTACACTGTAAAAAAAAATTCCGCAACGTTCCTGGGAAAAAATGGGCAGCTGTGTTGCCCATTATTTCCAAGAAACATTTTTTGAAAATGACTGGAACTTTCTGTATATGTTAAAAACATTCTACAGAAATGCCAGTAAGTTTCCTGCGAAATACCAGGAATATTTCTGTTGACAGCAAAACATTACTGACATTTCACAGCATGCCGGATCCGCAGACGATTTTTACATTTCCAGTTGACAATTTTCGCTTTTTTATCATTATTTGTTAGAACGAAAAAATATTTTGAAATTGACATCAAAATTATTATTTATAATTTACACGAAAAAATAAATTTTCAGTTAAAATTCAATAAAGTAAATATATATATGATATATTCTTTTTGAACTTTGCTTAAAATATAAAAATATATAAATGTAAATAATAATTAGAAAAAAAATCTAGACATAAAATATTTTGGATTTTCGTCGGTAATTATGTTAGTTTACAAGTTAGATAAAATACATATAAATTTTCATGGAAAAAAAAAAAAAAAAAAAAAAAAAAAAAACCTAAACGTAATTGTATATTTTTTCCGAAAATAAAAAAAAATCAAATTTGCAGCAATTCAAAGTGTCAAATATATATCAAATTTAAATAAAATTGTAATAAAGTGTTAAAATATAAAATTAATTAAAAAAGAAAAAAAAAGTCAAGAGGTAGCATCGAACTCGGGCCGTACGGGTGGCGTGCGAGCCTTCTGCGTCCACACCACGAAAGACACGTTGAGAGCTGCAAACTAATGATTATTTGAAACGTATGCTAAACCTCGGCATCTAATTTATGAAAATCTAAGGCCCATTTGAAGAAATCCTTTCACAAGAATAATTAGAGATAAGAACTCTAAAACATACTTTAAATTAATCAAAATCGGTGCGAATCATGTTTGATGGACCCCTGTTTAATGGAGATCCAAATAATAGGTGTATTTTTTTTACATGGTCTGCTCGTTAAACATTCCACAGACAAGTACGAGAAATAATCTCTTAGCGATGTCACAGAGGTATTGTATTTTCATATGAATTGTCTTGACAATAGAGACGTAAAGGATTATGTCGTCTATTGATTTATTTGCATTCCATATTGATTTTTTTACATTCATTTAAGGAATTCGTTTTCGACACTCGCGCGCGAGCAACGGATTATAGCAAAAAAATAATAAATGGCGGCCGCAGCGTTTTGCTGTTTCCAACTTTTGTTCAGGAATGTTTCAGATAAGAAAACCAGAATTTCACAGGAAAGAGCTAAATTATTCTGAAAACCTGAGAAAAGGCGAAACGTTCCTGGATTTTACATGGAACGTTACCATTTTTTTTTTTTTTTTTTTTTTTTTTTTTTTTTTTACAGTGTAACTGGAGACTTAATAGACAATAAGATGTTATTTGATTTTAAAAAGGGACTCAGTTTTAATTATTTGAGAATTTTTAAAATGATTGACCATATTTTAGATATCCTAAATATTATAGTTTAGATTATCAGCATTTGTATCTTTTAACTATATTTTGCAAAATATGTATATAAATGCAAAAAGGATTAATTATACTCTCAAGTGAAATTCTCTTTATTTAGGCAATGCATTATCAAAGAATGAAATTATGCAAATATTATACTTATTCAAATTTATATTAATTCAAAGTATACTAAGTCTGCTCAAAAATTTGTAATATATTGTGTATTAACAAAGAAATATGTGTTTTTTATTGTAGTAATAAATAAGTTACACAGGGATGTATTAGATGAAATATGCTCCATTGCGATGCACGGTATTATATAGACAGACGAAATTATTATATAGAACATATTTTGGAGTTAATAAATTTAATTTTTTAATTCAGTACTGTTGTAGTGATCGGCAGCTGTTAAAGATTGAACGTGTTAGACATAAGTTAAAAGAATTACAGATTTACATCTGATTTTGCTTTAAATAATAATTTTCTTTTTCATTCGTAGCAAAATTCATACAAATAGAATCTTTTAACTTGAATCCGATAAATTTTTATTTGACTCGAAAAGATGTATATTTCATTTGCTTTAAAAGCTACGTAAAGAAACAGACTTTTTGAAAAAAGAAATAGCAAAGGAATAAATCTTTTTACAAGTTTCTAAAGAATTCAGTGTTGTTGAAAAGCCTTTTAAATCACTTTAAAGGAACATTTATAGAGATTTTCTTTACAGTGTTAAATCATCAAAATACCAGAATTCGTTTTATTCATAGTGTATTATTTCCCTGCACTTTCAAAATGCTTTTTAAAATCCAATTGGTCTTACATTAAATGAAACTTGGCAATGTTTATGAACATTGCTTCAGTGATTTTTTTTCTTTTTTGAATTAGATACACGACTAACGGCTAATTCGGTGATTGATTAAAACATATGAGTTAAACATTTAAACAACTTGAATTAAAGTACACAATGTCACTTCCTTTCATAATTTTATAACGTCGCTATGAAAACAAAGTTTTAAATAAAACGTTTTAAACGCAAAATTTTTAAAATAACATAAGTTCACCAAACATTTTTTTTTTCTCTTTTAAATACATTTTGCGGGGTGAAAATAAAATATTATTATTTGCACCACTTTAAAGCTCGAAAAGTAAGTTAAAATAATGACTTTTCGAAATATGAAATAAATTTCTTGTGAAAATATAATTTTAAATTGAGACTGTTCGTCATTATTATTTTTTTTTATGTATGAGCAATTTTCTCCATTTAGTGCTTTTAACGCTTAATAATTTAATTGCTCTTTTAACGTTTTCTTTGTATTTGTAATACTCACTTGTAAATAGATTTTTTTATTAGACAGGAATATTATTTTGTGCTTTGTTTTAAAACTCTACAACAAATCACTTTAGGTAAACAAATGACTTTTTTTTTAAAAATATGAGATATATCTTCTAGCTTCAAATAATGATATTTTGAAAAAAAATCTCAACAAATTAGTAAAATTTAAACACACTGCACACTGCATATCTCAAGCTCGTGAAGTATCTGCCTGCAAAATACTGTTTAATGGAACTATTTTTAAAGACTTCTACATGAAACACAGTATAACGATTATCTCGTTATATATGTTTACATCCCCCCCCCCCAGCAGTTTCAATTAAAATGCTGTTTAAGAATTTATTTATTTTGTGCACTATAGTCAAACAGTGCAGCCCCTAAATTAAATTCAACATTTAAAAACTAAATCGATTGTATTAACAGCCCTTCACATTTAAATTAAATTATTCTAAGTACTCATCTCTTTAATAAAATAAAATCAGTGAATCACTCTCCATTTTCACTTTCTGATTCTTTCACACATACGATTTAACCTTGTACAAAATTCGTTACGGCTGTCTGTTAGTTTCAAAAGCATTTTAACTTCGGTCATTTCCTTATTTGGGCATGAATATAACTCATCATTTAAAATCACTTTACATGCAATTTATTTATTAGAATTATCTTCGCTTCACACCCTTTTGTTCAGATGTATGGCAATTCTGCATTTTTGTGGTAAAGCGGTTCATCTTTGATCTAACATCTGGTCTAGAAAAATACATTCTCATGCTTTTTAGCCTAACGAATTCGGTCTGTTACTATGCCCTTTCCAGATAACATTTTTTTATTTTTTTTAACCGCAGCTGTATCAATGTACAGATTAGTCTGCGGCTATCATGACTCAGGAATGTATGCAGCCCACAATCTGCCCCCCCCTACACAATTAATATGGTAGAAGCCTACCGTATGTTTTTGGCGAACATACCAGCCAATGTTTCAATTTGCCTCTTGTGCATGGCGCAAAAATACTTTTAGATTGGCGATATTGTAGTCCGCCAAGCAAGAAAGTTGTAACTGTGTATTCAGAGATTCCTGCTCTCCCGCTAGCCTCGTGATGATGTCTTAAAAAAGGCTCCTTATTGCTTTCCCCCTGTACCTCTCCCTTCGACTTTCATCATGAAAATAAACAAACTCTTCGTTTACTCAAATTGGAGTTTTTTTTTAATAGAACCTGGTGTTAAAAGCTTCACCCTTGTCAACGCAAACGGCCATCTCTTTTCACTAGCAAAAAAGTCTTCACATAAATTGGTCGCCTGACCAGTTTTTTTTTCTCCATTAAAAAAAAAATGTAAGGGAGAGGTACTTGCTTCCAATCCTTTTTTTCTGCATGGACTTCTTGCAGCGATGGAGTCCTCCCGGCTGTCGCACCGCTCTGTTGCAATGAGCTTCGAGTATCTCGCCCCCGTTACTTAAGAAAAAGAACAACGACACGCTGATTTTTCTTCGCTTCCCAGAGATGCTGCGTATCTTCGCTTACCGGCTGCTTGGATTTCATCATGGAGTGAACTTTTCGCCCTGGACGACTGCTCTTCGCCGATGAAGTATCTGTGCCTGCTTGCTCGTCTGCTTTTCCCCTTTGCCAACCCCTGGAGTTTTGGAATCAGCTGCACGCTCCCCGTCGCCGAAGAAATCTGCCTGCCTTACATCCTTCCGTCGCTGAAGAAATCTGCCCGCGTGCAAACTTATCTCTCGGACCATTCCCCCGGCCCATCATCGCATCATACTTGTGAAAGTTTTCGTGTGAAAGATTCTACTAAAATTAGAAATCAACTGCAAATGTTTCCTTATAATAGCAATATTAGTGATGTCCCAACTTCGACAAGTTCCGCGTTGAGAAACCTTTGGTGTGTGAAAAATGATAAAAATTTCGTGTGAATTCATCAGTTAAGTGCAGTGAAATACTGATTTCAAAGAAAAAAAACACCCTGAAAATACATGTGTTCGTTGAAAAGAACGTCCGAGCGAGTCAGCGATTGAATCACGACTCTCGCTCCCATTTCTATTTACACAGCCAGCCTCCTCAATATTCTGAAAAGTGTCTTTGGTTAGCTTTATACCATACGACACCACTGTTTGTGAAAGAAATGCCTCAGTGTTTTTTTTCGTGATCACTCTTGATTAAAATATCCACCCCAATTTGTCCTGCGAGCTGCTCAAGTGTGCTATGTGTGTTGTGCGTCAACTTATCTGATGCTACAGTCAGAATGTTCAAAATGTGCTTGTTTGTGAATATTCTAGTGTGCGCGAGTGTTGATTCATTCTAATAAAAGGAGTCAATCAAAAAAAAAATCATTCAAATGACTCCTGAAGTTGTGCTCCATAAATTCTCCGTTGTATACAAATTAAAAAAAAAAAAAAAATCATAGAGAGTCACATAAATATGCACTAATGAAAACAAAAGTTCTCAATTAAAAAAACATGAAAGTGCATTAGTAAAAAAAAAAGAAAAAAAAACTTTCAATAGTGATAGATTTACTTAAAATGGCACATTTTTAGAGTACGAAAGCATATTTTCATTCCTCCCATTTATTTGCTTTCCTTTCGACTAATTTTCTTTTCAGTTAATTCTAGAAACGTTGTTTTAAAATTTTCAAAGTTGTTTCGTTCCATTTTTATGCTTACTTACTCCATAAGTACTCACAAGTACTTCATAATTGATTTTATTAATATTATTGTGTTTTTGTACATGATACGAAAACACAGTGATATTGCTATTTTTGAAATTTTGTTTTGTCTATTATAATATTTATAAATATAATATAAGTAGTTTTTTCCCCATTGCATTGAATGTTCCAATATCTTTAGTTATTATGATATACATTCACCTTTGCTTAACATTTAATGCATATTAAAATATATTAAAAAAAATTTTCTCTCAAAAAGAGTTAACAAAAATTATATTTTGTCTTATAGATTTTTTTTCTAGTTTGCCTTTCGGCTTGAAAATATTTTAACTTGAGAGATTTTTTTTTTAATTTCTGTCCTTTTAGAGAAACAAGGACAGATAGCGATTTTTTTTTCTTTGTTAAAAAGGATAAAATAAGTTTTTATTTCAGTTGCTTGCTCCTACCAGTTTACTTTGAAAGGCGTACATTTTAATCCATTTTAAAAAAATAATAATAAAATAGGAGCTATTGCGAAATATTTTTCTGTTTCTCTTTCTTTTGCTTAAAATAAGCAACGATATTTTTACTTTGAGAAACACAATTTTTGTCCCTGGCTAATTTTTTTTGTTTGTTTCTCTTACTTTTTCTATAAAAGGTTTAAAAAAAAAAGGACCTTTTGTTTATTTTTTTAAGTTGTGTGTTATTTTTAATGTGATTATTATGCTATTTTATTTCATTATTTTATTTGCTTTGCATTTTTATCTGTTTATATGTATCATATTTATATATGTATGCAGAATTTCAGTAACAATTTTTGATTAGAGAATTTGTGTTAGGTAAACCGTTGACCATGTCCGCTAAACAAGTTCAAATCAACATTAACCAATTTGATGGAGATCCGGATTTGCTTAAATTCTTTTTTAACCAAATTAGGTCGGTCGCTGAAATTAACAAATACAGCCCTCAGACTATCATTGCTGTACTTGTAGGGAAGTTAATTGGTCCCGCTCAAAAATTTTATGCACAGAATCCGGAAATTCAAAAAATCAATGATCTAGATACGCTTGAAAAAGAATTTGCCGCATTTTTCTCACCCCCGAGCAAGTGCGTGGCTGGCGTTGAACTTTCCAGCTTATCTCTTCTGCCAGCGGAGTCAGTTAAAAATTTGGCTCACAGATTAAACGTGTTAGCCGCAACTGTCTATTCAGATATTAAAGACGAAAATGCCCGTAACACGATTAAACTTATGAAATTTATGGAAGCTGTGCCAGCTAACATACGAATAAAGTTACAAGAAGAAGGCGTCAATGAATATCGTGCTGCTGTTGAAAGAGCACAGGCGTTGCACGAAATTCTGCATAACGAAAAGATCCTACATTCCTTACCCTCTGTCAGTAAATCTCAAAATAACATTGAAGAACAATTGAAAGAACTCTCGGAAAAAATTAATGCGTTAACACTTGCACCGCCTGGACCCAAACTGAAACAAAAAAAAAAAAATGATATGCAAGGTAGCCCAAAGTATAACGCAAATGCGATGCGCTATAGGAAAAATTTCAAAACGCGAAATTTCCCAAAACGTTTTTCCCCTCACAAATTTCCACAAAGTAAAGTTGTGACTTGTCAACTCTGTCTCCGCAATGGCCACCAGGCCCATCAGTGTTTTAAATGGAAAAGAGTTAATACACAGAGAAGGGAAAATTTTAACAGACGCAACAATTACCAGGTTCAGGAAAACTAGAACAGAGACACAATTTTTATGCTGATGATTTTGTGTCTCAACCATGTGACTTAACATCAGCAACATTTCCTATTGACCCTACATTACCAAAGATCTCTAAAGAAAGGTTAGTCAATTTAACCGGGTCACAAACTTCAGATCACATTAAAATCGCAAGAAATATCACAACTCAAACAGAAAATGCAGGCGATAACAATGTTCACATCATTTGTAGTGTTAATACGCATTCTCCATCACTTCCTCTTGTAAAGGCCACTATTGCAAACCATAAAATCCCCCTATTGGCTGACTCTGGAAGTAGCATTTCGTTACTTTCACAAAATTTATTTAATGAACTTAAACCTGTATTAAAATACAAGAGACTATCAACAGCCATAAATATTAAAACCGTCAATTCGGATGTTTCTTTTTCTTCATGTATTAGAGCATCCATTAAGTTAGAAAAAAAAATCCTTCTCGCACCACTTTTATATAGTGGATATTCCTGAATCCTCCAGTTTTGAAGGCATTCTTGGTTTTGATTTCATTAGTAAATTTAACATTATCATTGATACTTTCAATAAATGCATTCACATTAACAACAACTTGACTATTCCACTAGAAACATCACACACTAAGTGAAAAGTCAGTGAAAGTAATCAATGTAACACCTTATGTGATGTAGTGACAAATCAAAAAGTTTTCTTAACCCGTAAAATCATTCTAGAACCCCAAGAGCAAACATGGTGCTCAGTTTACACAAACAATAATATCAAACATGACATAAAATATCTATTTGAATATTTGGCAGATAAAAAAGAAGTAATAGGTCATGATGCCATTATTCAAATGGATAAGAAATCTAAACGCAAAAAGATGCCTGTACAATTAAATCATTTCTTTTCTATTTCACTTAAAAATAATTCTGACACTACCATTCATCCCCCTAAACACACAAAAATTGGACATTTATCTGAAGTTGAGGAAATTCTTGACTACCCCTCTGATAATTTGGACAAGCAGCATAACTCAGAACAACACTTCCTAAATTTTATCCAGGCATCTAATGAAACATTAAAAAAGAGGAAAGAGGATTTGGCAGCTACCGATTTTGATCTTACACATTTAAGTTCTAATGAAGCAAATACAATGACTAAACTGTTACTTAATTATTACCCTGCCTTTTCAAAATTATTAAATACACTTGGTCATACTGATAAGATTGTACCTGATTTGAAATTTATTAATGACTACCCTATAAAAACTCTTCCATTTCCCCTTCCTCAATCTTTGCAAAAAGGTACCCTGGAACAAATTAAAGATTTGCTTGATGCCAAAATTATTGAACGCTACTGTTCAGAATGGGCTTGCCCCATGCTTTTAGTCAAAAAGAAACCAGACGGAACTGGTAAACAAAGGTTTCGTCTCGCCTTAGATCTTCGAATGGTAAATACTGTAATTCAGGGATCATCTTACCCTCTACCTAAAGTTCAAACCATCATTTCAAATCTTTATCAGTATCGATATTTTTCTTCTCTTGACTTTCATCAGGCATATCATCAAATTGATTTGCCAGCAAAATTCCAAAATCAGTTGACATTTACTACTATGTTTGGTTCTTTTAGATACAAGAGATTAGTGTTCGGATTAAAAAACAGTGCTTCTATTTTCCAAGCTTTAATGGACTCTTTACTTGATGAATTACAATTAGATGGTGTATATACATATCAGGATGATTTCATTGTAGGTGCAAACTCTTTTGACGAAATGTGTAATAAATTAAAAAAAATTCTCTCTATCTTAACCAAATATAACTTGACCCTGTCTCCTAGCAAGTGTACTTTTCATAAATCTAGTATTGATTATTTGGGATTTCATGTAGAAAATCAGTCTGTTTCCACGATTCAGTCAAATATCATAAAAATAACATCTTTCCCCACACCTACAACTAAACGTCAACTAAAAAGACTCATTGGTGTCATTACATTTTATAAGAGTCTAATTCCATCCTTTTCTGAGTTAGTACAACCACTGATAAACCTAACTACTCCAAAAGTTAAATTTAAATGGACAGTTAAACATCAAGAAATCATGGACACAATACAGAAAATTTTCTTTAATTCTCCCATGGTTAGATTACCTGATTGGAACAAGACATTTTATTTAAATACAGATGCGTCAAATATGCTATTTCTGGTGTTTTATTACAAGAACATGATCAACAACTTTTACCAGTAGCATATTTTTCTAAATCTCTTAAGCCATCAGAAAAAAATACCCTGCACTTAAATTAGAACTCATGGCAATTTATAAATCTGTTACCGCTTTCAAATACTATTTATATAACAGACAATTCGTAATCTTTTCTGACAGTAAACCCTTAGAAAAATATAACAAGACTACTAATCCAGCTGATATTATCTCTCGTTGGCTCATGGATCTTTCAGAGTACTCATACACTTTTAAACATATCCCTGGTAAGAAAAATGTTCTTGCTGACTATTTATCTCGCTGTACTTTTGAAAACAATCAACAAACTCTGGATACTAACCCTGAACTTATCCATGACCCTCAACCATTACCTATTCTTGACTATGATACACCAGACAGTAATAATTCATGTTCAAGTGCCACTAAGAAATATGTAAACTATCTTGTATCTGGTAAACAAACAAATCCAGATCCTTTATTAGAAATTTCAAATGAAACTTTCTGCACTGAACAAAAAAATTACACCACCTTGTCCACTGTTTACAAGGGTATTCTAAAGAAAGGACCTTCTCAAAAATATCCCAATTACTTCATACACCCTGATTCGAAAGTTTTAATGTTAAAAAAAGAAAACAATATTAACAACACTTTTTCATATCACATTGTGGTTCCTAACTCTCTTAAAATCAAAGTTTTAACAATCTCTCATTTATCTCACTTTGGTTTTAATAAAACCTATGAGTTCCTATCACCAAGATACTTTTGGAAGGGCATGTATGTTGACACCTTAAACTTTGTAGCTTCATGTGTCAAATGTCTTCAATGTAAACATCATCAAACCCCTCCTGCACCCTTACAACCCAACTACACGCCCAGATATCCTGGCCATACCATTAGTACAGATCTCGTTGGACCTTTTTCTAATGGTAAACATATTTTAACTATTACAGATCACTTTTCAAGACATGTTGAACTTTTTCCACTTAATGATACATCTGCAGCTAAAGTCGTTAAATGTTTATTTTCTTACATAACCACCTTTGGGAGACCTTCTGTTGTCTTATCAGACTTAGGACCCCCATATACATCTCAAATATACAACATTTTTAATGATACTCTAGGTATTAGGGTACTTCATAGTTCTGTTTCGAGGCCACAAAGCAATGCTCTTTCGGAGAGAATAAATAAATCAATCAAAATACTCTGTTAATATACTTTTGCAAGAAGGTCACTCATTTGAAAATGCAATATTTATACACAAGTCGCTCTATAATGGTTCAAAACATTCAACTACATTATTCACTCCTAATCTTCTCCACTTTGGACGTGAACTTTCATTAATTTTTGACACTTTTGATCAGAACAGCAATCAACCTTTTCTAGATAAACATACTGAAATACATAAACTACTTGAAGATTTACACAAAATATATGACAAGGCTTACATTAACATTAAAACAGCACAGGATAAAAGATATAAACATTACGGTCAAAAAGCTAAATTAAGAACCAATTTTCTCAAAGATATTGTGTACTTAAAATCTGTTGATAAACTCAAACCTAAATACACTGGACCATATATTGTAACTTTCAAACATTCACCTGTGTCATTCTCGATCAAGAAGTTGTATGCTGCTGATAATACAGCATTTCGTGTACACATTGATAGATTACTTCTTGCACCACCTCGATACGGACATTTATTCGATGCTACAAGACACTTAAACAATCACAAATTCCCTAATGTTTATCAACCACATACATATAATTTAAGAAACAGAAAATAATATACTTTTGTTTACATTTTTTTCTTATGACATGTATTGTGAAGCTAAGTGTACAACCAGAGGTCTAGGTTGTATGTATGTTGCTTGCAACAGATCTTTGACAACATTATGGCTGGCCCATAACTGTTTTCTTCGAACATCTCTTGTGAACAATATTTTGAATGACTTTACACTCTTTTCATTTTACTGTACACTTTTATGTTATTTACATACACTTAACTATTATTTACAGTTTAACATTTATTTTACATTTCATTCTTTTACGAGTACATTTCAGTTAAAAGTGATGACTAACACATTTAATAATTGCAGTTTTCTTAAAAAAAAAAAAAAAAATCACATGTAATTTGATAACATTTTCTTGTCAACCAGTTAGTTACCTTCTAAATATATGACTTGTGCATTATTTAACCTGATTATGACTTTTTCATTTTTTTATGTCTCTCTTTACTCTAGGATTGTCTACCCCTTTTTGATTTGATATATATGTGACATATATCTATCTTTTTTATTATTTTTAATTCTCCCTTTCGAATGTTTTGTTCCCGTTCAAAATTATTGCCCTTAGGGTCCAAAACTTCATTGTGTTGAGAGACAACCCCTTGGAATTGGTGTTCCAATTCACAAAAATCAATTTTTGCTTGTAAACCGACGTGTGCTCCTTTAGAGGACCGTTAGAGTCTTCGGGGGAGCAGGGACTCATATAAGCGGGCGCTGTCTCAAAACTCCCTCCTCATATAAGGCTGAAGCCCTAAGCCGACGCCATAATACTTGTGGTCTACACAAGATTCAGGTGACACCTTTTTCATGGGCGTGCTTCAGGCACCCCTTTTTTGTCATCCTATGCTGCATGCATAAACATTACATTTTTTTTAATCATGTCCAATTTCTCTTAAATCATATTACAATTGCTTAGTAGTTTACAATTACACATTTCACTTATTATTATTTACTCTTTACTTCTAGTTTTGCATTTGTGTTTATATATTATATTATTTTTATTGTTAGTACTTGTGTTTTTCATAAAATGATCTGAATCAAGATCAATATTTTGATGATGTGCAGTCAATGGTTTAGTTATATGCTGCTTAAATATTTGCTGTCAGAGTCGACTCATTTAAAAAATATATATACCATGGTATGCAATTTTGAAGAAAATTTTACTGAAGGTGGATATCCATAAACTTAATTTAGAAAATATTAATTCATAAAATCTCTTAGGACTGTTGAACTATTGATGAAAGAGATTTTCTTGTGTTCATGACAGCAACTTTATATATATATATATATATATATATATATAAAAACTTTTATGTTTTGAAAATATATTTATATGTGTAACTATTTTTCTTGCGGTTTTGCCCATGCACACGGGTAAACAAAAGTTTTTTTTTTTTTTGCGGTGTCCCAGGTGATATATATAACGATTATCTCGTTATATATGTTTACATTCCGCCCCCCCCCCCAGCAGTTTCAATTAAAATGCTGTTTAAGAATTTATTTATTTTGTGCACTATAGTCAAACAGTGCAGCCCCTAAATTAAATTCAACATTTAAAAACTAAATCGATTGTATTAACAGCCCTTCACATTTAAATTAAATTATTCTAAGTACTCATCTCTTTAATAAAATAAAATCAGTGAATCACTCTCCATTTTCACTTTCTGATTCTTTCACACATACGATTTAACCTTGTACAAAATTCGTTACGGCTGTCTGTTAGTTTCAAAAGCATTTTAACTTCGGTCATTTCCTTATTTGGGCATGAATATAACTCATCATTTAAAATCACTTTACATGCAATCTATTTATTAGAATTATCTTCGCTTCACACCCTTTTGTTCAGATGTATGGCAATTCTGCATTTTTGTGGTAAAGCGGTTCATCTTTGATCTAACATCTGGTCTAGAAAAATACATTCTCATGCTTTTTAGCCTAACGAATTCGGTCTGTTACTATGCCCTTTCCAGATAACATTTTTTTATTTTTTTTAACCGCAGCTGTATCAATGTACAGATTAGTCTGCGGCTATCATGACTCAGGAATGTATGCAGCCCACAATCTGCCCCCCCCCCCTACACAATTAATATGGTAGAAGCCTACCGTATGTTTTTCGCGAACATACCAGCCAATGTTTCAATTTGCCTCTTGTGCATGGCGCAAAAATACTTTTAGATTGGCGATATTGTAGTCCGCCAAGCAAGAAAGTTGTAACTGTGTATTCAGAGATTCCTGCTCTCCCGCTAGCCTCGTGATGATGTCTTAAAAAAGGCTCCTTATTGCTTTCCCCCTGTACCTCTCCCTTCGACTTTCATCATGAAAATAAACAAACTCTTCGTTTACTCAAATTGGAGTTTTTTTTTAATAGAACCTGGTGTTAAAAGCTTCACCCTTGTCAACGCAAACGGCCATCTCTTTTCACTAGCAAAAAAGTCTTCACACACAGGTTTAACCCTTTAAGCGTCATGCAGAATTATTAATGCAAGTTTAACTATTAATAAAATTATAGCTATAACAAGTATTTGTATGAGGTTTTTTATTTAATAATTTTCATGTTTATTTATATTATGCACTCCAAAAAATCAACATTAATATAAATTTTGTATTAAATTAGTCTCTGAATTGAAACATTTTGTTGCGGAAAAATACGGTTAGGACACATAAAGGTAACTTCTTTGATTTCTTCTTCTCAACACTTCTTTGATTGAAAATTTATCTAATTCCGCTTGTCTTTTGAACAGTTATCTATATTACAGCTATTTTTCGTTTTGTTTTATTTTTTATTTATTTATTTATTTTTTTCAATGCAAATTGTTTTACTATAAGACGAGAAAGATCTCCTGTTATGACACGGCGACAGAATCAGCAGTAATTTATAATATTCAAGACCTAATGCAAGTATTTTCATGAAACTTCATTTTACGTCAGTCCTTCATATAATATGGTGCTGATTAATTTTTGGGGTAAATCCCCAAGAGGTGGCGCTACTATGCAGATTTATTTATGATTATCGCAATATCTCTATCTCAGGAACCAATGCACGAATTTTCAACAAAGTTCAGATTCAGTTAGTCTCTAATATATGTTAGTGCAGTTTAGTTTTTGGTGTAAATGGCCCAAAAGGTGGCACTGCTAGAGTGTTTTTTTACGATTTCCGCAATAACTATATCTCAAGAAACATGAATTTTCACCAGACTTCAGATTCAGTTAGTCCTTAATATAAGCTGGTCCTCATTAGTTTTTAGTGTAAATCGCCCAACAAGTTGCACTGCTATGCATAATTTTTTACGGTTTCCGCAATAGTTCTAATTCAAAAACTAGTGCACGGATTTTCATCAAACTTCAGTTTCAGTTAGATCTTGACATCCACGTTATGACACGGCGACGGAATCAGCAATAATTTTTTTATACAGAGTTAAAGGTGTATATGTATATACTGAAGCTATATGATGCTGGAAATGGAAGTTTCTTAAAGAATACCAAAATATTAAAATTATAAAGTCTCTTGTAGTTTTAATTTACCTGGTCTTTGCATTTTTGTTTATATTTATGTAATATATACCAAATTTTGCGAAAATTAAAACTAGATTAATGAAGTTAAAGATAATATTTATTAATCCAAGTTTACCTACTTTAAGCCGTAACAAATGTATTTATTTTTGTTGAATCTTTATATTTCTAAAAGTCGAACGCCAACAAATCGACTTCAATTGTGTTCGAGAAACAGGAAAAATAATCAATTTAAAAAAATAATAATTTACTTTTAAATTTGAAAACGCTCAAAATTTATTTTTGCGTTAATATCTTAAAAAGGAAGAAATAACAGGAACCTATACAAAATCAACATTTTCAATCGAACAAGTTTTTTCTAAGGTTCAAAAACGCATATACTTTAATGTTGTAGTTTATTTTTTTTATAATTTTAAATATGAAATATTTTAAAAAATTAATAATCTGGAATATTATCGTATATTTTCATTTCTTTCTTCTGCATTTTCATTTATCTCATTATAAAAATAATCATTTTAATTCCTTAACTATGAATTCTGTTGATAAACATTTGATATTCATAGCTACAAATTCACGAAGAGTTCTGAGCCCCAACTCTTAATCTTTAAAATTAAATGAAATATCTCATTTTCTCTGCAACTGTTTTTTCAAAAGTTATTAGTTTTAACATAATAAAGTCTCGATATTTAATTGACATGGGAAACCCTAAATGCTATTTTAAAGGATTAAAAGTTTCCGGTATTAGTTACTAGAATAATGTATTTGCATTTACAAAACTGTAATGGCAAAATATTTTATTAATAAAATTCTCATTTCCTTGATGAAATTTTAAAAGTTGACATATACGAAATACTTTAATCAACACCAAATATGCAAGGTGTGCAAAATTATACTTGAATAATAAAAAAAAAAAAAATCAGTAACATGTAACAGACGGCAGATATTTAATCTATTCTAACAGGATATTAATGTTCAAACTCATGTCTTAGTTTACTAGAACTATTTAATTAGTTTCAAAAATTCCCAATAGGTGGATCCTGACTATTTTAAACTGTTAGAATGTTTAATTAATCTATATAAATAAATGAAATTGTTTTGGGTAATTATCCTTTTTCAATTATTGGTTTTAAGTGACAAAAAAAAAATGAATTCTGTTATTACATTGCACTGTTATTTTGAGCATATATTACATTTTGAAAGGAGCACTGCCAACTATTTCTGATATTTGAAAATAATAGAAAAGCATAATAGAGAAATTCCTGTGTTTACACATTAATTTCATACAAGAACAAACTCAATGACTGTCACAATTTATTTGTTATTGCTTTTTAAAAACGTTCAATCAAATTTAGGACATGCTATATATTTAAGTATGTTCTTCATTGAAATTTAAATTATATAAAAGGAAATATCGACATGTAATCTTTATAATATTACATTTTTCAGTCTATAACTGAACTCTGAACTACAACTAAAATAGATGGCATTACAATCCCTAGAGATATTGGCATAGAGCTTTCAACACACATGTATGAAACATGGGTCTCTGTTGCTCTACAGCAGTTATCCACTTCAGGTGGACAATCTAATGCGGGATCTCCAGCACCCAAACAAGCTTAATACTCATTTTATCGACGCAAAGGGGTGAAAGGCTAAGTAGACCTTGACACTGTACCCTAGTCTGGACCTGCAGAGCGTCGTAGCGTGACGCGCTGAACACTTGTGTCGTCTAGTTGCAAAACCGGCCAACTCCTCGAAAATTGAAAATGTGTTTTTTTAGTTTTTTAAGTCCTAAGTGAAGGTTTCTATCATCTGTAAACGATAAACCATACAAAAACCTGTCATTCCCTGCGTTATATGCTTTGAAAATCACGATGTGGAGCAAAAGCGGCCAAATCCTTCAGCCGGTTAGTTTCAAAACCGGCCATCTCCATATCCGCTAGCGAAAGCTTCTGCTCGACCCCACAATAACTTCTCACTTGTTGATTAGATTAACGCTATCGTGCTTTCTCTCGCCTGTGGTTGCTCTCCCTTGGTGCATACAAATTTTCTAATAATTTAGCTTCGTGTTTTCTCCGACTATGGAAATGTTTCTGGAAGAAGTGTCTACTAATCAACCAAGGAAGCGGCAAAGTGGATCTACGACGTGGTAAAGGAGAAAACCCAAAATTTAAAGGCAATGTACACCTTTTGATAACCAGGGGTGATTTACCATATTTTGACGCCCTAGGCCAAAATACTCTTCCGCAGCCTCCCCACCCCCATTCATAAAACTGTAAGTGAATTTTCTTTGACAAATTTAAGAATTTTTTAATCTATTTAATTAAATAATAATACATTTAAATTTTGCTTTATAAATTTTAGTATTTTAAAGAATGTAGATTGGAAATGAATGGGCTTTTGTTACACTTAAAATCTAAGAGAATTTTGTGTTGGTGTATCGAGAAGTAGAAAAAATATTTTAAATGTAATTATTACACATTCATTTTTTATTTAACACTTTTCGTTAAAATTTAAATTTTTTCTTATTTCATTAAATTTAAAAACTTTAAAGTTCTTAATTTTGCGAACCCTACCTAACGTACGACCTTTGGAAATAGCCTAAGTTGCCTTATGGGTCATCCAACCTGGGGATAATATAATACATAATTAATTGATATCATAATAACATCATTGTTAGCATATTTTGATTAATTAATTATCATGATGCCATAATATTTTATTAATCTAATAACTTGCCTACGTTGATTCAGTATTCTTTTATCCATCCAGACCGTGTTTTAGCTCAAATTGAAAGGAGATTGAAGAAGATCAAGTCCCTCATTCAGCCCGTAAAGTATGAAGAAATTTTATCTGAATATGGAACAGGTTTCAAGTCGGGAAGAGACCGACCATGATTGGAAGAAGACCAGCAATTTCTTCCCCAAACCACCTGCAGTGTGGCATTTCAAATTTGCTCCTACGAAAAAAAAATCATAACAGAATATAAAAATAAGCTGTTGGTGCAAGGGGAGGTCTTCTACAAATCTGAGGTAGAAGTCAGAATGTCTGTTGTTAAGAGTAAGAGAAGTATTATGAACAGCAAGCTCGAGGACGTTTCTCCGTATACCCAGGTGAAGCCTCTAAAACTTCGGGATGTCCAAAACTTACTGAGGAAACATTTCGGACCAAATTGGGATGCTGGCCAGCGGTTATTTTTTTTTTTATAAAAATATATATGCATCAGCTGCCTAAAAAGCAGAAAGCAAAGATGATGAAGAAAAAGACGCATGGATGGAGCATCATGACGAAATTTGTGAGACTATCGAAAACGATGAGACCACTAAAGTTTGAAATTGTATGCACATGTACATAGTATGAATTTTATTTAAGTTTTAAAATTTAATAATTTCATTTAAATCATTTGTTTAGTGACATTTAAATCAGTTTTAACAGCTAGTCAATTAGTTTTAACTGTTAGTCAGTTTTAACAATCAGTAAGTGTGTAAAAGTCGTTTTACGTTAATAACTTTCCTAAAGTTTTTTTTGTTAAATAATATTAAGTTGAACAAAACATTTTTGTGTATTTGCAACCCCTAAAAACCCAATGTCAGATTAAATTTCGCAAAAATTAATTTCTGGTTTGTTGCAAAACCGGCCAACTCCAAAGTAAGTTGCAAAGGCGGCCAAATCCAAAACAAAGACCTAAATAACCCCTTCCCTTCATGTGCCCCTGCCACCTTATTTCGTGTTTTCAAATATACTACCCAAATGACTATAAAACTGAAGAGTTTTGGTTCCAAACTTTATTTGGCTAAGTGTGGTAAAAAATCAGCTTTTTCTCAAAATTTAATTTTTTGGAGATGGCCGGTATTGCAACTAGGCGACACACTTATGCTCATATTCACCATCTACCTCGACCTAGGAAATCTAGGTCGAACGCTCAAATGAAATTCATGATAATATTTGATTGGACATTATCAAGGAGGCGACCAATCATTATTAAAGGTGCATAACGTTTGAGCGTTTGACCGAGGTTATCGGTATAAATCGGGGTCGAAGTAGTTGGTGAATACAAGCGTAAGCTGTAGACTTCTCTCAACCTAATTAATATTTATGAAACGAGGATTTTATCGTATATCTATTTGTAATTTCAGATTCTCAGCAATCGACAAGAAAAATATAGTGAATGATTTACATATTCTTGTCTTAATCGGAAAAATCCAGTTTTATCGCAGGATGCAATGCCGTCAAATTATATCAGGGAATACGAGAATCCATCTAATGTGAAAAATATTCCATGCGATTTCATTTCAAAGATTATGATATATTTTCTCATTGTTTTCTATAGAAAGTTATTCTCGTTGCCTTTTGAGGAGGTATTTCAGTTAGAGAAAATTCAATATATCTTTTTGTGACTTTTGTTGATTCAACATTTAATATTTTAAGGAAAAGGGGAGTGAGGCACTTGATAAAACAAGAATTTCTCTAAATTGCATACTAATAACAAAATATTTAGTCATTGAAAAGAAATTTAGTAGATAATTAATCGCATGTGTCTTCACACACTTTACTTTGATATCGGTGACTGGCTTATTATTTTATAGAAAATTAGTTAGTAAAACATATATATATATATATATATATATATATATATATATGTGTGATACATTAGTTCTAACATACAGTAAGATTTTTATTTTGCATTTCAATTTATGAGTTGGTGACAAGTTGGGAAACTTACCTGTTTTCTGCATTATAGATTTAAACTGACTAAGATCTAAGTGTTTACCTAGTAAATATCTCATTTATATCTCCTCCCAAATTACATGTAATCCTGTAACTGGTTGAGTACTAGCAAACTCTCACTGTAATAAATCAAGTTAGAGAACCGGCGATTTTCTAAAAACACGAGGTCAAATCCCTTAACAAAAACTGTGCGTAACTGGTGTTTGATGATTTCCTGTATCAAATACATAAAGATATCCTTACAAATATGTCATATTATTGAAATGCAGTAAACCAACGTTTAAAATGCACAAATAATGCGTGAAAAAGCAGCAAACAGCTGTTTCAAATCTACAGCGAGATTCTTCTTCAGTGCAAGAGAGGGAAAAAAGGAACAGCGTGCTAGAAAAAGCAAGGCTGAGCAAAATGATAGACAGAGACGCGCTGCCTTATATACCCTATCGGGTAGCGAAAGCGCCAGAAACAACCAATGAGAGAGAAGCAGTGGAAACGACTGGGTGGACAAGTAGCGACATCTACCGGAAAAGGAGAGAAAATGAAACTAAAAAAGAGAAAATTAAATTAATGCTTTCCAAATACTTGGAAAATCTGGAGTACTAGATAAGTCATTGACTAAAGAGTGAGAATTTTTAATGATGTGGTAAGCTTCCCAAAAATCAAGATCAAGGTTAGAAGAACATTGAAACTTGAAATTTCAATATTCCTGCACAAAGGCTTTAATTGCTATTTTTATGTCATATTAGAAATGTTAACAATTATATTTTAAAAGTATTTTTTTTTAATTCCAGTTTCTTATTCATTTTTTGTAAACATTGAAATTTTCATTTTGAAGAAGGCTTAAATGTAAAGTATATACTGACAATATTTGTAACTCGACAATATTAATAACTGAATATCGGCTTCATGGCAATAACTTTTATACAACATACATATTTGTTTCGCATTTTATATTATGATTACCTGAAGAAAGTCTTCCGCATTTTTCTTCAATCGAATAGTATTTAGTTTACACCATTATCTTTCATCACTTAACATCATCTCTAAACATTCGTAATATGTAAAAAATATTATTTTTATTGAAACCACTTGAGCATATATCAATTTATAAAATATTTAAAAAAGATATCGCAAACACAAACTTCACCATGATTTAATTTTTTGTTGTATTATGCTTGAATTGAGATTTGTTTTAAATATGAAATTTCAAAATGAAAAAATGAAAAATAACGATATATTAAAAAATAATTTATTTTCCTGATTATACTGAAATATTTATTAAATTTTTATTTTGTCATTTCTGTTAGTTTTAAGTAATTATAACAGTTAGTGAAATTAATATCCTGGCAGATAAAATTAGTCTTTGTATTTGCTGCTTTAAAAACACAGTAAAAATGAAAATAAGAAATCTATTTAGATTGTTTTAAAAGTATAAATTCGATAACAACTAATTTCAACTGCGAACATTTTATTTAATTATTATAACAAAACAGATTAACTGAAGTACCAGAAAAGGACTTCATTATACTCTACAATAAAAGGTTTAAAAAATAACAAATGAATTTAAAAATCCCATTGTTAAAGAATAAATATTCTTTGGGAGATGTAACAGAAAAAATAATCTTTAAATATAGAATATATGATTTAAAATCGAGTGTCAATTATACAATATGCCAATTGTGAACTTTTATTCAAATAAATAATCCTTTTATTAATTGAATACAGAAATAATCTGAACATAAAGAATGTTTGCCGAAAATAACAAAAAGATGTTTTCCAACTTTGTAATTATGTATTTAACTGTTAAACTAAAAAATAAACTGAAAGTACAGGTATTACTTTTTTATATATAAAGAAGAACTATCATTGTCTGTTTGAATTATGCACGACAAATACTTTTATTAAAGTCTGATATTGGCTGTTATGTAAAGTTAATAAAATGATTAAACTTGACTATTAAATATATTAAACGATATTTAAAAAAGAATTACACTTAAATCAAGGTATTTGGCAGTATCTTGATATAATAGCTTATTTCAGACGATTTGATTTTTAAAATGTATAAAAAAACTAACGGAATGTATTCAATTTAACACACTGATTTAAAATTGCATGTAAACAATGCATTATATTAGTGAAAACCTTAATTTAAAATTTTTAAAGAATGGAAAATTGAAATAGAAGATTGATTTATTGCTTTTCAATAAGCTCTTGAGAATTCTACAATCCTGTTTTATAAGGGGGTAGGGTACCTTTAAACCTATAAAATTTTCGATTTCTTTAATACATATTTTGATTCCGTAATCATTTCTGAACAATATACAAAACACCGCATTAAAAAATTCCCATTAGTTTACTAATTATGGCAGTTATTAAAACTACATAGGATAATTAAACTTTGTGTTGCGTTTATTCAAAATGATGAATTTAGATACTGCGCGCAGTGTAACTAAAAAACTATGCATGACAATCACAATAAATTTTCAAAGCATATTCCTTTTTGTATTATCTAAAATTTAAAACAAGGGAATTATTTTTCTTTTGTTTTATTACTTTGGAAATATTTTATAAAAATATATTTTTTTAATTTTCTGTTAATTTAATAATTTAGTCAATATTTTAAAGAAATATTCTGGTTTTAGTATTCAGGCTATACACTATTATGTATTTATGTTCTCCAAAAGTACCTCTTCATATGCATATTTTCAGATTTTATCATGCGCGCAAGATTTCTTTCTCTTATTATGATACATTTTTAAACTTATAATTTCAATATTTATTTATGAAGTTACAATTATATATATGTGTTTTTAAATATAAATTTAAATATGATTTTTATATTTAGATAAAGTCTGATTTTTCTTTCTGGCTTATTGCACAAATTTTGAATCTTGGAACATAGTGATATTTTTTACTTTTTTAATTTTTCGCCGTGTTGAAAGGTATCCTACACCCATAATGTTTCTTTAGTGAAGCAATATCTTATGAATTAGTTTCTTTTTATAGTTTCTTTATTTCTTCGGCATTTAAAGAGCAATTTTATTGGATATTTAAACATACAAAGAAAATTTTTAATGCATGTATTATCAGTCTTGGTACTACATTTATATTGATTACGTTTTTTGATAATGCTGCAAGTTTGTGGATTTATTGAAATGGTAAAGATATTTTACGCAAGAAATGTGTAGCAAAAAACGTATTTTTGGTTAAATTTTTCTCAGTCTAAATTTAATTTTTTTTTTCAACAATTACGTGAACAGGAAAGGATTTTTGAATTATTTTGGTAATGATAACCATTTAATGACTGTCAGCATGTTAATTTAACTCACTTACAGAGTTTTGCTTAGAAAATTCGTTTGTGTAATAATTACCAGGAATTGTTATTTTTTTTAACTTTTCATGTAATACTTCAGTATATTTCCATCAATAATATGAAATATATACTAATATTATAAAGAGGTAAAAGTTGCTTATTTGTAGGAGGTAAGCTCTGGAACTATCGAACCGATTCCAAAAGTAATGGTATCAAAATGGTGTTAGTCCAACTTAGAATATAGCCTACATATTATGATCGTGCCACTGGCCAAAAGGGGGTGCAGGAGCAAAAAAAAAAAAAAAAAAAAAAAAAACATTCTAAAAATGCGATTTTTTTTTTGGTTACTGAAGGGCCTGGAAACATGAAATTTGGAATGGTAGTTACTTATAAGATACTAATGATCTCTAAGGACATTTCATTAAAAAATCGAAACTAAAAAGGGGTGAAAATGCGCGAAAAGTGTTCTAAAAACCGTTCTAAATGGCGATTTTTACGCAATTTCATGAAGTATCAAACTGATTTTAAAAATAATGGTGTCAAAAGGAGGGTGGCAACCGTTGCTCCAACATAGGCTACATTTTATTTCGATGCCACTACTCCTTAAGGGGTTAAAGGAGCAAAACAACGCTCGAAGTTGTGATTTTTGGTGTTACTGAAGGGCCCAGATACATAGAATTTGTCATGGTAGTAAATTCTTAGATATAAATCATCTCTAAGAGCATTTCTTAAAAAATTCGAAATTAAAAATGGGTGAAAATGCGCAAAAAGCATTCTAAAAAACGTTATAAATGGCGATTTTTACGCAATCTCAAGAAGTACCAAACCGATTTAAAAAATAATGGTGTCAAAATGATGATGACAACCCTTGCTCAAACATAGGCTACATTTTATGCCGGTGCCACTAGCCCTAAAGGGGATGCAGGAGCAAAGAAAACGTTCGAAATTGCGATTTTTATGTTACTGAAGGGCCCAGATATATGGAATTTGGCATGGTAGTTACTTATTAGATATAAAGGAACTCTAAGAACATTTCTTAAAAAATTTGAAATTTAAAAGGGGTGAAAATGAGTAAAAGTCGTTCTAAAAAACATTCTAAATGGCTATTTCTACGCAATCTCAAGAAGTACTAATCCGATTTCAAAAATAATGGTGACAACACTTGCTCCAAATAGGCTACATTTTATGTCGGTGCCATTACCCCCAAAAGGGTGCAGGAGCAAAAAAAAAAAAAAAAAAAAAAAAAAAAAAAAGCTGGAAAAAGCTATTTTTGTGTTACTGAAGGGCCTAGAAACATGAAATTCGGAATGGTAGTTACTTATACGATATAAATGATAATCATAGATATAAATAGAACATTTAACACTAAGAACATTTCTTAAAAAATTGTAAATTTAAAAGGGGTGAAAATGCGCAAAAAGCGTTCTAAAAACTTTCTAAATGGCGATTTCTACGCAATCTCAGAAATTACCCTACGATTTAAAAAAAAAAAAAAAAAAAAAAAAAAAAAAAAAAAAAAAAAATTGGAAATTGATGATGACAGCCCTTTCTCTAATATAGGATCCACTTCATGTCCGCGTCACTACCACCTTGCTGTTCCATTTACAAAAAAAAACGTTCTAAATTGTGATTTTTGTGATACCGAAGGGGTTAGCAACTTGAAATTTGGCAAGGTAATTTATGAGATGTAAATGCTCTCCAAGAAGAGTTCTTTAAAAATTTGAAATTTAAACGGGATGAAAATGAACGAAAAACATTCTAAAAACGTTCTAAATAGCGATTTCTCCGCAATCTCAGGAAATATAAAGCCATTTCAGAATTAATGGTTAAAAATTTATGGTGATAGTACCCTCTCCAACATAGCCTATATCTTACGTTGTTGTCACTCCCGCCTGGGGGTTACGGGAGCAAAAAAAAAGGTTCTAAATTGCGTTTTCTGTGTTACTGAGGGGGTCTAACATTTTAAATTTGTAGTGGTAATTTTTTCAAAGATTCAAATGCTTTCTAAGAATTGTTGAGAGAAAATTCCAAATTTAAAAGAATGAAGTGAGCGAAAAGCGTTCTATAAGCGTTCCAAATTACGATTTTTATGCATTCGTATCATATACGAAACCGATTTCAAACATAATGGTTTCAAATTGATGGTGATAGAACCTGCTCAAACATAAGCTATATTTTATGTCGGTGCCACAATCCCTAAAGGGTTACAGGAGCAAAAAACTTTCTAAATTGCGATTTCTGTGGTACTGCAGAGTTTAGAAAGTTTAAATATAGCACGACAGTTACTTATAAAATATAAGTCTTCTTCGAACATTCGACAATATATTCGAAATTAAAAAGAGGTGAAGCGAAGGGGAGAAGAAAAAAGCATTCTAAAAGAGTCCTAAATTACGATTTCTATGGAATCTCAGGAAATAATAAACCGATTACAGAAGTTATTGGTTGCGAATGAAGAAAGATAGCCCCTGATCTTATAAGAGCTATATTTTATGCCGGTGTCACTACCACCTAGTTGGCAGGAACAATAGGAAAGTCTTTGAAAACATCTAAATTCCGTTTTCTATAGGATATTAGGATATACCAACCGCTTTCAAGTATAGTGCTGTTGGCAAATTAACGGTGACAGCCTCTGTTTCAACATTTTTCGAGATTTTCTATTTCTACTCTGTTTTGGCATTATATATTGGTGCCACTAACACCAGAGATGTGGTAGACTCTTAGACAAGAAGCTTGGAATTTGACATGATGGTTAATTTTAAGATGTAAATGTGTTAAGATAGTTTCTAAAGAATTCAAAACATCAATGGAATACTGAAATGAGCATAAAAGTCTCAAAATACTTTCTAAATTATCATTTATTTGAAATTAGTTTTAGTTCTTCTTATTAATTAAAATCTCATTTCTGTCTATTTCACTTTTATAATGAAGTTTAGTCAAACTGTGGCTTGATTTCTAATTTTTGAATTTTTCCAAAAAGTGTTCTTCTAATAAAAAATAGTCATGCAATTATCACTTGGCATATTTGAACTATTACGCGAGCAAAGCCGCGGAGTTTGCTAGTACTTTACAATATTACTAGATCTTTTTAGATAATAATGAATGTATATTACGACACGTAGGCGAATATTATATTGTATAAAATGGTCAAAAAATAATTAACATTAAGATAGGTAGCTGTTTAGATAAAATGTACATCTCATTCTAGATTAATTAAATAGAATTAGTCAATATGTAAATTCTATTCTTGAATATTTTTATAAAATGCTTGAACATTTAAATAAAATTCTTGTAAATTAAAAAAAAAAAATTAAAAAAAAAAAGAATATATAAACTCACTAGAATATTTTTATTTGGGCATTCTACGAGTAGTGAATTCGTCATTTTAGAATATTTTAAAAAGGAAACTGCATACCCGAGATATATTTTTCTCACCATGGAAACAAACATACATAGATGTCATGGCAACAAAGCAAATACTTCTGCAGCATGGCATCAAAACTATGAAAGATTTTTTTTTTTTTTTTTTTTTTTTTAATAAACATGTTTGTTTAGCAGCAACATTACAGAGATTATTGTAGTTTTAATTAATATCATTTTTTTTTTCGATTTATTTTATTATAATATGTTTTTGAGTTTAACCATTAAATGTAAACTCATGTCTTTCATTAATAAAATGTAAAAATCACAATTTAAATGCATTTTTCTATTTGATAATTGACCACATATAGTTACATAATTTTCCTAAAGATTATTTAATGAGATCTTATTTCAAATTATACTGACTTTCAAATTAATGACTAACTTTTATCTTCATAAAAATGCATTAAAAAATACACTATATTTCTAATAGTATAAAACATATCCCTTTTAGTACTTATCATAATTGCTGTCCGAAATGAAAAATGTAATATATGAGGTTGAACAAAAAGAGAATTTCATTGACATAAAGACATACTGTGTTGCAGAAATTATATCACAGCTATAATTCGCTATTCATTATGCTTGATGAAATTTTCATCAATGCAATTCAAAATATCCCAATTACAAATTTTATGGAAGGTACATTAGTTGCACATACAGTTTTTAAAAACCTATCATATGAATTTATAATCATTAATCTCATAAGTATTGAAACTTAAAATAATTGCTTTAAAAAAACATTTCAAATTGAAATGTTATTTTTAAAAGAATTTTTTTATTTTTAAATAAAAATAAAAATTGGAAAAAGATGATTTGCAGGATTAGAAACAATAGTAAAAGTTAATTCACGCACTAAAATATGTATTTTTATTTCATGTTTGCACTGTTTTTACATTATACATGAGGTTTCCTGATTTATTATCAATTTTTAACACTTTCCAATAAAGTTGAAAAGTGTTTATGCAATCGCTTTGTCTGTCCGTCTGTCCACGATCTAACTCTCGTAAATATACTCGGATTTTCATGAAATTGACAAAAGTTATTTAGGGTTACCAAAGCATGTTTGGTATTGTATATGAAGTATGTAGAATAATTCGTTCATTTACAGGGGCTCTCAAAAGTATTCCATTACATTATGGTATATGGGAAAAGTCGTTTGTAGAATATTTTAATGATATTATGCTATTTCAAATGTATTGAAACTGATATAAATTACTGCATTTTACTACGATCACGTTATAATAGGACGTTCATAGCATTTTTTATTCATTTACAGGGACACACAAAAGAAATAGGTTACAGTACAGTACTCTCTTTGAGTAATAATTGCTGGAGTTTACGGTTTAAAAATTAGGTATGCGCTTTTAAATTTAATTAATTTTTCACATCTTACCCGTCATATATAAATTCTATACCTCAAACATAGAATCGAATATAATATCTACACAAAAGTATGCACGTACCGTTCTCCTTCTTATGAGAGAAAATTGCTGAAGGTAAATTTTCAACTGAATTATATGTATCTCTTAGTGAACTAAATTTTGGCATGCATGTAGTGAATAGATTCAAATCTATATATCATATACAGTGCTGCTGAAAAAAATTGCGTAATTTTCCGATTGTGGATGGGAACAGCTGAAATTGTGTTTTGAAATGTATTATGCGTTTCCATATGGTTGAATTACACGTAATATGTTAATTTTTTAAACGGTACAGTTTTGTTACATTATTCTGAATGTGTTGGAAAGTGTTTCATAATCTATGCTTGACGCATGATTTTGTCTTATTTGTTTAATTATACATGAGGTTTTCTTATTTATTTATCAATTTTTGTTTTTAATTTTTTTTAAACATTTGCATCAATAAAGATATTGAAACTGTCGCCATTTGCGCGATGAAGCATATGTCGATCTAAATGAAGGTATTTACATGCCTTTTAAGTGTATTTTGCATAGTTTTAGCAATTTTTAGCGTTGATTGAATAATTTATAGGTTTCGAATAAAATTTATTTAGTTATGTATTTGTTTTACAGAAAACGGTATTAATTTTCCAAAGACTAATTTAGTAGCTTCCAGATAATTCAAGTATTAATTTCTCCTAAAGCTTATGCTAATGAAATAGTTGAGAATCAGGATTATGTAGAATTAAGATAAATTGGAGTAAAAAATACTTTTATAATGAATTAATCTTCTTAAAAAAATATTTGTCATTTTTTAAAAAAATCAATATCTTATCAAATTAGCACAAACTATTTTTTACTTCATATTTTTTTTTTCAATTATGGCGGCTAATTTTAACATAGTGATAGAAAAAATACGTCTTATAATTAATACAGTGCAATAAATTTAAAAAACAAAGAGTTAATGTGTCTCATGCTCTTAATATTGGGGGGAAGAAAAGACCATTTTCAACATTTAATATCTTAAAATGTATATGGTTTTAAAATACTACATTTATTCGGATGGATGGTAATTTTTATGTTGTTTCATTTCTTGTGTTATAAAAAAATGCAGTATTCAGAATTAGCATTTACAGGGGACTCAAAACTGTCAGACTTTTCACGAGCAGAAAATTGATTTAACTGCTTACGCGCAGGATTGCAAAATACATTTTGCAACTTGAATGAAAATGTTGGGGCCTACTTATACTTCAGATTATAATAATTACCCTGAACCTAAAGAAATTTGAATTTAAAGAAGCGTTTTTATATTTTAAATGCAAATATGAATTTAGCTAATACAAAATTTTGAAAATTTCAACAGTATAACAAATAAAAAAAATATTTTTTTTTAACAATAAAATAAAAATTTTAGTTTCAATACAGACTAACATGAAACATATGTTTTGAAAATTTCATTGAAAAATAGTCAAAAGTTTTTGAGATATCCTGTGCGTTATGCCCCAAAACGTTTTGGAGAAAAATTACTTCAAAGTTTTGGAAATGCTGCTTCAGCTATTGAGCGGGTATAATTCTAAAAGCCATAGCGTGTCTTCTAATGGGAATTTCAAGGAAACAATTATATCAAAATGTTCATAAACTATAGGAGTTTAGCATCTAAAAAAATCATATTTCGAAAATTTGGAAGCTTAAAGAGTCCTGAGACCCCTTAATAAAGTTTTATCTAGTGTATATTCTTTTGATATGCAAATTTTATAGGAAAATGAAAAGTTGCTTAAACCTTCTCTACGCATTTCATAATTTGTAGTTTAAAAAACATCTAACAAGGGTAAATTAATCTTTTAATGCAAACATCAAGCCAATATAATTTAGTTTGTAAAGATGCTTTAGAGAAAAATTAATACATTATGTCATATAAAACATATCTATGAACAAAAAAAATATCCGTGTATATTAATCTATGAAAGTCTCTTTTATTATTTTCAGTTGGAGGTTTTATTCAACAAATATCTCATCCTTTATAGCTGACAAGCTATCAAAGCCTGAGACATAATTTGCCCGCAGTTTTTGTATGTACGTGCATATGTATGTACATATGTATGGATGTACGTACGTATACCACGTATGTATAATACGTACGTATAATCTCGTATGTACGTATAGCTCTTGATAGGCATATCCGATTTCCTTCAAATATATTTTTTTAGGTTCATTCTGATAAGGCGCTTCCTTGATTAGTTTTTTGGGTTCATTGGTTAAGTATCAAGGGAACGGCATGCTTATCCACTTGAATTTAAAAAAATTGTTTTTTCATGCAGAATTATACAATTTACTTCAAATTTGGTGTAACGGTTTCTTCTGATAAGGCGCTTTTCCTTAAAACTTTGATGTAAACGATTAGTCGACAATTTGAATGCACTTTTTTTAAATTCAAAATTCATCTCTGGAAGCTTTCAATAATATAAGCAACAAAAATGTCTATTCGCCAAGTTATAACGAGTGTAACTGAAATATTACAGTGGAATAAGAAACGAACATACTAAAATTTCCAAAACATCATTTTAAGCACATTCATTCAAGAAAATATTTTAAGCTATTTCCGACGTCTCAGAAAGTTATCAAAAAACATATCTCAAAAACATATATTTCATAATGTACACATTTTTATGGATTTAACAGCATATGATAAAATTTTGATTTTTTTCTTAGGTAGGAAATTTTTTATTCTACTATATTATAAAAGTTTTTGTCAATACAGTTTATAGAGTCAATTCGAAACCCTTTCTGTAAGACCTATTTTATACTTTATACAATGTATAAAAAAAAAGGATTTTTAAGAATGAAAAATATTTCAATGTATTTCAATAATAAAATGTTATTGCCATGCATTTATATTATAGTAAGAGTATTTTAATGCATTGCCAAAACTTAACATGAAAAAAAAAACATTTCATATACTATGTACTTGCTTTAATGAACAATTAAATTAAAAAAAAAAAAAAAAAAAAATCGACTTCGTAAAAAGCGAACTAATTAATTATTTATCATCAATGTGAAACTATTTTTTTTCAATTCCTACTATTAGCTCACACTCTCGCTATATATATCCTGTTAAAATTTTCAATCGTTAATAAAATACTTATTATTCATTCAATCAAGCTCAAATAATTTTAAAACTTGTAGTGAATGATACTTGATGTTAATCCAGTTTTTTCAAATATTAATTAATTAATTAAATTAAATTAATTAATTTTCAATAATCGAGAGAGCCCTCTTCTTGATCAAGGCATTTTAAGCGCCACTCAAGAGGAAACAAGAATGGGAGAAAAAAAAATTCTTATTGACCTAAGTAGGAATTGACTGAAAATATTTTTTTTTATATTCCTTGTTTATATTACTTACCTATTTTTTTATTTACTTGTATTGATGACTTTTCAGTTGTGTTTAATTATTAGTTCCTATCTATAAACACTTTTTGATGAGGTCTGTAGATGTCTGTGATGGTTAGAGTTAAAGTAAAGCTAGAGATCCTACATACACAACTTCCAGGTTGTATAATATTTTAATGGAGCTTCTGACTGTAAAATAGTCAATGAAACATCTTCTTAATTTTGAAAGACCTATCCAATTATGATATGCCACTCAGTAGGGTGCGTATTTTTTTCGTCTCTACCGCCATTTTGAATTTATAAAAACAAATTCTAGCCTATTACCATCGGGTCGTTAAGACGAATTGATATAGACCTCATTTATTAAAATCCATCCAGCCGTTGGAATGTTTCGAGGGTATGAAAAAATACACATACACAGATACGCGTGAAGCACATAACACTTCTTTTCAGTCGGGTAAAAAATAATTTGATTCAATTTTGTACATTTGAAATGTTAACGTAATCAAAAATACAGATTTATTTTAAAAATATATTTTAGTTAAAATTATTCAGGAATATGTAAATATTGTTAAATAATAAAATGAAAAGGAACATGAGATTTCGCATTTTATATGCTTATAATAGATTTTTGTCAATAATTCAATATCAATACTTTTAACTGGATTGTGATTTATTCAATCTTAAATTGGGTTTATTTCTCTAAAATTAAATACCAAACATACGAATAATCAGAGTTTGAAACAATGAATATGGTAAGTTTTTATTTAACAATAGCATTTAGCCATTTAATAAATATAGAAAAGCAATAAACTTCGATAGCCCGAGGTCTTCAAAAATGAAGCCTTAATGTTTATATTACAGTTTATCATCAGATAAATTTTTCACCCTGTTAAGGTAATCAACAGTGTAGTTGGCAGATGTCTGTTTTTATGAATTTTTCTCCTGAGTTCCGCACTCGATCAAACTTCTATTTTTCTCATTGGAATCAAGGGTTACAAAATTTTTAAAGATATATATATAATCCTCACCATTTAGCTGTTATTGAACACGTGCTTCAGATTTTATTTACAAACGACATTAATTACTTGAAATTTCAAACATATCATTATACTCTTAAATAATCCTACATATTTAACGGTGGTTTTGTTTAAGATTCTTTCTATGATTATTTTTCGCATGTCAATTACAATAAATAAATCGTTATTTAATAGTTATATTAAATGAATTATGAAAAATTTTAGCATTCCTCATGAGCAATACTAATTTTATAATTTGTATAGTTGTGTAATAATATTAATTATATTCTTAACAATTTCTAATTTTAAACTCTAATACAGAATGAGTTATAGTCCGTCAATGATGTCTTCTATGATATTTCAGAATACGTTTCCATTAATATAGATGACCAGAATACTGACAACTATCACGATCTAATTTTTAATTAAATAAGATATTTATGAGCCATTTATGTCTGTTGACTACGAATTTTCGTCATAATATACTATAGAGGCCTCTCAAAAAAGCGAATCATTTACCGTCATCATCTACATTATCAAGAAAGGACTGTTGAAAATTTTATTTATGACTTAATCACATTTTTTTTTTTTTTTTTTTTGAAAAACGCAAATATCTGGGAAAATCTCTTAGGTAAATGGTAAAACATTTGTTATTTGTTGGATGTCATTTTAATTGAATTTAAACTGCAAAAACAGTTGTCAATCAGTATTTATCTTCGAAATGCATTATAAATTTAGAATCGAGTATTTATATTCTTTAATAAGAAGCCAGTGATAACCCACCCAAATGCATTCATTACAAAGCGATTCATTTTCTTTAAAAAAGTATATTTAATCAAATTAACTGTCTTTACTCGTAATTTTATCCACATAGTAAAAGGCTTTAAAAGTCATTTTTTCCTGTGGGACGATTTCCTGCAAGCCAGTAACTGCCATTTTGCAACATTCTGTGTTTCATCTCAGAAATCAATATATTAAAAATCGTCTTAATTTGTCTTCAAATTCACTTTCAAGACTAAACTAGACTTCATAAGTTCATAAGCAAATGATGTCAAAGTTTTATCTATATTTCTGTACAAGAGAAAAAAGTGCATATTGTTCACCATGCTTTTTATATAAATAAAATTCATAATCAGATTAATTTCTTTTAAAGCAGTTTTTTATCTTAAAAATAAACAATTGAATGCCAATAACTCCAAACAGAAAATTTTTAGAAGGTAGCTCAATGCTCAAATTTTAATTTTCTTAAAAAGCCTTATGAAAATATAACTTTTATAAAGTTTCATTAAAAATAAATTTTAAGAAAAAATGACCTAATATCTACTGAAACTCGAAGCTACGTACATGTTTTGTAAACTTTTCTGAACAGTGGATTTATGAAGTGATAAAATTAAACAATAAAACAATATGTTTTGTCAATGTAATGTAAAGTGCAAATTAAAATTAATTACATAAAAAGATATTGTAAACTATCGTTCTATTTTTTTATTCGGCTAGACTCCATTGCATCTGAAATGTTTTCCATGAACATATATGTAAGAAAATGTGAAATTGCTCATTATGTATTTTTTTATTAACTCAAACGCTTATATTTTAAAACTACTCTTACATCTTACTTCAAGATTTGTCTGTTACAAAACATTAAAAATTATTGTTAAAAATAAATCACTGCATCGTTTTATGCAATGATGATAAAATTTTAAAAACATTCAACGCCACGTTGGATGGAAACTAAAATGAACAGTAAAGACTATTCATAACGTAATAACGATATAATACATACTTTAGTCCTAACTGTATATTTGCCCATAATAATATGCTGAAACCTCAAAAGTAACGTCCTAGACTACGAACCCTGAAAAAAGTATGTTATCAGTAGTCTCAAATTGACAACTCACTGTTAAATACGTTTATATTTATTATATTTGAAAAGCTGTAATTTTTAAACGAACAATCATGAAAATATATAAGATACTCAAACACAGTGCAAAATTTGTTATGCAAAATGGTTATTTATATTTTTTTTTAACCTTGCGCAGGAAAAAAAAATTGAGGGATGAAGAATTTCGTGAATAAAGTCTCCATTTACTCGCTTGTTTATGCAAATTTCAGTTCCTGGTGATCAGCTTAGTATTATGCGCTGTTCCACTTGTGGTAGATATAAATATATTTGTTTTCATTTCTCATTTCAAACTTGTGGATAAAATTAAACATATACCAGAACTCAACTTGAAACTAGAAAGCTGCTAATTATGCTGCTAAAGCAAAGAAAAACACAGAAAAATGTCGGAAACATATTTTAATGCTTTTAATCTACCATTTCGAAAGTTTCAAGAGAATATAGAGTCTAAATGTGTCGTTCCTGCGCCCTGTGTCATTGAAATGTGTCAAAAATGCTGCATTACTTTTAAGAGGCCTGGACGACTTTGCGTTGTGAACGGGAATGTGAATTGGAGAAAAGATTTGACTTATTTAGTAGACTACGAGTTACATCAGAACGTCACGATCGCACTTCAATGAATCAAAATAACAGATGGAAAAATCTAGTGTTAGGGATAGTGATAAAATACAAAAGGGCAATATACGAAACAAATTATTGTATAACAGGTTAAATTTAAATAAATATCATTATCACAAAGTCAATGTAAAACCAAAGCTTTCGGTACTACAAAAACATACCATGCCAAAAAATTCTTGTAATAGTATGTTAAGGACTGTAGTAAAGTGGTGTTTAGCAGTTAATCAAAATTTGTATAATTGCCGGAAACAGTAAGGTAAAGTTCATTACTAGTTTTCAAAATGAAAGGTTATTCAAAACTTTTCAATTTTGGTCTTCGACCGACATGCCGTATTAAGGACCCGGTAAACATTTATGTAAACTTCTGCGTAGATATAGTGTGCATTTCCTTTTATGGTTTTGATTAATATTTTAGAAACTTCCGCCAGTGTGCAACGTGGATAACTGTAAATTTTATATTTTATCGTACCTTAACTTATTAATATTAGCTTAGCTGACAAAACATTCAGCATTAATATTTCTGATTAGAAATTCTCACTTTATGACAGAACTTTTGGCACAACTTCTGACATAACCTTGAGACATTAATAATTATTTTCTATTATTTTCAAAATGAAATAACAATAAATAAAAAAAATAATTAATAACTATAGAACAAAACAGTTTATAACATTCTTTTATATAAAAAGAAAATAAATATAAAAAAAAACATTAAATCAAAAATAAGCAACAATAGTCGGGTTACCATGTCAGGCAAAATAACGCCATTTAGGTATCTCAGTGCGTATATGACATCTGCGCCTAATAGTTTTCTTTTCGTTTCGTTTAAAAAAAAAAGAAGTGAACGCCATTAATTTTCAACTTATCAGTTTCAAAAGAAAGTTTTGTATTAAATAAAAGGATAGTGAAATAATAAAAAAAAGCATTGTTCTTAGCATACATTTAAGAGAGGCCAAACTGGTCGCCAAATTAGTTAAAAATAAGAACCTTTCTAAAATATGAAAAAAATATATCTGTTATGATTAAAATTCCAGTTGCCATCATTAGAAAAAAGTATTTAAAATTAGAAAAAAATAATATTTCGAAAAATAATTCGAATAAAAAAAAAATTTAATACCAGTTTTGAGGTCTGCGAATCAATACCAATTTTTGGTGTTAATTTCTTCGCAAAGTATCCCATATTTTACGAGAAATCGCTGTGAAACATAATCAGTTGTTTAATCAGTCGTTTCATAGAATCGTTTCGTAAATTCGTTATATTTCAGTCGTTTCACATATCCGTTTCATAAATTCGTTTCATTAGGATTTTATATATACAAGGGGATGGAACCCGAGCTCCTCGGGTTACAGAATATAAGTGAAAACCAATTTTTCTTTAATCTAATTATTTTTTTACATGTAATATATGTTTTAGATTGCCCACTAACATCAAAAAGAATTTTTTATATGAAAAATATCAATTATGCAATGAAATAAATTTTGAAATTTATTAAAAGCGATACTTTCACATGTCACCGCATGCCAGGAGTTATTAACCCAAGATTTTGGTACTTACGTCAGTCTTTCCGATCATTTCGGTGCATAAGCGCGTGGTTCATTCACATGTCTGTTAAATTTGTTTGTTATTTACATTACATTATTTATTTCTCTATAGAGGAAGTTTTAACTTTGTTATGGAACATTAGACGAAAACATATGCTGAACTTTTTACATTGTTTTAAGGGCAAGCGGATTAACCTTCCGTAATCGAGCTACATGTGATAGAGATAAATTAAAAAATAATTTATGCTTGAAAGTCTATATATATATTACGCTATCGTACGTGGCACATAAATACCGATTAATTGTTGGTTAATTGTTCAATTGGTTATTTGTAAACAATTGGCGGTTAATTGTTTAATGGCAACGCCCGAATTAAGCGCATCTCATTGGTTATTGTGTAATATTTAAAAAAAGTGAAAAACAATAAATAAATAAAAAGTTTAATCAATAACTATAGAACAAAAAATTTTATAATTTTAAAAAATAAAATAAAACTAAATAAACAATTTATTAATAAATAAACAACTACATCCGGGTTATCATATCAAGCAAAATAACGACACTTTGGCGTCAGTTATGTACCCCGGTGCGTATATGACATTGGCATCAGACAAAAGTCGTGCCAACGTAGTGCGTATATGACACCTGTGCCGTCTTTTATCCATCTAATTTAAACTACAATAAATAAAAAAATAAATGAAGGTGCTTTTCCAGTATAGGTACTTGGCGAAATAGAGAAAAGGTCCATGGCGAGAAAAGAAATTTTTTTCTGGCAACCGATTTAATCCAAATATTTTTTTTTCAAATAAAACTACATAAAAGTGTCTATGACCGCAAAGAGTTCGTACTTTTATGTTAGCTGGGTGCAATTCTCGCCAATAGCATTTTTTAACTCGCCATCAGCATTTTTTATTTCTCGATGGGTAAATTAAAACAATCTTTGATGCTGAAATTAAATGGTTTATGGTATTATTTATTCTTTTTCTTTTCTTTTTCTTTTTGTAAAGATTTTTTTTTTTTTTTTTTTTAAGTGGAAGTCATGAATTTTAAAAGTTCTATTTTTAAATTAAAGTCATCCATTCTAAATAAAATGAGTGAAAGGATTATATTTTAATCTGAATTAACGAAATAGGAAAAAAAAATGCGACGGGTACAATGTTTGGCAATTTATCACCTGTGCCCGACTAACATAACTGTAGCGAGTTCTCGATTTCTCTATCAGAATCTTCAAATTTGGCGAGGGATTGAGCAAGTAAATTAAATTATGAATAAAAGTAACATGATACAATGCCTAGCACACATTTAAGGGAGAACAAATTGGTCGCCACGGGCGGCTAGTTATTTAAAAAATATAATAACTCAGTCAATTAAGATACAATTTTCAAACAAATTGCATTTGAAAGTAGATTTTTTTCTTTATTTGACGGTTTAAAAATTGAAAATGTGCGATATTTAGAAATTAAAAAAATCGCTGACATAGCATGTATTTTAATTTCAATTTATTTTTTCAGTTTTTATGAGAAAATATCAATAAAAAGCTACAGTAATAAATTATTTTTTTTTCTTCCGTGATTATTTTCCCTTTACTTTCAACCTTCCACGACTTTCAACAGAAATGGAGTTCTTCAGTTGCCACAATTACAAAAAAATGTATTAAAAACTACAAAAAAATTAATATCTCAAAATTAAATTGAGATACAGCTTTCAAACAAATTGCATTTAAAAGAGCATTTTTTCCCCATACGACGGTGTAAAAATTTAAAATGTGCGATGTTTAGAAGTTTAAAAATTTGCCGTAGAGAAAATTGCAAAACCAAAATTTCATTTCAAATTTCAAAGTGTTGCCATTCGCAGAATGACGTAAGCGTTACGCACAGATATGTTTGTCCTTTATAATATAGATAGGGTAGATAAAATGTAAAATTAAATACATTTCCGAGCTAACAATTTTTGAGTAATTGGAATAGAAATTCCAATATTATTGCATTTCGATCCAAACGATTTTGAGATAGTAGAATGTTAACATTTTCAGTTCAGGATATGCCATGCACATTTTTGTGAACTTTATAGCACATAAATTATTTCTGGAATGCATTTTACAGAGTGTTGATGAAATAGATCCTTCTCCCATAATATTTAATAATTTCAAATAAAAAATTAAAGACTAATTGTATGAACATTTGGAATCTCATATCATCAAATTTGTGAATTAGCTATCGAGCGCTCATTTCTCAATGACTGAGCTTTATAGTCATTTGAACAGGAAAAAATATTTTATGCAGCTGACTAAAATTTCTCTGCGAAGCATCATTAAAGAAATAAGTTGGAAATTGTACGTCAAACGTTGCAAATGAGATATGCGTTCGAACTATAACTAGTTTTAGAAATATTTTTTACATCCCATATTGTACTGAATTTATATTTCCGTGCACTTCATAAATGCATATCAATTTAATTTTATTCGAAATGGTGTAACATCATTAAAATGCACTTGAAATATTTTTTCCCATTGGCCGCAATGTAACGGAAAAATTTTAACTGTTTCTGTAATTAAACTATACATCCGAATTTCATAAAAAATGAAACAGCTCATCAAATTGTTGAAACAATTATATATTTAAAATTTCAGACAATTCGGTTGGGTAGTTTTTGCTTTGTTATATGCGGACTGACGGACGGACAGACAGACATACAGACAAACAGCCAGCCAGATGAACTGACCGACGACTATAGGTGCTATATATTTACATATTTATGAACGCACCTAAAAAAGTGTCAAATAACGCATTATGTTTAACAAAGAGATGTAATACTAGATTATCAACATAAAATCAAAATTTCTAACTTCATCAAATATATAATAAAATACAATCAACCACTTAAAGTTTATTTTTGATTTTTATTTAAGGTAAAGATAAGAATATCAATAATGCTATTGTTTTAACCTGTGTTTAAATCATAATTTGTAAAAAAAAAAAAAAAAAAACTTAATCATATTAATCCAATTTCACATAAAGTACTTTAATCAAAATAATAACTAGAAAAAAAAAATAAAAATTGCTTTCATAACAAACAATTTTTATTAACAATTAAATCAAAATAAATTAATAAAAAAATATTTGTTTCACTCATTACAATTTTTGATTTACATCTTAAAGAGAATTTTATAATTTCATTAACGTTTTAATTTCATCAAATTAAATTAAAAATTAAAATGTAATATTTAAATGAATATCATAAATACAAACCAATTTTTTTTGTTATTGCTCAATATATATACAAAAAAAAAAAAAAATAAATAAATAAATAAATACCGTAAAAAAGAGTAAGAAATAGAAAGCAACAAGAAAGCGTAACACAATTTTTAATGATACTTATCACAATATTTTAAGCGCTATAATTCGAATGTACCAATCCCAAAACTTTCTCAAAAGAACCAAGTAACAACTTATGGTAACGCATAACTGAATCTGAAGTTTGGGGAAAATCCGTGCATTAGTTATTGATAAAGAGCTATTGCGGAAATTATAAAAAATTCTAGCACAGCAGTGCCGCCTATTTAACGATTAATACCAAAACCTAATCAGCAACAACTTTTGTAAACATCTAACTAAATTTGAAGTTAGATGAAAATTCGTGCATTAGTTCTTAAGATAGAGCTATTGCGGGAATCGTGAAAAATGCAGCACAGCAGTGCCACTTTTGGGTGATTTATACCAACACGTAATCAGCAACAATTCATATCAAGAACTAACTGAAACTGATATTTGATGAAAATCCGTGCAATAGTTCTTGAGAAAGAGCTATTACGGATATCGCAATATATGCAGCATAGTAGCGCAGCCTGTTGGGCGATTTACGCCAAAAATTTATCAGGGACTACTTTAATATAAATTTTTATTAAATACCGTGCATGAGTTCTTGAGATAGAGTGTCCACAAAATTTATGTCACACACAGACAGACTCACAGACTCACAGATTCACAGACAGACATTTTGTAAAAAGATGTTTTTCGGGTTCTCTCACCCCTAAAACGTTTAGATCCGTCAAAAACCGGAAGTCGAAAATTTCCATGAATTCAATACTTTATTTTTGTAAAGATAGAAGAAAGTAAAAATCACATAAAAGATGATATTTTTCATGTACAAAGTTTACAAATTATGAAGGATTAAAGGATAAAAGTTTGCAAAGGAGAATATTTCTCCAAATGAAAATGTACATGAATTATTTTTAAACTTTCCACTAAAACTCAGTTAATTTCAATTTTCTTCCACGTTAATTATTCGTAATTTAAAAACTCATATTAAATAATTATTTATTTTCACTTTAGTTTTTACCTTTTCTTTGTCTAATTGTAAATAAATGTTATGATATTCAATATTCTAAAAATGCTTTTATTTTTATTTTATATAAAATTACACTCGAATGCAAAACGTTTGAAATTATAAATATGTTTTTTATAGCATCATAAGTATGTTATTCTTTTAAATAAAATAATAATTTTTATAGATATTAAAAGAAATATATATATTATATTTTAATTGATATTAATTACAAACAACTGCTTTTTTTCTAATAATTTTGCGAAAAAATATTGGATTTTATATGCATAAAATTTGCCACATACACAAAAAAAATTGCCCCACATCAAACACAGAAAAATTTGCCAATTCCACAGATTTTTTGATGATGTGACTATCATTTGAAGACTCAATTTTGAAGGAATTGTGAGCATTAATTATAATGAGTTACCATATAATGTCACGGTGGTGACTTTCAGGTGAGCGAGAATACTGTGATGTCACCATTGCGCTTCTTTGTGAAAAGTCACTAGATAATTTCATTATCGGTCACTTGAGAACTCGTCACAAAACAGCTGTCATGATGTCTTTTCAATAGAGTCTTAAAGTGACTGTCACTTGAGAGTCACTAGGTGAGTTCATTGTAAAGTCACTTGTTGACTCGTCATAAAACAGCAGTCATAGTAACTTCTTAGTGGAGTGACCAATTAAGAGTAAGAATGAGATGAATAAAAGATATCACATTTCATTTCGTTGTAGTGACTGTGACGCTTGTGACCGTTTGTGACGTCAAGGTGAGTTCACATAGATCGATGTGCTGTTAGAGTAGTACCTATTTCCTACGCTTGATGTCTGTAGAATTTCCTTTTAAGTACTCACCTGTTCAGAAATTAGTATTTTGTGACTGTTGCTTAAGTTTTGCACACTAGTGTATCTTTTAAATATTGTTATATAGATAAAGAATTTAATTACAAACGTTCTTTTAAGATTTTTGTTTATGTTCTAATAAATGTAAAATACATTATAGATGTATATACAATTTTTATATCTTAAAAAAATTCCAAAAAGTATCGCAATTTTATATAATTAAAAACGGATATTTTTCTTAAACCGCACATAAATAAATGATGACACTTTCTGAACTTTGTCAAAAATTATACTTAATATTTCATAAATATGGACATTCTATGAAAACAGAATTCTCTTGATAATTGAAATTGAAAAGGTTATGGTAATATTAAAGGAAAACTTTTGAAATAATAATTTTATGAAGCGTCTCCTTTCATTTGGACGAAAATATCTTAAAGATATAATTAAATTTGTAGGATTTATCACAAAGACGTTTTCATTCTATTTAACGAATATTAACTTGACAAACATAATACAGTTTAGAAATTGCTTTTTTGACGAATAATATCAGCTGGTTACATCGTATTTTAACTATGAATATAATTTACTAAATTAATAGAATGTGAGAAAAGTTTTCAAAATACGTATTAAAATTAATGCGAAATGTCATCATGATGCAAATTGTATTTATTATATTTTCATATCAGTCTTCTTGTTTATTATTGTTATGGAAATATAATTTTGTTAAGTTTAAACGCATTGTTTGATTTACTTGTCAGGTTATAAATTGTACTTTATTAAAAACTCAAGTTTCTTAGAATTTATATATCTTTTTAAGGGGGTCCGGGGCCCAAAATTCTTTTTTTTTTTATAGACATTTTGTTATGATTAATAGAATGTGAGAAAAGTTTTCAAAATGCATGTTAAAATTAATGCGAAGTGTCATCATGATGCAAATTGTATTTATTATATTTTCATACCAGTCTTCTTTTTAAATTCCTACTATTAATTCACACTCTCCCTGAATTTATTTATTTATTTATTTAAATATCTTGTTCAAATTTTCAATCGTTAATGAAATACTTATGATTCATCCTATCAAGTTAATTTTTTTTTAATTGTACTGGATGACAATTGATGTTAATACAGTTTTTTCAAATATAAATTCATTAATTAAATTTTAATTAATTAATTTTAGTTTTACATGGGAGACAAAATGGCGATCATTGGTTATTGAAGCATTTACTGCACCTTCATAGCTATAAGGGGAGTTACCATACGGGGGAAACATTTCTGTCGCCAAATACCGCCAATTTTGTCGCCAACTTGGCGATATATTGCCAAATTCGGCGACCAAAATGAGTCACAAAAGTGACGCCAACTTGGCGATATCTCTAATATTTCCCCAAATTCCCATTGATTTCCATTACCAGCAATGCTTTTACACACCTTCTAAGATAGGTACTACCAGTGCTCCTCAACACCTTTGCTGAATGCCTACAAATTGAAATTTATCCGTAATGGGAAAATGAGCTTTTCTCAAAAAAATGTGTGACCTGGGGTAATTGCTATAATTTCCCCGCAAGATTTAAACTCACGTCTACAACCTCTAATTTTTTCATAATTTTAGTTTCAGTAGATTTTCGGAAATAGAGGTGGGGGGGGGGGACATATTTTGAACTACATTTTCGTCGATATCTCTGAAACTATAATACCTAAAATTAAAAGAAATGTAATTTTGAATTCGGCTTTACGATAGCATTCAAACGATACACCATACGATATACAAAGAAAATAATTATGGTAATCGCTATAGTTTTCCTGCAAGTTTTAAATTCACATCTATAACCTCTAATTATTTCATAATTTTAGTTTCAGTAGACTCGGAAATAGAGGAGGCGGGGGATATAATTTGAACTACATTTTCGACGATATCTTTGAAAATATAATACTAAAATTAAAAGAAATGTAATTTTGAGTTCGGCGTTGCGATAGCTTTCAAACGATACACCGTACGATATACAAAGAAAATATTTTTTTTCAAGTAAACTCTATTTAGCCCCTGTAATTTCTTCCTAAATATATTTGTGAATGTTTAATAATATATAAATATACGGGTCAATAGTCTTTATTACTTCCACGAATTTGAACTTTCCAAGTTCCGTAATTTGCGAGTAAAATAGCTGTGACAGACACACACAGGAGGGATCTTGCAATGGTTCCGTTTTTAATTTTTAAGAAACCCTAAAATACCTGATAAACCCTACCGTAAGCCTAAAATTCAAATATATGTGTATTTATATAATTTGGTGCATCTTTTTATCTATCATTATACAAATTTGCAGACATCTATGTGCGATAGATCCTTCTAGTAATTGAAAACAAACAGTAATAATTGTGCATTATAATTTTGTTATATCTTCTGGAGATGCAATATGTATAACTGAAAAATAAATTACAATTAATGAAAAGGGAATAAAAAAAGTCCAAATTACATTTTATGACTGTAAATGCATGATTCTCACCAGGTATAAAAAAATCGATGGTGACCGCTAATTTTAGTCTGACGATAGCCTAAACTCTTAAAATTTCAAGCAATTATTTAATGGAAATTTTAAAGAGCTTAATGCTTTTTAAATTTCAATGAAATATTCTCTTGCAATTCTATTTTAGCAATTATTTTAAACTAGCTATGTTAGTAAATTATTGCAAATGAAATTTCCTAGTCTTTGCCCGTATGCACTCATTCTTAGCGCACAAGCTATCAAAGTCTGAGAGCTAATGTGCCCACAGGTTATGTATGTGTGTATGTACAGTCGTGGAAAAAAAAGTAAACACCACCCATTAACTCCTCAACAAATTATCGTAGAAGAAAGTTACTGGTACCGAACGATTGGAAATAAAGTATACTTTTAAGTGATATAGATAAAATTTGCTTAGGGGCCATCTACATATTAAAACGAATTATAACTTTGTTTTTTTCAATAGCAGTACACAATTCGGACATCAGAAATGAACTCTACATCCCCCAATTAGCATAAAAACAAATTTTTATGCAATTCGTACCATAAGTTTCCAAGAAATTAATTATTTTAAAACGAGCGTATTTTAAGGGCTGTATCCAAATTGAAGTTCGGAAATCGATTATTAACCGAGAGATCCCCATCTTGATCAAGGCACCTTAAGAAGTCAATGAAGCCTGTTGGATTACAATACAGCAGAAGAAATTTCAAAATATCTAGTCACTTCTATTATAGACGGCCACTTAAACCATCATTTTGCGTTTTTTAAGCATAACTTGAAAACTACTTGGAAGAAAAATGTGAAATTTTGGATTTCTATAAAGCAGGACTTAATAAATCTAAATCAATCAAAAAAAATTGTAGGTTGCAATTCATATTTTTTTCAAATATTGATTTCATAATTTATAATTCTTATCATAAAATTATAAAAATTGCAAATTCAGCGTATTTATGTTTGGGAATATTAGTATTATTGCTACAAAAAATTAGCACATTAGGAGCATAATTTCTGGAGATATTAAAATATGAAAATGTAATTTAACATTAGAAGCACTAAATTTTGAATGTTTATAATTCAAAAACGTATCATTCTAATGACTTGAAATTCGGTGTCTAGGCATAATTTGAACCGAATATTTGAAATATCCTGTTAAAATTGGGTATTTTCATTGAAAAAAAAGGAAGTTTGGATTCGTTTTAATATGCACATGGCCCCCTAAGGAAATTTTATATACGTCATTTAAAAGAAGACTTTATTTCCAATCGTTCGGTACCAGTAACTTTCTTCTACGATAATTTGTTGAGGAGTTAGTAGGGGGTGTTTACCTTTTTTTTTTTTTTTTCCACGACTGTACGTATGTACGTATGCACGTAACGCGATAACCCTTGATAGAAATATGCGATTTGCTTCAAATTCTTTTTCTAGGTTCTTTGTGATATGTCACTTCCCTGATTAGTTTTGGGGGTCCATTCGTTTAGTATAAAGGGGGGAACGGTAGGCTAATCTCCCCTTTAACTTAGATAAATGCGTTTTCTTCAAATTTGGTGTACGGTTAATTCTGATAAGGCGCTTGTTGATTAGATTTAAAGGTTCATTGTTTAAGTCTAAAGGGGGGTTAATATATCCCTTAATTTAGATAAATGAGTTTTTCAATTCGATTTCTATCCGATTTACTTGAAATTCGGTATACCGGTTTATTTCGATAAGTCTTTATGACATTTGGAGGCTTATTGGTTAAGTATAAAGAGGGAAACAGTGTGTTTTTCGAGGGGCATTATTTTTTAAAATAAGAGTATAATATACAATTAGTGCGAATAGCCTTTGAGCTAAATGCCATCAGTTTAACTAGGTATTTTTCTTTATCCTTTTTATTATTTGATTCGTCACGAATATTACGTATGTATTCTGTTTAACGTAGATTACAAAATGTTCCCAACTTTTAATTTTTCAAACATTTGAACTCCTATGTGCCCTACATGAACCCTCATCTCTCTTATATGCACTCTTAAAAAAGGGATACATTAATATTAGAACAAATGGCAAAATCTAATTATGACATACGTTTTCTTACTTTTTACTCCCTTTATACTTGCTTTGGAAGATTCTTGAATGGTTCAATAGCTTAAACTTAATGTTGCTTCTTCTAATTCCTAAAATGCTATGGAAGCATTCTTATCTATTTTTATTTAATTTTTTTAACTATTTAAGTTAGAGTTAACAGTCATATAAAAAAAACGAAATTTTCAATTAACAGAATTTTTTTTATATTAGCAAAAATAATCCGATATAAGAGTATGTTTTAGTCTTGTTAATTATTGAGTAATAAATTTATATTTTATCAATAGTTCGTAATTTTAAGTTATGAATACGTACTAATCTGTTTTCAGTTAGAGAATTAATCGAAAAAAAAAAGAAAATATGTTTAACATAGAAAACTCTTTAAAATGTTTTAAAATTTTTATATTTTAGTTAAAAAAATTCCCAGTATGAATTTATGTATTTTTTATAAGAAATACATGTTGAATCATGATTCCCTCAGGTGTATGAAATAATTATTCTAAAAAAAAACAATAATAATACAACAGGAAATTTCATACCACCATATAAAGGTTCAATTCTTTTTAATATATTGAATGAGATTTTCACAGTTAAAATATTTGTAAAACGTTGAACCATATTTTTTACTGCAGTAACTGCAATCTAAAGATAGTGAAATCTCAATCTAAAATTTGAAGCTCGGGGTGAATAATAGCTGCTAATAATTGAACAATATTTCAACATCTTATGGTGCAACTACTGCAGAATAAAAATTTTGTTAAACCGGTCACAAGATTTTTCAACAGTGTTACTTAAAATATTACAGACCATTTGTTTTATGATCCTTATGCACACCAGACATTATTCCATGTAATTATGTCTTTAGCGGTTACATCAAAGACCACGTATTTGCGCCCCCAATGCCACGTTATTTAATGCAATTGCGAGAAGAATCCCATGCGTTTTTTGCTATCATTCATTAAGAGATTTTGGAACGAGCATCACGAGAATTTGATTTTTAAATTTAAATTTTACACGTCAAGAAGTGTTCACTAAAATACGGTAAAGCTTATTATAGCTTGGATTAATTCTGTATTTCATTGAATGGAAATTTCGGCTGTATTCGTAAAGGCTACTTAAGAACAAGGTTTTCAAAAGACGAAGAGAATTAGCATGGTCGCTGTATATTTCCCAACTGAGATTAGCTCAATTAATTTGCATTCAATATGTTTTGAATTCAGTATATCTTACTATATTCTCTACATATATCTTTTCTAAATGACAATTTCCTATGCACATTTTCCAAACTTTAATATTTTATTGCAAACAGTGATCTATTTTAATTTATCTTATCATTTAGATGCAAAGAGGTGATCTTTTTGAAAAAAATAACAGTGTTATATTAAAAAGAAGAAAAAACAACATTTAAAATGCATAAATAATACATTTAAAGCAGCAAACAGCTGTTTCGAATCTACTAGCGAGATTCTTCTTCAGTGCAAGATAGGGAAAAGGGAACAGCGTGCTAGAAAAAGCAAGGCTGAGCAAAATTATAGACAGAGACGCGCTGGCTTATATACCCTATGCGAGTAGCGAAGGCGCTAAAACAAGAAAGCTTTCCAAAAATGAAGATCAAGGTTATAAGAACAGTGTTATATTTCTTCAGATTGTGGAAACAATGTATGTTACAGTATTGCAAGATTGGGGACTTTTTTGCTCCCAAAATGTGGATTGTCACCGCTTTTTTTAAGTAGCAATATTCGGCCTAATTAAAAATATATTAAAAATTCTGAAAAATAAGGCGAATTATGCTATTTAAAAAAAGTGGTGGCAGTCAAATAATCTGAATTAAAAAAGTCCCCAATAGAGCAGCACTGGTCTGTTATGTCAAGTTCATTATTTTATATACGAAGACATTCACCGATTTTGTTACATTTTGTTATTTCCTAGCGAAAACACGCCTCACATCATACATCTATAATAGCTTATTCAATCTTCTTCAGAAATCCCATTCTAAGAATAGTTATTGCAGAATTATATGTAAATGATAAGCATGGAAAATAAGCTCTTCTGTGCTGGAAATTACATCGTAGAAAGGCAAAAAATGCCTTATATTTTAAAAACAAATTAATTAATTACAGTATGATAAATACTTTTTTGTTTCAAAATAGTTAGTCTAAACTCTATAAAAGTATCAATAATACTGCATACATTTTGAATTAGATGCAATATACAGAAAAAACGGAATATGGAAAATAGTGCACAAAATTTAAAGGAGCTTGTGAGTGGAAACGACATTTTTATTAAAAGAAATCCATTGTGCGAATTACAATTTTTGTTTCAAAAATTATTTTCCCAACCTGTCTTTGAAATCCGAAACCAGTAACTAATATATAAGATGGTTAAAACAAATTGTCACACCAAACAACTTTTGCATAATAAATTGTAATTGTTGATTTTTTTTTAAATTAACTTATAAATTAATATAACAGGAATACATCTTTAAAATATTTAGTCTGCATTGCAAATTTATATTCTAGAGTACAAAGAGCATTTCCAAAGTTTTGGATTAGAGATAATATTAAGAACGAATTGAAACGGAAAAAGTGAAATATAATTAAGAATCTTTGAATAGATATGACACAAAATTATGAAAACAGTTAAAAGAAAAACACTTAAAAGGCATATAAATACCTTTATTCAGATCTAGATATGTTTCATTGCTCAGACGGCCACATTCTCAAGATTTTTGTGGTTACAAAATAATCTATAAGTTATTGCAAATTACAAACATCAATATAATTATTGATCTTCGTATCAAGAAAGATCTTGATAATGTCACCGTTTCAGCTATGGAAGGTATGTCGATCTGAATAAAGGTATTTATAAGCCTTTTAGAAGAATTTTTTTTATCAATTTTAGCAATTATTTGAATAGTTTGGAAATGGCACTTTAAATAAAATAAATTCATACATGGAAATATTTTTTTTTAGATTTTTCCCTCAATATGTTTATGAATTTAAAAACCAGCAACGAATACATAGGAAAATAAAAGAATTCCGACAGCCAAAAAAATTGTAGGTAACTGTAGTCAGAATCTATTTATTCAGACAAAACTACAGTTTGATTCAGACTAATAGAAAATAAAGATTTACTTAACAACTTTAACAATAACGAAGATAGTATACTGGGATATGAAATAGACTGCCCATTCTTTTTGTAAAATATAAGCATATCACAAGGAATTATGGGAGGCTTACTATCTTTATTCAAAAAACAATGTACTAGATGCTGCATGTTTCTGAATTTACTCGAAGATACATGTAGCTTCCCTTATCGTAATGCTGTTCACCGCAATCACTTCTGAAGATACCATTGAATTTTACGCATAAGAGGGTAAATGTGTTGAGAATTGCTTTCAAATAACTTTATATTTCTTAATGTAATTATAGATATACTGGGATGGAATTTATATACCTCTTATTACCACCATGGTTTCCAACACAAAAAATATTTGTTTTTTCGTGCATTACTAAGCATTTTTAAGTTACCTTGTATATGTGTTTTTCGGGATATATTAAAAACAAAATTGTTTTAAAATATCATTTTGTTCTGTTATTTAATTTTTTATATTTGTTTTGGATACAAATTTGGATCAAAAAATTAATTACTCTTAGCATCTATTTGCTTAATTTGGAAATGGCACTTTAAATAAAATAAATTCATACGTAGAAAATATTTCTAATTTTTAATTTTTTTCCTCAACATGTTTATGAATTTAAAAACCAGTAATGAATACAAAGGAAAATTAAAACAATTTCGACTGACAAAAAAATTGTAGGTAACTGTAGTCAGAATCTATTTATTCAGACAAACCTGCAGTGTGCTTCAGACGAATGGAAAATAAGATTTTAGTTAACAATTTTAACAATAACGAAGATAGTATAATAGAGTATGAAATAAACTAACCATTCTTTATGTGAAATATAAGCATACCACAAGGAATTGTAGAAGGTTTACAATCTTTATTCAAAAAGCAATATACTAGACGCTGCAGGCTTCCAAGTTTAACCGGTGATACATATATCTTCCCTTACCGTAGTACTGTGTACCTTTCCAAGATGTGATACACTTTCCACGATACCATTGAATTTTACGCCTAAGAAAGTAAACGTGTTGAAAACTGCTTTCATATAAATTTATTTTTGTTAATATAATTATAGATATATTGCGATGGAATTCATCTACTGCTTATTTTTAGTTAGGAATTGACACCCTGGTTTCCAATACAAAAATTATTTGTTTTGGCGTACATTACTAAAGGTTTTTAAAGTTACCTTGTATATGTGTTTTTGCGGGTATATTACAGGCAAAATTGTTTTAAAATTTCATTTTGTTCTGTTGTTTTACTTTTTTTACGTTTGTTTTGAATACACCTTTTGTTAAAAAAATTTAATGTGTACAAAATAAACAACTTTGACTCGTATAATTATGTTATATATTATTAAAAAAAATTAAAATTAAAATTAAAATTAAAATTAAAATTAAATAAATAAAATATATTATTAGGACAGAGATAAATACATTGCAGAAAATTATATATTAAAATGTTCATGAACACAATTTTTTTTCTTGAAACTTATTAAAGTCTGAAATCACGAAATGAAATTTCTGACAAGAAAAATAAACTGAACTGTCTTTTACCAATATAGTGAAAGAACCGTGGCGCAGCACTTGTGCGATTGTCACCACTAAATGTTAATAGTATTCAACGACTTAAAAAATCGCAGGAATTTTGTTCTGAAATAAGACAGAAAATACAATTAAAATTTATTAGTGTCAATTGATTCCCTTATGTTACACTGTTCCATCACTGCCAATAGAAGGAGAAATATTAAATATTGATATATTATGTTCAAATAGAAAATATTTTTATATTAAAGAAATTTTAAACAACAATATTATATCAGCCATTTTTTGTAGGAATAATACTCTTTATTTCAATTATCACTTATAATTCTTTTAGATAATATTTTCAGGGCTGCCACTTGTGATTTTTTTATACTCTTTTGACACCACTATTCTTAAAAAGAAATTGTGTAGCATATTTTGTCAAAGTTATGTCAAAGGATTAAGTGGTTCTAGATAAGATTAAAACATATTCGCCCTCAGAACCCTGTATTTTACGTACTTTTTTGTTATGATAAGCAAGGCTAATTGTTTTCATACTGTTTGCCAAAACGCCTTTATCAAACGGAAATAACCTTTGTACTAAAGCACAATTTACTATATATACCGTATATATATAAAATCCAAATGAATCGAATTGAAACGAATTTATGTAAAGATTCTATGAAACGACTGATTAAACAACTGATTACGTTTCACGGCGATTTCTCATAAAATATGGAATACTTTGCGATGAAATTAACACCAAATATCCGTATTGATCCACAGATCTCAAAACTGGCATTAGAATTTAAAAATTAGAATTAGTTTTTGAAATATTAATTTTTCTCTAATTTTATATACTTTTTTCTAAAGATGGCAAATCAAATTTTAATCATAACAGATATTTTTTTTCGTACTTTAGAAAAAGTTATTTTAAATTAATTTCGCGACGAGTTTGGCATCCCTTAAATGTATGCTAAGAAATGCATCATGTTATTTTTATTCAGAATTCAATTTGTATTTCATTATCATTTTATTTAATACAAAACTTTCATTTAAAATTGAAACCTTTAAAATAAATGGCTTTTACTTCATTCTTTTTTTTAAACGAAACGAAAAGGAAAATATTAGACACAGATGTCATATACGCAACGAGGTACCTAATTGGCGCCAAAATGGCGTTATTTTGCCTGGCATGGTAACCCGGCTATTGTTGCTTATTTATTAATAAATGTTTATTTGAATTTATTTTATTTTTATTTACAAAAAATGATATAAATTGTTTTGTTCTATAGTTATCAATTATTTTTCTTTATTTATTGTTATTTCATTTTAAAAATAACAGAAAATAATTTAAAAATACATATGTAACAGATATTTGAAAACGAGGTTTTCGCCAAATTGTCGTAAAAAACACGCCAAACCCGGTGCATGTGTGACAATGCAACAAATCATGAGATTTAATTTCAACGTTTTAATGTTATAACTTCTCCAATTTATATATTAGTCGACCAATTTATATATAAATGGCCAAATTATACAAATTGACATTTTTTTTTTAAATAACAAAAGAACAAATAAATTAGTACAGCATTAATAAAAATACGAATAAAACGTCGAAATAAAAATCACTTTATGGTGTGAACGTGTGTAACTTCCTTAAAGTCAAGTGAATGTGAAATTTACGATCAACCATTATTGCCATTTAATCTTATAGTTTGGCGACAGATTTTTGGTCGATGGGATAAACAAGTAGCACCGTTTTAATTTACCACTCGAAAAATAAAAATCTGCTAACTGGCGAGTTAAAAAAAAGCTATTGGCGAGATTTTCACCCGGCTAACATAAAAGTACCAGGAATTCTTTGTAATCATGGCAACTTTTATGTAGTTTTATTCGAAAAAATAATTTTGATTCTTTAATCAAAATGGAAATCTTTCTTATGAAAAGCGAAGGAATCAGCCCGTTGTTTATGGCAGTTACATGACTTGGACTATTATAATATAAACGAAATAATGGGGATAGAATAATATTCGGCGACTTATCACACCTGTGGCTGGCTAACATTAAAATACCAAAATGGCCTCCTGGAATATAAAAAGCGAAGGGATCCGGCTGGAGCTCTTGATGATAGTCACATGACTTAGGCTATTATTATAGAGATCGCTTTCAATTTTAAAAACAGCGCAAATAATAACATTTCCTAGTGATTAAAATTTTATTTTCACGTGACTATTAAAAACAGAAAAAAACAACAACTTTAAAATTACTATTAAATGAGTACGTGTTAAAGGTAGGAAAATATTGAAAATTATGTCCTAAAAATTGTATTTACACGTGAATATTAAAAGGGAAAAGAAATTTTAAAATAATAAATACATTAATATGCGTTTAACCCTTTCACGGACAAGACACTTCTATTCGTAAAATCTTGAAATCTCTGAATGACACCAGAATTTACAAACAAATTTCGAAATACAAAAATGCTTTTGTTCACTTACTTAATAAAAGGGAAATTTTTGATCCCAATATTCTGATGCTAATGTGGCATTTAAGAATTAAAATTAAGTGGTTTAAAAAAATGAGCCACCGCTCTTGAAGGGGTTAAAACAGTAAATTTTAGTAATTGTATTATGTCAATCGTTTTATAAAACTGTTAAAAAATACCGAGACACAAAGACTCTGTTTACTTAATTCATTTTATTTTAGCTTCTTTTCAAAAGTTTAACTGATCTTCTTTATCCAAACACGAAAACAACCATTGGATGTCTTAACAGCAACTGATTCTACCTTAAATTTTTGCAGTCAAAGGAAAATGAATGGAAACCCGTTTACAGGGAGATCGCTACAGTTTTTTTCAGTATAATTCAATCTTCTGTAATCTTTTTCAAACCAATCAGATTAGCGTGCTTTTAGATTCTACAGCGTCTGAACGGGGGGTTGGCGAGCGTAGCTTGCAGGGTAGAGCGCCCTAGTATATATATATATATACATACACAATAATACCTCATTAAAGCTACCATATTCCGTTCCAATAAAAATTGGTCTCTTAATAGAGGTCATGGTTAAATATAAATTTTAACTGTTGAAAAAATTTAACAATTGATTTTACTAAAGTTTATTTTACCCGTTTGGAAGAAATATAAAAATTTAATTATCAAAAGAAGATTAATTACATTAGTTAATTACTGCAGAGTTTAAAAAATGAATATATTGACGTCTGTATTGATTTTACGGTTTTATTTTTCATAACTTGTATTTCCAAGTCCTTTCAAATTTCAGTAAATAAATGCAAGGACTTTTTTTTTTCTTTTGGACGGGAGCAAAAAATGACGATTTCATTAATTTACGTATTTCATTGAGATTTTTATAACAGAATAGGCCAGGGGAGTTTATTGATCGTCATTCTTAATTCGTCATCAGAGTTAAATCCATTGCCTAAAAAGTCACAAAGGTGTTTAACCTTTAGCTTACGGGGGGATTACCGTCTTCCCGAAGATTTCCACACCTCAAAGATGCTGCATAGGAAGTCATTAGGACCGTTTTGCTCAACAGGGTTCGAACTGCGTATCGGGGAAGCGAAATTCTGTAGGGAATATATAAATTACCCCAGGGATAATCAGGGTTTTTTTTTTTTTTTTTTTTTTTTTTTTTTTTTTTTTTTTTCAATAACGCAATTAAACATTTTTTTTTTTTTTTTTTACGCATGCGACTTATGTTTCTACTCCCACTTACTATAAATTATTCGAAGATAGTTCTTGGTTGAGAGACATGATAGTGACACTTTTGACATGACAGTGAATAGATTATTTTCAGTAAATGGTTTTAGCAGTTTAGTGCTGTTAATTTCGCTTAAGTTTCTGTTCTTAGAATGTCAATTGTAGCATTTTTATTTCTTTTTATTTCACACTAACACACAGAATATTTTAAATTATGTGCGTAATTTTATATATTGAACTGAAGAAAGATCAAATGGTTATAAATATAACTAATTTAATAAAAAGGCAGTAATTTTATAGCATTTTGTAATAGCATAATTAATCAAGCAAAAATTAGTTTTCTTTTTTTTTTATTTTGTAGATTAAGAAAACAAGTCACAAAACTCTTAAGGCTATTCTCAAATCTAAAGGAGTACTTGGTGACGCATTTCTGACTTCATTGCGGTTCAAAAACGCATGTAATTGGCAGATTTTCTGGGTGAGAATTTATGTAATCTAATGACGTTTTCAATGTTTTATTAAAGGCAAAAAATTAGAAGAGTCTGTCAAAGTTGGCGTTTTGAACAGAATTTCCGGCAGCGCGGAAAAGTAAAAACCTATTGCCACGCGACAAAAATCTCTTATAAATTGATAAGTAACTTATTTAAAAGAAATGGAAGATTGCATCTCATTACGGGTCCCTTGAAAAGTCAGACTTGCCAATTTTATGATTTCACGTTATAGATGATTAACAAAATACGTCAAAAAATTTTACGTTTGTTGAGCAGAGAACTTGAAACCTTAATTTTATGCTCACAGGCAACTAAATAATAATGTTTTATCCCGTCGTCGTTTAGAAACGGTATATTGCCTGTTTCAGAATATTAACAATTAGTCGAATTTCTAGTATTATTTGTAAGGAATTTATGCAGCAGGCATCTGATTCAAATCAAATAATATTTATTTATGAAAAACATAATAAAGAGTACATTTCATATTTCTTAGCTATTTTTTAACCGACATAAAAAATGAGGGAGGTTGTCATTTTGATGCGTACACTGAAAAAAAAAAAAAAAAAAAGACATTTTTACAGTACAAAGTACTGTTTATCTCACGCACAAACTCGATCACAGTTGAATGTACTGTATCTTTCTTTAGTTTCCTGACTATTTAAACATGGAAAATACAGTAGTTGCGTAAAAATAACAGCACAATGTATTGGTAATTTGGACGCCAGTAGTTTGTGCTGTCGTCCAAATGCGTCCAAATTACCAGTACATTGTACTGTTAATTTTACGCAACTACTGTATTTTTCATGTTTAAATAGTCAGGAAACCAAAGAAGATACAGTACATCCAACTGTGATATAGATTGTGCTGGCAAATTTAGAGTGGTTTTTTTTTTACATTGTATGTATTTTTATATCTATATTCACTGATTACTCCGGAACTACGCGACCGATTCTTGTGATTTTTTTTTTTTTAATTATTATTGAAAGAGGAATTCTCAAATTGGTACTTTTTAAATTTCATCAAATTTGGTAAGGTGTTTTTTTAGAGAAATTCAACAACAACAACAAAATAAAAAATTAATTTTCATCAAGTGGCGTAGTACTATCTGTTTGGCCAGAATGTCCCTATGATGCGATTTTTCATACTCTGTATACAATGTTTTAATCCATAAAAAATTTTATGACATAAACAATCAGTAATAAATAAATAAAAAAAATTTGTAAAGCGTTTAAATTCACCCAAGATTTCTGCGGTACACTCGCTTCTGTTGACAAACCATATTTTTACAGTGGTGAGCGGTGTACGGTAATGTAGGGTGGTTGAAAGTTCCCTGGAGAATTTTTTGATCTAATATAAAATAAAGTAATTATGTATTTTTTTTCGAATGTAAAAATCAGTTTCTTTTACAGTATTTTTTGAAAATACCTTTGTATTTACAGAAAAAAAGGAAATACTATTCGATCTCTTTGTTTCTAAGTAAAGATGCTTTGAAATTTAGTGAATTTAAGCTTAAAAATGAAATAGTGAATGCGTTATAAATGTAACCAGTTTGGATTTCAAGAAAACTTTTTTTTTTTTTTTTTTTTTGGGGGGGGGGGGGGGCGAGGAGTGCGTTCACTTCCAACTTATTGGTATTGTAGAGAAGGCCTATATTAAAAATGGGGAGTCTTTCAGTTTATCTACAAATCATTTCTTCCATAGAATACCAACACATTTAAGTATCACCGTTCCTAATTATATAGATTTTAGAATGGATATGTACGATGAGATAAATTGATCCACCGAAACTTGTAAACATTCCGCCCGGAGGCAGAGTGCACATTTTACACCCCCCTCCATTGTTTTTGTTCCCTGATATCTGGTCAGCTTATTTTGAATGCATTGTATTTATGTGTTACTTTTATTGTATGGGAATACAGTGAGGCGTAGTCCATGCTAATGTGCACAAATGACTGAGAACAATTTACGCAAAGTAAGATTTTTATGTACGTATACGAGTTCTACCAGAAATGCGCCTGAAAATTATGATTATAATAGAATATTTGTGACATGCCGAATCCCCCCCCCCCCCCCTATTCCTAGAAAAATTAAAGTCTTAAGGATGCATAGTAAAATGATTGAAAAAGAGCGTTACAGAATCATATTCACTGGTAAAAGTAAAATATAACGGTTTCTCTTTTGAGAAAAAATCAATTCTACGACTGGTTAATAGACTTTTATACTGATATTTGGTGATGCAAAATTTTCAGTACGAATATGCCAAATAGTGCAAATTGACCAAAAACTGGCGGAAAGTGGTCAAAATTATTACTTTTTAAAGGAGATCCCCCATCCCCACTCTACCCTTCTTATGAACTTCGGGGTTATAATTTTAAAACTAAAGCATTTTCTGAACGTCAAAGAAAGAAAATTTGTTCCAGCTACTAAAAAAAAGTAATGAAATAGAATAATGGATATTAAGTAAGCTAGGAGAGGAAATTATTCGGTGAGCTGTCATATAAATTGGCGCCTCTGGTCATGCGAGAAAAATAACTTTGAGTTTATTTTAAAATAGTACAGCGCACATAAAAAAAATAACGTGCATAACCTCATTTTATTTATTTATTTTAATTTCTTATGAAATGTCTGAAGTTTTTTCTAAATTCGTTTTTCCGAATCTAAGTTTATATTTGTTATCTCCTCATTATCTCATTTCTTGCCCCTTCAAAGATTTAAAACAGATAATTTCTCTTAATAATCTCATTTTACATAGAACGAATAAATTTATATTAAAAGTATTATAGTGCACAATCTTATAGGATAGTATCTATTATTAAAAAAAAGATCTGTTCATTTAAATAGAATAAATATTAGTAGTACAAAGACTGTTCTCATTTTAAAAAAATTCTAGAGGTATCATACCGGAGTTTAAAATAGAGATTATTTTCAATGAAATTACGTCTTCTGATCAAAGCTTTCTAAAAAATGTTTATATATATATATGCATTGTGTTTTGATGTTTTTGTGAAAATTGCTTTCTTCTGTTATTTTGATAACTTTTTTTTTTATTTTCTTTAAACAATTACCTTAAAAATACCTAATACAACTATGGAAAATTTATTTATTAAATTTCATTTGCTATAACAAAAAAGATTTAAAACAGGAAATTATTTTAGAAAAGTTATAGGGATATTATCAACTGATATTAGGAAAACGGAGGCAATAAATTCTACTCTTCATTTGTAAAATAATTTATGTACTGCAAGTAAAAGAGCTTGTTGTATGTTTTTTATTTTTTCTCAGTTTGACTGACAATTTATTATCAGTATTTTCTCCCCTAATTTAATATATACTTGTGAAAAAAAATCTGAAATTAAGTTTAACGACATTAAACAAATTAAAACATATGTATCTGAAATTGTATATTTAAGTATATATATAAATATTATTTATATATATCTCTCTACATAACAAAATATAGAAAATAATAGTATATGAAAAAAATATATATACATATATATATTTCATATATATTCATATTTCATGTATCATTTATATATATATATATATACACTATATATATAAAATCCTAATGAATCGAATTTATGTAACGATTCTATGAAACAACTGCTTACGTTTCACGGCGATTTCTCCTAAAATATAAAATACTTCGCGATGAAATTAAAACCAAAAATCCGTATTGATCCATAGATCTCAAAACTGGTAATAGAATTTTAAAATTAGAATAAGTTTTCGAAATATTAAATTTTTCTAATTTTAAATACTTTTTTTCTAATGATGGCAATTCAGATTTTAATCATAACAGATATTTCTATCTACCCTATATATAAAAAATCTTAATGAATCGAATTGAAACAAATTTATGTAACGATTCTATGAAACGACTGATTAAACAACTAATTACGTTTCACGGCGATTTCTCCTAAAATATGAAATACTTTGCGATGAAATTAACACCAAAAATCCGTATTGATCCACAGATCACAAAACTGGTATTAGAATTTTAAAATTAGAATAAGTTTTCGAAATGTTATTTTTTTTCTAATTTTAAATACTTTTTTTCTAATGATGGCAACTCAAATTTTAATCATAACAGATATTTTTTTCATATTTTAGAAAAGGTTATTTTAAATCAATTTGGTGACGAGTTTGGCCTCCCTTAAATGTATGCTAAGAAATGCATCATGTAACTTTTATTCAGAATTCATTTTGTATTTCATTATCATTTTATTTAATACAAAACTTTCATTTAAAATTGAAACCTTTAAAATAAATGGCTTTTACTTCATTCTTTATTTTAAGCGAAACGAAAAGAGAATATTAGACACAGATGTCACATACGCAACAGGGTACCTAATTGGTGCCAAAAAGGCGTTATTTTGCCTGACATGGTAACCCGGCTATTGTTAATTATTTATTAATAAATGTTTATTTGAATTTATTTTCTTTTTATCTACAAAAAAAAAAAAAAAAAAATTATAAATTGTTTTGTTCTATAGTTATTAATTATTTTTTTATTTATTGTTATTTAATTTTAAAAATAACAGAAAATAATTTAAAAATGCATATATAACAGGTATTTGAAAACGAGGTTGTCGCCAAATTGTCGTAAAAAAAAAAATCACGCCAAACCCTGTGCGTATGAGACAATGCAAACAAATCATGAGATTTAATTTCCACTTCAAAGCAACGTTATAATGTTATTACTTCTCCCGTCGACCAATTTCGCCAAATTATATAAATAGCCAAATTATACAAATTGACATATATATATATTTTTAAATAACAAAAGCACAAATAAATTAGTATAACATTAATAAAAATACAAATAAAACGTCGAAATAACAATCACTTGATGGCGTGAACATTTGAAACATCCTTAAAGTCAAGTGAATGTGACATTTACGAATCACCATTATTGGCATTTAATCTTATAGTTTGGCGACAGATTTTTGGTCGATGGGATAAACAAGTAGCACCGTTTTAATTTACCACTCGGAAAATAAAAAAAAATGCTAACTGGCAAGTTAAAAAAAAAAAAAAAAGCTATTGGCGAGATTTTCACCCGGCTAACATAAAAGTACCAGGAATTCTTTGTGATCATGGCAACTTTTATGTAGTTTTATTCGAAAAAATAATTTTGATTCTTTAATCAAAATGGAAAAATTTCTTATGAAAAGCGAAGGAATCAGCCCGTTGTTTATGGCAGTTACATGACTTGGACTATTATAATATAAATGAAATAATGGGGATAGAATAATATTCGGCGAGTTATCACACCTGTGGCTGGCTAACATTAAAATACCAAAATGGCCGCCTGGAATATAAAAAGCGAAGGTATCCGCCTGGATCTGTTGATGATAGTCACATGACTTAAGCTATTATTATAGAGATTATTTTCAATTCTAAAAATAGCGCAAAGAATAATATTTCCTAACGATTAAAAATTTATTTTCACGTGACTATTAAAAAACTTTAAAATTACTATTAAATGAATACGTGTTAAAAGCAGGAAAATATTGAAAATTATGTCTTGAAAATTTTATTTACACGTGAATATTTAAAAAAAAAGGAAACTTTAAAGTAATAAATACATTAATATGCATTTAACCCCTTCACGGACAAGGCACTTCTATTCTTAAAATCTTGAAATCAGTGAATGGCACCAGAATTTACAAACAAATTTCGATATACAAAAATGCTTTTGTTCACTTACTTAATAAAAGGGAAATTTTCATCCCAATATTCTGGTGCTAATGTGGCATTTAAGAATTAAAATTAAGTGGTCCAAAAATGAACCACCGCCCTTGAAGGGGTTAAAGCAGCAAATTTTAGTAATTGTACTATGCCAATCGTTTTATAACGCTGTTAAAAAATACCGAGAGACAAAGACTAACTGTTTACTTAATTCATTTTATTTTAGCTTCTTTTCACATGTTTAACTGATCTTCTTTAACCAAACACGAAAACAACCATTGGATGTCTTAACAGCAACTGAATCTACCTTAAATTTTTGCAATCAAAGGGAATTGAATGGAAACACGTTTACACGGTAATCGCTACATGTTTTTTCAGTATAATTCCATCTTCTCTAATCTTTTTAAAACCGATCAGATTAGCGTGCTTTTAGAATCTACATTGTCTGAACGGGGGTTAGCGAGCTTAGCTTACAGGTGGCGGAACCCCTAGTATATATATATATATGTATATATATATATATATATATATATATATATATATATATATATATATATATATATATAATATTATATATAATATTCTTTTGCAATCTTTTTTATCTTACTAAAAGCAAAAATGAAAATGCGTGAAAAAAATGTCGCCATTGATTTTATTTATTTATTTATTTATTTTTTGGAAAATTTGATAAAAATCACCCACATTTGTTGAGATACCATATTTATAAATATATCTTTGCTGACAGTCTTTTTTATCTAAAAAGCTTCCTGGTAGAAACTTGGCTATCTTTAAATTTTCACCGCCCCCTTTCCCCCCGAAAAACGAACACGATGCTTCAAAATACTTTTTTCGTAGAAAATCTATATCAAAGCAATTTATTTCCAATAAAAATACGCCCAAAACTGCTATTTCTAAAGCTCTGCCATTTCTTTTATCTCTCAAAAATGTAAATATAATTATCTTTCTTATTTTGGTATGCTTTCTTTAGCACTTAATCATCGCGCCCGATACGTATACGGGAAAATAGCCCGTGAAGGTATCGGGCGCGAATTTTAAGAATTTAATAATTTTCTGAACAACATTCCAAATCCTGTATTTTAGAGAAGAAAAAATTAATAGAATTTTGTGTCCTCCTATTGGTCAAGTGAAAGAGCTTACCTAATTGCATAGAAACTACAATGTAGTTTTTAATATATTATTAAGAATTAAATAGCATTATAAAAATATAATAATTTTATTTGTTTATAAAAATGTATATTTTTATATGATTTATTATATGTTTTAAAAAATCGAATAGAAAAGTCTTAAAAACTCACTAAAAAAAAAAAAAAAAAAAAAAAAAAAAAAAAACCTAAAACTTTAACTAAATTGAATTTACTTTTAAATAATGTACATATCGAAGTTTAACACGGAGCTTATAATTTTATAATCACAGCATATATACTTACTTATTTCGTTCCACATATCAACATGAATTTTTCAAAGCATAAAAATGTACTGCCATAAAATTAATACTTGAATTTATATATTTAGAAATTATGCGCATAAGAGTACCCAAAAATAATAAATGCATAAATGTTTTAAGAAAATTATTATGAAATGAAATACTCACATTATACAGTTTTTTTAAACTTACGAAAATTTCAAATTGCATTTAAATTAAATTCATAAATTTAAAATAAAACGCAAATAAATAAAGGAATATTTTACACTCTTTTTGTGTATTTAGAATTTAGAATTTAGAGGTTTCTTTAATTTAATATAGATTAAAATTAATTCGGTTCTTTGATGAAGGTATGCATTCCCAATACACTACTTCAAAAACAATTTCCCAGTGTCTGAACTTATTTACATATTCACCGTGCGAATATACAAACAAAATATCTTCAAGTGCTTATCAAGTACTATTCAAAAGGATAAACAATTATCATTTTACAGCACCAAATGTTTCCTTCTGATAGTATTCGGGGGAAAAATTCCCCAAAAGCAAAACAAGACTGGCATAACGACATCCAGATGCCCTCATCATCTACGTCCATAGACCACCTGCGTATTTCTCCTTTACTGAAAAGGGGGATGCAGACACGTTAAACTTCCCGTAACGAAGCAACATTTTAAAGTTACAGACCCCGTTTTTTAAAGGTTAAACACTTAAAAATTACCGGAATAATAATAATAAAAAAACCTGAACTTACTATAGAAGTTTGATGAAAAATGCGCCCTCCGGAAAACCATCTTCAATCGACCAGGAAATAATCGGAATTTGTTTCATTTTCTTCATAAATTGGTTGCTCATGGACGGAATTCAACGTAGATGGTCTCTGAATAGAGGTAAAATAAGTATTGAGGTAACGGGAATAAATTTTGTTCCAATTAAAAATGATCGTTCAGGGAGCAATATATATATAAGGTAAAGCTAGGAGCGTCTGCGCATATTTCAAAAGAATAATTATAAATAATCTAAATATTATTTTTACGCTAAACTATGCAGGATTAGATTTAACTTCATTTGCTTTTTATGTATTTTCATTGTTATTCTGTTGTTATGCTGTAATTTAATAAAAAAGCAGTAATAAAACCATGAAAACTATTTTGAGCAATCTCTTCTTATAGGGTTGGTAAGATTGCGCACATGGGTAGGGGAGATTGCGCACATAGGTAGAAACGATTGTTAATAATAAAAACTATAGTTAAATTGTTAACAATAATAATTACACTTAATCGACACACAGTGGGGCAAAATCCAAAAAAGCTGGCCAAAAGTCGAAAAATAAAGTTACTATTTAGGAAATTTTGACTATACAGATGGCTCGAATAATGTTTAAAGGGTCAGAATCTGTATTAATAAAAAAGTTTTCATTTTTCTTTGGCAACCTGTATCATTTCAAAAGTGACGCTTGGAGGATTTTCATCTGAGTTGAACACAATGACCAAAACAATGGTTCTTCTAAACACGCGCTACGTTTTTCCATATCATCCGATTTTAATGCTCTAAAATGAATTCACACGATGATAGTGTGTACTTCTTTTGCTCATGTTACAAAAATTATATTAAGTACATAAAAATGAATAATTTCATGATTATTTTTGATAAAAAAATTTTCAAAATATATTATTTTTTTGCTTTCAAACATCAAAAAGTTTAAAAGTTCCACGGTGTTCCGTAACGAAATTTAATGGAAATAATAGCCTGAACTATTATCTAATGCATCATGAAAAACCAGCTGCCATAGACTGCCATTCTGCATTTCGTGCATATTTTTGCAACTACAAGTAAAAATTTAAATTTTTTAATCGCTTCAAAAATTCTGAAATATGAACTTTTCACAGTAATTTAGCTGGCAAACACTTTGAAATTTTTAGATTATTCAGCTTTTTGATAGATTATTATATATTATGTTACAAATAAATATTGTAATCATATGCATACATGAATTTAATAAGCAAAATTAGTAGAAAAAAAATGAAAATTATTCTCCATCATAGATCCGACAGAAGTACATTTTCTCATCTTTATAGATAATAATTTTGTGTATTCTATCGTAATTAGAAGAATTATCTTGTCAATTGCAATCTTTTCTGGATCATACTACTGAACGTATTTTATTAGTGCAAACGGAAATTATTAAGAATCTGACTTCCGAGAACATTAGCAATCTGAATTCGATTTGCAAGTGGGGATGTGATAGTACATCTGGTCAAAGTACTTTTTGTTGAAAATAATCATAGCATTACATTAAATTCTTATTAATTTCTTTTTGTACAACTATGTTTCTTGTGATTGGTTGTTTAATGTAGCTTTCTTTCACGGCCGCCAATTCTCTGCTTTGGGCCTTGCAAAATCTATAAATACCTGTAAATTTTCTGTTTTCTTTCAGTATGTTTGTGTAATTGTTCTTGTTTATATCAAATATACTCACTTCGATCCACGTCTTTATGTCTGCCTTTTTATTTATTTTAACAGCAGAGCGTTGGTTAGCAAGTTTTGAAATGAGCTGCGAGACATACTGACGCCGTTATCTTTCTGTTTTTCATTTTCTGCTGGGATTTTGAGTGAAAAAGATTTTATCTTTCTTTTTATATATTTTATCGAGCAGAATGGATTCTTCAAAGGATGTTTACGGCATCTCTTTTTTGAAGGTGATGGAAAAGTTTTTTCGGTATGGAAACGAAGAGTAACGGCAATTTTTGCTGCTAAAGAATTGGAAAAATTCCTGGAAAATGAAGCAGCTCTAGACAATGCCGCCGATGTCGTGAAAGCAAAAAAGGCTTACGCTTTATTATTATCATTATTAAGTGATAATGTTCTTGCATCACTTCACGATGAAAATACAGCTCATAAAATATGGAATAAATTAGAACGCACTTATGATACAAAGCGTGCAGTGAATCAAATTTTAATTCGGAAGAGATTGGCAACGATTAAGAAAGATCGTACAGTTTCTATGAGAAATCACATTGATGAAATAAATAAATTAATTTTGGATCTTAAGCTGTCTGGGGCAGAAGTTAATGAAACGGATACTATTGTTTATATTTTGATGTCATTGCCTCAGGAATTTGAAAATGTTAAGATTGCTTTAGAAAACCAACCGAATTCTGTTTTGACATTAGATTTCGTGACACAAAGATTATTAGATGCTGAAGCACTTCTTTTGGATTCAAAGAAAGAAAAAGTATATACTAAGGCTGCTCTTGATAATACTGCATTTGTGTCGACTCGCAAAGAATTCTTTTGTAAAATTTGCAACTCTAAAGGGCATACAGCGAAATGTTGTAGAAAGAAAATTACTTGCCATTCTTGTGGAAAATTCGGACACATAAAACGTAACTGTAAAGCTGTTAAAAATTCAAATGAAGAAAAATTTGCCTCTTCAGCTGTTTCTTTCGTTGCTGGAAATGCTTCCAGGAAAAGGAATGAATTTATAGTAGATTCCGGAGCAACTTCCCATATGTGTTCTAATGAGAATTATTTCGCATCCTTAGTACCTTCTTCAGGAACTATTAAATGCGCATCAAAAACAACGAATCTAGAAATCAAAGGTATTGGAAATATTAATGGAAAACTGTCAAATGGAATGGAAATTACTTTAAAGGATGTCCTTTATGTTCCAGACTTAAACGGGCAACTCATTTCCGTTAGGAAAATTGAAAGTGCAAATTATACAGTTATTTTCAAGAACCAAAAAGTATTTATCGAAAAAGGAAGAAACCGTTTTTACTTCGGTGAACGGGATTTGAATGGACAATACGTAAGTGACTTTGTCCCTGTTTACGAAACCGTTCTTACTTCAAAGAAAAATCATTGTGATATCTGGCATCGCAGACTTGGTCATCCGAGTGACAAAGTATTGAAAGATATGAAGCTTCCGGTACCTGATTCTTTTTGTGATATTTGTGCTCGGGCAAAACAGAGTGCAACACCAATGGGAAGAGGACCAAGAAAAAGAGAAACCAAGCCAATGACTTTGATTCATAGTGACATTTGTGGACCTATTTTTCCGACAACCTTTTCTGGCGAGTGCTATTTTATGACTCTTATCGATGATTTTTCTCGTTTTACTGAAGTACGTTTACTGAAACATAAAAGTGAAGTCTCAGAAGAATTAAAAATGTTCTTAAAATCCAACCCTACAGTGAAGAAAATTAGATGTGATAACGGGAAGGAATATTTTTCTAATGATTTAGTGAATTTTACTAGAGATCTTGGTATAGTGATAGATCCCGCTCCTCCATACACGCAATCTTTGAATGGAGTAGCTGAACGCTGCAATAGGTCGCTTCTGAATATAGGACGTGCTTTGATTGCTGAATCAAATTTACCAAAGACTTTTTGGGGTCAAGCTATCCTTTCAGCAGCTTACTTGAAAAACCGAATGCCAAGCAGCACTATTGAGAACAAAACTCCGTACTTCCTGAAATATGGAGAAGAAGCCGATTTCAAGCACATACGTGTTTTTGGATGCAGTGCTTACATGTTAATTCCTTCCGTTCGTCGAAAGAAGCTTGACGATAGGTCTAAACAAATGATCTTCATTGGTTATTCTTCAATGGGATATAGATTACTAGATCCTGAAACGAAACGCATAACTGTATCAAGAAATGTGAAATTCGACGAAGAGAAAATGGAAAATGTTCAGTCGAAACAATACATTCTAGAAAATTCAGAACCAGTCAATAATGAAATTGATCCAGATGTTCTAGAAAATACGAGTGAAGAATTAGATGATCCTGAAGAGAAAGAAGACAAAACAAGAAAATCTGAAAGATTTAAAAAGCAACCTGTACGGTATCCAGATCCTGAAGTTTACGAAGCATTACTTTGCCAACAAGAAACATTAACGTTTGATGATATCAAATCCCTCCCTAGTGATGAACAACGCTTGTGGAAAGAAGCTATGGACGCGGAGATTGAAAGTATGAAAATCAACGATGTCTGGGATCTTGAAAAATTACCACCTGACAAACGACCTATTTCCTGCAAATGGGTATTTACCATCAAAAGAGATGGTCGACATAAGGCGAGACTCGTAGCTCGTGGATTTATGCAAAAAGAAGGGCTAGACTATAGTGAAAACTTTTCCCCTGTAATAAGTATCTACTAAAAAACAACTTTTCAAAAGTAAAAAAAAAGCCAAGCAAAAAAAAAAAAAAAAGAAAAGAAAAGAAAAAAAGTGAAAGTTGTGGCTAAAAAATAGTGTGATATCAAATTTCCAAGCTTATATTACGGTACTTATTTAACATTTTTTGATAAAAATTTACCATATGTAAGTCGAGTACCTAAGTATGCGTTGGTAGAAAGCCTTTTCTCCTTTACTAAATACATCATAACGTGTTTCTGAAAATTAATTTTTTTTAATTATGCATGATGGGCTTGGCGGCCATCTTTCCATATTTTACACAAATTTCTAAGCACTCAAGCTCGTAACATATTTGGTTTATTAAGAATTTCGAACTTCTAGTTTTAGCTACAAACAGATAAATTAGGAAAGTTTTTTATTTTGAAAAATCAAATTGATTTTTACTGCTTTAACTAATTAATTAACCCCCCCTCTGAAAAAAGAGAATCAAAAGATGAAACCTGAAGTTACTTCAGCTTTATTTTTAGACACAAATTTTTAGGCACTCACTTCCATAAATTAAAAGAATAAAATGTTTGCTTTAGTAACAATTGCGAACTTCCAATCTTAACAATGAACTTGAGTGCTTAGAAATTTGTGTAAAATATGGAAAGATGGCCGCCAAGCCCATCATGCATAATTAAAAAAAAATTAATTTTCAGAAACACGTTATGATGTATTTAGCAAAGGAGAAAAGGCTTTCTATCAACGCATACTTAGGTACTCGACTTACATATGGTAAATTTTTATCAAAAAATGTTATATAAGTAACGTAATATAAGCTTGGAAATTTGATATCACACTATTTTTTAGCCACAACTTTCACCTTTTTTCTTTTCTTTTTTTTTTTTTTTTGCTTGGCTTTTTTTTTACTTTTGAAAAGTTATTTTTTAGTAGATATTATCTCACAGTTCTATATAAAAAAACATTACATTTAACTTCACTTAGTATTCCCTTTTACTATCCATTTATATACCCTGCATTTCGTCCGTTCACAAGTATTTCATAAATGTACAGTTCAATTCATTCCAAATTGTGGATGTAGTTTTAAGTCTATAAAATCTCTTCAATTTTCCATAATAAAAATTTCCAATTCTTCTAAGTATCTTTTTATAAAAGTTCGTTCCTTTATAAGTTATTTTTCACACATTATCCTATTTTCCATTCTTGTCTATTTAAAAGTTTCAATTTCATTTAATCCTTAAAAACATAAAAAGTTCTAAAATTCATATATAACTTACTATATTATTTTCCAACATTCATAGTTCTTTCGTCTTATCCTAATGTTTTTCTAGTTAACTAAATTCATCATAAGTTCAGATGTATACTATTATGCTTGCTGCATTATATAAAGAGAAATAACGTTTTCACCCTTCACTAGGGCGTCCTCAGTTTCAGCTAAAGATTCGAAGTTTTTCTGGCCTGAGATCATTTCTATTTTCCCTTTCTTTTCCCCCTTATTTTCAAAATTTTCCTTTCATGTAAAATTTTTTTTCCATCTGTTATCTAGCGTAGCATGTGTCATATCGTTACATAAGTTCTCATCCTCTAAATCGATTTCTATTGCCTCTCGTAGTAATGCGCTCTGGAAATTGTTATAATTAGCTAACTTTTCCACTGTTATTGTGTTTAAATCCAAGGGGGTTCTTATATTTAGTCTTGAAATAGCGGTTTTCTGGCTTTTGGTTTTTAAATCATATATATGCTCTTTTAATGTTTCACTTATCTTTCTTTTTGTCATGCCAATATATTTTATTTCGTCATTTTCAGTATTTTTTCCTTTAATTTTGTAAATTCCCGCTGTTTGTAGTTCTGGGTATTTTTCAACATCATTTCTTAGTAGATTAAATCTACTAAAAAACAACTTTTCAAAAGTAAAAAAAAAGCCAAGCAAAAAAAAAAAAAAAAAAAAAAGAAAAGAAAAGGAAAAAGGGGAAAGTTGTTGCTAAAAAATAGTGTGACATCAAATTTCCAAGCTTTATGGTACTTATTTAACATTTTTTATTAAAAATTTACCATATGTAAGTCGAGTACCTAAGTATGCGTTGATAGAAAGCCTTGTCTCCTTCACTAAATACATCATAACGTGTTTCCGAAAATTAATTTTTTTTAATTATGCATGATGGGCTTGGCGGCCATCTTTCCATATTTTACAAATCTAAATTGAAAATCTTAAGATATTTAAAAGAAACATTGTCTTTAAAACTTGTATATAAAAAACAAAATTCTGATCCTAAATTATCCATGTATGTTGATGCTGATTGGGGGGCTAACACAAATGACCGCAAATCAGTAACAGGTTATATTTTAATGTTTTGTAACATGCCTGTTCTGTGGTGTTGTAATAAACAAAAATCAGTTGCTTTATCGTCAACTGAAGCTGAAGTCATTGCTTTAACTAAAAGTTTGCAAGACTTGTTATGGTTTTAAAATATTGCTAGTGAAATTGTAAATATTAAGGATTTAGTAATTTTTGAGGATAATCAATCATGTATAAAATTTATCAGTAATGAGAGTAATTATGGTAGAATGAAACACATTGATATTAAATTGAAATTTGTTCGCAATATTATAAAAGAAAATAACATCAAAATTGAATATGTTCCTACGAATATGCAAATTGCTGATTTATTTACAAAGGCATTACCTAAAGTTAAATTTTATGAACTATTATTTCTTTGTTGTTTGTACAAGTAATGTTTAAATCGTGTCATATTATTATTAATGATTGATTTCAAGAAATTTCTTTGTTTTCTGATGTAATGCTAGATTATGGGCGGGTGTTGAAAATAATCATAGCATTACATTAAATTCTTATTAATTTCTTTTTGTACAACTATGTTTCTTGTGATTGGTTGTTTAATGTAGCTTTCTTTCACGGCCGCCAATTCTCTGCTTTGGGCCTTGCAAAATCTATAAATACCTGTAAATTTTCTGTTTTCTTTCAGTATGTTTGTGTAATTGTTCTTGTTTATATCAAATATACTCACTTCGATCCACGTCTTTATGTCTGCCTTTTTATTTATTTTAACACTTTTAAACAAAAATTCAGTGTTGATGATGGTAGAAATTAGGTTCAAATAACTTTTTCACTTCTCTAGTGCCACTAGATCTCGTAAGTGTTGCAAATAATTCAGATATCGTTATCTGGAAAAAAATGAGATCTTCATCTCCTCGATTTTTTAGGCCCATCAGAATCCATTTTTTGCACGAAAATATGGAAGCTACTGTCTGTTAAATGGATTATATTACAGATCAGGAGAGTAAACTTATTCTTTTTAAAACAATAATTGATAGAAAATAAGTAGGCGTTAATTACAAACTAGCTTTAACGATGATTGATTGTAAATTTTTAATGCCATTACTTGTAATTTGTCAATTCAACGTTGATACCTATATCAGGCAACTTCAAAACAGTTTAATAATCTTGATGACATTTTCAAACTAAAAGTGGAGGAAAATCCTTTACAATTCGGGATGTCCACGTTACATGCCTGTATAAGATGTTTTGAGTGTAGCTTGCATTTGGCATACAAACGGGATATAAAGGAATGGCAAGTGTAAACTCCTGACGAGAAGAAAAAAAAATAAAATTGCAAAACAAAATTTACAAAAAAGATTTCATTTACAATTAGGACTTCTCGTCGATAAACCAATGTTCGGATTTGGAAGCACAATTGATTACAATACAGCTCGTCGATTCTTTGAAAACCCAACTATTTCTGCTTTCATAAGGAGAGTGACAAAGGTTTGATCAAACGATTCCACGTCATATTACACGTAATTTCTTAACACTCATTTGACCAGTTTCGTGGATTATAGATCACAAACAGCTTGTAAATCCGTCGAATTGTATTCCTAGTCTTATATGCCTACTTCAGTGGCACAGAAATAATAGCTTCCTCATTATTGCCAGTTGGGCAAATGTCGGGAGACGCTCAAGAATCGTGCAACAAATTGATCAAAAGTATCGAGATTTCTCCCTAAAATGCAGTAGGACGTAAATAATTAAAGATTTTTTTGCGTCTTTTAATGTTATGAGATCCATTTCAAGCTTACGTAAATTACCCTTCAAGAAATTCATATCCTTGCCCCTAGAGACACAGAAACTTCTGTAAAATATTTCGACCCCCCTTCTGAAGAGTCTACTTAGTATACTACAGATGATTCAGAAGATGAATTTCAGAATATCTTTTCGTTTTATTTTAATAATATATAGAAATTAAAACTTGCAGTATTTTATTTTTCCTTAATGTACTTAATCATATTTCATAAATAAATATTCATTGTTTAATTTCGGTTAAAAATATCTTGGTCTTTGAAAATACATTGTAACGTTTAGCCGCGAATATTTTAAATTTCGAAACTCGAAATATTTTATTTAAATCTAATTGTTTTTATTTTTAACTAGCAGAATTACCCGGCTTCGCCCGTGTCAATTATAAGGAGCCTTACGAAATAATACCGCCATCACAATAACTGGAATTTGTGCATTCGAATCCCCAAATCGTAAAAAAGACAATCAGAAAACATGACGTTATTATCGCGCAACCAAAGTAAAATCCTTGAGCTTTAATAACAGAATGCGCGTTTCCTTTGGCGGATGTGAGAGAAAAATATGTGATTTTCCTGACAATAAGAAAAAAAATGCACCAAATTGCGCAGCATTTTGTGAAATTCTCGTTTGTATGGCACATATCTACATTATAAAGTAAACACACTATGTCAGTGCTCATACATTTCGCCTTTACTGCAATTTTTCTGACTTCTAGACATCACATAATTTCATTTTTTAGAATGTCGAATAGAAAAAAAGTTCTTTCAAATGAAAGTTGTTTGAACATTGTATCTCAGTTTTCTGATTTTAATGGATTTTAAAGTAATTTTGAAGCATGGATATTTTTAAAGGTGCGTGCAACCCGATTACGAAAGATGAACCCGTTTACTCTTAATGCAATAGTATAACGAAAAAATATGTCTATGAGTAACGCTGGTATCATATTTTCGCTGGTAATAACCTAACAAAACAATAAATTTCCTTTTACTGCAATTTAACCTCTAAACAACGCACATTCGATTGTTCCAACGTTTTATAAAAAACAAAATTACTTTCAGTAATATTTGCTTGTAATGATTATCACAATTTACAAATTTTTCATTGATTTTAAAGTAATTTTCAAGCATGAATATTTTTTAAATATGCTTGCAACCCAATTACAAAATATTAACTCAATTGTTCAAAAATAGTTCAGAATTAGTTTGTTTTCGGGTAATATTCAATAACTAAATCGGCAAACGAAATTAAAACGCCAAGAATAAAATAAAATAAAACACGAATTTAATAGGTATCAAATTAAACTACTCAAAATAATCTAATAAGTATGTAAAATGCAAATGGGTATTTTGTTCCGGGTGCTTATAACTTGAATTCTTCAGAACGGATTTCCGTACGACTTTCACTATTTGTTTTTCTGGGAAGAATTTAGTGCTTAACATATTGTTTTCCGTTACTTAGTCATAGAATTATAACCGAAAGTTATATAATCATGTGAACCCAATCATGAAAGATTCGTCTTATTACCTGAATGAAATATGCAGAACATTTTTATCTCTATGTACTAACGGGTTAGTCTGCAGTAATCGGGCATGTGCGCTAGTTGGCGTATTCGTATTTTAATGAGTGTGCCTCACACCTATTATGACATGCACATTTGTTTATAACAATAAAGAAAGACAGGTTTTAAGCGAATATATGGCATGCAACTCTATTACAAAATACTAACCTGCAATAATGCTTAAGATAGTTTTCCAGTTCCCTGCTCAACAACGCGAAAAGTTTTGACAAATTTTCTGACTCATTAAACGTAAAGCCTTAAAATTTGTAGGCTTGACAATTAAAGCGATTTGGATTTGAAATGAGTTTTCCATTTTTTGATAAATAAATTAGCTATCGAGTTGTGATGACCGGTTTTGCTCCTTTATCACGGTGTTGCGTCCGAAATTTATTTTAAAACACCACCTGAAATATTTTATACCTTTACTAAAAAAAGGGAAACTATCTTTCGTTTGCACAGTTTTTAAATAAGAACAGTAAATTTCACGTGTTTTCGAACAAAAATGAATTAAAATATATGTCAGAAAATTAGTCCATTGGATTTGAACACAGCCTTAACTTGACGTTTATGAAAAAACTGACATTTTTAGCTCTAATTTTGGAACTCGCGAATTCAGAAAAAGGATGTTCTTTTGACCCAACTATGGTATTTTTTTTAACTTTTAAAATTAAAATGCATGTTTTCTTTGGTACGCGTAACAGAAGTATACGATTTCTCACAATACGGGGAAAAATACAATAAATGCAACCAAATGAGGCTGCAGTTATTGAAATTTTATTTGGAAAATTTGAGATTTTATTTGCTTAAAACTAAAATATTCACTTTACGTGTAATTATAAACTTTAATTAAAGTATTAGATCAAGAGGGTTTCCCCTCTAAATAAAACTTCATTCTTAAATGTAAACTTATCGTTTTCATTAATAGAAATTAAATCTACCATGATTAGCTGAAATGATGTCATTTTCCATAAATTTTGAATCGTGACATCAGTCAAGAATTTTTTTGTAAATTGAAATAACCAACCTCTTTTTACTATAAATCACAGAAAATGTTACTAAGTCTAAACCAATAAGTCTAAGTGTTACTGAGTCTAAACCAATACAACACATAGCTATAACGTATAGATATAAGATATGGCTGTAGTATACAATCGAATTAGTAAACAAAATATAAGAGGCATTTATTTACAATGAGTTTGATTACACGTTGAAAAGATTTGATAGAATGTGACGTCATATCTAGCCTTTTTTTCTTTTTCCTAAATTGTTTTCATGAAAATTGACTGCCTGTATTAAAGTAAATGTTTTAATTAAAAAAAAATCATTCTAATTGAGGTGCTACGTTATTTTACCGATCTTATAGTTAATGTTTTTTATTTTATATACAAAAAATGTGAATTTTCTGTTTAGAATGACGTCAATTTCAAACACGCAAAAATATAGCAAGAAAATCTGAATTTTTATTGGCAAATAGAAACAAAATACACGCGTTATCCTTATTTTTTTCACATTATTGTGTCATTTTTCAGGGTTTGGCAACAGGAAAGAAACGTTTGAATTAAAAAAGATTAAAAAAGACATCTATTTATATAAAATCCAAGTCTCTGTGTGTCCCTCACGATTCCGGTAGGACCACCTCATTGAAATGAGTAATTGTTGAAAAATACTAATGCAGGGTTACCACAGTAGCGCCAAATGTTGGCCAACTTGGCAATAGCTGACTGATTTGGTGAAATTCCCATTTATAACTATTAATCATCTTTCATAAAGGAGGTCACCAAAATTTAATTTAAACTCCGCTCTTTTAAGATATTTTTTTCAAAATCTATGAGTGAGAATTTAAAGTACATCTTTACATCTTCCTCCCGATGCTACTAATAAAATAACCGCCAATAGACGACGCTGTACTGTATGAGCTCCTAACTGCGCGATTTTAATGGGCTTTAGGTACTTTTCCAGTATAAGTGCCTTGGCGAAAAAAGAAATTTGGCAACATTTTCCCGGAACCTATCCACTGTTTCATTTTATATACACATGCATTTTTTTCGATATTTATACGATTTATTTATACGATTAAAAAAGCCGTTTCTCTAATTTTATACTGAAACAGATGTAATTTGTACATAAAAACATGAATAATATACATATAAAATAAACATATTAAAAAAAACACTCATCAAGTTTGTTTTCATAGCTGTTTATATGATTTGACAACAATTCTCAATATTTTTCCGTTATACGGACACCATGCCAAAATGTATGCGGTACTTTTCCATTATACGGACAGCATTGTCGCCAAACGCAATAGTTGGCGCAAAATGAAAATAAGGTGAATTGAAACATTTGAAAAATAAAAGAAAAAACATTCTCGATAGTAAAGTGGGCATTTAAAAAATATAAAAGTTTAAAAATTACGGAACAGATGTCATATTCGCCCCATATTGGCGCGATTTTTTTCGGTTGCCAATTTGGCGAAAACATCAACAGCATAAACAACATAATCCAGGTTACCACATCAAGCCCTTTAGCGCAAGTTAAGTACCCGTTGCCTATATGATATTGGCGACAGAAAAAAATCGCGCCAATATGGGGCGAATATGACATCTGTACCAAAATTACAAACTTTTACGAACTATTTTATTAAATCACAAATATATACTTAAAATAAATGAACAAATAACTGCTATACTATAAAGTAATAAAATAAAAAATCATATTAAACTGCTACCATAAAATTATAAATATCTTTTAGCATTGCAGTAAACATTTCATTTTTGAATGAAGGCGTAGCCACATAAAATCTATGAGATACGACTCTAAATGATGACGAACAGCTTCCCGATAACTTTTGTTGCGCCATTTTGCGATGCCCCATAATCTTTCAACATTTGGAGTATGACATCCAGTATTAAGGTCGACAAAATTGTATTTGTGATTTACTGTGAAATGATCATAACCAGCACTTAGCAGTTCATCTGTTTTATATCCTTTCCAACAATCTGTATAAATAATACATGACTTTCATCTACTTCTATAATTTTATTAGATCCACCGATTTTTCTATTTGGTCGAGAACATAATACATTTGCACAAACTTCTCTCGAATAACTATTCCATTCCACTGTTGTGTTGTGGTTCATATCAAGTTGCAGCTCACAAAACTCAATCGATGTCAACTTTTTGCACGATAAATATATAAACCTCAAAGCATTAAGAAAAGTCACCCGCGATCCTTTAAAGCAAGTTTTTTGTCGTATTTCTACGCTTTCTTCGCATGATCGTAAACTACAACTCAATTTCGGATTTCCAGAACTCATCCATAATTTCATTTCATGATTTTTTGACCACAATCTTTTATTATGCAGAATTCCAAATTCCTGAAACAGTTTTATCACAACTTTCTCATCATCTGGTAATTGCCAAATGATAAAATCCATCTCAGCATCAGCAGTAAAAGTAAACTACAACTTTATATAAAAAAAGCATTTTTAATTCGATTAATAGCAGATTAAAAAGCTTTCCAAGGTTAAGGTTAAACAATAATCATTCACGTGATTCACGTTTCATAAATATCAAATCACAATGTTTCGCATGGTTTACAATAAAAATCTACGATCAAGGTTGAAATAATCGGCGCATTAGCATACATTTTAGCATGCTGTCCGTATAAAGGAAAAGTACCATGTACGCTAATGCGCCAATTATTTCAAAATGCTAAAAGATATTTGTAATTTTATGCCAGCAGTTTAATATGAGTTTTATTTTATTGCTTTATTTTATAACAGTTATTTGTTCAATTATTTTAAGTATATATGTGTGATTTAATGAAATAGTTCATAAAAGTCTGGAATTTTCAAATGTTATATTTTTTAAATGCTCACTTTAGTACGACAATATTTTTTCTTTTATTTTTCAAATGCCTTAATTCACGTGACTTTCATTTTGCGCCAACTATTACGCTTGGCGACAATAGTATCCGCATAACGGAAAAGTACTCAAATCTCACTTTCTGATGCACAAATTACACCAAACTTTTTTAAAAAAATGCCAAAGCCCCTACAGTGGAAAAGTATCAAACTGTCTATTATTTTGCGCTATCTGTGTTATAGTTTATACTTGCAAGGTGAGTGGAGCGAAGAGTTTAAACATTAAATATTAAAGTTTCGGCACAGATGTCATATACACAACGGATACTTAACTGTCATCAAAGTGTCGTTATTTTGCTTGTTATGGTAACCCGGATGTTGTTGTTTATGCTGTTGATGTTTTCGCCAAATTGGCGTCGGAAAAAATCGCTCCAATATAGGGTATATATGACAACTGTGCCAAAGTTTCTATAAAGCAGTATAAGACTAAAAATTAAGAATAAAATAAATGCAAAATAAGACTAAAGAAGAAAGAAAAATCATGCGTTAAGCGTAGAATATGAAACACTTTCCAACACATCCTGAATGCTTTAACAAGACTTCGTTATTTAGGGAAATAAGGTAAATAAGATAACTAAGTAAACATTTTAGAAAACGCATAATTTTTAAAAAAAAATTGATTTCAGCAGTTACCGTCCATAGCAATAGTACCGTTATTACATGCCACTATTTAGCTAAAATTTAATTTAAGCTACTCTTAAGCTACTGAAATCATATTTCCAGATATTATCATCCATAGAAGGTTATGTATCCAATTCTTTGCGTGACCCTGTATATCATTTTATCTATATTCTACAAACAATTCTTAGTAATCTAAATGCAGTTCAGCGTAAAACTGCATAACTCCTTTAAAAACCACCTTTAAGCAATTTATTCTGATACTCAGGAACCCTTACGAATTCTTTTGTGTAGCCCTGCATATGAACTGTAGCATTTATACACACGGTATAGTATGCATAAATGTAGTGAAACATAAAAGCGCATATCATAATTAAAAATGCATTACTAGCAATCATTACTTATGTACGTACAATACTTCGGAGAAAAGTTTCTTGGCGAGAAAGAAGTTTGCCAACGTATTTTCTGACAACCTATTTACTGCTTCATACTCACAAGCAATTTTTTGCATATGTATACAATTTATTTAATGTAAAAAAAAACTATTTATCCTTTTTTATAAAGAAACAGAAGTATTTTTTTCACAGATGTCATATACGCATCGGGGTTGGCGTGATTTTTCTCTGACGCCAATTCGGCAGAAATATCGCTTTCGAATACCAGTTACTTATATATTTTTAAATTATTTGCTATCATTTTGAAAAGGAAATAACTATAAATAAATAAAAGTTTGAATAATAACTATAGAACAAAACAGTTTATATAATTTAAAAACATAAAATAAAAGTAAATAAACAATGGCACAGATGTCATATTCGCCCCATATTGGCGCGATTTTTTTCTGACGCCAATGTCAATACGCAATGTATACTTAACCGGCACCAAAGTGTCGTTATTTTGCTTGATATGGTAACCCGGATGTTGTTGCTTATGCTGTTGATGTTTTCGCCAAATCGGCGTCGGAAAAAAATCGCGCCAATATGGGGCGAATATGACATCTGTGCCCATATCTGAAATCTGTGCCGTAATTTGTATATAAAAAATATTATATATATTTAGAAACGATTTTTTTATGTATATAAGTGCATATATAAACAAAAATAAAAGTTCATTAGATTTGTTTTCATAGCTGTATATTTTGGCAACATATCTCACTTTCTGATGCCCGAATTACGCCAAGCTTTTTTTTAAAAATGCGCTATAATGGAAAAGTACCTAAATAAATAATTAACAGAAATAACCAATTATACAAACTAAAATATTTTATTTCGAGATTAAAGCATTGCTTTTAATTTCGATTAAAAATACATATATCTTTGGATAACTTTAATTGAAATTGGATTCACGGCTTAATATCTCATTCCATAAACCTAAACAAACACAAGGGATTCATTCATCGTGAACCGTAAAAAATATTAAATCATTGAGGTAATCATTCACAAAGTAAGTTCTCCAACAATCAATGGACAATATTCTAATGACGTCATAGTATGTAAAATGGTGACGGTATCATTTGTTTATGGTTTGAAATCACAAAGATTTAATTTTGCTATGTCTGTTAATTACATTATTTTATTGTCGTATTTATGAGATCAGAACAAAAGCATATTTTTTCATTATTTAGTTATTAAAGACGAAAAAAAATTATAAATGTGCATGATTTGAAAAATTTAAATAATTTTCTTTCTTAATACTAAAAAATAACATCGGGAAGTAACAGCGAGTTTAAGTTAAATAAGTTTAGCTGTTTAATTCTGTTGTAATATTCAAAATAACTGTATTTATTAGATTTCAGTAAATAACATCAGGGCCCGAGATTTCAGTAAACAACATCAGGGCCCGATTAAACTTTGAAGTTAGAGGAATTACAATGTCATTTCAGGACCTTTCTTTTGGAGAAGCTTTTCTAAATTCCACATATACATAGAAACTCTTCAGTGTTAGAAATATTATTCCCAGGACTGGCATAATATGAGAACGGCCTGCAATTTTACACAAGTTTTTGAAAACTACTTTATATCAGAAATTTTACTAAAAACTGGTTACTTTTTTGTTATAGAGGCCCACACTATTAGAATTATGACAAGTTGCAGCCAATTTCGCCAAAGTCGTATCCAAGATCGTGAAGCACACACATATAATACCATATAATACCATTTTATGAAATCGTATACGATAATTTAATCGTTTTTACCTTACTTCAAGTGTGTAATTTATTTATTTTTAAGGCTTAATAATCTAAATTGTCCAATATATGAATTTAAAAAAAATGTAAACAAAGACTGAATAGACATGACCGCAAAAATCTGCAGAAAACTTGGAATTGTGCAGATTAATGGTCTTCTACTGTACACAGTTTTTCATAAATGTGTTTCGTTCTTAAAATGTGTTATTTTCATCTATCACTGCGGAAAAAATGAGAAAACTCATATTCTTGCACATGAGCAAATTTCCGTCATTTTTGAAGGGCTACCTTTCTAGTATGATTATAATAACAAGTAAAGTTCTAGTATTTCTATAATGTTAAATTATGGAAGTGGTAGAAAAAAGGTATAAATAGTGGTCTCATGATTTTTTAAAGTACACAGTGACTTTTCCACGTTCTAAAACGTATGTACATCGAGTTTTGTGCAAATCGGTCTAAAATTGAAGATTTGTATAAAGGACATACACACAGAGAACGGCTTTTATATATATAGATTCGCCATTTATTAAAATTTAATTTTTAATCGCATTTAGCATCCTTAAAAAGTACATATATACGAAATTTCATAGAAATTGAATGACTTTCAAAGCATTTTAATTGTAAGTCCGCCATATTGGATCCGCCATTTTGTTTTTTGGAATTTTAATTTTAGAATCGAGATAAGCATCCTGAGAAACACCTGTGTACGAAATTTCGTGGCATTTAAATAACGTTTTCATATTTTGGCCAGCTTTTCGAGATTTTGCCCCACTGTGCGACAGCGTTGTAAGGTTTTTGTGTGTAAATATTATTGAGTGACTATTTCAACCAAATGATTAAATAATAATAATAATAATAATAATAAGGAATTTCGACAACAATTAAATAATTTTAATTTAAGAAGAAGATTAAAATATCGGAAAAAGCAAGTCCTACCAAGTTTAGAAAATAAAATTCACATACTTAATAACATGTTTAACTTGAAAATTACTTCATTTTCTTTTCTACAGTTTCATTGTATTTTGTTTGCTAACCGAAGTTGTCGTTGTCCACAATCGATGCACTTATTGTTGCAAATAGTGCATGTTTCGTGCAATTACCTGCAACAAGGAATACGTTGAATCCGGTCACTGATCGAAGGTGTTTCCTGGTACAGTTCCATACATTCAATGCACTCATCCTCATTGGCGTACGTTTTTTTCCGTCATTTTTTATCCCACATTTTTTGGAAGCATCTTTTCTTCAGCTGTATTTTTGTGGCAGCATCTTTTTTAAGTCTTTTTTCATGTATAGTTTGTGTATCAGCAATATCCGTTTTCTTTTTAATTTAATGGCATTAAACTACTTAGAATAGGCGAAAGACTTTTAGAACATTATACGTGTTATTAGAAAATGTATTTTAGTTAACAAAATTAATTTATTAGCAAATTAATTCTTCATAAATTAAAACAAATATATAAATATTTAATTTATTTATTAAGAAATATATCATTAATTTTTTAACAAAAATATTTACATAAAATTAATTTAATAACAACCGTTTTATAAGACAATTTATAAGAAAAATAATTAATTTATTAAGAAAAATTTTATCTTCAAAAGCATTTTTTGTAAATTAATTTGTTGCCAAATTTAATCTCTATAATTGTGTATTTTCCCAAAGTAATTTCAAGATTTATTCATTAATATGTTTTACAAATAATTTTTAATCCATACAAATTTACCAATAAGCTGCGTAATCGCTCCTAGCACTGAAACTTGTGGGGAAATGCGTCATTTCTCCTAAATAGCACATGTGTAAACTCACCTATTTTTGTAGAAGAGATTGCGTGGCATTTTATTTAAACATCGCCACTTCTAAAATGAACTGTTGGTGTTCGAATCCTTAGTCTAAGTTAGTATCTTATAAGAAATCTTTTAAGTTTAAAATATTTTGTACTACTGGCATTCTATAAACATTTTGACGAATAGTTACGAAAATTCAAGCATTTACTTTAAAAAACAAAACAAAATAGCAATTCTTTAAACAAGACGCTCGGAGCAATCAACGTGTACATTCATGTAGACACTGCACTAAAGCTGCTGTACAAGTACATGAAGTCGCTGCGTGCGCACTCTACTCCTCCCTGTCGAATCTCTTCGTGCGCGATCTCTCCTTATATATATATATATATATATATATATATATATATACGTATAATAAATTTGAAATTACAAACATATGAAGAAATTGGTAAAGTTCTAAAGATGATTTAGAAATGAACATAGGAAACCAGTATGTAAAATAAGAAACTATGAATGGCTCGCAGAATCGTCAGAAAAGCTTGTGAGTTCATTCATAGAAGATGCGTTATTTCATCCAATTTTGTCGGCATTAAGTCTAAAATGACAAAATTTAGCTCCTTATAACACAAACATTACAGAAAAAAGATAATTAAAAGTATAATAGATTTAAAGAAAGATACACCTCATACAGGATATTAAAAATTATTAGAGCACAATACCTGAATACATTTTAGGAGTCAAAACTACCGTATATCAGGATGGAAAATATAGTTAAGTCTATTTTAACATATTAGCTACAGTTGAGCATCTGACAAGCACATAACTGTTCTGCCATCTGGTGTCAAAAAGGAAAATGTAAATTGGAACTGGAATAATAATTAGTGTTTAGTGTTGCCATCTTTAGCCCCAAAAAATAAAATATAAAAACTAAAAGGAACAAAATTGATTGAGGAAATCAAGAAAAGACTTAGATTAACTTTAAGTTAAAGTAGAATTAAAAAATAGGAGTAAACGTAATAAGTAATGAGTGAATACAAAATAAAATAAAGAATAAGAATAAATTAATACAAAAAAAGAAAGAAATAATTATATAAAAATAAATAAAAGGGAAATTGATTAAATTGCCTATTTTAAAGACAAAATATTGTTATACATATATAAAAAAAATGAGAATATAAATAACATTTAAAAAGATGAGGAATATTTGAGATAGTAAAATATAGCCGTGTATTATGTAACTAAGTGTGAACATTTAAAAAGCAATGAGGAATATTGAGATAGTAAAATATATCCTTATATAATGAAGCAATATGTGAAAATTTATGATGTTAAAGGAATGACACCCCATATTTTTTTTTATTTATGTCCATACAATATGTATGCATATATACATACACATATACACGCTCACACACATAAAAACATATAACGTTTTTAACTTTTTTTAGCATTCCCGACCTCAACCCTCCGTAATGGTATTTTTATTTTTTATGTTTTTTAGTGTATAATGTATGGAAAAACATACACATACACCAATTTTTTTAAATATATATATATATGCATATGTTATATATACATACATAAAAATTTTTTGTGTGTATGATATTTTATAATTTTTTCAGCAATCCACATCCCACCCTCCATAATAGTGTTTTCGATATTTTAGTTTTTTTATAAACATATTAAATGCTTGTACCGGTAAGAAGTACAAAAAAAAGGAATATTAAGATTTGAGGCATGCAGATATAAATGAAATGGGATAATTATAAGACAATGCTAATTGCTTTAATTTAAAAATGATAGGCTGTAAAAATTGATAGGAACATAAACTTTTGATACGAAGAATATGATTAAGCAGAATATTTCTATATACTGAAATATGTAAGCAAGAATTGAAGATCGTAAAATTAATTATATTAAATGAAAATTCATTGCGTTTATCATAAATGTTGAATGTAAGGGTGTTATTTGGGAGAATATTAATGTTAACATTTATAAAATTAATACTAGAATTATTTGAAAAGGTAGTACTAAGTTCTAGATTAGAAGGGTACATTACAGGAAGAGATATAGAATTATTATCTTTAACAGAAAGAATAATTATATCATCTATGTATCTGTAGAGCAATAAATTATTATTAATAAATTTATGCTCATAAAAGTAAAGATATAAATCAGATAACATACTTTATGAAGCAGCTCCTTGAGTGATGCCCTGTATTTGAATAAAGAAACCATTGTCTTGGAAAATAAAATTATGAAATAGTAGAAAGTTATTCAAAGATGTGAAGTAGTCAGCATCAATGTTATCAGGTAAATTTAATAAAGGAAAATATTCTACAAATAATGTATTGATAATAGAATGTAACTCTTTTAGAATTGTATTATTAAATATGTCTTTGAAATCTAAAGTAATAATATTATTGACATCTGTTAATGGCTTTATTTTATCCACCAATTCAAATCTGTTTTTAACGCAGTGAATGTTGTCTTTTTTAACTGATAACTCATAAATCTGTGTAAGAATATTTAAAAATAGTGTATTAGCACGAGTATTATATGTATTACAACCTACAGTTACAGTGCGGAATTTAAGAGGGTTTTTGTGAAATTTTGGAATCATGACTACATAAGGATATTTGAGGTTGTTATTTTTAATACCTAGTAATTTGTGATAGCTTAATATATGATTATTATTTTCCTTTAAAGTAACATGATGAAGTTTGAAAATATTATTAGAAGTGACTGCTGTAGTTAGAAGGTGATGATAGTAATATTTGCAGATGATAGCATAGTTGTTGGCAGCCTTATCTACATATGTAATGATGAAATTATTTTGAAGTTCTGCAATATGTGGTTTAAGGGTAGAGAAAGAAACTGGATTTTTTGCAATATGCAGTTTTAATAATTGTTGTTTCAAAAGAAACATGAGATAATGCTTCCAATCTACAAAATATTCAGTAGGTTTATTATAGTTGATAGCAATTTTGTAAATGAAGAAATCTAAATCATATGTGAATTGTTTAATGATGGACTGTATGTTACACTGTGAAGGATTACGATATTTAGTGCCATGACGCATCAAAGATCTTAAATGAATATTATTGCATATTATTATATTGCATAATATATTGCATTATTATATTGCATATTATTATTGCATATATTGAATATTATTGCATATGAAAACTCAATATTGTGCCATACTTTTCAAACAAAATTAAGGAGAGAAAACACCGTATTCCAGGCGGAAATGCTAGCGATACTTCGATCTGTGGATTGGATGGAAAAAAGCAAGTACGGAAGTGCAATAATATACTCAGATAGACTCTCGAGCATACAAGCCATTGAAGACAGCACAACAAAAATAGCACTCGTCCAGAACATAATTCAATTACTACAGAATACAAATAAAAAGATAATATTGAAATGGATAAAAGGACACTTCGGAACAGCAGAAAACGAGACAGCCGATCAAAAGGCAAAAAAAGCGATCATAAATCCTAACTTACCAGAAGTATTTCTACCTTTCCCACCATCTCATCTCAAACGACAATTAAAATTACAAATACAACAGGAATGACTGAGAATTTGGGACTCTGATCATAGAGGAAGGTTTACATTTTCACTTCTACCTATTGTCTCAGAGGAGACATTACTATCACACAGAAACCTCTTCTTGTTTGCAACATATCACGGGCTTTTTCCAGATTATCTGGTAAAGTTCGGAAAAGCTGACTCGGGCTACTGCACGTGTAGAAAACGAGGAACCTCGCTGCACTACGTAACGGAATGCACACTGACATCCATATACCACCTCAGAATCCCCAGAACGATGAGTCTCTCTTCATGATTCAAAATAATCAGAAAACAACCAGCACTATTTCAAAAAAAATTCTAAACTGCATAACACTGATTGAAAACAATCAAGGACTTTTCCAAATGCCTCCACATGAACTATTATATGATAATGATGATGAGCTATGGAGCTAATCGAACAAACTTTTACTTTAACAGTTATAGAAATAGTGTTATTTTTAAGGAGAAATTATGTGTTATACGTCTGTAAAGCACTTAGCTCGCCTAATTTACTATTGTTACCTATACTTATTTCATTATCTCAATTACTTTTCATTACCTACCATTATTTTATTACTCTATAAATGCTCTGTAATTTTCTTTCTTTTTTTAAATAAGCATTGCTGGGTGGTGCTAGTTGAGCACAAACCAATTGGTAGGCCTCCCCACCTGGCTGAATCTGAATCTGAATCTGAATCTGAATCTGAATCTGAAGAATAAGGAGACGTAATATTAAACATGTAATGAATATGACGAAAAAAGTAAGATAAATAATTGAGAAAGATACAATCTAGATTATCTATATAAAATAAGAATACTTACAAGAAGTAATAATGTATCTTAAATTTTTATTTTGTTTTTGTTTTAACATTTTTATTAGTTTTTGTTCTGTTTTTTAATTTTTTTTTTAATAGCAGTTAAAATAGATTTATATTCATTTGAAATAATATGAACTGTTGTAAATATCATTAAAATAAAGAATTAAAAATACAATGAAGAAAGTAATTAATTAAAAAAGAAATAACTGGTATAACAAAAAAAAATGTCCAAGAACATAATTATAAATAATAATTATGTTGCTAGCATGAAAACTAGATTAAATGTAAAATAATATACAAAATGACCTCACCAAAATCTACAGATTGGGAAAATGATATTTAAAAATATCAAGACAAAGGGAAATACTATAACATAATAATAATTGACCCCCAAAAATACGCAGAAAAAATCACTAATCTTCCCGTATATAATGAAAAATTAAGAAATAATATAAGATAATATATGTTTAGTATAAAATATATGGCATCACTGTGTTGAAAAGTGATGAAATAGCAAGTTCATTTAAGAAAGAAAAACGTATATAAAAGGCTAAATTTGAAATTTAAAAAAAAGAAAAGAAAATAAAGAAAAGATAAGAGAGAGTGGTAATAGTTTTAGGGGGGAGGGACAACAAACAAACATTTATATATAGTTAACTGAATGATTAATGCTAAAGTAAATACATTTGTATTTCAAGTGAATGAGATATCAATAATGGTACATAATCAACAAGATGAAAACAAATTGAAGACTAATGGAGATACATGAAAAATGCGCTATTGCAGCTATGAATACATGTATTAAGAGAATTAAAATGAACAAAGTGAAATTGAACAGCTAAAACCAAGCTATAATAATTACCAAGATAGAATTGCCTTTTACTTGATAATGAGAGTACCATTAAAAATGCCAGAATAAGGTTGTAAAAATACCATACTTAATAATTGCGCATTTGCAGCAATGCAATTAGAATGCTGAAATAATAAATCTGAAATCAGAAATATCTGAAGAAATTGGTAAAGTTCTGAAGATGATTTAGAAATGAACATAGGAAACCAGTATGTAAAATAAGAAACTATGAATGACTCACAGAATCGTCAGAGGAGCTTCTGAGTTCATTCATAGAAGATGCGTTATTTCATCCAATTTTGTCGGCATTAAGCCTAAAATGACAAAATTTAGCTCCTTATAACGCAAACATTACAGAAAAAAGATAATAAAAATCTAAGAGATCTAAAGAAAGATACACCTCATACAGGATATTAAAAATTATTAGAGCACAATACCTAAATGCATTCTAGGAGTCAAAAATACAGCATATCAGGATAGAAAACATAGTTAAGACTATTTTAACATGTGAGCTACAGTTCAGCATCTGGCAAACCCATAACTGTGCAGCCATCTGGTGTGAGAAAAGAAAAATATAAATTGGAACTGGATTAATAATTAGTGTCTAGTGTTGCCCTCTTTAGCCCAAAAAATAAAAATAAATAAAAAATAAAAGGAATGAAATTGATTGAGGAATTCAAGAAAAGACTTAGATTAACTTTTAGTTAAAATAAAATTAAAAAATAGGAGTAAACTTAATAAGTACTGAGTGAATAAAAAAAATAAAATAAAGAATAAGAATAAATTAATACAAAAAAAAAAGAAAGAAAGAATTATATAAAAATAAATAAAAGGGCAATTGATTAATTTAACTATTTTAAAGACAAAATGTTGTTATATATAAAAAAAATGAGAATATAAATAGCATTTAAAAAGATGAGGAATCTTTGAGATAGTAAAATATAGCCTTGTATTATGTAACTAAGTGTGAAAATTTATAAAGCAATGAGAAATATTGCGATAGTAAAATATATCCGTATATGATGAAGCAACATGTGAAAATTTATGATGTTAAATGCATGATACAACGTATTTTTTTATGTCCATACAATATATAAGCATATATACATACACATATACACGCTCACACACATAAAAACATATAAAGTTTTTAACAATATATATATAATCGTCTAACTTTTCTATTGGCGCTTATAGAAAACAAAGTTAAGTTTTGTTAAGATGCAAATGATATACAAATACCCTAATAAATTACAACATTTTCTAAACATAGTCAAGAATGTTATTAACATTCTAAATAAAATGTCATAAAGAACTGAAGCGAGTTCTAATTTATCATATCAAAATAGAAACCTCTTGATAATTTAATACGAATGAATTATGCTAATAACAAAGGAAGCTTTTGTAACCCGGAATTAATTTATTAACAGCCTCCTTTCATTTCTGCAAAATCTGTAAGATATATAATTAAACTTTCTAACTTTATCACATAAGAGTTTTCATTCATTCTTTATAATATTATCTTCAAAAACAGCATACAGATTAAAAGTTGGTTATGTTTCAGAATAACATTCATTATTTATGCAATATTTTAACTATGGATAAAATTTAATAAATTAGTAACCTGACTCGAAAAGCTTTATATCTGTGAGTAAATATAAGGGAGACATTTTATCTTAATGCAAATGTACTTGATAATTGAATTTTTTAATTGTAGTTGTGATAGTATAATTTTGATAATCTAAAGCATTTTGTATGAGTTTCGTTATCTAGTATAAACATAGTTTTTTAAAGAATTTTCTTAACACTTTAGTAATTTGAATTTAATGTATTTATTTTTACATTTGGAAAATTTCACTATAATTGGCCTTCAGTGTGCAGATGAATTAACCACATTATAAATTACATAAATGTTTTTATTTTTGCTTTTAATTATGTTTAAGCTCTTTTTCATTATCTCTAAAAATTATCTAGTTACTAGGGGATTCTGCCACCTGCGCATTTCGTGGGTGAACCCCTGGGCTGTTTTTTCGTCTGTATGTTTCTCTCTCTCTGTCTTCTGTCTTGCATAATGTCTACCCTCTGTGGGCTGTCTATTTGTTTATTGTCTGTCAGTTTCCAGTCTGCTGTGTGTTTGTATGTCTAACCTCCCGCGCATGCCTGCTGTATGTTCCCTGTTTGCTATCTGCTCTCTGTCCGTACGTTCTCTGTTTGCCTGCCTGCCTTCTCTATTTACTATCTGTCTGTATCCATTCTGCTTCGAACTGTCTGCTGACTATCTACACACTGTCAGATGTTTGTATGCTGTCTTTCTGTCTACTGTCTGTAATCTGTCTGCTCTGTGTTTATCTGATATTTCACTGTATTTCTGCTTTCTCTATATTTGTCTGTCTGCTGTATATCTGTCTGCCTTCTATTGTCTGTCCACACTCTTTCGACTGTCTGCATGCTGGTTTATAAGTGTGCTGGTAAATCTAAACGAGCAATAGCTCTGTTAATGAAACTGTCATTCTAAAACTGTCATTCATAATGAAATAATTATAAAAAAAGGATTAAAATAAAATTAAGCGATCTCGAAGAAAAGGGATTTCGACAGCACGTGATGATCGACAAATATTTCGATTATCAACTCAAAAAGGTCTTTTAGCTTGGGAAATTTCGAACCGTTTCAGCAAAAGAACCTCAAACGTAACAATTTAAAAGATTCTCAAATCAAATAGTACTGCAAAATGAAACTGTTGAAAAAACCGAGGTTAATGAAACATCGTGTGACACCGTGTGAACAACGACACAAACAACGTGTCATGCCATGGACGAGAAAAGGAAAGAAGTGATATTGTCGGATGTAAAAAAAAAATCTTGACAGCCCGGATGCTTATAAACACTATTGGCATGATTTGAGGAAGGAACTGAAACAATGCTTTAGTCGACAAATGGGAGGAGCATCAGTAATGGCTTGGGGAGCTTTTAGTCATGATGGATTTTGCGATTTAACCCGAATTTCTGGACGTATGAACTCTGCGAAATATCAGGCTATGTTATATGTTCCTTTGATACCGTTTGGACTTTTTTAGATGGGGCTAACTGTATGTTTCAGCAGGACAATGCTTCTTGCCATGCATCTAAATCTACCCAGCAACGGTTGAAAAAAAAATCATGTATTGTCACGGCCAAGTCGAAGTCCAGATTTGAAACCTGTGGAAAATCTTTGGGGATTCAGTTCTACGTAAAACAGAGTGTTTGGGGTTATAAGGAAAAATGGAGAACCAATATCATATTAATATACACGTTATACATGACAGACAGACATGCGAGTATTTCGCAAGTTAAGAATGTCTTAACGTGTTTTTAAACCTCCTGCCAATACCTTGTCCCGAACTACGAGAAAAAATTGTTTGCCTCTACAGATTACCGATTATTCCGCTCTTTTATCCAGTCACTTCGCATTCTTCGCAGTTTTTGCATACGGCTGGATGCGGGGAAATCTTCTTCTGTTACTGATTATTTCCAGCATCTTGCTTTATGCAATATTTTCGGCAAATGTGCGGTGTGACATAATGGTTTAACTCTGTGCATATGGGGCATTCTCATAATCTTTTGACTTTCATGTCCCTGAATAATATATTTTTATTTAATACACTGTTTTTGTGTGTGTGTTTTTTTATTTCATATACTGGGGAACATCCCATTGCATGATTGCATAACAATATTAGCGAGATAAATATGTGTGTGGACGATGTTGGGGTCCAAATACCAGGAAAACTCATCTACCGTCCCGTGTCCCTGATGCTAATTTTTAAGTTTGGAGCTGTCTGGGTAAAATTGTTTCAATAAAAACAATTCAATGTAATTTTTTTCTGAAACTGGAACTATTGTTTTATATAAATATGTAGCTAAAAATTAACCTGCACACATTTTTAGGGTTGTTATTATTTTTTAAACTCTGTCCCTGGCTTTCAGATTCCCTACCCTCCCTCTTCTAGATTTATACAGAAAATCATTTCAGAAGCAGCCACAGAATTTTTTTTTATTTTTTTTCTCATGCAGAAGTATGCTAGAGAAATAATGTCTAAAATTTTTTGGCAGGAAATTTACTGTAGAATTTAAATCAGCACTTAAATATCAATTTCAAGCATCGTGGCTTTATTGGGAGTCTCACCGTCCCCAAGGTTTATTCCTGCACTTTTCGAGGTAAATTTAAAAAAAATAAATAATATAATCCAATGTTAACAACTATTTCTAAAAATCAATGAACATGGTGGCTATCACTTAGTCTTAACATGATTTTCCTAAAAATAGGTGGTAATTTTCCTTACTGTTCCATCCTTACCGTCCCTTTTTTCCAATACCATCCACTTTTTTTACCTTACCGTCCCTTCTTTAACACCCTTTTAAGACAATATTATACAAAAATTCTGTATTAAAAGTACTACATTGTTATTATTTCTTATTTCAATGCCCGTTGCAAATTCATTATAAGTAAAAATTTAGAAGAAAATAAAAAGTTATAGCGGTAAAAAAGTAAGGAAAATTAAACTCGCAAATTTAACATAAACCTCAGTTAAATAAAATTGTTTTCGCTGCTGACCATTTTTCCTTTATTTTGAATCATTAAGGCATTCGTCTATCAGATTAAAATGTCATTTTATCAACTATATTTTTGTCAGATATTTTTTCCAAAAGTCAACAGCTTGTGAGAATGCCCCATATATTGTATGGTTGTGATATAAGAGATGGCACTGTTTTTCATTTTGAAATAATGTATTTTTTAAGCAACATACCGTTACTATTTGAAAGTATGTCTATCTTAGTTACCTTGTTTTAAAATATTTAATGACTTTTAAGTTTTTTTGACATCGAAGCAGTGATGTCTGCCTTTTTGATTTTAAATAAAAGTATGAAAAGTTCAACGTGACTTCAATTTTTAATAAGCTGGTAATCACTTGTTACACTGCGTTTTTACTCTGCTATGTCTTGAATTTAAGGTGCTTAACCTTGGCGAGTTTCTCAGATTTTAGACAAGTTGTCCCATAATTTGTTAACAGTGTATTTTTCAATCGTTGCATATATTTTTATTAACATATTTGTTGCATTGTTCAAAACTATTGCAAACTAATTTTAATACATATGTTGCATTTTGAAATCTTATGTGTCTGAACTATAATTATAACCTTTATTTTCCTCATAATTTTCAAAATCAAAGTGGTATTATAATTTCTTAACTCACTGTACTAAAGTCATATATAGAGTATGTTAAATGTTCCCGAACTGACGACATATGTATTTATTATTCACAAAATAACGAACCTGAAAACGATTACTTCTACGGTAATGATAAAAAAGCACATTTAACATCACGTAGGAAAATACTGTACTTACATATATTTTCAAAATATTCTAGAAGGTAAAAATGGAGGCCTTTATAGACCTTCCACTCCTCTGCTTGTCTTCCACTAATCCTGTATTACGAAATCGTCGAACAAGCCAATATAGCGTAACTTTAATCAGTATTGCATCATTTGGATATTTTTTTCGCAAAACATGTTTGAAACTTTCATGCGATTTACTTTCAAAATAAGTTTCGAGCAACGCAATTCTCTGAATGAGTGATAACCCCATTTCACTATGAAAAACAAAATAACATAGGATTTTATTATTGCACCAATTGAACCCGTAAAGAACCAAACGATAAAAATTCAAGAATTGATGCAATGATAAACAAACAATGAAATTTAATAGTTTAAAAAAAAAGTCACATACAATGAGTTCTTGAAGTTGGTGTACGGAAACTTTATAGGACACACCGTATATCCATGAAGAGGTGTATCAAAATTTCTTTCAGTTTTAAATTACGACAAATAATTCTGGTTCAACTTCAAATGCAACAGCGGTAAACCGTAATATATTTCAGTCACATAAAAATAACATAAACGCTATTCACATTTTTTAAAGGATTTAACTGCTTTACATCCTCTTACATTATATAAATTCAAGTGAGTTTAAATTTCGTTACAAATTTGAGTTTAAATTTTCTATTCAAATTTTCTTATTCAAATTCATTTTACTAAGCTTTATGTTTTGCCATTCAATTCTTGAACATCATAAAATGACTAGTTTAAGCAGATCCAGCATTATCTAAAAATAACAACGAAATTTTAACATTGAGCGGATTACGCTTAATTACTTTATTTGTTAATGTATTGCTACTGTAAAATTTCTAACACATTTTTCAAATTCAGAGGATTACGCTAAGTTGCTTTATTTGTTAATGTATTGTAAATTTTCTATCCTTTCCAAATTTAAAGCAACGTAATTACGGAAACAATATACTTATTGTATTTTTTATTGGATCTTTTAATATATATATATATATATATATATATATAAAAGAAAGTCTCAATTTCGTATTAATCAACGCACAGTCAAAACTACTGAAACTAATATTTTGAAAATTGGGGTAAAAATAGTTCTTATGGCATTGAGTGCCGCTAAGAAAGGATTTTCTAAAATTCCACCCCTAAAGGGGGTAAAAAAGAGAACGAACTTTAGAAAAATTCCTTAAAAATCTGATTTTATAGTTATTTTTTAACTGATAACATATTTTGGTGTATTTTTGTATGCTGAATCGAATGGTACTAACTAAATTCTTTTAAGTCCAATAGTTCGAGAGATATTTCATATTTTTCTAATTTGGCGCTATCTTTGGCGCCAAAAGCTCAAATTTTCAAGTAATAATTTCTAAAATCTCATTCTCTTCATTCTGTTACTATAGCAAGGGAAGAAATTCAAATTGAATAATTTTTTAATCAATTCTTTTGGTTAAATAATTAAAACAACTATGTCAGTTAGGAAAAATATTACAAACGCCTCAAAAACTAAAACTAAATTTAAAAATTAATAAATCTGTGGTACTTTTTAGCTCACAGGCTATCAAAGCCTGAGAGCTAATGTGCCCGCCCGTTCTGTATGTATGTATGTATGTATGTATGTATGTACGTATGTACGTAACGCGATAACTCTTGATAGAAACATCCGATTTGCTTCAAAATTTTTTCCTAGGTTCATTGTGATAAGGCGCTTCCCTGATTAGTTTTCGGAGTTCATTGGTTAAGGATAAAGGGGGGAAAACGGGGTTAGTCCATCCCCCCCCCCCCCTTAATTCAGAAAAATGGGTTTTTCATGCAAAATCATTCGATTTGCCCCGAATTAGGTATACCGGTTTATTATGCTAAGGAACATCCCTGATTAGTTTTGGGGGTTCATTGGTTAAGGATAAAGGGGGAAAAACGGGGTTAGTCCACCCCCCCCCCTTAATTCAGAAAAATGGGTTTTTCATGCAGAATCATTCGATTTGCTCCGAATTTGGTATACCGGTTTATTATGTTAAGGAACATACCTGATTAGTTTTGGGGATTCATTGGTTAAGGATAAAGGGGGAAAAACGGGGTTAGTCCACCCCCCCTTAATTCAGAAAAATGGGTTTTTCATGCAGAATCATTCGATTTGCTTCGAATTTGGTATACCGGTTTATTATGTTAAGGAACATCCCTGATTAGTTTTGGGAGTTCATTGGTTAAGGATAAAGGGGGAAAAACGGGGTTAGTCCACCTCCCCCCCCACCTTAATTCAGAAAAATGGGTTTTTCATGCAGAATCATTCGATTTGCTCCGAATTTGGTATACCGGTTTATTATGTTAAGGAACATCCCTGATTAGTTTTGGGGGTTCATTGGTTAAGGATAAAGGGGGAAAAACAGGGTTAGTCCACCCCCCCTTAATTCAGAAAAATGGGTTTTTCATGCAGAATCATTCGATTTGCTTCGAATTTGGTATACCGGTTTATTATGTTAAGGAACATCCCTGATTAGTTTTGAGGGTTCATTGGTTAAGGATAAAGGGGGAAAAGGGGGGTTAGTCCCCCCCCTTAATTCAGAAAAATGGGTTTTTCATGCAGAATCATTTAATTTGCTCCGAATTTGGTATACCGGTTTATTATGTTAAGGAACATCCCTGATTAGTTTTGGGAGTTCATTGGTTAAGGATAAAGGGGGAAAAGGGGGGTTAGTCCCCCCCCCCTTAATTCAGAAAAATGGGTTTTTCATGCAGAATCATTTAATTTGCTCCGAATTTGGTATACCGGTTTATTATGTTAAGGAACATCCCTGATTTGTTTTGGGGGTTCATTGGTTAAGGATAAAGGGGGAAAAACGGGGTTAGTCCACCCCACCTTAATTCAGAAAAAAGGGTTTTTCATGCAGAATCATTCGATTTGCTCCGAATTTGGTATACCTGTTTATTATGTTAAGGAACATCCCTGATTAGTTTTGGGGGTTCATTGGTTAAGGATAAAGGGGGAAAAGGGGGGTTAGTCCCCCTCTTAATTCAGAAAAATGGGTTTTTCATGCAGAATCATTTAATTTGCTCCGAATTTGGTATACCGGTTTATTATGTTAAGGAACATCCCTGATTAGTTTTGGGAGTTCATTGGTTAAGGATAAAGGGGGAAAAACGGGGTTAGTCCCCCCCCCCTTAATTCAGAATAATTGGTTTTTCATGCAGAATAATTCGATTTGCTCCGAATTTGGTATACCGGTTTATTATGTTAAGGAACATCCCTGATTAGTTTTGGAGGTTCATTAGTTAAGAATAAAGGGGGGAAAGGAGGCTAGTGCACCTCCTTAATTCAGATAATTGGGTTTTTCATGCAGAATGATTCGATTTGCTCCGAAGTTGGTATACCGGTTCATTATGTTAATGAACTTCCCTGATTAATTTTGGGGGTTCATTGGTTAAGAATAAAGGGGGAAAAGGGGGGCTAGTCCACCTCCTTAATTCAGATAATTGGGTTTTTCATGCAGAATGATTCGATTTGCTCCGAAGTTGGTATACCGGTTTATTATGTTAAGGAACTTCCTTGATTAGTTTTGGGGGTTTATTGTTTAAAGATAAAGGGGGAAGGGGGGCTAGGCCACCCCCCATTATTTATATAAACGGGTTTTTCATGCAGAATTATTCGCTTTGCTCCAAATTTGGTATACCGGTTTATTATGTTAAGGAGCTTCCCTGATTCGTTTTGGCGATTCATTGGTTAAAGATAAAGGGGGGACTAGTCCACCCCCTTAATTTAGATAAATGTTCTTTTTGCAGGATTATTCGATTTGCTCCAGATTTGGTATACCGGTTTATTATGATAAGGGGCTTCCCTGATTAGATTTGGAGGTTCACTGGTTAAGTATAAAGGGGGAAACGGGGCTAATTCCCCTTCACTTAGTTTTTTGAGGGGCATTATTCTTTAAAATAAGTGTATAATATACAATTAGTGTGAATAGCCTGTGAGCTCAATGCCATCAGTTTAGCTGGGCACTTTTCTTTTTTTTAGCTCACAGGCTATCAAAGCCTGAGAGCTAATGTGCCCGCCCGTTCTGTATGTATGTATGTATGTATGTATGTATGTACGTATGTACGTAACGCGATAACTCTTGATAGAAACATCCGATTTGCTTCAAAATTTTTTCCTAGGTTCATTGTGATAAGGCGCTTCCCTGATTAGTTTTGGGAGTTCATTGGTTAAGGATAAAGGGGGAAAAACGGGGTTAGTCCATCCCCCCCCCTTAATTCAGAAAAATGGGTTTTTCATGCAAAATCATTCGATTTGCTCCGAATTAGGTATACCGGTTTATTATGCTAAGGAACATCCCTGATTAGTTTTGGGGGTTCATTGGTTAAGGATAAAGGGGGAAAAACGGGGTTAGTCCACCCCCCCCCCCCTTAATTCAGAAAAATGGGTTTTTCATGCAGAATCATTCGATTTGCTCCGAATTTGGTATACCGGTTTATTATGTTAAGGAACATACCTGATTAGTTTTGGGGATTCATTGGTTAAGGATAAAGGGGGAAAAACGGGGTTAGTCCAACCCCCTTAATTCAGAAAAATGGGTTTTTCATGCAGAATCATTCGATTTGCTCCGAATTTGGTATACCGGTTTATTATGTTAAGGAACATCCCTGATTAGTTTTGGGAGTTCATTGGTTAAGGATAAAGGGGGAAAAACGGGGTTAGTCCACCTCCCCCCCACCTTAATTCAGAAAAATGGGTTTTTCATGCAGAATCATTCGATTTGCTCCGAATTTGGTATACCGGTTTATTATGTTAAGGAACATCCCTGATTAGTTTTGGGGGTTCATTGGTTAAGGATAAAGGGGGAAAAACAGGGTTAGTCCACCCCCCCTTAATTCAGAAAAATGGGTTTTTCATGCAGAATCATTCGATTTGCTTCGAATTTGGTATACCGGTTTATTATGTTAAGGAACATCCCTGATTAGTTTTGAGGGTTCATTGGTTAAGGATAAAGGGGGAAAAGGGGGGTTAGTCCCCCCCCCTTAATTCAGAAAAATGGGTTTTTCATGCAGAATCATTTAATTTGCTCCGAATTTGGTATACCGGTTTATTATGTTAAGGAACATCCCTGATTAGTTTTGGGAGTTCATTGGTTAAGGATAAAGGGGGAAAAGGGGGGTTAGTCCCCCCCCCCCTTAATTCAGAAAAATGGGTTTTTCATGCAGAATCATTTAATTTGCTCCGAATTTGGTATACCGGTTTATTATGTTAAGGAACATCCCTGATTTGTTTTGGGGGTTCATTGGTTAAGGATAAAGGGGGAAAAACGGGGTTAGTCCACCCCACCTTAATTCAGAAAAAAGGGTTTTTCATGCAGAATCATTCGATTTGCTCCGAATTTGGTATACCTGTTTATTATGTTAAGGAACATCCCTGATTAGTTTTGGGGGTTCATTGGTTAAGGATAAAGGGGGAAAAGGGGGGTTAGTCCCCCTCTTAATTCAGAAAAATGGGTTTTTCATGCAGAATCATTTAATTTGCTCCGAATTTGGTATACCGGTTTATTATGTTAAGGAACATCCCTGATTAGTTTTGGGAGTTCATTGGTTAAGGATAAAGGGGGAAAAACGGGGTTAGTCCCCCCCCCTTAATTCAGAATAATTGGTTTTTCATGCAGAATAATTCGATTTGCTCCGAATTTGGTATACCGGTTTATTATGTTAAGGAACATCCCTGATTAGTTTTGGAGGTTCATTAGTTAAGAATAAAGGGGGGAAAGGAGGCTAGTGCACCTCCTTAATTCAGATAATTGGGTTTTTCATGCAGAATGATTCGATTTGCTCCGAAGTTGGTATACCGGTTCATTATGTTAATGAACTTCCCTGATTAATTTTGGGGGTTCATTGGTTAAGAATAAAGGGGGAAAAGGGGGGCTAGTCCACCTCCTTAATTCAGATAATTGGGTTTTTCATGCAGAATGATTCGATTTGCTCCGAAGTTGGTATACCGGTTTATTATGTTAAGGAACTTCCTTGATTAGTTTTGGGGGTTTATTGTTTAAAGATAAAGGGGGAAGGGGGGCTAGGCCACCCCCATTATTTATATAAACGGGTTTTTCATGCAGAATTATTCGCTTTGCTCCAAATTTGGTATACCGGTTTATTATGTTAAGGAGCTTCCCTGATTCGTTTTGGCGATTCATTGGTTAAAGATAAAGGGGGGACTAGTCCACCCCCTTAATTTAGATAAATGTTCTTTTTGCAGGATTATTCGATTTGCTCCAAATTTGGTATACCGGTTTATTATGATAAGGGGCTTCCCTGATTAGATTTGGAGGTTCACTGGTTAAGTATAAAGGGGGAAACGGGGCTAATTCCCCTTCACTTAGTTTTTTGAGGGGCATTATTCTTTAAAATAAGTGTATAATATACAATTAGTGTGAATAGCCTGTGAGCTCAATGCCATCAGTTTAGCTGGGCACTTTTCTTTTTTTTAGCTCACAGGCTATCAAAGCCTGAGAGCTAATGTGCCCGCCCGTTCTGTATGTATGTATGTATGTATGTATGTATGTACGTATGTACGTAACGCGATAACTCTTGATAGAAACATCCGATTTGCTTCAAAATTTTTTCCTAGGTTCATTGTGATAAGGCGCTTCCCTGATTAGTTTTGGGAGTTCATTGGTTAAGGATAAAGGGGGAAAAACGGGGTTAGTCCATCCCCCCCCCCTTAATTCAGAAAAATGGGTTTTTCATGCAAAATCATTCGATTTGCTCCGAATTAGGTATACCGGTTTATTATGCTAAGGAACATCCCTGATTAGTTTTGGGGGTTCATTGGTTAAGGATAAAGGGGGAAAAACGGGGTTAGTCCACCCCCCCCCCCCCCTTAATTCAGAAAAATGGGTTTTTCATGCAGAATCATTCGATTTGCTCCGAATTTGGTATACCGGTTTATTATGTTAAGGAACATACCTGATTAGTTTTGGGGATTCATTGGTTAAGGATAAAGGGGGAAAAACGGGGTTAGTCCAACCCCCTTAATTCAGAAAAATGGGTTTTTCATGCAGAATCATTCGATTTGCTCCGAATTTGGTATACCGGTTTATTATGTTAAGGAACATCCCTGATTAGTTTTGGGAGTTCATTGGTTAAGGATAAAGGGGGAAAAACGGGGTTAGTCCACCTCCCCCCCACCTTAATTCAGAAAAATGGGTTTTTCATGCAGAATCATTCGATTTGCTCCGAATTTGGTATACCGGTTTATTATGTTAAGGAACATCCCTGATTAGTTTTGGGGGTTCATTGGTTAAGGATAAAGGGGGAAAAACAGGGTTAGTCCACCCCCCCTTAATTCAGAAAAATGGGTTTTTCATGCAGAATCATTCGATTTGCTTCGAATTTGGTATACCGGTTTATTATGTTAAGGAACATCCCTGATTAGTTTTGAGGGTTCATTGGTTAAGGATAAAGGGGGAAAAGGGGGGTTAGTCCCCCCCCCTTAATTCAGAAAAATGGGTTTTTCATGCAGAATCATTTAATTTGCTCCGAATTTGGTATACCGGTTTATTATGTTAAGGAACATCCCTGATTAGTTTTGGGAGTTCATTGGTTAAGGATAAAGGGGGAAAAGGGGGGTTAGTCCCCCCCCCCTTAATTCAGAAAAATGGGTTTTTCATGCAGAATCATTTAATTTGCTCCGAATTTGGTATACCGGTTTATTATGTTAAGGAACATCCCTGATTTGTTTCGGGGGTTCATTGGTTAAGGATAAAGGGGGAAAAACGGGGTTAGTCCACCCCACCTTAATTCAGAAAAAAGGGTTTTTCATGCAGAATCATTCGATTTGCTCCGAATTTGGTATACCTGTTTATTATGTTAAGGAACATCCCTGATTAGTTTTGGGGGTTCATTGGTTAAGGATAAAGGGGGAAAAGGGGGGTTAGTCCCCCTCTTAATTCAGAAAAATGGGTTTTTCATGCAGAATCATTTAATTTGCTCCGAATTTGGTATACCGGTTTATTATGTTAAGGAACATCCCTGATTAGTTTTGGGAGTTCATTGGTTAAGGATAAAGGGGGAAAAACGGGGTTAGCCCCCCCCCCCCCTTAATTCAGAATAATTGGTTTTTCATGCAGAATAATTCGATTTGCTCCGAATTTGGTATACCGGTTTATTATGTTAAGGAACATCCCTGATTAGTTTTGGAGGTTCATTAGTTAAGAATAAAGGGGGGAAAGGAGGCTAGTGCACCTCCTTAATTCAGATAATTGGGTTTTTCATGCAGAATGATTCGATTTGCTCCGAAGTTGGTATACCGGTTCATTATGTTAATGAACTTCCCTGATTAATTTTGGGGGTTCATTGGTTAAGAATAAAGGGGGAAAAGGGGGGCTAGTCCACCTCCTTAATTCAGATAATTGGGTTTTTCATGCAGAATGATTCGATTTGCTCCGAAGTTGGTATACCGGTTTATTATGTTAAGGAACTTCCTTGATTAGTTTTGGGGGTTTATTGTTTAAAGATAAAGGGGGAAGGGGGGCTAGGCCACCCCCCATTATTTATATAAACGGGTTTTTCATGCAGAATTATTCGCTTTGCTCCAAATTTGGTATACCGGTTTATTATGTTAAGGAGCTTCCCTGATTCGTTTTGGCGATTCATTGGTTAAAGATAAAGGGGGGACTAGTCCACCCCCTTAATTTAGATAAATGTTCTTTTTGCAGGATTATTCGATTTGCTCCAAATTTGGTATACCGGTTTATTATGATAAGGGGCTTCCCTGATTAGATTTGGAGGTTCACTGGTTAAGTATAAAGGGGGAAACGGGGCTAATTCCCCTTCACTTAGTTTTTTGAGGGGCATTATTCTTTAAAATAAGTGTATAATATACAATTAGTGTGAATAGCCTGTGAGCTCAATGCCATCAGTTTAGCTGGGCACTTTTCTTTTTTTTAGCTCACAGGCTATCAAAGCCTGAGAGCTAATGTGCCCGCCCGTTCTGTATGTATGTATGTATGTATGTATGTATGTACGTATGTACGTAACGCGATAACTCTTGATAGAAACATCCGATTTGCTTCAAAATTTTTTCCTAGGTTCATTGTGATAAGGCGCTTCCCTGATTAGTTTTGGGAGTTCATTGGTTAAGGATAAAGGGGGAAAAACGGGGTTAGTCCATCCCCCCCCCTTAATTCAGAAAAATGGGTTTTTCATGCAAAATCATTCGATTTGCTCCGAATTAGGTATACCGGTTTATTATGCTAAGGAACATCCCTGATTAGTTTTGGGGGTTCATTGGTTAAGGATAAAGGGGGAAAAACGGGGTTAGTCCACCCCCCCCCCTTAATTCAGAAAAATGGGTTTTTCATGCAGAATCATTCGATTTGCTCCGAATTTGGTATACCGGTTTATTATGTTAAGGAACATACCTGATTAGTTTTGGGGATTCATTGGTTAAGGATAAAGGGGGAAAAACGGGGTTAGTCCAACCCCCTTAATTCAGAAAAATGGGTTTTTCATGCAGAATCATTCGATTTGCTCCGAATTTGGTATACCGGTTTATTATGTTAAGGAACATCCCTGATTAGTTTTGGGAGTTCATTGGTTAAGGATAAAGGGGGAAAAACGGGGTTAGTCCACCTCCCCCCCACCTTAATTCAGAAAAATGGGTTTTTCATGCAGAATCATTCGATTTGCTCCGAATTTGGTATACCGGTTTATTATGTTAAGGAACATCCCTGATTAGTTTTGGGGGTTCATTGGTTAAGGATAAAGGGGGAAAAACAGGGTTAGTCCACCCCCCCTTAATTCAGAAAAATGGGTTTTTCATGCAGAATCATTCGATTTGCTTCGAATTTGGTATACCGGTTTATTATGTTAAGGAACATCCCTGATTAGTTTTGAGGGTTCATTGGTTAAGGATAAAGGGGGAAAAGGGGGGTTAGTCCCCCCCCCTTAATTCAGAAAAATGGGTTTTTCATGCAGAATCATTTAATTTGCTCCGAATTTGGTATACCGGTTTATTATGTTAAGGAACATCCCTGATTAGTTTTGGGAGTTCATTGGTTAAGGATAAAGGGGGAAAAGGGGGGTTAGTCCCCCCCCCCTTAATTCAGAAAAATGGGTTTTTCATGCAGAATCATTTAATTTGCTCCGAATTTGGTATACCGGTTTATTATGTTAAGGAACATCCCTGATTTGTTTTGGGGGTTCATTGGTTAAGGATAAAGGGGGAAAAACGGGGTTAGTCCACCCCACCTTAATTCAGAAAAAAGGGTTTTTCATGCAGAATCATTCGATTTGCTCCGAATTTGGTATACCTGTTTATTATGTTAAGGAACATCCCTGATTAGTTTTGGGGGTTCATTGGTTAAGGATAAAGGGGGAAAAGGGGGGTTAGTCCCCCTCTTAATTCAGAAAAATGGGTTTTTCATGCAGAATCATTTAATTTGCTCCGAATTTGGTATACCGGTTTATTATGTTAAGGAACATCCCTGATTAGTTTTGGGAGTTCATTGGTTAAGGATAAAGGGGGAAAAACGGGGTTAGTCCCCCCCCCCTTAATTCAGAATAATTGGTTTTTCATGCAGAATAATTCGATTTGCTCCGAATTTGGTATACCGGTTTATTATGTTAAGGAACATCCCTGATTAGTTTTGGAGGTTCATTAGTTAAGAATAAAGGGGGGAAAGGAGGCTAGTGCACCTCCTTAATTCAGATAATTGGGTTTTTCATGCAGAATGATTCGATTTGCTCCGAAGTTGGTATACCGGTTCATTATGTTAATGAACTTCCCTGATTAATTTTGGGGGTTCATTGGTTAAGAATAAAGGGGGAAAAGGGGGGCTAGTCCACCTCCTTAATTCAGATAATTGGGTTTTTCATGCAGAATGATTCGATTTGCTCCGAAGTTGGTATACCGGTTTATTATGTTAAGGAACTTCCTTGATTAGTTTTGGTGGTTTATTGTTTAAAGATAAAGGGGGAAGGGGGGCTAGGCCACCCCCATTATTTATATAAACGGGTTTTTCATGCAGAATTATTCGCTTTGCTCCAAATTTGGTATACCGGTTTATTATGTTAAGGAGCTTCCCTGATTCGTTTTGGCGATTCATTGGTTAAAGATAAAGGGGGGACTAGTCCACCCCCTTAATTTAGATAAATGTTCTTTTTGCAGGATTATTCGATTTGCTCCAAATTTGGTATACCGGTTTATTATGATAAGGGGCTTCCCTGATTAGATTTGGAGGTTCACTGGTTAAGTATAAAGGGGGAAACGGGGCTAATTCCCCTTCACTTAGTTTTTTGAGGGGCATTATTCTTTAAAATAAGTGTATAATATACAATTAGTGTGAATAGCCTGTGAGCTCAATGCCATCAGTTTAGCTGGGCACTTTTCTTTTTTTTAGCTCACAGGCTATCAAAGCCTGAGAGCTAATGTGCCCGCCCGTTCTGTATGTATGTATGTATGTATGTATGTATGTACGTATGTACGTAACGCGATAACTCTTGATAGAAACATCCGATTTGCTTCAAAATTTTTTCCTAGGTTCATTGTGATAAGGCGCTTCCCTGATTAGTTTTGGGAGTTCATTGGTTAAGGATAAAGGGGGAAAAACGGGGTTAGTCCATCCCCCCCCCCCCCTTAATTCAGAAAAATGGGTTTTTCATGCAAAATCATTCGATTTGCTCCGAATTAGGTATACCGGTTTATTATGCTAAGGAACATCCCTGATTAGTTTTGGGGGTTCATTGGTTAAGGATAAAGGGGGAAAAACGGGGTTAGTCCACCCCCCCCCCCTTAATTCAGAAAAATGGGTTTTTCATGCAGAATCATTCGATTTGCTCCGAATTTGGTATACCGGTTTATTATGTTAAGGAACATACCTGATTAGTTTTGGGGATTCATTGGTTAAGGATAAAGGGGGAAAAACGGGGTTAGTCCAACCCCCTTAATTCAGAAAAATGGGTTTTTCATGCAGAATCATTCGATTTGCTCCGAATTTGGTATACCGGTTTATTATGTTAAGGAACATCCCTGATTAGTTTTGGGAGTTCATTGGTTAAGGATAAAGGGGGAAAAACGGGGTTAGTCCACCTCCCCCCCACCTTAATTCAGAAAAATGGGTTTTTCATGCAGAATCATTCGATTTGCTCCGAATTTGGTATACCGGTTTATTATGTTAAGGAACATCCCTGATTAGTTTTGGGGGTTCATTGGTTAAGGATAAAGGGGGAAAAACAGGGTTAGTCCACCCCCCCTTAATTCAGAAAAATGGGTTTTTCATGCAGAATCATTCGATTTGCTTCGAATTTGGTATACCGGTTTATTATGTTAAGGAACATCCCTGATTAGTTTTGAGGGTTCATTGGTTAAGGATAAAGGGGGAAAAGGGGGGTTAGTCCCCCCCCTTAATTCAGAAAAATGGGTTTTTCATGCAGAATCATTTAATTTGCTCCGAATTTGGTATACCGGTTTATTATGTTAAGGAACATCCCTGATTAGTTTTGGGAGTTCATTGGTTAAGGATAAAGGGGGAAAAGGGGGGTTAGTCCCCCCCCCCTTAATTCAGAAAAATGGGTTTTTCATGCAGAATCATTTAATTTGCTCCGAATTTGGTATACCGGTTTATTATGTTAAGGAACATCCCTGATTTGTTTCGGGGGTTCATTGGTTAAGGATAAAGGGGGAAAAACGGGGTTAGTCCACCCCACCTTAATTCAGAAAAAAGGGTTTTTCATGCAGAATCATTCGATTTGCTCCGAATTTGGTATACCTGTTTATTATGTTAAGGAACATCCCTGATTAGTTTTGGGGGTTCATTGGTTAAGGATAAAGGGGGAAAAGGGGGGTTAGTCCCCCTCTTAATTCAGAAAAATGGGTTTTTCATGCAGAATCATTTAATTTGCTCCGAATTTGGTATACCGGTTTATTATGTTAAGGAACATCCCTGATTAGTTTTGGGAGTTCATTGGTTAAGGATAAAGGGGGAAAAACGGGGTTAGTCCCCCCCCCCTTAATTCAGAATAATTGGTTTTTCATGCAGAATAATTCGATTTGCTCCGAATTTGGTATACCGGTTTATTATGTTAAGGAACATCCCTGATTAGTTTTGGAGGTTCATTAGTTAAGAATAAAGGGGGGAAAGGAGGCTAGTGCACCTCCTTAATTCAGATAATTGGGTTTTTCATGCAGAATGATTCGATTTGCTCCGAAGTTGGTATACCGGTTCATTATGTTAATGAACTTCCCTGATTAATTTTGGGGGTTCATTGGTTAAGAATAAAGGGGGAAAAGGGGGGCTAGTCCACCTCCTTAATTCAGATAATTGGGTTTTTCATGCAGAATGATTCGATTTGCTCCGAAGTTGGTATACCGGTTTATTATGTTAAGGAACTTCCTTGATTAGTTTTGGGGGTTTATTGTTTAAAGATAAAGGGGGAAGGGGGGCTAGGCCACCCCCCATTATTTATATAAACGGGTTTTTCATGCAGAATTATTCGCTTTGCTCCAAATTTGGTATACCGGTTTATTATGTTAAGGAGCTTCCCTGATTCGTTTTGGCGATTCATTGGTTAAAGATAAAGGGGGGACTAGTCCACCCCCTTAATTTAGATAAATGTTCTTTTTGCAGGATTATTCGATTTGCTCCAAATTTGGTATACCGGTTTATTATGATAAGGGGCTTCCCTGATTAGATTTGGAGGTTCACTGGTTAAGTATAAAGGGGGAAACGGGGCTAATTCCCCTTCACTTAGTTTTTTGAGGGGCATTATTCTTTAAAATAAGTGTATAATATACAATTAGTGTGAATAGCCTGTGAGCTCAATGCCATCAGTTTAGCTGGGCACTTTTCTTTTTTATTACTTCTACGAACACCATGCGAAAATGTATGATATCGCGCCATTTATTTCAACCCTAATCGTGCAAACGATTTTTATTACAAACCATGCCAAGCATTAACCTTTGCTAATTATTGAGCGTGAATATTTTTTATAAGAATTATTCCATCGTAATCTGGCAAAACTTTTAATTTTGTTATTTATTCTTAATTATAGCTTACATTTATTACTGATAGTGACATAGATTTTACCATTTGGCAGTTATCTGATGACGAGAAAGCTACAATAAAATTATTTCAAAAGTTAGGAATTATAGATATAAAAATGTTTTGCTCGAAGAACCATAAATATCTTTATTCAAAGAATGAAATATTTACTGCAATGTAAGACATAGGTATTACGTACGCCACGCTGCAGAAGTACTAAAAGACATTTACAATTTCAAGACTGCAGTTTAAATTGACTATATTTCCTTAGTTGCAAAATATTAATTTGTTCTGTTATTATAAGTACTTTTTTTTATTGATTTAAAAAACTGGTGGGTTAAGTCTAATTTTCAAAAGTTATATTTTTAAAATGCTCATATTTTTATGACCATTTTTTTTTCAAATGTTTTATTTCATTTTATAGCCAATAGCAGTTTTTATATTGCGCGTGTGTAAATTACAAAACACTCTTTTATGCTGAAATAATTTTTTTTGGTTTAAGGTGTTTTTTCTTATTATTATTTTTTCTTTTCACCATCTTCTATATATATAAAAGCCGTTCTCTGCGTGTATGTCCTTTATACAAATCTTTAATTTTTGACCGTTTTGCACGAAACTTGCTGTACATAGGCTTTAGAACGTGGAATAGATCCCTGTCACCTTTAAAAAATCATCAGACCAATATTTATCCCTTTTTTCTATCATCTTTCATAATTTAACATTATAGAAATATCTCATTTTAAATTTTCAAATTCAATAGCTTCTTTCCTGTTGCCACACGTCTAAAAAACTGCTCAATAATTTAAAAAAAATAATAACTCGAGTACTTTGTTTTATTAGCCAATAAAAATTCAGACTCGACTGCTATATTTGTACATTTTTGAAATCGACGTCATTCTAATCAGAAAATGCACATTTTTATATATTTATGTAAAAACTTTAACTAAGCATGTTTTAAAATGAGCTTAGAAGTACTTTAGTTGAATGTTAAAAAATCTATTTTAATGAAGTCGTTTCAATATCAAGAATCAAATAAGGAAAATTACAATAGTAAAAAAAAAAAAAAAAAATCGTTTGCTAGATATGACGTCAATGTCATCAATATAATTTCAAACTGGCTCTAAAAACTGGATGCTACAATTTATTCCCTATTTCTTTGTAATCTTTAATTATATCATTTAGATAAATGTTTTAATACCTGAAATGCAATGATAACATTCTACGATTTGTATCGAATACGGTTATATAAAATACGATTTTTGTACGATTTATATTAAATAGAAATTATATCTACTATTTTTTAGGGTAAGCTTTTTTTCTTTTTTAAACAAAATTTCATGACTGACAGACTTTTTTGTTAGACGTTGAAATAATGGGATGCATGATGTTTAGAGATTAAATTGCAGTAAAAGCGTAATTTATGGTACGGTTAGGTTGTTGCCACCAACAATATGGTGCTAGGCGTTACTCATAGATATGTCTTTTCTTCCTAATATTGCATTAATAGCAAACGGATATATCTTTCTGAATTGGGTTACAGGTATATTTAAAAATATATCCGTGATTGAAAATTAATTTAAAATGGATAAACAATCCGTAAATTGAGACAAGCTTTTCAAAAAAAAAAAAAAAAAAAAATACTGAAAGTACTTTTTGTATTCTATTAGATTTTGGAATAATCAAATGTGCGATGTTTAAAGGTCAAATTGCAGTAAAAGTTAAATTTATGGTTGGGTTAGGTTATTTCCACCAACAATATGATGCTAGAGTTACTCATAGTTCATCAATGTCTTTACTTTATAATATTGCATTAAGAGCAAACAGGTATATCTTTCGTAATTGGGCTGCATGTAGGGATGAGATTTCCACGTTTTTGCACACCGGTATATTCTTAAAGAAAATGTTGTTCTGTTAAATTAAGAGAGTGTCCCGATTAAATGAAATATCATTTACTCTAACAAAATACTGGTGTGAAAAAATGCGGAAATCTTATCCCTGGCTGCATGCAAATAAAAAATATCCATGATTGAAAATTAATTTAAAATCCATTCACATGAAAAAATTGAGATACAATTTTCAAATAAATTTCATTTGACAGAAGCTTTTTCTATTCGACAGTGTGAAAAACAAAATTGTATGATGATCATAAGTTAAAAAAATTTTAGTAAAGGCAAAATTTATGGGTTAGGTCATTGCCATCATCAGTATAATGTCACAATTGGCATTGTGTTTGTAGTTTATATATATATATATATATATATATATTCTGAAGATGACTCAATGAAAGAGTCGAAACATGTAAATTTTTAATATTTTTAATGTTTTTTATTATTTAAATGACGCTTTTTAAGCAAATAATTGTACTTTAATATATGTTATGACATTTGTTTGGAATATACATTATTATGGTATAGTTAATAGTAGACGCAATTAAAACTATTTTACTTATATTTCTTATCGGTCTTTTAACGATTCGTGGACGGTAATGCACCAATCTCAGTTATTGTCACTGCCGTATTATTTCATTTTAATGTATTTTACCCGGGTGGACCATTATTATTGACGCGAGCGAAGCCGGGTAGATCTGCTAGTATATATATATATATATACGTATATATATATATATATATATATATTAAATTGTAATTAATTATTCTTTTAAGGGGCACAGGACCTTTAAACTTTCAAAAAATCAGTTTACTGTTTTTGGCTTATTCTGAATGTGTTAAAATTTCTCAACAGTATGCAAAAAAACTCCATTAAAAAATCTGCTTTATTTCTTGAGTTATAATCCTTTATAGACAGTGAGTAAAATTGAATGTCCATAGATATTTAAACTTTAAAAGCGTTTTCTCAGATTAGTAAATTTGGAGTTTGCGCTCACTGTTACTTTTAAACTATGTAAGATACAGCTATAAAAAAATTAACCAAATATGCGTTCCTTTATAGTCTAGAAGCTAAAACAAACGAAAAAAAATCTAATTTTTTGATTATTATTTTTTTTTAATTTGAAAAACTTGAAAAAAATTTAGAACTGTTTAAACTTTTTTTTTTTGAGCTACAATTAAATTTTAAATAAAACTATTTGCGTATATTTTGGATTTAAGTTAGAAGTAGGTGTGTTATGATTCTATTTTGTTCAAAAATGGTTTTCTATATGCATAATTCAGAGTTTTATCATGCGCGCAGCACTTAATCACGCATTAGTGAGACGAATTTTTAAATTTAAAATTTATATATTACTTTTGTACATACAGCATTTATTTTCATAGATAATGTAGTTGGGGATGTATACTTAAAGCAAAAAGGGGGAAAAAGATCTTAATTGCATATTGTTTGTGTTTTGGTGCTTTGAAGAAGGCGATGTTTTTGATTGTTTCGACAAACTCAAAGGTCCTGTGCCCCCTTAATTAAAAATAACGCGTCCTGGGACAATAACGCCACATTAAGGTTCTACCAATTTTCACTGATTAGTTTTAGACTTTTGTTTTTGAACAAATATAGGATTTGACACAGCAAATTATTAACTATGTATACAAGAAAGTTTATTTTAGAAGATATGTATTCGTAAAATGCAATGGCGTGATTTTTTGACCAATGCTATTTGATGTTATTACCCACCTATGTGCGTAATAACGCAATGCAAACAAAACTATAAAGTAAGATGGAATTATGGTTTGTAAATTGCCCAATTCTAAAGATACAAACTCTACAGCCCTAGAAATTGACAAATATCTCTTACTTATCATTAATTGCGATATCAGGATCCAATAATAATAATTAGATATTTTATTCTTCTGACATGAAAAAATTAGCAGCACTTAAAAGATACAAATTTCTCTTTATCCTTTTTTGTTTTCAACAATGACAATAACGCTCTCTTGTGCATACAATAAAAAATAAACCCTCTTCGGATGTAGTCCCAGCGCTGAGAAGAATCAACCGGAGTAACAATGCCAGTAGATGGCGTTGTTACCCCTGTATATTTATTTTGCAGTAAATTTTAATCTACAAACACGCTGGCAAATACATCCAAAGTCTCCCACAGCATTTTGAAAGTACATGAAACACAGTACAAATTTATATAATAAGCAAATTATTTGCTAATAAATAGGTAGTCTTCAGATCACAGAACATACGTCGCAACTTTAGTTCGGGGCGTTGATTCTTACATGAACCTTCCAGAGATAATGTCTACAAATGTAGCAAATTAACTTTTATCAGTAGTTTGTGATTCAAATGAATTAGAGCGCCTCTGTGCAGAACCCGTAGGTGCCATCTCCCGGATTCCTTCATTATTACGCGTAATATTAGCACTTGGCTTTTTTACCCACCCTAGCGTTATTACCCCAGAACACCTTATCAATTTTCTAAAATGTATTTTTGCTACGTAACATGCCCACTTTCACTTAAAAAAATACATAGATCTTTGAAATTATAACTGAATATTTACAAACAAAACATAATCAATAGGCTCAATAATAATTTGGCATGTGTCAAAGTCTACTAACGTTAGTAGACTTAGTATATAAATATTTTATACACACGAACACTCTTCATATCTTGAGTTTCTCAACGTTCCTGGCATTAGGCTTTTACTTTCTCTATGATATCGAATAATTAAACTATTAAGATTGCTAAGTTGCATTGTTGAGGATGTTGGTTACCCCACATATATATGTAGAATACTGTTCAAATTATTATGGTAAGAATAAAATATACACATCAATCAGCCTATGAATTTGTTTATTGAATTACATTTAATATTGGGTAAATATATATACATTACTTACAATGAGCTTAGTTATAAACCTCTATTCATCGCTTTTAGTACTTCGTATATCTCAATTTAGCAACTATGACTGTCTTTATACGTCTGGAATCTCTTAAATGTACTTCTGAATCAATCATTCCATTTCATACTATGATGTCATGAACGAATTAATCACTTAATTAGTTGAACTTGTTTGTTGCTGCATTTTTTTTTTTTACTCTGATCACGCCGCACCATGTTGTTTACTTTATCGTGACTTCCAGACCCAAAACTGTACGAATCAAGGCATGTTTATGCAAATGGCATGTCTCACTGTGTTTTCGAATTAAATATTTAAGGTTAACAGTCATGCTGTAAAATAAAAAATATTTAACTAGCAAATGAAAAACTGTAAGCCGTTAAGTTCACATTCATGTTTCAGTATCAAAGTCTTGTTTCTAGGTGTCGCTAAACATAACAAAACACGCCTCAAATATAATAAAATACAAAAATAGACGCATAATACTCAGTTACCAATATAATTTGACCAGTACCGTATATACAATGCAACAACACCAACCAAATGTGATACAATAAACCCAGAAAGAAGGCGTGTGGCCATACGGATGTGTGTTTACGTGTGTGTGTGAGAGAAAACTATCATTTACAAAGTCGAGTTTTTGAAGTTTTAAGTCTGTAATGTGTTTACATTATTATATTTCTCTTAAAAATATGTTCCAAATGAATAATTTTATTTCGCCCAATATGAAAACAAAGACAAATATATTTACTAAAAAGTATATAATAAAATGCTAACAAAATGAAAGTTTTTCCTTCTCCTTTCAGATATAAAATTTTAAAACCGGAAATGAAAATTCTGACATGTTAAACGATCCCAGCAGTTTCTTTTCCCTCCAAATGAAGAAAGACAGAAGAAATAAATAAAAATATGACTTTAATTTCAGCATGAAAAATGATCTAGAGCATCTCTGAATATCTAACTTTTGAATAAATTGATTTTTAGATGCAATATATTTTTTATCGATTTCCATCAGTCTTATTTCTTTTACAAACTTTGTGTTTTATGATGTATTATACCGTTCTCAAAGAGATGGAAATTTTAAATTGAAAGAAGCCTGTAAAAAATGTTTAAAACTGTTCTTATTTCTTTTAAAGTTATACAGTTATTTTAAAAGAGAAGCTTTTTATTAATATGAAGCACGTTTATCTGTCTTTCTGAAAACAAATATTAAAAGATTTCTAAATACACATTTTTTAATGATCTTACAGGAAACTATCTTTTACGTTAATCGAAAGAAATTTTATTAGTCGTGAATCGATATACATTTGTATCGTGAAAAATTACTTTTTAAATCAAAATTAAACTGATATTAAAAGATTGTTTGTATATTAGTGCTTATCTTATTGCACTAATATTTACTTATTAAAAGCGTCCAGGTATATGGTAATGACAGTAGTTTTATTTAACTGAGGTTTAAATTAAACTTGCGAGTTTAATTTTCCTTACCATTTTACCCCTATAACTTTCTATTTTCTTCTAAATTTTTAATTATAAGGAATTTGCATTGAACCCACAGGACATCCAAATAAGAAATAATAACTATGTAGTATTTTTAGTACAAAAATTGGGTATAACATTGTCTTAAAGAGGTGTTAAAGAAGGGACCGAATGAAAAAAAAAGGGGATGGTTTTGCAAAAACGGGATGGTGTTGCAAAAAAGGGATGGTAATGAAAAAAGAGAGATGGTAAGGATGGGATGGTAATGAAAAAAAAAAGGATGGTAAGGATGGGACGGTAAGGAAAATTACAACTATTTTGGGCCAAATCATGTTAAGACTAAGTGATAACCACAAAGTTCATTGATTTTTAGAAACAGTTATTTACATTGGATTAAGTTATTATTATTTTTTTAGTTTACCTCGAAAAGTGCAGGAATAAACCTTGGGGACGATAAGACTAACAATAAAGCCACGATCTTGATATTCATATTTAAATGCTAATTTAAATTTTGCAGTAAATTTCCTATTAAAGAATTTTAGACATTCTTTCTCTAGCATACGTCTGCATGAGAAAAATACTTGAAAAAAAAATCTGTAGGTGCATCTGAAGTGATTTTCTGTATAAGCTTATCAAGAGGGATGGTAAGGATGAAAAACCCAGGGACAGAGTTAAAAAAATAATATAAACCGTAAAAATGTGTGCAAGTTAATTTTTCACTAAATGTATATATATAAAACAATTGTCCCAGTTTCGGAAAAAAAAAATCATCGAATTACTTTTATGGAAACAAACCTTAAAAATCAGCATCAGGGACACGGGACGGTATAGGAGTTTTCCTGGTATTTGGACCCCCAACATTGTCCAAATCTTATTTATATCCTTAATATTGTTATGCAATCATGTAATGGTATGTTCCCCAGTATATGAAATAAAAAACACAAGAAAATGTATTAAAATAAAAATCTTTATTCAGAGACATAAAAGTCAAGAGTTTGTGAGAATGCTCCATATATAGGGTGATTCAGAACGCTTTGCCAATAATTGACATGTAGGTTAGGAAGACCATAACATTCAAGTCTCATCCAATATAGTACGGAAGCTCCCGAAAATATCTCTAGGAGCTCTAAGTCAACCCAAATTCCTCCTGATACTAAAATGAGAATATGGAGGCCTCCTGAGGAATAAACTGTTAAAATTTCCTCAGGAGTGTGCTCCCAGTGACGTCCTACGGAGCAACGTCCGAGGATTGAAAGAAGCCTGTAAAAAATGTTTAAAACTGTTCTTATTTCTTTTAAAGTTATACAGTTATTTTAAAAGAGAAGATTTTTATTAATATGAAGCACGTTTATCTGTCTTTCTGAAAACAAATATTAAAAGATTTCTAAATACACATTTTTTAATGATCTTACAGGAAACTATCTTTTATGTTAATCGAAAGAAATTTTATTAGTCGTGAATCGATATACATTTGTATCGTGAAAAATTACTTTTTAAATCAAAATTAAACTGATATTAAAAGATTGTTTGTATATTAGTGCTTATCTTATTGCACTAATATTTACTTATTAAAATCGTCCAGGTATATGGTAATGACAGTAGTTTTATTTAACTGAGGTTTAAATTAAACTTGCGAGTTTAATTTTCCTTACCATTTTACCCCTATAACTTTCTATTTTCTTCTAATTTTTCACTACATATTTATATAAAACAATTGTCCCAGTTTCGGAAAAAAAAATCATCGAATTACTTTTATGGAAACAAAACTTAAAAATCAGTATCAGGGACACGGGACGGTATAGGAGTTTTCCTGGTATTTGGACCCCCAACATTGTCCAAATCTTATTTATATCCTTAATATTGTTATGCAATCATGCAATGGTATGTTCCCCAGTATATGAAATAAAAAACACAAGAAAATGTATTAAAATAAAAATCTTTATTCAGAGACATAAAAGTCAAGAGTTTGTGAGAATGCTCCATATATAGGGTGATTCAGAACGCTTTGCCAATAATTGACATGTAGGTTAGGAAGACCATAACATTCAAGTCTCATCCAATATAGTACGGAAGCTCCCGAAAATATCTCTAGGAGCTCTAAGTCAACCCAAATTCCTCCTGATACTAAAATGAGAATATGGAGGCCTCCTGAGGAATAAACTGTTAAAATTTCCTCAGGAGTGTGCTCCCAGTGACGTCCTACGGAGCAACGTCCGAGGACGTCAGTCCTGAGAAAGTACCAAGGAAGCCATTCCTGGATAGCTGTCATGTTTTTATTTAAAAGCCTTGGCTTCCGAACCTGGTACTTTACAAATGAAATTAAATACCTTCCTTTTGCAATATAGGAAAATGCCTTATGTTATAACGGGGGTGAGTCCTGCATCTCTATTTCTAAAACGTCATATAAGAACAAAAAATAGATTTGATAGTAAGAAATGTTACAAATTTCGTTCAGGATAAACAAGATGCGAAAAAGCCCAAAGTTAAAATAAAATAATTTGAAATTAACCAGAAGTAGCTGTAAAAAAATATATTCCCGAAGCCAAGTGGAAAATTGGTCGAATAATAGCAAGAGAAGTAAAATTACATTATAGAGTTCAAGTTCGAAAAAGGCATGTTGATCAAATATCTAATGTAGGCTCAGAGATTTCTTTATTTAATGATACAAATACTGAAGAAAGTGATACAGGAAATTTCAGAAGTGAAAATGCAATTGAGAAACAAGGTGATTTTCGACCAATACAGCCTAGTATCGCAGATCCACATCCAGTTGATTCTATTAAGCCAGGTCCTACACCAACTGACTCTCATTCTGATTCTCCAAAACCTTATGTTCCCACTAGTTCAATAGTTGATGCTGCTGAACCTATTAAACTTAATTCTTCTTCTCCTGCTCCACGGGTACTAAGAAGATCCGGTCGATACAGAAGACCTCCTAACAGACTCAAATATTAAGTGGGGGGTAGAGCTGTCATGTTTGTATTTAAATTTATTAACACTAGATGGCAGCATCAAAGTTTTCTTTCCACCCACAATTTTTTTTCAGAGATTCTGTTCTGTTTACTTTTGTTGTCATGTGACTGACGTTCTGCAAGTTATGTTTGTGAAGTGCTTATTAAATGTTTAAAAGTTTACAAGCGACCTCGTTATTAAGAGTTATGTTAATCATTATTAGTTAATTACTAAATATACAATAGACATAAAAGTCAAAAGTTTGTGAGAGTACCCAATAAATAGGGTGATTCAGAACGTTTTGCCAATAACCGACATAGGAAGACGATAACAAGCAGACTCGTCCAATATAGTACGGAAGCTCCCGAGAAATTCTCTAGGAGCTCTAAGTCATCCCAAATTCTTACTGATACTAAAATGACTATATGGGGACTTCCTCAGAAATAAAATAGGCCAAATAGCTGAAACTGCAACAATGAAACATTTAAAGAGCAAGAAGTAAAAAATAAATTATAAAAAAAATCCAAAGTTTTTTAATATAGTATTTTCAATATGTTTTTGTCAAGTTATTGTTTAAGATTATATTAAGATTTATACTTTTATTTTAGAAATCTTAAAATGATAGTTTAAATAATGTGAAAATTTTCTGTTGCCCTGTCTTGAAAAAGAAACGGATAAAAATTATTTATTTTTTTAATAATTTTCACTAATAGATATTTATATTGGGCGTGTAAAAATCAGTATTTTTTTCATTGCTGAACTCGCTTCCCACGACAAATTAATACATTGTAACGGAAATTTTTGAAAAAAAAAAAACATTAAAAAAAATCGTTGTGATTTTCAAGATGACCACTGAATGTTTCTCTTTTTACTTGTATACTTATTCATTTTAAACTAGATACATATATAGATAAGAAATATTCATATTTTAAATACCAAAAGCTAGAAAATATTATTCTCATTCTTCACCTACTTTAAAAATAAGGTGGTTCCTAATTCGACGCGTTTTATATATATATATATATATATGTGTGTGTGTGTGTGATATCTAGCGATTTCTTTAAAACTATGCGACCGATTTTTATGATTTTTTCTTATTATTATTTAAAGAGGATGCTGTCGCATATGTTTCATTAAATTTCCTCCAAATTCTTTCATTACTGTTTAGAAATTCAACTAAAATAAAAAATAAAAATAAACACATAAAAATATTTTACTGAAGAGGTTATTTTATTTTATTTTATATTATTTTATATTATTTGTTTTATTTATTTATTTATTTATTTATATTGATTAAAGTGTTTATATTATAAACTATAAAATTTACTTTAGGAATTAGAAAAATAAAGGACATTTATGTTATCTTAAATAATTATTGATACCCTTTTTTTAGTTATAAATTTAATCTTGCATCTAATTTATATCAAAGTAAATGCAGTTTTATTTGATATAAAAATACACAATTCCTGCTATACGAAGCATAAGAAATATACATGTTTTCTATTTACTGGCTTTCATAAAAGGAGAAAAAAATGTATGAATATCTTATAAATGATTCTTGTTAAACGGCCCTGTAATGTGATCGGTAGAGCGCGTGTCCATAATTTGTGAGTACCCAGGTTCAAACCCCGGAGGCGGAAGAAGGTAAGAAAAGTGTTTCCATGAAATATAGTCATATATTCCGTAATCGTGTTAATAAATATGTTCATAACATCTAAATCCATTTTAGATTCTTAAAATATATTTTGGGTATTCGTTTCTAAAATAATTAATTAAATACTTTTATATTACGTAGAATCATCATAACTTTGAATTTTTATAAGCACATTATGTGTCTTTGAAGTTTCCCAAATTTCTACAATATCACTTTCTAAAGTCTTCTCCAGAACATCCTGGGGAGGTATCAGATTGAGGACCTAGGGCTATCCCCGGGATGCTATAAGGCGGACATTTTCTGTTCCTGAGAGGGTCCTCATGACATTTTTTTGCATCCTGCAGGATGCCTGGAGGAGGATGGTATTTTATTGTCAATTCTACTTTGGGATGCTCTGTGAAACAAATACTCTATTTGTGATATAGAAACATAGGGTCGCCAAAACAATGCAGACGCGCCACATGCCCACAAAATTGGAGACGGCTACCATCTGCTGTCGAAACCAATGTGCACAGTCAAAACGGAGCCAGTAATCACCGGTGGTCAGAGACTGCACACGTTGCCCATGGTACGGATGCAATTCGTCCATGTGTAAAACACGCCAAACGCTAGAGCGAAGACGTATGATGTGCTGTAATACTTCGAGTACTCGGCCCTGGGTCGATTTTAACTTCGGACAGTACGGTTTCTTCCAGTCTACGTGTCTGTGTTGTTCTCTGAATACCAGTATCGATCATTCGGGTGTCGATACGTCCCGTTTTTCTCGATCAATGATGCAGACGTGCGAACATGGTATGAGTTGGGATACGTCTAGTTGGAAATCGGGAACAATACAGTTCTCTATCGGTTGCTCCACTGATATTGGCCGCCCCATAAACGAGGAGCATATCTGCCAGTTCACAACTCGTGTGACGATTCATCCTTCTTTCAGCTCATATACACGGAATACGCCTTTCCTAGTTCCTGCCTGCC